>CM037882.1:5253536-5853536 GCA_021292165.1 Shinisaurus crocodilurus | reverse complement strand
GCCTGACCCTGCTTAGCTTTCCACACTCAGACAAGCTGAGCCAGCGTGAGCCACAGAGCTTGGTTCATGTCACCGTGTGCGTGCTCAGGCTTTCTCCACACTACGGGTGCATGTAGTGTGGAGAATGTATAGACAGAAAAAAGTCCTGCAACTCCCAGCATGCCGCAGCCAGCCTTAAATCAATTAATGCGCAGATTCTCCCATTTTTTTCCAAAGTTGCAAAAACTCATGAAGCTCTTAAATGGCACCGCCTTTGTTGCTCAAAGCCTTGCCAGTATACCAAGCCCAGAATGCTGCCACTTCAGTTGATCTAGCTATGACTAACTGGTATCACTCCATAAATATCATGGGACTTGCAGTAAATGAATAGGTAATCATAATTCCCACAATGAACTTTGATCTACTTGTGGTGGGACTTTTTTAGTCTATACTTGCGTAGGATTGTGCCCTTAGTTATTCATCTCTGTATGTAATGCAGTTTTTGAAAGGGAACCTTGTCTACCCATCACTGTGGGCAGCTGGTTGGCCACAGTATGAAGAGTATGCTGGACAAGATGGGCTTTGGGTCTGATCCAGCAGGGCTCTTCTTATGTCTGGTTGTGTGTGTGTGTGTTTTGCCTGGATTTGTTTGTTTGTTTGGTGTGCATGTCTGGCATGGCTGGGTGTTTTGCCTGTGTGTGTTTCTCTGAGCACCACTAGTTTGCCTTCTGTGAAATGGGTATTTTGTTGTGTTTGGTGGGGGCAAATATGTGATGTGGCATTCGGGCTCAGGTCCAACCTCCTCCCGCTTCTTTGGCAAGTACATTTTTGCCTTCCGTGAATTTGGTGTTCAGACAGAAAACTGTGGGTTCTAGAATGGACTGTACTACTGAGCAGGTGGGGTCTCTCTCTCTCTCTCTCTCTCTCTCTCTTTTAATGCTCCCCCCTATGAAAGACTTGCAGCAAGTATGAAGCTTGCACAGCAGGAGAGCTTTGGGCAGAACACTGCCAGGTAGATTTTGGGGGAGACCTCCTTGAACATGGGGGGTTCTACTGGGCAAAGAAGTACAAAGCAGCTGGTTCTTCATATTATTGTGCCTTCCCCTTTATTTGATTAAATTTGTTTTATGTTTGTTATGTCTCAGGCGCACAGCTGGAGATCCATTTGCACAGAAATACTAACAGGAGTCCCAGGTTTTAGGAATACCGGATAAGCCATGGCACCAAGAGAAAGAGGTCAGTGCCAGTTCAATTCGGGGCAGAATTTTGTTGGATAGAATGATTAATGCCAGAGACAGCACAGTGGGAGAGGGGAGAGTCTCCCACACAGTCTTGTTGATCAGCTGTGTGTTTGATGCATGTGAATTAACAGGTCAAAACATTGGCTGTAGCCCTCTGGTCATGTGTCCAGTTTCCCAGGAAACTTTTCTTGACTTGAGCCAGGCCTGGCTTCTGCACCTGGTATTTATTTTTTATACCACCCAATAGCCGAAGCTCTCTGGGCGGTTTAGAACAATTAACAAGACAGTCCCTGCCCGCAGGCTTACAATCTAAAAAGACACAACACACAAGGAAAAAGGAACAGGGGAGGGAAGAAGGGGGAATATTAATACTCCTGGCAGGGCTGGTGGAATGGCCCTGCGCTCCCTCTCTTCTCCCTCTGCACAGCCTGCTGGAATGGCTGGTGGTGCTTGTTGGGGATTGCCAAAAGACCTGGGAGAGGATATTGTGATATATTATCTCTCCCCTCTTGCTTTTGCAAACACAGCAGAGTATACCCAACTACAGGCGAAAAACGTGTGCATGCGGAGCTGCTGGTTAAAGCAGGGCTGTGCATTTAGTTGATACAGACTGTCCCTTTTGGACAGGCTGGATCTTCACCTGGTTTTCCCCCTTACACTACCAATAAGACAAACAGTCTTTTGGAGGTTAAAAACAGAGTTTACTCACTCAGATCTTGCAGATTGGATACAGGCAGGCTTAAGAATGTATTTACAGTTGTGCAGGAATCATATGGTAGTCGACCTGTTCTGAACTTGGGAAAAGTTCAGAACTGCAACTCGGCTACATCTTCAGACATGTTGTTCCTACAATTTCGTGGCTCCGACTGTTTTCCCGGGGCAGGAAGAGAAGGTGACTGGTTACGCCCACATCCTGCACCAGGAGGTCTGGGTAATGTCCACAGGGTCTCTGCTCTAGGATGCAGAGACTCTGTGGTCTCAATTACATCATGCACCTATGCATGGCTTGAGGTTTTGACTGTTCATTCCCAACATACCCCTTCTCAGACAAAACAACATGCATCAGTATACATTTTATTGTCCCACCCACAGTCCCATCTTGACACGAAGTTTCTGGAAACTCTCCTTGGGCAGGGGTTTGGTCAGGATATCCGCAGTCATCTCCCCTGTAGGACAGTACATTAGTTCGACCAGTCCCTCTTGGATGGCTTCTCGAACGAAATGGTACTTGGCCCTGATGTGCTTTGTCCTGGCTTGGAACTTCTCGTTGTGCGCCAGCTTCAGGCAACTCTGGTTGTCCTCCATCAAGCGAAAAGGTCCCTTGCGCACTAACCCAAAGTCCATAGTTAGTTCATCCAGCCAGGTCATCTCTCTGCACGCTTCTGATGCCGCAACGTACTCAGACTCTGTTGAGGACAAAGCTACACAGTTCTGTTTATAACTGGACCATGTGATTGGGCCATTTCCAAACAAAAATACAAACCCACCCGTGGATTTGCTATCAGTGATGTCCCCAGCCCAGTCAGCGTCCGAGTATCCCACCAGCTCTGGGTTCCCCTCAGCTGGCAGCTTCAGTTTACAGTCCGCAGTGCCCTTCAGGTAGCGAACCACCCTTTTAACACCCACCCAATCGCGTTCAGTGGGGCAGCTTACCTTTCTGCTCAGTAAACCCACCGCATTTGCAATGTCGGGTCGGCAAGTAGTACTCAGGTACAGCAGCTTGCCTATGGTGGACCTGTAGTGGTTGCCCTCGGGCAGCGGCTTTGACTCTTCCTGATTTTTCAGGAAATCTGTGCTCATGGGTGTACAAACTGGGTTTGCGTTCTGCATCTCCATACTGTCGATCAGTTCAATGATCTTCTGTTTCTGGCTCAGCAGAAAAGATCCATCCTCTTCTCTTGCTATCTGGATCCCCAGGTAGTACTGCACCTTTCCTAGCTCCTTGACCTCCACGTCTTTGCTCAGCTGTTTCACTACATGTGTGTATTCCTTTTCACTGGCTGAAGCAATTATCAGGTCATCGACAAATGCGAGGATGTATGAATACTGTCCATTAGTACATTTTGTGTACAGACATTTGTCAGCTTTACCCTGTTTGTACCCAAGTTGGGTCAGCATTGTATGTAGCTTGGCGTTCCAGGCTCTGGCTGCCTGCTTGAGTCCATAAAGCCCCTTCTGAATCCGGCAGACTAAATGGGCTTGGTGAGGCTTGATGAAGCCCTTGGGCTGCTTCATATATATCTCCTCAGAGATTTCGCCATACAAAAATGCTGTCTTTATGTCTACGTGCCAGACTTCCATCCGCCTTGAAGCTGCAATGCTTAAGAGTGCGCGGATGGTGCTATATCTCACAGTTGGGGCAAATGTGGAGTCGTAGTCCTCTCCATATTTCTGGCTAAATCCTTGGGCGACTAGCCTAGCCTTGTAACGCTGTACTTCCCCTTCTGCCCCGTGTTTAATTTTGAAAGTCCACTTACTTCCAATGGCCTTTTTGCCGGGTGGCAGTTCTGTGAGAGTCCAAGTTTTGTTTTGATGCAGAGCTTCCATCTCCTCTTCTGCAGCTTTTCTCCAGAGACTTGCTTCAGGGGCTGGCATCTCCCCTATCTCCTCCCACGTGGAAGGTTCTCGAGGTAGCACCGACCCTGCGAGGTAGGACAGTTTAAGTGGTGGCACGCCCCTGTTGGAACGAGATGAGCGCCTAACCTGTGGTTCAGGAGGTTCTGGAGCCTCCTCAGGTTCCTCGTCTGTCTCCAACTCCGGCATATCCACATCACTGTGGTCCTCTGGGTCTCTGGTGCTGCAATCAGGATCCTGGTCCTCCGTGTCCTCTTCCTGTTCATGGCCTGTAGAGGGGGCTATGACATTGGAAGCTGGTTGCACAGAGCCAAAAGTTATCGGCGGGAAGCATATTAGTTCTTGTGTGTCCCCTTCTGATTGACCAGAAAAATCTATGACACTTCCTTTGATGTTAGCCTTGCTGGTTTCATCAAAATGAACAACATGCTTTGCCCTAACCTGCCCTGTCTTTAGATCCATAATTCGGTAGCCTTTCCCTCCAGACGCATATCCCACAAGGATGCCTTCTTGCGCTCTGGAGTCAAGCTTGTGCCTATTTTCTTTGGGAACGTAAGAATAGGCAACACTACCAAAGACACGGATGTGTGACAAGTTGGGAGTTTTCCCGTGCCAAAGTTCAAAAGGTGTACGTGTGGCTCCTTTTGTAGGCAGCCTGTTCTGGAGATACACTGCATTTGCTGCTGCGTCTCCCCACATGCGCTGGGGCAAAGATGCATCTTTCAGCATGCATCGTGTCATCTCCATAATGGATCTGAACTTTCTCTCAGCTACAGAATTTTGCTGGGGAGTGTATGGTACGGTGGTCACATGTTTAATCCCTTCCTGTCCCATAAGGGCCTCCATGTCATGTGAACAATATTCCGATCCATTGTCAGTCATCAGGACTCTTGGACTCTTCTGGAACATGTTTTTCACCATGGCAATGTATATTTTGAACATGTCCAGCACTTGGCTCCTTTCCTTTAGAAAATAAGCCACACAGTATCTGGAAAAATCATCTAGGAAGATTAGTATGTACCTATTCTTCCCTAGTGAGGGAATGTTCATTGGACCACACACATCACTATACACTAGATCCAGCACTCCAGTGCTTCTTTGCTGATTGCAGGGAGGGAAAGATGGTTTGACTGCTTTTTCAGTCAGGCAACTTACGCACATGGTTGTGGGCGGTGCACCTTGGCTTATTTCAACTCCCCTTGCAAGCTCTCCTTTCTGCAAGTCCAGAATTGCCTTTATGCTTCGGTGTCCAAGCCTCCTGTGCCACAACTCAGCGTTGGCATCTTCCTTCCGGTCCGTGGACGCGGCTTTTGCTGATTGGGGCTCTGAAAGAGTAACCTCAAAAGCGCCATTGGTTAGAACCGCTTGGGCATACACTTTCCCATTCTTGATTACTTGGCATTGTCTATTTTTAAACACCACCTCAAAGTTCTTTTCAATGAGCACTGGCACGCTTAACAAGTTGCAATTGAACTGGGGTACATACAGAGCTTTCTCCATGAAGTTCTGCCTCACTTCGTCTCCCACTTTGCACCTCAAGGTTCCTGAACCTTGGCCTTGTGCCCTAATGATTTTTCCATCCGCGATTTGGATGTCCCCATTTTGCGAGGAATCAAATTTTTCAATGTCCATAAAGAACTCCTTATTACATGAGAAGTGGGACGATGCGCCTGAGTCCAAAATCCACTTGCTGGACTTGTCCTCTCTACTCCTTGCTGACAAGCTCATTTCCTGTGACAGAAAATTACTCTCAGGGCTGCCTTTCTTTTCCTGTTTCTGTTCTGAAGAGTGGGGCTTCTGACCCTTGGGAGCATTGCAAGCCCTGGCCATGTGTCCCTGACCACCACAGTTAAAGCAAACCACCTTCTTTGGTGTGGCTTTGGTTTTCTTCTGGGGCTTAGACACATAGTTGCAGCCGCTTTCCTTTGCACCTCTATCTGGGGACTCATCTCCCCTCTGCTCACACTCCTCCTTCAGGTAGGCAATTAGTCTCTTGAGAGTTAAATCCTCTCTCCCATCCATGAGGGTGGCGAAGGTTTTAAACTTGGGTCCCAGTGACCCCAGGAAATAGCAAACCTTTTGCTCCTCATCCATCTTGTACTGGGACAGCTCTAATTTCTCAATGATAATTAAGAATTCTGTCACATGTCTGCTGCAGTCTGCTTTTGAGTTGAGCCTCATGTTAAATATGTCCCTCATCCATGCCCTGTGGGATCTCTTACTGGCAAATCCACATGAGAGCTCAAGGCTTTCAATCATCTGGGCTGCAGTATCTGTTTCCTTAATATGCACCATTTGTGCATCAGTGATGCTGCTTGCTATCACTGCCTTGGCAATGCAATTTTGCTCCTCCCACACTTTGATTTTGGCTCTGGCATCTTCACCAGCCCCTGTGGGCTTTGCACTTTCAATGGCTGCTAAGACTCTCTTGCTTTCAAGAAGAATCCTTAGGCGTTTCTTCCATTGAATGAAGTTGTCCTCTGTTAACTTGGGCAACTTCATGCTTGCATCACTATAGCAACCTTCATTTGCCATGCTGGAGTCAAAAATCAAAAATCAAGGATTTTGCCAAAAATTCAAAATTTCAAAGTTTTGGAAAAATTGCCAAAAACAATCAAAAGCATCCAAAAAAGGAAAATTCTTCACTGCCTTATCACTGCTATCTGAGGAGAAGGGGGGGGGGGTCTCAATCCTCTCTCAGACTGAGACAAAGGATCAGCCTCATGGCTACCAGGAAGTAACAAAGAAAAAATGTGGCCGTTTGGGGTTTCTCTCCTCTGAGAGAATTCAGCGCCACGCACTAAATGCTTCAGCACTTTTCCGCTGCTGGGCCCGGAACCCTTATGTTGGGGATTGCCAAAAGACCTGGGAGAGGATATTGTGATATATTATCTCTCCCCTCTTGCTTTTGCAAACACAGCAGAGTATACCCAACTACAGGCGAAAAACGTGTGCATGCGGAGCTGCTGGTTAAAACAGGGCTGTGCATTTAGTTGATACAGACTGTCCCTTTTGGACAGGCTGGATCTTCACCTGGTTTTCCCCCTTACACTACCAATAAGACAAACAGTCTTTTGGAGGTTAAAAACAGAGTCTACTCACTCAGATCTTGCAGATTGGATACAGGCAGGCTTAAGAATGTATTTACAGTTGTGCAGGAATCATATGGTAGTCGACCTGTTCTGAACTTGGGAAAAGTTCAGAACTGCAACTCGGCTACATCTTCAGACATGTTGTTCCTACAATTTCATGGCTCCGACTGTTTTCCCGGGGCAGGAAGAGAAGGTGACTGGTTACGCCCACATCCTGCACCAGGAGGTCTGGGTAATGTCCACAGGGTCTCTGCTCTAGGATGCAGAGACTCTGTGGTCTCAATTACATCATGCACCTATGCATGGCTTGAGGTTTTGACTGTTCATTCCCAACAGTGCTGACAGTAGAGGGAGGAGGAGCCTTCAGGAGGGCACCTTTCAGCAAGGTTGGTGGAATGGCCCTGCGCTCCCTCTCTTCTCCCTCCTCTCAGCCTCAGTATGATGGCATAGTCTCCAACTGCCAACTGGGGACAGTCAGGGAAAACCCTTAAACCATCAGGGCTTCTCACTTTGTCATGCAGAGTCCCAAATTCCCCTGCCTCCCACAACTGCAAGCTACTTAAAGGGACCATGGGCAAATTTGCCGCTAAGCTGGCAGTTTTAGCTTAGCTGCAATTTTGCCCATGGTCCCTTTAAGAGACAGTAAGCAGGGAGGGAACGGACACAAGGATGTGTGTGTGTGTGTGTGTGCGCGCACACACACACACGTGTGCACGCACATACACACGCTGCACCCACCAGCCTGGACTGCAGGAGAGGTGAATGAGGGAATTTATCACATGATTCCTATTTTTATATTGCCAAAGATTTTATTTCCTACCAGAGCTGACTCTGTGCCTCTAAGAGGTGAGGTTACAGTATCAGAAGGAAATACAAGAAACTTCCCCTTCTCTCAGAAGCACCATGCTTGGGGGTGTGGGGTGGGTGAGTAAGCTTCACCTATTGAATTTGTGCCAATCCTGACCATTTTAAAACAAAAAGAAAGAGATTACCCTGCAAGCACTGACCCCCCCCCCAATGAAAAACACCAGATATCAACAATTAAGGGTTTAAGTAAGGTAAAAACAATATTCCAAAAGCCACTTATAAAATATTATAAAATAATATATAATATAATAATGTAATAATTATAATATATAAGATTTTGTGTGGTTCCTCTAATAACTTTTGTACTTGACCATGCCCTCTGGTTGCCAGGCCATACCCTTGGCCACACCCTCATGTTGCCTGGCCACACCCTCTTGATCACACCTTCATGTTGCTTAACCATACCTCTTACAAATTCACATGTGTGTCCCTATTTTCATCTGTGAAATGTTGGAGGGTATGTGGTGGGCAAATGCTGGGACCCATAGAAGACCCACCAAAGAGCGCGGCACTGAAAGGAAAAATGTCAGCTGGGCAGCTGCAGCAGCCACCATCTCCCCACCCACCACACACACACACGCATGCACACACACACACACAATGCCTCTGGCGCATAACGTAAGGCCAGTTCGCATGACACAGCAGCTGATTCTGTCTTAATTAATCCTGGTTTAGCTGCGGTGCGTGCGGGGTGCATGCAGCTGGCATATTGAATATTCAACCTCTGATCGGTGTGATTGGGGGTTGCGGTGTGTCGTCCAAACCTGGCCACTGTGGATTAATTGAAGATTAAGTAACCCACAGTTAACCCTCAAGTAGCAGTTGGGTTAACTGTGGGTTGTTTAACCCAGAATTAACCCATAGTGTTCTGGTTGGGATGACACACTGCAACGCCTGATTAGAGATTGAATATTCAAAATGGCAGCCATATGTGCAGTTAATTAGCCCTCGATTAGCCGCTGTGTCGTGCGAACTGGGTCACAGTGTTGCTACATTGGGGGTGGGAGCCCAGAGACATTTGGGGAAAAGCAGGTGGCAGCTGCTGCAGCTGCCTGACCCAGTGCTTCACCCTTCGATGCCAAGTCCTTAGAGGGGGCGGAGTTGCCCCAGAGATGCCACCTTCCCAAAGCACCCCCTGGAGCCCCTGGCAAGCTGCTTAGCAGGGGAGGTAATTGGGCCCAAGCCTGCACACCTCCTTTTGCCTTTCGAGGGCCTGGCGCTGAGAGAAGCAGCAGGCCGGATGGCTCAAGTGGCCTTGTCCTGCTTCTTGTTCCTCCCATTGCCCGCCCATACCATCCAGTAAGCTTGCTGGGTGGTGGCGGAGGCATGCTGCTCACCAGGGTGGTGCTTGTTCGGGGCCAAGGGCTCCTATTTATTTATTTATTTATTTATTATATTTATACCCCGCCTTTTTTCCTGAAAGGAATACAAGGCGGCTTACATAATCCTCCTCCTCCTCCCCTCCATTTGATCCTCACAACAACCCTGTGAGGTAGGTTAGGCTGAGAATCAGTGACTGGCCCAAAGTCACCCAGTGAGTTTCATGGCCGAGCGGGGACCAGAACCCGGATCTCCTGAGTCCCAGTCCAACACTCTAACCACTACGCCACACTGGCTCTCTTGCGCAGGGCCCCCTCAAACCTGGCACCAGGCTTAAGCACCAATTTTCTGAGTGGCTCCATCTGCCCATTTTGTGGTCACGCGTTTCCTTTCCAATTCCTGATGGGTATCAATGATGCCACAACAGTGTGCAGGAGAATTACCTGCAAAAGCAAAAATGTGTGTTTGCGGCCAACTTCAGCTCCATCTAAATAGTATGTTCCAAGGCGGCAGCGCCTTAGTTTCACAGACTGTTCAGGGCATTGAACCTGTGCCTTTGAGACAATTGTTTCCACTCTTTCCTAGTGCTGCCTAATGTTGTGTCTGCACCAGCGCATCGCTCGTTTCATCCTTCCTTGTCCCGGTTGGTTCCTCTGCAAGGTTTTTTTGGGGTAGTGGTGGTGGAGGGTGTTCAACCCACTCTGCAAGGTGCAGCATAAGAATTGCTCCTATGTGCTGCTGCGCTGGGATGCATTCACAATTTGGTCCCCTGGATTTCAGGGTTCCAGCCTGCTGCTTCACGTGGCAGACTGGAACCCTTCCTTTCGAGCAGACAGCTTTGTGTCTCATCAGTTTCACTCCTGGAGCAGAGGAAGGACTAGCGTAGTGGCTTCTCTCCCCTGCTTCGTATGGAATTGCCAAGACTAGGGGTCAATTCGACACTTGAATTGACAGTCTGGGTTGCTTACTGTGAGTGGATTAGGATTTAGCGAGTAGGCCTTGACTGCCATTTTCAAGCAGCAAGTTGCTGGGAACAGCATTCCTCACGTGACATCCACCCATTACAAAAAAAAACCCAAAGAGGAAGTGCTACTTGGAAGTGGAGCCCCTCTAGATGTGAGGTGTAGCTTGCCCCTCTCACTGCTTCACCTGTCTATGCAGCTAAGGCCAGAACTGCTCTTGCAGATGCAATGGCTCCTTTATCTATATACACATGATCATTTGCAGTACATTATCCAGAAAGCCCTTCAAGTCTTTTGGAGGTCATATATCACAGAAACGTGGAAGTGCCACAAACACATCTAGTGAGGCAGATTGGATATTGCAGTCCTCCCCAACCTGGGTGGCCTCCAGATGTTTTGGACGACAACATTTTTGACCATTGGTCATGCTGGCTGGGGATGATGGAAGTTGAAGTCCAAATCATATGGAGGGCACCAGCTTAGGGGAGGCTGGGGGTATTGCCTTTGACAGAGAGATCAGCCATTACTTTGCAGGTAGGGGCAGGTTGCTTCAACTCCAGCCTTTATGCTCCCTTGCAGGTGAATCTAGGCTCTCAAAAACATCAATATTAGATAACCACTAGCCACTGTGATGCAGAAGTGCCCGCCCCCCCTTGCATATGTTAAGAACACTGAATTATCTTAGTGCTTCATTGAATCAGGCTGACAAATGCTTATGACTTTGGCTTTTCTTTCTCCTTGTGCTCTAGCATGTTCCACGAAGGTTAAATGCCTCACAGCTGCCCTCATTTCATTCATGATTGCCTTTGCCATCACCCTTGGCTTTGCATTAAGTAAGTTGCCTAAACACTGATATTACTTTCCTAAACTTTCTCGGGGGGGGGGGGGGGGGGCAACACAGCTGCACGCCTTCAGTCAGCAGGTCAAAAACTTATTGTCTGGAGTTGCTTATTGTCTGGGTTTCAGGTACTGTAGCACCAGAGAGCTTTGCCAAAGCAATGGATCAATCAACCCAATACCTGTAAAAAAAATATGGACTGAGGGCCAAAGTGGCCATGACATGAAAGATCCCTGATCAGAATTTCCCACTGTGTGTGTGTGTGTGTGTGTATCATAGAATCATAGAAAAGTAGAGTTGGAAGGGGCCTACAAGGCCATCGAGTCCAACCCCCTGCTCAGTGCAGGAATCCAGGTCAAAGTATCCCTGACAGATGACTGTCCAGCTGCACCTTGAATGCCTCCAGATTGGGAGAGCCCACCACCTCCCTAGGTAGTTGGTTCCATTGGCGTATTGCTCTAACAGTCAGGAAATTTTTCCTGATGTTTAGGTGGAATCTGGGTTCCTGTAACTTGAGCCCATTATTGGCCTGCAATCTGGGATGATCAAGAAGAGATCCTGGCCCTCCTCTTTGTGACAACCCATCAAGTACTGGAAGAGTGCGATCATATCTCCCCTCAGTCTCCTCTTCTGAAGGCTAAACATGCCCAGTTCTTTCAGTCCCTCCTCATAGGGCCTTGTTCCCAGAGAGAGAGAGAGAGAGAGAGAGAGAGAGAGAGAGAGACTAATTAACAGTCCCACCTGAAGACTTAAAACATTAGGAAAGTGAAACTATAGGGGTGTTTAACTCTTTCCTCCTGTGCCATTTCCTTGCTCTAAATCTCCCCTATTACACACACACACTTACTGAATTTTATGGGATTAAACATAGAAGCAAACAAATCTAGTTTGACTCTAGTGCTCTGGCCTTGAATCTAATGCAAAATGGGTAGATTGAGGTGTGGGAATATGAACGAGGCTCCTATTTTATTTTGTTTTTATTTTATCGAAGTTCAAGAGAGGGAGCTTGTCTGTACATCTGCCTTTTCTGGAATGGCAAACTATACAAAAGAAGTGCAATGACACTGTGACAGCAGGTTTTTTGGTTTAAAAAAGCAGCTCTGAATTGAGTGATTTTGAGCTAGAAAGGGGAGGGCACACTTAACCCTTTCCCTACCTGCCAGTTTTCTTTTCTTGACAATTTAATTACTATTATAATGCCAAAAAGAATACAGAAATAGATATTTCCATAATCCAATAGTTTAAATAAACAGAGCTGCCCTAGTTGCCCTGAAAAGAACATGTGTCCAATTTTAATAGTAAAGGGGTGTGCAGGTGAGAAGGGTAACCTCACAGTGTCTGCCTGGAGTGCTTTTCTCCTCAGCTGAGCTCCAATGCTGGAAGTGTTATCAGCTGGGTGAAAATTGCTCTGGGAGAAGGGCTGCAGGAGGATTATGTTCTCCTCACCTTGCTTTTAAAATCATACTCCCACCCTTTCTACATAGATTTCATAGATCATAGAGTTGGAAGGAGCCTACAAGGCCATCGAGTCCAACCCCCTGCTCAATGCAGGAAACTAGAGGAGGGGTCTCCCATCCAAGTAATAACCAGGCCTGACCCTGCTTAGCTTTCCACGCTCAGACAAGCTGAGCCAGCGTAAGCCACAGGCATGATTTGGGCAAATCAGTCTTTAAACCAGGGATCCCCAACCCTTTTTGGGTCAGTGGGTACATTTGGAATTTTGAGAGTATCATGGACACTCTCACAAAGTGGCTGCCATGGGGGGGGGGTGCCCATTCATAAAATGGCTGGGCACGAATCTCCAATTTCCCATAAGGTGAACTGGTGAGACTAAAAGAAAAGTAACTTGCCCAAGTACAGCTCTGGGTTGAGCTCCAAAACACAAAACCACTCTTTTGAACCAGGACCGGTGCAAGGCAGTTTGCCGCCCTAGGCAAATTCAAATATTTAGCGCCCCCCCCCCCCCTTGAGCCCTCCCTCCCTCGGCGGCAGCAGTCCCAGCGGCAGCGAGGAAGAGTCGGCCAAGCGAGCGAGCTTCCTCCTGCTGCTGCTGCCGCCAGCCTCCGCGGCCCGGGAAGGGAGGAAGGAAGGAAGGAAGGCGAGAAAGGGCGCCAAGCTGCGGCGGATCAGCAGCCACCAGCCGCTCCAGCTGCGCCCTGGCGGACAGAGGCAAGCCCGCCTGCCCGGAGGAGGTGGAAGAGGCGGAGGAGGCAGAGCGGGATTCGGAGCGTCCAAAACATCCTTGCTTCGAAGTAAAGTTGGAGTAGTTGGGGAACCGCAACCTAAAACGTCCCCCTGTCCCCAAAAGGAGCAGTGCGCAGGATTGCTCACCGGAGCAAGGGGCGGGCGGCTCTGCGCCCGGACTGCCTGGTCGGAAGGAGCCCTCGCGCTAGCTGCGCAGCCTAAGCAGGCGACCTGTGGCAAAGGGATATCCATCATATAAACAGGTGCAAAGTCAATCTCAGGCTGATAAGAGATTTTTAAAAAAAGAATAATGCATTTCTCGTGACTTAAAAAAAGATCGGTATTTGTTTGGAAAACGGTATTGACTTCCCCGCTTGGCCTGCTGCCGCCGCTGCTGCCAGGAAATCAGGCTTGCTCGCTCCCATCTTCCTCCTCTTCCGTACACACGTCACGGAAAGCTGAGCGCAGGCCCTGCACCCTCCCTTCCTCGTCGGTTCCTGGAGGAGGAGGAGGAGGAGGAGGAGGAGAGGGCGAGTGTCTGCGTGGGTCTGGGGCACAGGCGAAGCAGGAACGGAGCGTTTCTGCGCCCCCTTTAGCCATACGTCCTAGGCAGCCGCCTAGTTGGCCTAGTGGTAGCGCCGGCCCTGTTTTGAACCCAAATACAGATGGTGTTGGAGGGCAGCACTTTGCTTTGCAGAATGCCAGCCTCCCAGTTTAAAAAACAAACAAACAAACAAAAACCCTTCAGAAATAAAATTAAAATCAGGAGAGGCAAAGAGCTTGGGCGAGCACATTGGTCCCCATGTTGAACACCCCAGCTTTAAACACACAGAGCGGCTACCATCACATCTGCGTTAAGCCAGCTGAAGCACTGTCTGTCTTACCCACTCTGGGGTTTCTCTGTGTTCACTGATGGTTGGTTCAAGTGAGACTTGAGTACCAAGTCCTGTGTGTTCCCTGAGTACCAAGTACATGTGCTACATATCTCAGTTTCAATTGCCCACTGCACATATGTGTATGTGAAGTACTTGCAGGGTTGTCACAAAGAGGAGGGCCAGGATCTCTTCTCGATCATCCCAGATTGCAGGACATGGAATCATGGGCTCAAGTTACAGGAAGCCAAATTCCGCCTGGACATCAGGAAAAATTTCCTGACTGTCAGAGCAATAAGACAATGGAATCAACTACCTAGGGAGGTGGTGGGCTCTCCCACTCTGGCGGCATTCAAGGTGCAGCTTGACAGCCATCTGTCAGGGATGCTTTGACCTGGATTCCTGCATTGAGCAGGGGGTTGGACTCGATGGCCTTGTAGGCCCCTTCCAACTCTATTCTGTGATTCTATGATTCTAGCGATTGCCTCTCTTTGAAATACACACAACTGGACAAGGATCGGGCCCCGGCTTGCATGCTGTGGTGCCGTAGGACCACCGCCACGGCAGATAGGCTTAAGCACAACCTCTCCTGACCCCCCCCCCCATTGGCCTTTCTGGATTCTCCTCCTCTTGGCCTCACAAATGGGGGAGGGAGGAGTTAACAAGCACCCGGTTCCAGTTGCTCCTGTTCCTCCTTCTGTTCAGCTTTGTCTCCCAGCAGTGGAGTAAAGGTCTGAGCTGTCTCCTCCTCAGCCTTCCAGCTGCATGCATCTATCTAACGCTGCAACCAGCACAATTCTGGGAGAGATCCTTGACCTCTTGCAAGATTTCATGGACTTCCTGTAGGCAGGGTTGCATCCCTTCCTTTCCCGCAGTGGGTAGTGGTGGTGTCTTCCTCTTGCCACCCAAGATGGCAGGTGGAGGGGATGGGGAATGGCCTCACATGGGCAGGGCAGTAATGGTGACACATGTATTGTAAAGAGACAGATGGCTGAAACAATTAAAACTGAAACATGTGACAGATGTATTTTGTACTAAGGGACTGCAACAGATTATCTCCCCACAAAAATGTGTTTGAAGGAGCCCTGAAATAGATAGATAGATGATAGATAGATAGATAGATAGATAGATAGATAGATAGATAGGCCCTACTCTGATTCAGCCTGATCACCCCAGATTCTGTGCAAGGTTCTTGTGGTGGTTTGGGGTGGAATAAGATGCTATCTAATTTCCTGTACCTTTCTGTTCTAGCAAAGAAATCTGAGCAGCCAAGCTGTGACTGCGGTTCCCCGGCTTCATGGTGCCAAGAGGGCTGGATTGGGTACCAAAGGAGGTGCTACTACTTTTCACCGATAGAAAAGAACTGGACCTCTAGTCAGGAATTCTGCTCTTCACATAATTCTTCCCTGGCTATGATTGAAAAGGAAGAAAAGGTGAGAAGTGCAAGGTTGTTGGTTTTTTCCCCTGTCACAGGCTGCTGGCCCTTTTGTGTAGAGCAATTGTTGCTTTGTTGGTCATGCTCAGCCATTATCCAGCATGAAGAAACTAAAGGCTGTATTAGTGATGAATCAGGCCTCAGCAGACAACGGGTAAGTAATAATGTCTTCTCAAAAGACAGAGTCAGGGAATATTTACAGCAGATGATCATGGATACAAAGGATGTCAAATGTTTGTGGGTATGAAAATTAATTCATCATTATGAAGATGTTACTAAAACTGATACAAAAAAAACCCCCTTAAGATTCTAGCAGCAAACCTGTAGCACATCAAGGGCACATTCCTATGGCTGCTAGACTCTGTCTAGATGGCCATAGGAAGATTCGGAGTCCCAGCTCTGACTTCAGAAACTCCGAAATCAGATGATTAAGTATTTTGCAAGGTGGGAAAAGTGTGGAGGCAACCTTCACCTTTGTGCTCCTTCTGTCCTCGATAGGATGCCCGTAATTCTCCGAGTTCAGAGGGTTACGGGGAGCCATATCGGATCACGCTGCACAGGTATTTATTTATTTTGATTATTTTAAAATTAATATCTCACATTCCAATACTATGGTGATGGTTGTTGAGTATGTGCATATATGTTCAATTGCTGCATTTTTGGCCTATGTATCTGTGAGTTCAAGGGCTCTCTTCTGGCCTTTAAAGGAGTTCGTGATGCGCATGAAAGACAATGACATCTTTTGGATTGGCCTCAAGCTAGACTCCAATCAGCAATGGAAAGGGTCAAATGGAGAAAACACAACGTAAGTCCTTCTCCCATTTCCCTTTTAGTCTTCCATCCTGAGTCTCAAAATGGAATGTCTCCCAGAGGTAGCTGTGCATATCATGGCTTATGGAACTGGTTTTCTTATCACTCAGGAGTGTAATTTTGAACAAACTGTCATGCTTCATCTAAAGTTGAGGGTTAGGATGAATTGCAATATATTTGAAATACTGAGTATGAAGCATGTTGGGTTTCTCCAACTGAATTCACTATTATAGCAACCATACAGCAGCCTTCCCAAGATGGCGACCTCCAAATATTTCCACTGCAGCTCCCATCAGCCCCAGCCAGCTTGGCCAATGGTCAGGAATGCTGAGAGTTGTGTAGTCTAAAATATCTAGAGCAGGGGTGGGCAACATGCAGCCTGTGGGCCTCTAGTGTGGCCCCTGAAATGGTGACGAAATTTGGAAGCACGGCAGCAGAAAACATTGGCACGTTTGCTGCTGAATTTCAGCAGCAAACCTCAACAGAGGCTTAAAAGGGACAAATGTAGCTTGTTTTCAACTACCAATGTTTTTACTGGTGGTGTGGTGGCAGGAGTATGGCCCGTAGAGAAGTGAAAAGTGGTGCCCAGACCCCTCCCCCCAAGCTTTCTCACCCCTGACCTAGAAGGCATCAGGATGGGAGAGGTAGATATAGGATGACTGCAGTTACTGTGAAGGTAGATTTATGTAGTGTGGGAGTGTAGGTGTGTGTCTTTTTCACCAGCTGTGAGAGTTTTCCTGGCCAACTGAGACATGTCAGGTGTAATCACCAACATCACATCTTTAAAAAAAATACCTGGAAAAAACACATAATTTGATCTCAGACATGGTAAACCATGAGCATAACAGGGATTGAGGTACATGAGAGCATTCAAAAGATCATGAAGGCATCAGAGTAATTTTTTTTTAAAAGCCATTCCTTCAAAAACCGTCTAAAATGGTATTTGGTGTGGAAGAGAATGAAGTTTGATATGGACCTGGGGTGCTTCCAGATGAGGCTTTTATTGTGCAATCTCACTGCCTCATGTACATAATTTTATGGGAGGGTCCAGATGATGATGATGATGACTTATTTTCATTTCTATACTGCCCAGTAGCCAAAACTCTCTGGGCGGTTCACAAGATCACAGATACAAGATAACAAAACACAGGATACTATTATCAATATACTAAATTGAAAACAATTTAGGGCGCAGTCCAATTCGGTTGCCCATAGCCCTCCGAACTCAGAGGGTTCCATAGGGCATCCTATGGAAGGCGGGAGGAGCGCAAAGGCGAAGGTCACCTCTGTGCTTCTCTTGCCCTGCAGCTCAGCTAGACGGCCGATTTTGACCATCTAGCTGAGGTACCTCGGAGCAAGAGGGAAGGAGGCTGAGGTACCGCTAGGATACATTGTATTGTGGTGGCGCCTGTCTCCCCCCCCTCTCGCCCTCTGGAATTCCCCCTAAACCCCGTATCCGAGGTTGCTCTTGCGACCTTGGAAACGCAGCCAGTATGGTTCTTTCCATGCCAGCTGCGAGCGGGACAGGGAGGGTGCTCCAAGTTCAGAGTCCCAGCTCCAACCTCGGAGCGAGTTTCTGAGGTCAGAGATAGGACTCTGAAAAATCCTATG
Organism: Shinisaurus crocodilurus; assembly: GCA_021292165.1. Classification (NCBI taxonomy): domain Eukaryota; kingdom Metazoa; phylum Chordata; class Lepidosauria; order Squamata; family Shinisauridae; genus Shinisaurus; species Shinisaurus crocodilurus. Next base: position 5,835,751 of record CM037882.1, on the reverse strand, counting down.
GCACTCTAGACACTGTCTAGCGGCCATAGGATTGTGCTGCCCAACCGCAAAAAACACACACAACACATTTCAATGAAATACTAGACAGGATGTCAGGAGCTGGGTACATATGCTCACATGTGGTGGAGTTGTAAAAATGTAATGGGTTTTTGGAAAATGATTTTTGAGGAAATATCAGAAATTGTTGGAGCTGATCTAGAGGTTTGTCCTAAACTAGCTTTGCTATCAATAACGGAAAAGGTGACCAGTCCTCAAAACGTTAAAGAATTAATTATAAATTTGTTAACGGCAGGTAATTAATGATAGCAAGGAAATGGAAAATTCAGCAAGTTTTCACTATTACCGATTGGTATAAAGAAGTATGGGATATGGCATTGAATGATATGTTGACTTGTAATATCAAATGCAAAAGGGGTCAATTAAAGAAAAATATTTTCAAGGATATTTGGGGTTTATTTTTGGAATATGTGTTAAAAAAGGGGAAAGGGAGTTTACCCTGTCAAGATATGTTGTATTTTTGGAATAATGAACAATTATAGAGTTATTGTATTATTTGGTCCCATGGTGATGGGAGCACTATATTAGTTATATGTGTGTGTTATTTTCTTTGTATTGTTCAAAAAAAATTTAAATAAAAATATTAAAAAAAGAAAAGAAATACTAGACCTGTTAAAGACAGCTGACATAAATGCCCCATCATGTGCCATTAAATGCCTGGGAGCAGAGGGCAGTCTTAACCTGGCACCAAAAGGATGACAGTGACATCTTCCATTTGTAGATCTCCCGTGTTTTCTCACTACTTCTTCCATCTTTTTTCTTACCAGAAAAAAAATAATCTTTTAAGACAGACAAGATGGAATAACTGCACAATGCCTTCTGGTTGCTAGCCCTAAGAGCCCTCGGTCTGGAAGCCCCCATCATTTCAAATCCTTGCTGAGCTTCCTAGAATCATAGAATAGTAGTGTTGGAAGGGGCCTATAAGGCCATCGAGTCCAACCCCCTGCTCAATGCAGGAATCCTTCCAGCCACACCTTGAATGCCTCCAGTGTAGGAGAGCCCACTACCTCCCTAGGTAGTTGGTTCCATTGTCATATTGCTCTAACAGTCAGGAATTTTTTCCTGATGTCCAGGCGGAATCTCGCTTCCTGTAACTTGAGCCCGTTATTCCGTGTCTTGCAATCTGGGATGATCCAGGACCGGTGCAGGGCAGTTTGGCGCCCCAGGCGAAATAATATTTAGCGCCCCCCCTCTCGTGCCGTGGGGGGGGGCTCCGGAGCAAAGCAGCCCTGCTCTGCAAAAAAAAAACCCTGCGCTGCCGCCACCAACCTACCTTCCCCCCGTCCTGGCTGCTGCTGCTGCTGCTGCTGCTGCTGCTGCCGCCGCTGCTGCCGCCACCTCCGAGGAGGAGGAAGTGACGCGACGGGACCCCCGCGCTCTGTTTTTTGCCGGGAAACCAGGGCAACAGGGCTGTTTAAGCCCTGTTGCCCTGGTTCCTCCCGCCAAAACAACGCGGGCGGGGCTCCAGAAGCGACACGATGCGACGCGATGCAGAGAAGGTAGGTGGCGGGGGGGTCAGGTGGTGGCGGCGGCGGCGGCGAGCGGGAGGGCGGGGGGAGGCGCGGCGGCGGCAAGCGGGAGGGCAGGGGGGAGGCGCGGCGGTGGTGGCGAGCAGGAGGGCGGGGGAGGCGTGGCGGCGAGCGGGACGGGAGGGGAGGGCGGGGGGAGGCGCGGCGGGCGGGTGGAGAGGCGGAGGCCTGGCGGGGGCGGCGCAGCGGAGGCCTGGCGGGGGCGGCGCAGCGGCAGCGAAGAGGAGCGCAGCGTTTCTGCGTCCTCTTCAGCCGCGCGCCCTAGGCAACTGTAGTTTGCCTAGTGGTAGCGCCGGCCCTGGGATGATCGAGATCCTTTCAAGTACTTGAAGAGCGCTATCATATCTCCCCTCAGTCTTCTCTTCTGAAGGCTAAACATGCCCGATTCCTTCAGTCTCTCCTCATGGGGCTTTGTTTCCAGTCCCCTGATCATCTTTGTTGCCCTCCTCTGAACCCTTTCCAGTTTGTCTACATGAGGCCTAACTAGTGCTGAGTAGAGGGGAACTAGTACTTCCCGCAATTTGGAAGCTATGCTTCTATTAATGCAGCCCCAAATAGCATTTGCTTTTTTTTTTGCAGCCACATCACATTGTTGGCTCATATTCAGATTGTAATCTACAACCATTCCAAGACCCTTCTCATGTCACTTGTAGTATTGTTGAGCCAAGTATCCCCCATCCTGTAACTGTGCAGTTGGTTCCTTTTTCCTAGGTGCAGCACTTGACATTTATCTCTATTAAATTTCATTCTGTTGTTTTCAGCCCAGTGCTCCAGCCTATCAAGATCACTTTGAATTTTTTTTCTGTCTTTTTTTAAATTTAAATTTAAATTTTTTATTTAATACATTTTTATACTGCCCAATAGCTGAAGCTCTCTGGGCGGTTTACAACAGTTAAAATCATAAAATACAATATAAAATTTAAAACCACAGATTAAAAACAAACAGCAGAGCTAGCAGCAGCAGCAGTTACAATAATGGAATTAAAAACAATTACAAGATTAAAATGATTAAAATGATTAAAATGCCTGGGAGAACAGAAAGGTCTTCACCTGGCGCCGGAAAGAATACAAAGTAGGCGCCAGGCGAACCTCTTTGGGGAGCTCATTCCATAACCGGGGTGCCACAGCAGAAAAGGCCCTCCTGTCTTCCAGAGTATTCGCTATTCCACCCAATTTTGTGTCATCTGCAAATCTAATCAACATTCCCTGCATCTCCTCATCCAAGGCATTAATAAAAATGTAGACCTTTTAACACAACTGCCTAAGGCAACTTTCAAGAGAGGGCACATCAGTGGATATGCCTGCCTTCATTGACAATGCTACATTAAAACCTATTGTTACCAGACCAAATTTGATAAATGTGGTCATATAAACTGCCCCTTTTTGCAAGTTGCTTTCTCTAGTCACCCCACAAGACCGTCAATCATATTAAAAAGACCTCCCAGACTAAAAAGTATTAAAGAAATTATTACCACTCATGTCCGGCTTGTGGGTTTCCGATTCAAGGTATCTGATCAGCCAGAATGCTGCTCAGGGTAGGCCCTTGGGCTGATTGAGCATGGCTGTTCTTATGAGACAAGATTCCATAGTTAATGTGTCTTGGGCTGCAGTCTTATGCACACTTGCTTGGAAATACATCTCATTGAACTCGGTGGGACTTTACTTCTGAGTAGGTATGCACAGGATTGTGCTATTGGTTGTGTGTGTCTGTGTTTAGCATCCTACCATTATAAAACCTGTAAAGTCTATTCCTTATCAAATCAACACAGTCCTGTCCTTATCAAATTCCACATGGAGAATCTTTTTTGGGGGGTGGGTTTAAAAATCTGGCTAAATTTCAGAGAAATCTGATAAAGAATGACTGACTTATACCATTCTTTAAAACTGCATTGAAGTCTGTTTGCCATTATTTCCACATGCACGCATGCGTACGCGCACACACAGAAGCTGACATTTCTCAGTTTGGCAGGTGTCCTTTTTGCTGATTTGAACATAAGAAGCTGCTTTATTGCCTGTACTTTAAATTGCTGTTAAAGACCCAAGAGGATGGGAAAGCAATAACCCTAACAGAAAAAGTGGGAGTGGGGGCCCTGGGAAGCTGTGCTATACCAGGTCAGCCTGTTTTTCCATCTTGCCCAGTATTCTTTGCTCTGGCTGGCAGTGGCTCTCCAGGGTTTAAAGCAGAGATCTTTCAACTTTACCCGCTACATGTTCATTTTAACTAGAGATGATGGGGATTGAACCTGGGACCTTCTGCATGCAAGGCAGGTGCCCTACCACTATTACCGCTGATGAAAATGTATTTCAGAAATCATAATGGCTTGAAAGTCACCTATGTACACCGGTTGCTGGGGAACTTGGGCGGGAGGGTGCTGTTGCACTCACGTCCTGTTTGTGGGTTTCCCACGAACAGAATACTGCACTAGATGGACCCTTCTAAGCATGGCCAAGTTCTGACAGTGCAGCATTTTCACTGGGGGGACAGCGGTGAGAGAAAGGCATAAATGCTTCCTCCATGACCACCAGTGTACCAGATGGTCCCACCTCCCCACAGGCGTCTACTATTTCCTAAAATTTAAAGAGATGGGCGATCCATCTCTGGGTGATTTGCAGTACATCAGCAAAGGGTGCCTGACTCCCAAATGTCTAAGAATAGCAACAACTATCCCCCCCCCTCCACTTTTCCCATTGTTTTAAAGCTCCTGTTTTAATCGACAGAAGTGAGGCTTAACTCCTCTCTTAAATATTTCTAGGATAAATTAGTGAACGGGACATGGTGGGAAAAAACCATATTCTGCACAAGGTTCAAATCCCATCCCCATAAGACACATAGATTGATTGATTATTTATTTATGGCATTTGTATACCACTCCATATCTAGACAGATTCTGGAGTGGGAATACAAAGATAAAACAGATAAAAGTATAAAAACAATGCAGTAAAAACAGGCTAACATTAAAATTGTGGCTGGTCAGCAAGGAAGGCTTCCCAGAACAAAAACATCTTCAGCAGACACCGAAAACAACATAGTGTTGGAGCCTGCCTGACTTCCAGAGGCAGGGAGTTCCAGAGAAGTGGAGCCACCACACTGAAGGCACTTCTCCTGGTGGAGTCCAATCGGGTCATAGGTCCAAGTGGAACTACCAGGAGAGAATATTCTCTGATGACCTCAATGACCAGGCAGGTTGGCAAGGGTGAAGGCTCTCTCTCAGGTATCCTGGTCCCTCCAAAGTTATTTAGGTTTTGTACACTATTACCAGAACCTTAAACCTGGCCTGGTAGCAAGTAGGCAGCCATAGATGGGATTTTACTATACATGTGTGTTTCTAGTTTCTGAATAACTGAACGGCAGTTTCCCAAGGTGTTGATGAGATACCTATTAATTGTTGTGGGAACATTTGACCTTCGCTTAACTCCAACTTGTGTTTCAGGATGGAGGTCCTTGGAAAAGGAGGAAGTTGTGCATATTTAAACGATGAAGCCAAAGGCAGCTCCGCAAGGTGCAACATAGAACACCGATGGATCTGCAGCAAAGCTGATGCTTCTTAAAGTTGCAATGAAACATGAAGAACGGCCCTTCTTAAAGAATATGTTAGAGATTTGGAATAGAGTGTAGAAATATAGGGCTGTGCACATAATCGCGTTTTGAACCCGAATCAGAATCGGATCGGCCTGATCCGGGTTACGGTTTGATTATGTTCAAATCGGATCGACCCAGACCCAGATCGGATGTAATTGCCTGTCATTGGTTCCATTTGATTACAGGCGATTACGTCTGACCTGGGTGAGCAAGAAGCTCCTTTTTTTTCCTTTCTGAATGGAACGGGGGGGGGGGAGGAGAGTATTGTTGGCAGCACCATTTCCCAATGGTGCTGCTGAGGAAGTTGCCCTTCTCCAATAGCAATGCTGGCTGGAGGAGGGCTAAGGGAGATCCATGGTTTGCTTTTAAAAATGATGGAGGACAAGGCTATCAATGGCTACTAGTCTGCATGGTGATATATTGCCTCCGGTATCAGAGGCGGTATGCCCCCATATACCAGTTGCTGGGAACATGGGTGGGAAGGTGCTCTTGCACTCATGTCCTGTTTGTGGCTTTCCCATAGGTGGTTGTTTGGCCATTATGTGGACAGAATATGGAAGTAGATGGGCCTTTGGTTTGATCTTATGTCCTTATCATCATTCTCACATAAAAGCAGTTAGCCTGTAGCTTTATTTATGTCTTGATAAATATCAGTTATCATGAGAAACAAAGATGCTGCATTGAACATTAGTGAAGAAATGAAAATGAAATGTAAAGATCCACAGAAACTTCATTTTTTTTCAAATAATTTACTCCAAATTTGGATTTTTATGTATTTAACTTTATTCTATTTTGCAAATGTACGTATATCTTGCTTGTTTTTAAGTTTTGAACCAATGCAGCTTATGACAATAAAAATACAGAAATTACTCAACATTCAATAGTACAAATCAAATTTCAAATTCAGAGCAGATAAACTGATAAAGCAAAGCAACAGAAAGAAATGCAAAATCATGGAAAAGCAAAAAAAAGAAGCAGCAAATCAGTCAGCACAGAGGATGTCCGGAGGTTTTAACTCTGAGAGTTAAAACTCTCCAAAGTTAAAACTTTGACTATCAAACAGTATATAAGTCAGTATTGTGGTCTGACAGGACCAGGGCTGTGGAGTCGGAGTCGAGAAGTTGGAGGAAATTTTGGGTACCCGGAGTCGGAGTCGGCAAACAATGCACCGACTCCGACTCCTACTAAATTTAGATTGGAATTTTAAAAAAAGCAAGTTTAAATGTCCCAATTCACAAAAAGTTATAATTAATGACTTCTCTACTGTAAGAATAAAGACCAATGCATGCAGTGCCTCACGTAACCGCAAAACGAACACGTTAAGTGACCATGAAGAAGCATGCTTTTCATGTGCTTCACTATATGGCACTCAACGCACAATTAGGAGCGGCAATACTTATACTTTCCATAGTGTTGTGTTCTGCTGTTACAGGGAATGCAGTGCCCATGGGTAACCTAGCCTCTCACTGATAAGGGATTAAGTAAATATGTTTTCTGCAGGACTAGAGACACTTGTATAAGTGAAGGGAATGGAGGGTCAATAGTTCAAGACTGAAGTTGTAAACCATTGGAAAAACTGCTGTCATTCAGCTAAGGCTATAAAAACTTGTAAACTCCGATTGTTAGCTTAAACTTTAAACATGACTATGGGATTCTACTAGGGAAATCATGTTTTATAATAAATGCCCCTTCCTGGATCCTCCCACTGCCCTATCTTCAGCAGCAGATCAGCACACAAAAAGGAGAAGGCAGCAGCTTCTGCCCAACTACCTCTCTCTGCTAGAAGAGCTTTCTTTCTCACCCCTTTCTCACCCCTTCACTGTCACCAAGAGGTTGCAATGTGACGATCTAAACCCAGGTAAATTCTTCTTGGAATGGATGAGCCTGTTATATCGCCTGAACAAAAATGGAGGGTTAATAGCTGAGGGCATTGCATCTTCAATGATGAAAAGAGAGAGTCTTTTGCTGGAAAATGAAATCTTGTTAGCGGCTATTTATGCCGACCCAATGAGCCGACTTTTGTTGAACAGTGAACAGACTGCTACTGGGAAAAAGGCCCTCTATGATGTAGCAGTTCGCATGAAGGGATTACGACCTGAAATACCTCCACAGGAGGATGAAGTTCTTTTAAGCAATAGTGGTAACTCAGGATCATCTTCTTCAAACGAAGAAGAATTAGACTTTGATTCCTTCTTAGACAAAATGGAAGTTGCTAAAGGAAAGCGACGTCGCATAAGCGTTACAGAACCAGTAAATGTCCAAATAAAAAAATTCCAACAGGAGTTTTATAAAGCACTAGAAGAAGTTGAAAAGTATGATCGCTCATCAAAACTTACTGTTGAAGAAGCCATCCTTGTTTATCCAGAGATCGTTAGTGATGTGGCCAGAATAGTTACTGCAATGCCACCCACCCAAGTCAGTGTCGAAAGATTATTTTCAGCCCTAAAAATAATAAAGTCTGACTTAAGAGCCTCTATGAAAGAGGATCTGGCAGAGGCAATTCTCTTCCTTAGAACTCTACATTGAATTGATTTGCATTTGCTAAGCCTATAACTACATTTCAAGATTAATATAAACCATTTCTAGGTTTTACATATTTTGTTTTTGGTTCATATAGATAAGCTTTGTTTTTGTTCTAAAACAACCAAATAATGTGGTTTGTATTTTTGAACTGGTAAAGTTCCTGTTCCTGATGTTTATGCCTGCTGCTACTATCCAGCCACTTGATTAATTAAACTAATAAAAATAATAATAAAAAAACTTTGTTGTTTTCATTGTGTTTGTCTTTTGCTTAAACTGTTCAATACAGTAGACTGTTGGCTTCCCAGCCAGTAGTCCTGTGGTAATGACATGTATGTTGCCTTTCTTTCCTTCAAGGAATGTATAAAATACATTCGCATATTAATACAGAGGAGTCGGGGAGTCGGAGTCGGAGTCGGAAGTACAAAAAACTGAGGAGGAGGAGTCGGAACATTTATCTACCGACTCCACAGCCCTGGACAGGACTCCTTGGGGAGGGCATTCCATAAGGTTGGCAGAGCAGTTGAAAAGGCCCTGCTCCTCGTAGAACTCACCAAACGCCAGTCAGTGGGGGTACAGGGAGCACGGTCTCAGATACTGAACAGAGCACATGAGGGAAAGGCAGTTTTTAAGGTACTCAAGTTCCAAGCCATTGAAATGGTTCCCTTTTCATATGTTTCAGGTATGGGTGAACCCAAACCAAGCTTTAACTCTGAAAAGGAAAGTTATCGCTGTATAAGCAACAAACAGGCATGGATCAACTCATGGAAGGATTCCTCTAGCAAAACAGGAAGACCAGGTTCCTGCTGGCACACTGTGGCTTGTTGTCAGTCATTTAACCCATGATGACCCGTGGCACCCATGGGTGCCATATTGCATATCCAACCTCCACTGGGGAGTTGTGTCATGGAAACCTGGTGAGCATCGGTTATGGGAGGGTTAAACAACCATCACAGAACTCTAAAACAGACCATCAGTTGTTTAACCTTTGCATAAGCTATGCTTGCTGGGTTCTCACAACACAACAGCCCATGAGCGGGGGTTGCATATTCAAAATGGTGGCCACATGTGCCCCACACATGCCACAGCCTCACTGTGGGTTAAATAACCCACGGTAGGCTGCCATGCCATGCAGACACAACAGTCAAACCAAAGGAGAAAAAAGGCTATTTGGACCCACCATGGACAGCCCCTCCAAGGTGCTGCTTCGACACTCTGAAGGGACTGTCAGTGGCTGTCAAAATGGGGATTGTGAAAGCTGGCTGTCAAGCCAGAGATTATCCTTTTCCCCCCTGGAGATTGCAAAGTCTCAAAGAAGCTGCAGTGAGCCAAAAATAGCTAACGATCGTGGTGGGGAGGGGGAGATGAGTCGGTCCTGCTGTGGGGTCCCCTGTGATGCCTGTGGGAGGACCGAGGGGGAAGAAGGGGGCAAACAACTGACAGTGAGCCCTATCATCTGTCTGGCAAGCCATGGGTTGTTCGCAGAACAACCAACCAACCCACCTTGGCTTATTGCCAGGATGAGTTGGCATGATATGCAAACAGTCCCACTCTGTTTAGATCCAACTCCATGCCCTGCTGCACTTTACAACTAAGAATCTAGTGCCTCAATTTGCTTTTTACCTCCTCCCTCCCAATCCCTTTTCTGTTTGTGTTGTAAGCCTGCAGACAGGGACTATGTCATTTCTTATCTTTCTAAGTTGCTCTGGCTCTGGGAGTCTTTTTGGCTAAACAGTGGGGTAAACATGCTTTTTAAAAAATCACATGTGAACCAGTAGCGGATCAGGTTATAATATAAAAAATAGAAAACTGCAAAATGGAGTTCATCATAACGGAGGAAACAATAAGCATATAGGATGTTGCCATTGAATATAATACTTTGAGGTTGAAATCTAAAGGTTAATAATCAGTGTACATGTTTGTAATATACTGATATATAATTATTTGTATTTTTAAAGTTATCCTGCTGAAGAAGAACCTTGTGATCAAACCTGTCTAATAAACAATAGCTCACCAGATTTTTTAAACCACTTGTATGCATGTGTGTGGGCTTGATCCATTGGTGGATCAAGCCCACCTACAAAGTCCTAGGAGTATGGAGTCCATTGTACTCTTGAGAAAACCTTTCATAAGACCTTCCCCCTATGATGAGATTAGACATGCCATGTCTCCTCAGAAAAGTCCCAGTAAGTTCAGTGGGGCTTACTCAAAGGTAAGTGGGTATAGGACTGAAGCTTTAGTCTTCTTCTGCCTGTGACAGCTTATTCATGATGGTACCACACCACAGTAGTGCAACAGCTGCCAAAAATGGCCCACCAGCTGCCTATGCAGAAGTGACAGTGGTGAGAAGCAGCACAAAACAAAAATCCAACTTGCATATGTACTATTGGTGGTCAGTAGAAGAAAAACTTTGAAGAGCGCACTACAAACACAATGCGGAAAGAAATAAGGGCATAAACACACGCACGCACACACACACACACACACACCCTAACTCTCCCCTCTTAAAAACACTTTAAAAATCCAAAATACTCGGCCTCATACCATGGTGTTCCATCCTCTCTCTGTGTCTGTCTCCGCCAACCATATTCTTGCTCTGCAGCTGGCAAACCAGATGACCTACTGCTGCTGCACAACTACCAATTTTATTTTATTTTTTACTGCTCTACTGATCGCTGCCCAGCCACTCTGGGTGCCCCACAGCAATGCCCAATAGCCTGGCTTAGTGGCTCCTCCCCCTGAGCCTCTTTAATTGTTTATTTAAAGTGGTAGGGGGTCATTTCCTGAAAGTGCCCTACAAAGACACTCCCCCACTGCCTTCCTCATTGCAGTGGAATGATCTGAGCATGTGCGATTGATGCACACACTCAATCATAAACATTGACAAACATACATAAAATACATGTTGATATAGTACCAATTTGCTACATTCCTCGAAATCTATCAAGATATCCTCAGTTATCCCGTTGGATAAAGCGAAGATCCATTATACAGATTTTCGCTTTCATATGAAGGTACCAAAGGGGACTAGAAGGGGGGGGCTTCCCCAAACAGTAGGCATTATCAGTGGCTGTGGGAGTGAATTGTCCATGAAAGGAATCACTTTAATATAAGTATGTGTCTTTTGGCAGGATTTTGAAAATGGGGTGTGGGGGGAAGACTGGCTTGAAACGAGTGTGGAGAAAACACTTTTATACTGGAAGTCTTTAGAGCGCAGGAACAAAGGAAAGCCCAGCTCTGAGAGCCCCAGAGGAAACTGGAGCCTCGACTAGGCAGGCGTGTGCGTGTGTGCGCGCGTGTACGTGTTGCCTCCTTTGCCCAGCCCCCAGCCTGTCTCCTCCTCCTCCTCCTCTGCTGCTGCTTCCTCCAGCGTCTCCCAACTCTGGAGCCTTTTGATTGGCTGAGGCGCTGACAGCAGGAGGAGCTCAAAGTAAGCGTGCAGCCAGCCCTCCTCTATAAGCATCTTTGCAGCTTTCCCTCTCAACCTCTCTCCCTCTCTTGTTTTGCTGCGCCTCCCTGTAAAACTGAACAGTGAAAAGGAAAAAGAAAGAAAGAATTGCAGTGGGGATCTGCTAAAACCGGCACAGAGAGATATCATGTAAACTCCCCTCCACCTTCCCCTCTTATTTCTTCTCCCGCTCCCTGCTGCTGCCGCTCCTCAGTTCAAGTGATCACAAAAGAAATCTTTGGGAGAGTCAGTTTGTGTATTCCTTGGAAGCGAAGGCAGAGCGCGCAGGGAGAGAAGAGCAGCTAGCGACGGGCAGTTCAAACAACCCAGAAAAACTTTTTTTAAAAAAAAGCTTTTCTTCCGTATATGTGAAGTGTTTTCGGGAGGGAGTTGGAGTTTCTGGCGCCCCCTTCAGCCTGGCGCCCTAGGCAGCAGCCTAGTTGGCCTAATGGTAGCACCGGCCCTGGGGGCAGGTGTGCTTACTTCAGCGTAACATGATGCAGCCTTTAAAAATAAAAGGTGTTCCCTAGCAAGGGAAGCGCCAAAGCAGAGGACATTGACAAGAAGGGTACATGGGCATGCTTGGCTAAATAGGTGCTCTTGCAGGGAAAAACACACACATCAACGTTTGAGAACACGGTCCCACTTTCATAAGAGCACAGGAAATTATTTCCTTTTTGCAATCTGATGCAGGGTGGGTGTGGGGAGTTTCGCTCAGGAAGTGCTGAAGTGGAGGATGGAATGGACAATGAGGCATTCTCGACATTATATCACCAGCATCCATCACCAGTAGTTATGCATGTTTCACCAAAGGCAAGCCAACTGTCCCTATATTTATCCATATGTAGGTGGCATCTAAATACCACCCGTTCAAAAGTTGAGAGAGTCAATAGGTCCTCAGTCCATTGCATTATTGGGGGTGGCTATTTATCCTTCCAATGTTATAATATCAGTCTTTTAGTTGTCAAAAGGGCACAGAAAATCCATTTACCTCGACCTTGTGTTAAGTTCCATCTCAGCTACCTTTTCCCACCGCACAGGTCTCTCTAGACATTTTGTTGCCTGAGGCACAGCAGCAAATGGCACCTTCGCCCACACCCACTCTAGTCAAGCTGCATAGCAGTACTCAAAACTACTCAAGTTATTTTGGTCCCTGAGACAGAAAATCCTACAAGCACCTCTCCCCTTCCCTGGCAGTGAAAATACAATAATAGTTATAATAATTAATGCTGCTTTTTTTTCATGATGTCCCAAATCAGCTGTCTGAGGCAGCTTCCTCAGGCTCTAAAATGTGTGTATATGAGAGCATCTTTAAAGGAGCCTGTCTCCTATTTGAAAAAAAGGGGGATTATGGGCAGGGGAGAGGAGGACATTTGATTTCAGGAAAAAACCTCAGGCAGAAAGATTGGGGGGGGGGGGCAGCAGGAAGCAGATGTGGGGAAAAAGCCAGCTATTCCAGGGGGATCAAATGCAATGGAGATCATCAGGGCTCCTCTGTGCCTTTATTTCAGCAAGTGCCATTTTTCTCCAGTTACATGAAAAGCAACATCTTTCAGAATAACTTTCTGTACAGTGGACTCCTGTCCATGAAAGCTTATTATGCCACAGTAAATTTGTGAGTCTTTAAGGTGCTGCAAGGCATTGCGGCTTTTGAACACAAAAGAGCAAGAAGCTCCTATCCTCCTCCCACATCTATTCCCTTTCTCTAGCCTCCTAGTGCAAACCCCTGATGCCAAGGAGGACCACACACCCACCAGAATCTGGCCACATGGATCATGACATGCACAAAGCAGGCGCACTACAAAAAGATGGTTGCAGAGCCAAGGAGCTCCAGACCCACTCAAGCAAGCCAGACCAAGCCATAGACCCATCCATACATCACCTTGCCCCAAATTCAGACATTGCTGCTCATTCAACCCCTTTTTGCAAGCAAACCCACCTCTATTTTACCTTAAGGCTTGGAGGCAGCAAAAGATGAGGAAGGCCTCTGGCACTCTATTTGATATGTGAGGAGCAATGCGCCTGCTCTTCCTCTTGTCAGGGCCTCGCTGCCTGCATTGGCCCAGGGCAGGCCCGGTGCAAGGCAATTTGGTGCCCTAGGCAAGATCAGATATTTAGCGCCCCCCCTTCCCACTTGAGCCATCCCTCCCTCCAGCCCTATGCCCATTATGAAATAAATTTCCCTCCCTGGGAACTGCCGATCCCCATAGAAAAACTTTGTGGACTTTGAGACTTTTCCTTTGTGTTCACGAGGAAAGCAAAGAGGCAACATCAGCCCAGCTATGCCAGGAACTCCCAAGGGCCTTCTCGTACTCCATATACCGTATATGTAAAAGCCTGTCTCCTCCTGCGGGCAGCACAAGGGATATGAAAAAAGGATGTGAGAGAGGTGTGGTGGTGCTACCTGTGAGGATAGAGACAAAAGGGCGTCTTGCAGCCTGTCCTACCTCGCAGGGTGGAGGTGCAGAGACACCGGTTTGACTCATACACCTTCTGGGTTGCAGGGGGGGGGATGCATGTAGTAGAAACATAGCAAAGAGAGAGCCCGTGGATCATCTGGTTCAAATTTAGGAGGGGATTTACGAAACTTGCTGCTTCCCCTCCTCTCTCTATCACTTTGTTGCAATATTTCTTTATCAGAATAATGTATATTATCCTGTCTTTCCCTTTACCAGCCTAGTGCTCAAGGCAGACAACAATATTCAAAGTACAGTAAAGAAAACATCAACAGCTCAGGGCACAATCCTAAACACGTTGAGGCAGAAAAAAGCCCCGCAACTCCCAGCATTCACCAGCCAGCATGGCTGGCTGTTGGAATGCTGGGAGTTGTGGGGCTTTTTTCTACCTCAACATGCATAGGATTGCGCATGGCTGGCTGGGGAATGCTGGGAGTTGTAGGATTCCCCCCCCTCCAAACACGCATAGGATTGCATCCTAAAACCATTTAAAACCAAAACACAGAAACAGCATGGTAAATAATTAAAACATTGGAGCCCCAGCTAGCTTAAAATACCTTTCCCTCCCTCCCTGGTTGCTGGAAATAACTGCTTTCAGGGGACCTTGAGCTGAGGAGCCTGAGGCTCACGCGAGGGAGGGAAGGCGAAGGAGGTGTTTGCAGGTGCATCCTTGAGAGGGAAGGCGAAGGAGGTGTTTGTAGGTGCATTCTTCCGGCTGCCCACCAGCCTCCCATCATTGACCCCTGCCCGCCTCCCCTCCTCCAGTCTGTAGCCTTCTCTGCCTCTTTTGATGCTGGTTGTGAGGAGGAGCCTGCCTGCTGCTGTTCCTGGTAACGAGCTGGAGGAGAGAGAGGGAGGGGTGCGCTTCTTTCACCTTCCCTTCCCCGCCACAGGACATGATTGGTAAAACAAACTTGGTAAAATACGTGATGTATTTTTTTCCCCCCAAGGCATTTCTGGCGCCTCCTTTAGCCCTGCGCCCTAGGCAGCCGCCTAGTTGGCCTAATGGTAGCATCGGCCCTGGCCCAGGGCACAATGCAACTGCCCAGTATCGATTGGCTAGGCTGGTCTCTGCAGAGCCAGGCACATTCCAAGAAAGCTGGGTGGCAGTAGTGCTCTTAGACAATCTTGGACTCTGGACAATTAAAATAATGAGTAGATTGTGGAAGGAAAGGTGGCAGTCTCCCTTCTAGTTTAAAAGGCAGGTGCCTTCAAGGTACACTCCCTATTAATCTGCTAAGGAAGTGAGTCCTAAGGTCTCCTAGTAACTGCAAGGCTACTGAGTTCAGAGGGAAGAAGTAGGCTTTCATTAAGACAGATGATGGCAATTGGGGCAGCTCTAAAGATCTGGGACCCATGCCAAGGTGGGCCTCTTTAATAACAATGCCTATGGGGCCCCCCTGAAAACTGGATGGGAAGGGGAATGGAATGGTGTGGCTGCAAAACAGAAGTGGGCAACTTATGGCCCTACAAATGTTTTGATTTCCAAATCCCATCAGACCTAGCCAGTATAGCCAATGGTGAGGGATGATGGGAGGTGGATGGAGGAAGAGACACAAGTGTAGAGAGATAATTAAAGGGTAGAGAGAACTTTCTCATTGTCTGCATAGGTCATTTCCTTGTTCACACTGATAAGCTTTTAAAAAATATCCTCAGGGGTGGAAGTGAAAGCTGCCCATAGAAATCAACTGAGAAATCCTAAGTTTTAATAAATCTCGGATTGGGCATAAATGTGGAGGAACCCCTCTGACCCTCCCCCCCCCCAAAAGAGCCCAGTGAGGACTGAGCATACTCTGTGGGCATGGAATGCTGACTAATCGTAGGGGTGGGGGGTGGGAATAGAAAATTAGGGGAAATGGAAAAGAGTGTCTGGCAACCTGAACAGAAGCACTTCACATTATAACACCTTTTTGCAGTTTTTGTGTGTACTATACTTACACAGCATGATCACAGTGGCCACCAGTATGACATTCCCACCCCACATACTCCAGAAAGCAATCCAGTGCCAGCAGGAATGCTGGGGAGGCATCTGTAAATATTAAAAAGCCATTAATCCAGCAAAAGGACACATACGGTAACAAGAGTCCTTCTCACAGGTGATTGTAGCCTGGGGACCTTCCATATTTTCACATTTTGTAATATGAAGAAGACGTACTGCTGAAAAGCTAAGAGTTACTTAATGGTTGATGAAGAATTGTACTCGGGAGCAGAAATATACTGTACTTTTCTTTTTACTTTACAAGTTTTGATTTGACCTTCTCATTGAGTGATTAAGAGTGCAATCCTATTACGATGAGTGGAAGCCCCAGAACTCAGAGGCTTATGCTCATCCTATGCAGGGCGGGAGGAGAGGCGGAGGCGATCTTTGCCTCCCCGTCCTTGCGTCCTGCATTTTCACTAGGTGGGTATTTTTGCCCATCTAGCTTGGGCACATTGGAGCAGGAAGGAAGGAGGCTGGAGAGGTGTCAAGATAACTCATATCCTGGCATCTCCAGTCTCCTCCCCTCCCTGCCCACTGAAACACCGCCTTTTCCCACTCTCTGAGGTGGTCTCTCTCATGCTGGCTGCAAGGGGGAAGGGAGGGGTCGGAGTTCCGATTCTGAGCTCGGATCTGAGAATTTGAAATATCCTTATGGTGCCTCAGATGCTGTCTAAGGGCCATTGTATTGCTCCCTAAGAGGTTTTGATGGAAATCTTCTAGTCCCTCAGCCTATCACTCATAAGAAACACGTGAAAGAGTATTCCTGGAGGATAATGACCTTTCACATGAAGGTTTTGACAGCTGAATCTGTCAATCAAAAGTGTGACAATTTTTTTCCTAGCCTTCAGCATAGCAGTCTTATGGAATTGGTGGACTTTGCTCCCCAGAGAGGCTTGCCTGATACCTATTTTGCTATCTTTGGGTGCCACATGAAGACCTTTTAAAGCTCTGCCTATTCTAATCAGCTGTTTTTAATCTGTTGCTTTTATTTCTGCTCTGCCTTGATTTATTTGCATCTTATCTTATCTTATTCTTTTATTGTGAATGCCCTGAGAACCATCGGCCAAAGGCAGCATAGAAATGCTTGAAGTAAATAAATGAACGTATGAAAAATGTGATGCAACATTTCCTGGGCAAATGTTCAGCAATAATAGAGCACAATTGGCTGAGAGGGCATGTGATCTGTTCCTTTGTCACCTTCACAAAATCCATTTGCATGATTTTCAATCTTTCAAACTGCAGGGGGAAGTTACTACTGAAGGTGCGGGAGGAAAAACAGAGTGTCTCGCATGAGTGAGATGGAAGATTTAAAATCCTATTCCCGTGTGCAGACGCCCATAAATCCACACACAGAAGTTCAGATCTGTCTCTCCCACTCTCAGCGCAGCATTCCAGGGTATTGGATGTCAGCCAGCTCAGCTTCCTCCTGTTTGCAGATTCCAGTAGTAAGGAAATAACTCTGTAAACTCCACAGGTCTATTTACTACCTGTTTATTTACTTAACAAAGCTTATTCTACAGAGTAGAATTCCTCTTCCTCTCCCCCCTGCGCATCTCTCTCTCTCTCGCTCTGCCTTCGCTTCGAAGGAACACACAAACCGACTCTCCCAAAGATTTCTTTTGTGATCACTTGAACAGAGGAGCAGTGGTGGTGGTGGTGGTGGCGGCAGCAGCAGCAGGAAGAGACGGGGGGGGGGTCGGGGGTTTTGTCATTGGTTTGTTAGTTACAAAGACGAAGAAATAAGAGGGGAGGGTGGAGGGGAGCTTCTTTTTTAAATAAATCGAGCAGCAGAAAGAAAAGAAAAAGGAGTACCAAGCCAGCCTTCCCCCCCCACACCCCATTTTCAAAATCCCGCCAAAAGACACATACTTATATTAAAGTGATATTAAAGTGATTCCTTTCATGGACAATTCACTCCCACAGCCCCTGATAATGCCTACTGTTTGGGGAAGTCCCCCCCCTTCTAGTCCCCTTTGGTACCTTCATATGAAAGTGAAAATCTGTATAATGGAAATCTGTATCTTCGCTTTATCCAGCGGGATAACTGAGGATATCTTGATAGAAGATTTCAAGAAATGTAGCAAATTGGTACTACATCAACATGTATTTTATGTATGTTTGTCAATGTTTATGATAATATTTTTTTTAGGTTTTGCCAATTGACTTTTAATGGGCATAGGGCTGGAGGGAGGGAGGGCTCAAGTGGGAAGCCCCCCCCCCCCGCTAAATATCTGATCTTGCCTAGGGCACCAAACTGCCTTGCACCTGCCCTGCATGCAAACCCAGTCTATGTGTGTTTGATCATGTGGGGTGAAGGGGAAAGCTCACTTTGTGTATCAGAGTGAGTTGGGGGAAGTGTGTGTGTGTGTGTGTGTGAGAGAGAGAGAGAGAGAGAGAGAGGGAAAGAGAGAGAGAGAGGGGGGGGGAGAGACGTTGGGCCTGGCCTTGCCCACTGCCAGCTAAGTACCCTCTTGTACCTTCAGTAAGGTGACCATTTTTTTCAAATTTAAAACCAGGACATTTATTTATTTATTTATTTTCTATACTGCCCCACAGCCGAAGCTCTCTGGGCGGTTCACAACAATTTGTACATAAAAACAACAATAAAAACATACAAAAAAAGATTAAAAACCAAATTAAAAAGCACAGTTTAAAATATAATCCCAAAGTTAATAAAACTAAGTCTACAGGTGACAATCCCCCCCCCCCGTGCTATTTTGAGCTCTTAACTATTGAATGCCTTGGCATAGAGGGAAGTCTTAACCTGGCGCCGAAAAGACAGTAAGGTTGGCGCCAGGCAGGTCTCAGTGGGGAGCTTATTCCATAATTGGGGTGCTACCACTGAGAAGGCCCTCCTCCTTGTTGCTACCAACCGAGCCTCTCTTGGAGGTGGCAGTTGGAGGAGGGCCCCAGATGTTGAGCATAGTGTCCGGGTAGATTGCGGTTGGGAGAGGCGAGACATTCCGTCAGGTATTGTGGTCCTAAGCCGTGTAGGGCTTTATAGGTTAGAACCAGCACCTTGAATTCGGCTCGGAAGCATATCGGCAGCCAGTGCAAATGGGCCAGAACCGGTGTAATGTGCTCGGCTGCCGCATTTTGCACAAGCTGCAGCTTCTGAACAGTCTTCAAAGGCAGCCCCACGTAGAGTGCGTTGCAGTAGTCTAGTTTAGAGATCACCAGAGTGTAGATTACTGAGACCAGGCTATCCCTGTCCAGATAGGGGCATAGCTGGGCCACCAGCCAAAGCTGGTAGAAGGCACTCCTTGCCACTGAGGCCACTTGAGCCTCAAGTGACAAAGATGGCTCCAGGAGCACCCCCAAGCTACAAACCTTCTCCTTCAGGGAGAGTGCCGGTCATCAGGGTTTCCCCCTAGCAAACAGCTTTCAGCGCGTCTTGATTCAACTTAAGACCTGGTCAGCGACTTATGCACATTAATTAGCGGAGGTTTTGGAAGGAGGAAGGGAAAGTCCTTTAGGGATGTCACCGCAAATATCGGGGGACTGGAGTGAGCCAAAATCGGCCCCACTCTCAGCCCCCTGATATTCGCGGTGATTCGCAGGCCTACCTTGCCGCCCACTTGGTCCGCTGCTCGGTCTGCCGCGCCACGCTGCCTGCGCGGGCTCCTAGCACGTCATTTCTGACTGTGACGCGACAGGCCCTGCCGACATGGCTGAACCCTGCGCCGCAGTTCTGGCGTAGAAACCAGGGCAACAGGGCTTAAACCGGCCTGTTTTAAGCCCTGTTGCCCTGGTTTCTACACCAAAACCGTGGCGCAGAGTTCAGCCGTGTCGGCGCAGGGCCCGTCGCGTCACTTCCGGCCAGCCAGAAGTGACGTGATGGGAGCCCGCGCAAGCGGTGCGGCTGCCCGAGCGGTGCGGGGAGTGGCCGGAGAGCCCATCTGCGCTGCGGAAAATTGGAGGATCGGGGGGGGCTGTTCGCCAAGGAGAGGTGAGGTGAAATGCGCCCCCCCCAAAAAAGGTATGAAATGCACCACTAAAGTCCCTGTCTGCTAAGGCACGGTATTCAGCTTTGTGGCTTAGTCCCAGCCCTGGTCAACAGCTCATGATTCTAATAAACAAACATACCCAAACATGCATGCAGTCCTTTTTGAAAGTTTCCTCTTTCTCTAAACCCTAGCTTTAAATAGCAATAGCAATAACAACAATGTAATAATAAAAGAACCAGAAAGGGAGGTATTTCAATCCAATTTTCCCATAACCTTTGGAGAATCCATTGACAAGGGGCGTCCCCCTTGAAAACGCTGTTCCCCAATTTGGGAACCTCACTTCTGTTACCCAGCCCTGTGCTGGGGATCACACAGAAGTTCTTGGTTTCCCATTCTAGGGAGCCTCACTTTTGACACCTAGCCCCTTTGGCTTGGAAATTAGTCAGAGTTTCTTGGTTCACCTTGACTAACCCCCTGTCAGTCAACTTCCCCGGGGCCCCACCTGACCAGAATTCAATTACCCATCTTTTGACCGTCCTTAGCGGAATTCAGGACAGCATCTCCTCCCTTCCAAGAAACCCATAGAGGTGAAACTCACCAGGTGCCGGCTGAGTGTGTTGTCGGGGAGGATTTACTGGCCAAAATTCCAGGCTGCAGACTCCATCCGCGGTCACCAAAATTGTGGTAAGGAAGCTAAAGCCACTTCCCAAGTTTGTTCCCAGCTGACTTGTGGTCAATAGCCAGCCAGAGCGGGTAAAAGAGAATTCCTTTATTGAAAATACAGCGCTGCATGGTGTCACTCAAAGAAGGAGAGTGAGACCCCAAACAAACGAAATCCATCCCTCTTTATACCTTTTTGCTCAGCATTTGTCTCTACACATGCGTACTAGCAATTTCTCTGATGTCAGCGTTTTGCTTATCTACGTATCTAAAACAATTATACTTCTCTGCAACATTTGGTTTCTTCTTCTTAGCTGTAAATAATGCAATCACTGACCAGGTGTGATAGGGAGTGGGGATAGAGAGAAGGAAGAACAGTTGACACTTCTTTGATAGTTACAGACATGCCCTCCTAAATCAATCTTGTTAGGATAATCTTGCATGATTTGAAGCAACTTCTACCACTTTATCTCATATGCAATTAACTCCAGTAGTTCAAAGAATTTCACTAGGCCTCTTATAGAGGCTGTTCACAGCCTTTAGAGAAAGAGAGAGCTTCCGGTCTCTCTCTTTCTCTAAAGTCAGGACAGGAAATCCTAGTTTAAGAAAGATCTGGGATTACATTTTGTGGGATAATTAAGTTGCAGTCAAAACCTATGGCTCATGTTTCACCAGGTAGTTGGGTGAAATGGTTAAGATCACTGGTATCTTCTAGGGTGGATTCACTGGAAGATACTCATTGAATCATTAACAGAGCCCCAACAGGAAGTGGGCGTAGCTATCAGCTCTTCCTCTTTCTGCTGGGACTCTTATGAGTGTGGCACCGGTTGTTGCCTCCAGGTTGTTCTAGCAGCAGCATGTAACCAGAGTTGCTGGTCTGAACTCCACAAGTTCAGACTCCAAGTATTTCCAGATGTACTTGTACCAACTGTAAGAAACATCTTTTAAGCCTGCCTGAATGAAACTGCATAATCTGAGTGGGTAAATGTTACTTTTAACTTTTACAAGACTGCGTCTCTGATTATTGTTCTGAGGGAGAGAAAAGGGGGCAAAACCAGGGAAATCCAGTCTGCCTTAAAGCATCCTGGATTACCAAATGCTAACTGGCTAACACTAGCCAAATCTATGCTTCTTTTAAGCTGGAAAGGGACTCTACTCTGCTGATCTCACTAACGTGAGATAGGAAGGATATTACTCCACAATATATCCTCTCCTAGTATCTTTTTCAAGTCCCAACACATTTAATACAGAATAATACTTATGTTCATATTACTAAATAAAACTTGTTACATTTTATATGTTCATATTACATACAAATTATATACTGGAAATTATATACTTTCCACACTCTGGATCCCAACTGCAAACTTCTAAAGAAAGATAATACATGCCCTAGTTCAGTTTAAACACTGCTTTTTTCCAGAACACTGAAGTTCTGGAAATATCCTTTCCAGTTTCTCAATGTTTTACTTGAAATATGGCTATGGAGCCAATTTTTCATGCATGGTTGCAGAACATCTTTCATGTTTTTTTCATGAATAAGTCCGCATAAATACAAATGGCTAAAAAATTTTTACTGTGATGACTTCATTTGCTGTAGAAATATCCCGTGGCAGGACCAACTCCCCCTCCCCTGACTGCGAGCCCTTTTGTGCTCTCTGCAACTTTCCCCCCCTTTCCTCTCTTTTTTTCTTTTTTCAGAGATTGAGAAAAGCGATCTCCGATTTGGCAGCTAGTGACAGCCCCTTCAAAGTGCCCAAGCAGCTCATTGGAAGAGCTGTCACTGGTTCATCACCCCCTTTTTAAAAAATTACATCACAAATATCTGCAATTATTTTTAAGAAATCTTTTTTAAAAAATTAGTCGGACTTGCACAAGTGTGCATTTGCACATTTTTGCTGGTCCGAAATGGCATGCCTTGCCTGGGCAATGTCCTGGGGCGTATCTGCTGTCAAAGTGCAGCCTCATGGGCATTGGCTCAGAGAGGCTGCCAAAAGCTTTATTTTTTTACTTTGGTTTGTCTTGACAGCTGTCAAAAGGTGAGCTGTCAAGAGAAACCAAAGCTGCCGCAGGTGATCTTTGCTTGCAAAAAGGAGGCAGCCAGTCAATCACCCCTTTTGCAGCAAGATCCTCAAGAGGGGTTTTTTTTTTTTTTGGAGGGGAAGACACTTTATTCCTGTGAGGGTCCTCTCACCTTTCCACCCTTTCCTGAGATTCTAGGTCTTTGGGAAGGTGGGAAAGTGCGAGCCATGAACAGCATACATGTACACCATAAGTTTTTGAATGATACATGGTTGGTGTGGATCAGCAGAGCAGTCTTGGAGCGTTCTGCTACAAGCACATGCTGCTTATATGACTCTGTGCCTGCTTGTGATCATCATGGTACACTCACAATGAGCTGTTCCTCGGTTCTGCCATTATTGTACTATGGTAATTTATTTGATTTTTATCCCGTCTTTCCTCACAAGGAGTACAGGGTGGCTCTTATTGCAAAGTTAATGTTTCTTTCATCAGCAGATGCCTAAGCAGCCCAGCTGACTTGAAAAAATATTTACTTGGCATCGGTGAGAGGTCAACCTAAAGGAAGAGAAGGAGGTGTGGTTGCTGTTGCTGATGGTTCTCTGTGCAGCAGCAAAAGGACGATCATTGGTCCAGTTATTTAAAAAAAGCAAAAGGAGAGAGCAGTGCATGGTGACTTGTGTCGCTTCCCTTTTCTGCTCTTTTTCCAGGCTGCCTGAAGTGTCTGAGGGACTACAGGAGCAGGGAATAAAAGTCTATAGTGTTTGTGTGGAGAAAGCCAACCTAAAACCCCTGTCTGACACACACACACTCACCAAGGAGGGGGGAAGGAGGCCCAGGGAGGGGAGACAGCCAGTCTCCACAGATGCAAAAGGGGACAAACAACATCTGCATAGAATCACCCCAGGGGGGAAGGCAGGAAGCATCCCCAGGTTCCTCAATGCTCTCGTATATCAGCCCCATCTACATAAGACTTGAATTCCTTGCCAGAGCAGACACTTCGGCACCATAAGAAAGGGCCATTCAACACCACAGGATGGGACCATTAAGCAAGTGGCTTCAAAGGGACCCCACCCCACAGGGGGAAGGTGGCAACCCACCTGATTGGCCACCCACCTGAGGAGGGTGGCAACCCACCTGATTGGCCGTCCACCTGAGGAGGGTGGCAACCCACGTGATTGGCCGTCCACCTGAGGAGGGTGGCAACCCACCTGATTGGCCGTCCACCTGAAGAGGGTGGCAACCCACCTGATTGGCCACCCACCTGATTGCAGAGGGAGGGGCTACCTGAAACCCAAGCAAAGGAACTGAGTTGTTGGACCTGATCAGCAGCCTTGCCCCATGCTTGGGGTAAGGGAACGAAGGGATCGGCAACCCCGGGTAGCAGCACCCGGCGTGCTCCAGCTAGCTGAAATCACTGGCCGCTTGGGTTGACCGGACCCCCGGGAAACCAAGCTGAAATCACTGGCCGCTTGGGTTGACCGGACCCCCGGGCAACCAAGCTGAAATCACTCACTAGCCGCTTGGGTAGACCGGACCTCCGCCGGGAACCCAGCTAGCAGCATGCGGTTGACCGGGCCTCTGCTGGAGCCCGAGCTGAACTAACTAGCTGAGAGCCCTGAAATCACGGTGTCCTTGAGACTTCTTGCTTGCTACTTTGTGCTGTACTGATAAGCTGTATTGCTGGCGTGTGTCTGGGTTTGTGAAGGTCATTTTGTAAATAAACTTGTTTTATAAAAGATACTTTTGTGGCTATAAGTTATCCCTTTGTTCTAGGCTAAGGGTGATAGTCGCTGGGGGACCTCGGAGAAGGCCCGCCCCCAGGACTCGCTACCCCCTTAGTATTGAACCCGCGCAGAAGACCAGGTTGGCGGTCTTCCACTGTTTGTACTGAGGCCTCTGGGAAGTACAGCGACCATAACTTCTATTCTGGGTTCAGCTTTAGTCAGTTCCCCATGCCCAATTTCTTTGCAGTCTCTTGGGCATGTTTCTTGCATCTGCCATCTGGTGAAAAATAAATATAGGTAATACATGGGATACTTTTGTATATGGGAAACAGGCAGCAACACATACTAGATGTCTTCAAACTCGACAGCTATTTATTATAACTTAAAGAAACACAGAGCAACCTTCTTTAACTTCTAAGAGGAGCACAACCAATTTAACTGAAGAATTGTCCCTGGTCCTGGCCTCTCTGGAGGTTATGAAGGCCCAAGTGCTCCTAGTGACTTCTGCCCCAAAGGGAAAACATTTCCTTCTATTCCTATCACATGGCCTGCAAACACTGAGGCCTTCTGGGCTTGCCTCTTAAAGAGGCAATACCCAGCAGGTACATAGATAAGACATGCTGCGTATTATCAGCAAGTTGATGACACGGAAGCCTTGTTCAGACCTTCTCCATACATAGAAGCTGAAGATGAGGGTAGTGGGACCACACTACTGCCCCTGTCCCTGATGCCACCAGTGTCAGTGACCCATCCTCTGGACATCCACGCATTGGTACTGATATCAGCATAGGGGAACCCGACGCATGATTGCACACAATCAGAAACCCTGACTGTGCAGGGGTTCTGATGACATGGGTGCCTACATGGATGCTAGGTTTAGACTCTATGACTTATTATGACATAAAAGGAATTGCAAATAAAAGTAAGAAATGAAAACCAACCTTGACTGGGTTCACACAACGTGATAAGCCATGCTTGTTTCAGAGTGGCTTGTTGTGTTGTCCGAACCCAGCAGCACAAGCCACTCTGGCCGGGTTCAGACAACACGACAAGTCACTCTGAAACAAACACGGCTTATAAACCACCATGGCTTATTGTCTTGCATGAACCCAGTTACTGAGTCATTATATACATTTTAAAATGCCTAGATAAATGAGAATACCTTAACCTGGCATATAAAAGCTTGTAAGGTAGGCACCAGGCACAGCTCCTTATGGACGGTATCCCAGAGGTGGGCCACCA
Organism: Shinisaurus crocodilurus; assembly: GCA_021292165.1. Lineage (NCBI taxonomy): Eukaryota > Metazoa > Chordata > Lepidosauria > Squamata > Shinisauridae > Shinisaurus > Shinisaurus crocodilurus. The sequence continues at coordinate 5,810,585 of CM037882.1, read as the reverse complement.
CCACTGGAAAAGCCCTCTCCTTTGTCATTACGTAGAACCTTTCTCATGTGGAAAGCACTTGGAGCAGGACCTGAGTACAGTATCTTAAGATGAGGGCATGCTGGAATGGGGAGAGGTGCTCCTTCAGATATTTGGTCTCATGAAATGTAGGGTTTTAAAGGTAAGTAGTATCAGCATCTGTAGGGGGAAAGCCATTCCTCTCCAGAGTCACTTCTGGACTCTCCACTGGACCAGACCTTGGGAAGGTGCATGGAGACAATCTGAGATTCCTGTGGTAAGGAGGGTCCTGGTACTGAGGGAGAAAATACCCCAGAGTGAGTGAAGAAACTTTAGTGTCACCCCCTTCTTTTGTTTGCATAGCTTTCTTTTTGGGATCATTGTTTATTCTAGGCTACTGGAAGAGGCTTCAGGGGTGGGGAGTCAGGAGACCCGACCACTTGTCCCGTCTAAGGTGGCTGGGGTGGGAAAGGAAGAAGAGAATGTCAGAGCAATCAGCCAATTAGCTGTGGCAGGGAGGAGCCCAAGACACAAAGAGCAATGTGACTGGTTAGGTGCACTGGTGGCCAGGGGCAGGCACGAGAGCTGGAGGGGAAATTGAACTTGTGGGCGATAGAGAGAGCACAATGTGGACCTGTCCTGGGAGATTTGGCAGCAGCAGCACCGAGCAGCGCAGCACACTCTCTCTGTGGTGAGAAAACTATCCGTTTCAATCCAAGGTCCAAGTGATCCTATCAGAATTTGCCTGCCTTGTGTCTGACTGATGAGTCCTTGTGCTTGGACAACCTGGAGGGGGAGAGGGAGGAGAAGCCCCCAAAAGGCGTCCAAGCCAAACCCAGTGCACAGCGTCACTGCATGAGCAAGAGACACCAGGGCCTGGGAAAGGCCCCCAGTGGTGGTTCCTGCTTGAAAATGAGTGAAGATCGCTGACCTGGACCCCGCAAAGCCACGGGAAGCATTCCAGTTCTGCGGACTGAGTCACGGCTGCTCTGTGGCAATGAATATCCTCGGGTTACTCTCGATACTACAGTTTGGAATAAGTCCAAAAAATGAGTTCGTGTGTGGCAGCGATAAAGTGAAAACGCAATCCGACCTTTATTTTATGACTAGAAAGTCCAGCATGCGAAAGGAACGCAAATATCCCTATGTAAAATGTGTGACACCCTTAGCTACGCCCTGCATCGACACTTTGAGATAGCAAACACAGTTGTCTTTACATGGCGTTCCTATAGCTGCTGTCTCCTCCTCTTTCCTTAGCAGCCTGCTGAGAGGCTGTGTGCGTGCGTGCGTGCGTGCGTGTGTGTGTGTGTGTGTGACTCCAACGTACCGTACCAAGTACGGTGCAGCGACAGCCCTCACAACAGGAAAGCAACTGACATGGTCCGCTTTCTGTAAGTATTTGGCGCATTTCCTCCAATTCAAAACACTGCTGCTGAGCGGAACGGCTTCTAAACTGGAAAAAAGAGAAGGAAAACCAGGGGAAAGGTAGGATGTATAGGAAGTGGGCTCCTGGATGAGGGTGGGAATACCATGGCTTTGTGCTGCTGCTACCGGCACTACATGATTCCTCTCTGGGACTGCCTTGCTGGTTCTGATGTACCTGACTTGATTCTTCAGTCTCCTTCCCTTGGGGAAATATCTGATTTTGGCAACCCTTCAGAAAATTGCATGATGAAAACCTTCCCTTGATTTTGTCGTGCTGTGGGAGAATGTTAGATAAAGCAGCCCTCAGCAAAAGATCCTAGCACAAGCAGCAGGGAGCAAGCGAGGCATTCAGTGATTCCTCCCAGCTTGTGCCGAGGTGACCTGTGTGGGTAAGCACTAATAAGCGACCAGAACCATGGAGGCAGGATTTACTGGAAGGAGGGAAGTAGCCAGGGATGACTAGCTGGCTAGTGGGCATAGATGTGATGTGAAGGTTAAAAAAAGGAGATTTCGTTAGGGTTCAATAAGCCGCAGACTTACACAGTAGGGATGAAATGCGTTGTGGCTAAAGTGTCTGATGAGATGTGGAGAGATTTAGATAGATTCAGATCCCTCAAAGTGAAAGGACTGGTTGCTGCTGTTTATTTAAAATGGTGGTTCTATGAGAACATGCACGGTGCAGTGATTACAATGCTGGACTGGGGAGACCCGAGTTCAAATCCCAAATGGAGTTCACTAGGTGACCTTGGGCCTATCACTCTCTCACAGCCTAACCTACATCAGAGGAGTTTTGTGAGGATAAAATGGCAGTGAGATACCATGTATATCACCCTGAGCTTCATGGAGGAAAGGTGCGATAAAAAAATAAAAAATAAAAGGGTCTGTTATGTGAGGAACAGGACCTCGGATTTAGCGCTGTGGCAATGCTACAAATGGTTGCTAGGGATGAGTGAGAATTTGGTTTGTTTTGTTTTTTGATAAGAACTTACCAAAATTCATAAATTTCTTCATTAATGGGAGGGAGATTTAAAAGTTTCAAATGTGCAAGAAAGCAAAACGGACACATTCATTCAGCCAGACAGAGGGCTTTGAGCTCTTAAACTCTGGATTTAAATCCCTGCATATTATTCAGTCATGCTTGTGTGGTCCTGAATTAGGGTTGCCACCTCTTCTTTCCGATAGGCTCCTCATCTTTTAGCAGTTACATGACAGGTGGGTACTACAAGGTCCTCTGCATGCTGGGAATAGCTGCATCTAAAGAATTTGGCTGGTGCAGATGGGTGAGGATTTAATAGAATTAGTGTTTGCTTTGTTTTTAATAAGGACTTACCAACATCCCCAGATTTGTTTCTAAATAGGATGGAAAGAACTTGAAATTAAAAAAAATAAAAATAAATAGAGTGGTGGAGAAAGTGGAAGTGATAGGTTTGTCCATCCCTGGATGTATCCATGATTGTCACTGTGCATTTTGTGCGCAACAGAGGCAGTGTTAGGGGGCGGCCCACTAGGGCTGGAGCCCCGAATCATTCATTTGGAACCTCGCATCTCTGGGAGGCCACCTGCCCCACCACCCTGCTGTCCATGGGCACTTGCTAAAATAAAGGTCCAGTGGCCCTGAGGATCCCTGTTGCATCTGATCCACCTGGAGTAGCTGGCCTTTTGCCCACACGTGCTCCCCCCCCCCACTAGAGTCTTTCTGCCTGGGTTTTTTTTCTCTCTGAAATCAAATGCCCGCCTCTCCCCTGTTCATACATCCCTTTTTACAAATAGGGGTGTCCTTAGGGGACAGGGTCCTTTAAAGACACACACAGAGACTTTAGAGCATATGTAAATTAGCAATTGTTTTGCATTTTTTAGTCCTGTGGGCCTGAGCCCCAGATCTTTTCGGTACCAAGCACTGCCCCTGGTGCAGAAAGATACATGTGAGCTCTGATTAGGTCATGGGCTTTGAAGCCTGCCTCTAAACATCACAAGGACTCAGATGCATGTTTTTTCACGACAGCAGCACCATGAACCACTGCATCTGTAATTTTTGGAGGGCAGTCTGTCGGTACAGATATCAAATATGATTTCTCAGTGGGATCATTGGGGTCTCTGTATATAAACCAAAAGGGCCCATGGGGTCTATGGTTTTTAGTGCCACGGTGACATCACAAAGTGTTGAATGCCTGAGTTTTATAATGCAGTCCATGGACACAGATGTGATCTGTGATACGATGGTGGATTTTTACGCCCTGTCTGAAAAATCTTTATAGATTCAGGGGGGATGCTTGCAGATGCAACTAGATTCAGATGCCCGGCCTTTACTGATGCCCGGCCCTGAGACCAGTTTCTGTGAACATCTCTTCTTCTTTGGGTTGTTCATGCATATGTAGAGGCTGCTATAAATCAAAACTAAAGGGACTTCAGATAAGTAGTTTACCACATAGGTTGGGCAATAGGTTTGCCCACCCCACCCCCCCAGCACTGCAAGTCTTCAAAAAATAATCCCGCAAACATGGAAGAAGAGTTGCCCAATCCAAATGTGTCACATCGTGTAAACAGCTTGAAATGGGGAAACCGTTGTCATCAACTTACCGTAATGTTGAGGACTCACTCCTTTTTCTGTTACAGCTGCAATATGTGCACCAGCCCATTGTTGTTGTTATTTCATTTCTATACCGCCCAATAGCTATAGTTCTCTGGGCGGTTTTCAACAATTATAAATAATAATAAGTGCTATAGGGTTCTAGCCCTCTTGCTGATGAGCTTAAAATCTTCTGTTTTTACAGAACTTGAAGAAGCTCTGTAGGGTTTTTTTTTTATTTCTGTGGTTAATGGTTGTTTAGATGTAGCTGCATGTTATTAAAGGAGTGCACCATACATTACAAGAAAAATCTAAATGTTCAGATTTTAATGATTTGCATGTATGGGTTGAATGGTAGTTATTTAGGACTTCTTCTCACGTCACGGGGTAAATCTGTGTATTCAGCCATAACAATGATCTCTTCCCACCCCAGCACCCCATAGAGGTTCCCAGCTCTATGTGACTTCACACAGCCCCTGCCTAGTGTGTATCTACCTCAGCATCACCTCTTCAATCAGCCAGTTTTCAGTAGCATCTAGGTTACTTGTGAATTCTTCTGGACTAATCCTGCTTCCCTCACTATGTTCTTTGGTCTCTCATAACACCAGAGGTGGAGTTAAGGGGTGGCCCACTAGGGCTGGAGTCCTGAATCTTTCATTTGGAGCCCTAACTCTTTGGGAGACCATCTGCCCCACCATCCTGCTGTCCATGGGCACTTGCACACCCCCACAGACACACACACACACACACACACACACACACACAGAGAGACTTTAGAGCATATATAAATTAAGTTATGCAAATCTGTGCATTTTCTTTTGTCCTGGGGGCCTGAGCCCCAGATCTTTTTGGTACCTAGCACCTCCCCTGAATGACACCCACCCCTTGTGCAACATTTCTATGAGCACATGAGTGGTCTGGGTGGGTATAGGATTGCTCTCTCTCTCTCTCTCTCTCTCTCTCTCAGATGGACATTTGCTATTAATTATTTCTTACATTTCTATCCTATCCTTCTTCCAAGGAGCTCAAGGTACTGTATGTGAGGTTTCTCCCTCCTCACAACAACCCTGTCAGGGAGGGTGGGCTGGGAGCTAGTGTCTGAGAAAAGGTCACCCAGATGTCTTTATGGTGGAGTGGAGATTTGAACCCAGATCCCCTCAATCCAACTGCAACACTCTACACTACACTGGCTCTTGACTTGATGATAATTATTAGCATTTATATAGTGACTTTAGTGTTCATAGGACTTCACACACTTCATTGTAATCCTGGAACACTGCTGTAAAGCAAGCCACTGTTATTATCCCAGCATTACAGATTGGGGATGCTGCTGCTTCTTATCATCATCATCATCATCATCATCATCATCATCATCATCATCATCTCTATACCGCCCAATAGCCAAAGCTCTCTGGGCAGTTCACAACAATTCATAAAATTACAAACCACAAATAATACTGTAGTGTATACCACATAAAATTTCAATATACAAAAATGTAAAACAATTTAAACAGCTAAAAATAATTTCAATAAAATACTAGACTTGTTAAAATGACAGCTGACATAAATGCCCCATCATATACCCTTAAATACCATTAAATGCCTGGGTGTAGAGATTGGTCTTAACCTGCTGCTGAAAAGATGACAGTGCTGGTGCCAGGCAGGCCTCAGTGGGGAGGTCATTCCATAAATGGGGTGGGTCACCACTGAGAAGGCATTCTGATGGTAACACAATCCAGAACTCCAGATGACCCCACTCAGTGGACTCATGTAGATGTTAAATAGCATGGGGGACAAAACCAACCTCTGGGGAACCCCATACTGGAGAATCCACAGGGCTGAACAATATTCCCCATGCACCTTCTGGAGCTGCCATCCAAGTAGAAGCGGAACCACTGCAATGCAGTACCCCCCACTCCCAGCTCAGACAGTGGCCCCAGAAGGCTACCATGGTTGATGGTATCAAAAGCCGCGAAGAGATCCAGGAGACAGCCAGGAGTATTTATTTATTATTATTTACATTTATTTATCGCCCATCTGGCCAGCAACCGGCCACCCTCATCAGGGTCACACTCCCCCATCTCTCTCCTGACATAGATCATCATACAGGGCAACCAAAGCTGTTTCCATGCCAAAACCCAGCCTGAACCCCGAGCGAAATGGATCCAGATAACCAGTCTCATCCAAGAGTCCCAGGAGCTGGTTGGCCACCACCTGCTCAAGGACTTTGCCCAGGAAAGGAACCTTTGCCACTGGCCTAAAGTTGTTAAGATCTTCCAGGTCCAGAGAGGATTTCTTCAGGTGTGGTCTCACTGCTGCCTCTTTCAGACGACATGGGACTACTCCCTCTCACAAGGAGGCATTGATCACCTCTCTGGCTCAGCCAGTTGTTCCTCCCCCCCTGCTAGTTTTTATAAGCCAAGAGGGGCAAGGATCCAGTATGGAAGTGGTTGCAGCAACCTGCCCAAGCCCCTTGTCAATGTCCTTGAGCTGTACCAGCTGAAACTCATCCAAGAAAACTGGACTAGGCTGTGCTCTGGGAACCTCGCCTGATATAGAGAAGAGAGCATGGTTTAATTAAGTCAGTCCTAGTGAGTTCCTGTCTGAAGCAAAATTACATCTGGGGACTTCCTGGCTCACACTGAGAGTGCAACTAGATGGGATGTGGGACAGCCATGAGTTGATTTAACTTGACAGTTTATTATTTTTACCCCACCGAATTGTCAAGAATGGGGATAGGATGTTAAATCTCCCCTCTCCTTTGCTGTATCACCAGCCTTGAACCTGAGCACCATTAACCCTGTAGTGCTGTTGGGCAGCGGGGGAGGGGGTCACAGCCACTGCTGCTCCTGTCACTCAATTTGTTTTTAGCGTTGTTTCAACTTTATCTTTTTAATGAGTTTAATTTTAGTGAGTTTATATTATAGTTTGTTTTAACCATTGGATTTTAGCATGCCAGACTTTAATTATCTGGACATTTTAATAGTGTTTTGGTTTTGGTGTGGGTGTTGCCTGCTATCTCTCAGCATTTGATCATCGCCTGCAAGATACCTGCAACAAGGAAGATGGCTACGGATGCAGACACACAGATCGTGAGCTCTGGCTTCTATCATAGTTTATTTTGAAAACTTTTCTGCAGCTTCTGAAAATATTAGTCTGGCATAATTAAGCCTAATTCTTTTGTTTCCCAGGTGATGTTAGATTCCTATATCTCTGCTTGGAATAAAGCAGTGGGGCAAAAGGTTGCCTCAATTGGGCTGTCTCCTTCCTATTTGCTATCCTTGTCCTGGGAGAAAGCTAAATTTCTGGTCAAGCAGAGACTAACAGACATCGATTTTCAAGAGCTCCACACAGCAGCCCAGGGCCCACATACCCCTTGGTCGCTGGGTTTGTCGGGCCTTTATCCTATAAATGGAATGCTTTATTTAGAGTGGTTATCTAACCCTAAATACAGGAGAGCATTCTCCTTAGTTGGATTTAATGCTCTACCCTCCAAACTTTTGGATGGTAGATACAGTAAAATCCCAGTGAAAAATAGATGCTGCCCCTGCAACAACGAGGAGGTGGAATCTGTTGTGCATGTTCTTTTTAACTGCAGTTTCTATCGAAGGCCTAGAGAGACTCTAATACACCCAATCACACACACTTTCCCTGGACAATCTTTAGAGTCTCTTTTGACCATTCTGCTTGATGGCTCAAATAGCTTAATTACTAAGGAAGTTGCAAAATTCTTGAATGTTGCTATTCTGACTAGGCCTTCTATGCTTGCCTGATTCTGTTTTACTGTGTATGTTTTTATTCTGAGAGCACAGCTGAGAGCTGGTATATCTTGTTTGTAGTGTGTGTGTGTGTGTGTGTGTGTGTGTGTATAGGTATGGTGGGGAGATCGTAAATAATAATAATAATAATAATAATAGTAGTAGTAGTAGTAGTAGTCGTCTGGCACAGGCAATCAGTAAAGGCTAAAGGGAAAGAGAAAGAAAGAGGAAGAAGAAGATAACCAAGAAAGAAACCAACCATCTGTTGTTACTTACAGATAATAATAATAATTATTATTATTTAATAATAATAATAAACGTTTATTTATAACGCCCCTTATACCAAAGGGTGGGGCAAATAACATATACAGTAAACATAACAATACAATAAAATAACCAACACCAACCACTTACTATGCAGTATCAAATCCCAGCAACCACCACATTAGCCCAACCACTCATTCTGGCTGACTAAAAAGATAAGTCTTTAATCCCGTTTGAAAGCGGGAAAGATCCTCCTCCAATTGGAGGTCCATGGGAAGCCTGTTCCACAAAAGTGGAACCAGGTCCTGAAAGGTTCGCAGCCTTGACAAGGCAGAGCATGTCGGTGGGACCGCTAATAATCCCTGGCCCACTGATCTTAAATTCCTACCAGGAACATACCAGGAAAGCCTAGATGATAAGTAATGAGGGACATTAGAGCGCAAAGCCTTGAAGGCAAGAACCAATAATTTAAATTGGGCCCTAGTCCGAATGGGTAGCCAATGAAGATTCCTACGGGCCATAGTAATATGGGAGTATCGGGGCAAGTTCAGAACAACACGAACAGCGCTGTTCTGAACCAGAACCAGTGGAAGAAGCACAGAAGAGGGCAAGCCAGCTATTAAGCTATTACAATAGTCCAAGCGGGATACCACCAAAGCCTGAACAAGCAGATGGGCTGTTTCCGGAGACAAAAACTTGCGAATCCTGCGAATGTTCAAAAGGTGAAAATTACATGCCTTAGCAGTCCTATTAATAAAAGGACGCAAGGACAAATGATCATCCAGCAAAACACCAAGGCTCTTGGCAGCTGAAACCGGGGCCACCACTGAGCCCTGGATATGCAAAGAAGGACATAATAAGGGAGCTGACACACGATCAGGTTGAAATACCAGAATTTCAGTCTTATCCATGTTCAATTTCAGATGATGTGCGGTCATCCATGAGGAAACGCCTGACAGGCATTCCGTCACGGACTGCCACACTGCAGTATCAATGGATGCAAAGCTTCGATATATCTGTGTATCATCTGCATAGGTGTGATACTGAAAACCCCGATCAGAAACCAAACGTCCAAGAGGACAAGTATACAATGAAAAAAGAAGAGGACCCAAGACTGAACCCTGTGGAACTCCCACTAATAACGGGAAAACATCTGAAACTGAACCCTGAAACAAAACAGAACAAGAGCGATTAGAAAGGAAGGAACCAAACCAAGATAAAGCATTGCCCTTGATTCCCAGTGATGCCAACCTTGAAAGCAGAATATGGTGGTCGAGTGTGTCAAAAGCTGCCGTAAGATCCAGCAGAATCAGAATCCAGCAGATGGTGGCAGCCTGAAAGTTTGATAAAGCCAACTCTGATTAACCTCTGTCAAACATTCAGCACAAATATACAGGTTACTTTGAAACCTTCCTGGCATAGGAAAACCAACTCTGCTTCATTTCTTGTTAAAGTATACAGAAAGGAGATGGTGCTGACTAGAAGTGGTTGTAAATCACTCAGACTTCCTCCTACCCTTCCTATTCTGAGTGGATGTAAGGAACACAAAGTTCGATAAAACCAACTCTGCTTCATTTCTTGTTAAAGTATACAGAAAGATGGTGCTGACTAGAAGTGGTTATAAATCACTCAGACTTCCTCGTACCCTTCCGATTCTGAGTGGATGTAAGAAACACAAAGTTCGATAAAAACAACTCTGCTTCATTTCTTGTTAAACATGTCGTATACAGAAAGGAGATGGTGCTGACTAGAAGTGGTTATAAATGACTCAGACTTCCTCGTACCCTTCCTATTCTGAGTGGACGTAAGAAACACAAAGTTTGATAAAAACAACTCTGCTTCATTTCTTGTTAAACATGTCGTATACAGAAAGGAGATGGTGCTGACTAGAAGTGGTTGTAAATCACTCAGACTTCCTCCTACCCTTCCTATTAAGAGTAGACGTAATAAACACAAAGTTTGATGAAACCAACTCTGCTTCATTTCTTGTTAAACATATAGTATACAGAAAGGAGATGGTGCTGACTAGAAGTGGTTATAGATCACTCAGACTTCCTCCTACGCTTCCTATTATGAGCGGACGTAAGAAAGACAAAGTTTGATCAAACCAACTCTGCTTCATTTCTTGTTAAACATATAGTATACAGAAAGGAGATGGTGCAGACTAGAAGTGGTTATAGATCACTCAGACTTCCTCCTACCCTTCCTATTATGAGTGGACGTAAGAAACACAACGTTCGATAAAAACAACTCTGCTTCATTTCTTGTTAAACATATAGTATACAGAAAGGAGATGGTGCAGACTGGAAGTGGTTATAGATCACTCAGACTTCCTCCTACCCTTACTATTAAGAGTAGATGTAAGAAACACCAAGTTCGATAAAACCAACTCTGCTTCATTTCTTGTTAAAGTATACAGAAAGATGGTGCTGACTAGAAGTGGTTATAAATCACTCAGACTTCCTCGTACCCTTCCGATTCTGAGTGGATGTAAGAAACACAAAGTTCAATAAAACCAACTCTGCTTCATTTCTTGTTAAACATGTCGTATACAGAAAGGAGATGGTGCTGACTAGAAGTGGTTATAAATGACTCAGACTTCCTCGTACTCTTCCTATTCTGAGTGGACGTAAGAAACACAAAGTTTGATAAAAACAACTCTGCTTCATTTCTTGTTAAACATGTCGTATACAGAAAGGAGATGGTGCTGACTAGAAGTGGTTGTAAATCACTCAGACTTCCTCCTACCCTTCCTATTCTGAGTGGATGTAACAAACACAAAGTTCGATAAAACCAACTCTGCTTCATTTCTTGTTAAACATATAGTATACAGAAAGGAGATGGTGCTGACTAGAAGTGGTTATAGATCACTCAGACTTCCTCCTGCCCTTCCAATTAAGAGTAGACGTAAGAAACACAAAGTTTGATGAAACCAACTCTGCTTCATTTCTTGTTAAACATATAGTATACAGAAAGGAGATGGTGCTGACTAGAAGTGGTTATAGATCACTCAGACTTCCTCGTACCCTTCCTATTCTGAGTGGACGTAAGAAACACAAAGTTTGATCAAACCAACTCTGCTTCATTTCTTGTTAAACATATAGTATACAGAAAGGAGATGGTGCAGACTAGAAGTGGTTATAGATCACTCAGACTTCCTCCTACCCTTCCTATTATGAGTGGACGTAAGAAACACAACGTTCGATAAAAACAACTCTGCTTCATTTCTTGTTAAACATATAGTATACAGAAAGGAGATGGTGCTGACTAGAAGTGGTTATAGATCACTCAGACTTCCTCCTACCCTTCCGATTAAGAGTAGACGTAAGAAACACAAAGTTTGATGAAACCAACTCTGCTTCATTTCTTGTTAAACATATAGTATACAGAAAGGAGATGGTGCTGACTAGAAGTGGTTATAGATCACTCAGACTTCCTCCTACCCTTCCTATTATGAGTGGACGTAAGAAACACAAAGTTTGATCAAACCAACTCTGCTTCATTTCTTGTTAAACATATAGTATACAGAAAGGAGATGGTGCTGACTAGAAGTGGTTATAAATCACTCAGACTTCCTCGTACCCTTCCGATTCTGAGTGGATGTAAGAAACACAAAGTTCGATAAAAACAACTCTGCTTCATTTCTTGTTAAACATGTCGTATACAGAAAGGAGATGGTGCTGACTAGAAGTGGTTATAAATGACTCAGACTTCCTCGTACCCTTCCTATTCTGAGTGGACGTAAGAAACACAAAGTTTGATAAAAACAACTCTGCTTCATTTCTTGTTAAACATGTCGTATACAGAAAGGAGATGGTGCTGACTAGAAGTGGTTGTAAATCACTCAGACTTCCTCCTACCCTTCCTATTAAGAGTAGACGTAAGAAACACAAAGTTTGATGAAACCAACTCTGCTTCATTTCTTGTTAAACATATAGTATACAGAAAGGAGATGGTGCTGACTAGAAGTGGTTATAGATCACTCAGACTTCCTCCTACGCTTCCTATTATGAGCGGACGTAAGAAAGACAAAGTTTGATCAAACCAACTCTGCTTCATTTCTTGTTAAACATATAGTATACAGAAAGGAGATGGTGCTGACTAGAAGTGGTTATAGATCACTCAGACTTCCTCCTACGCTTCCTATTATGAGCGGACGTAAGAAAGACAAAGTTTGATCAAACCAACTCTGCTTCATTTCTTGTTAAACATATAGTATACAGAAAGGAGATGGTGCAGACTAGAAGTGGTTATAGATCACTCAGACTTCCTCCTACCCTTCCTATTATGAGTGGACGTAAGAAACACAACGTTCGATAAAAACAACTCTGCTTCATTTCTTGTTAAACATATAGTATACAGAAAGGAGATGGTGCAGACTGGAAGTGGTTATAGATCACTCAGACTTCCTCCTACCCTTACTATTAAGAGTAGATGTAAGAAACACCAAGTTCGATAAAACCAACTCTGCTTCATTTCTTGTTAAAGTATACAGAAAGATGGTGCTGACTAGAAGTGGTTATAAATCACTCAGACTTCCTCGTACCCTTCCGATTCTGAGTGGATGTAAGAAACACAAAGTTCAATAAAACCAACTCTGCTTCATTTCTTGTTAAACATGTCGTATACAGAAAGGAGATGGTGCTGACTAGAAGTGGTTATAAATGACTCAGACTTCCTCGTACCCTTCCTATTCTGAGTGGACGTAAGAAACACAAAGTTTGATAAAAACAACTCTGCTTCATTTCTTGTTAAACATGTCGTATACAGAAAGGAGATGGTGCTGACTAGAAGTGGTTGTAAATCACTCAGACTTCCTCCTACCCTTCCTATTCTGAGTGGATGTAACAAACACAAAGTTCGATAAAACCAACTCTGCTTCATTTCTTGTTAAACATATAGTATACGGAAAGGAGATGGTGCTGACTAGAAGTGGTTATAGATCACTCAGACTTCCTCCTACCCTTCCAATTAAGAGTAGACGTAAGAAACACAAAGTTTGATGAAACCAACTCTGCTTCATTTCTTGTTAAACATATAGTATACAGAAAGGAGATGGTGCTGACTAGAAGTGGTTATAGATCACTCAGACTTCCTCGTACCCTTCCTATTCTGAGTGGACGTAAGAAACACAAAGTTTGATCAAACCAACTCTGCTTCATTTCTTGTTAAACATATAGTATACAGAAAGGAGATGGTGCAGACTAGAAGTGGTTATAGATCACTCAGACTTCCTCCTACCCTTCCTATTATGAGTGGACGTAAGAAACACAACGTTCGATAAAAACAACTCTGCTTCATTTCTTGTTAAACATATAGTATACAGAAAGGAGATGGTGCTGACTAGAAGTGGTTATAGATCACTCAGACTTCCTCCTACCCTTCCGATTAAGAGTAGACGTAAGAAACACAAAGTTTGATGAAACCAACTCTGCTTCATTTCTTGTTAAACATATAGTATACAGAAAGGAGATGGTGCTGACTAGAAGTGGTTATAGATCACTCAGACTTCCTCCTACCCTTCCTATTATGAGTGGACGTAAGAAACACAAAGTTTGATCAAACCAACTCTGCTTCATTTCTTGTTAAACATATAGTATACAGAAAGGAGATGGTGCAGACTAGAAGTGGTTATAGATCACTCAGACTTCCTCCTACCCTTCCTATTATGAGTGGATGTAAGAAACACAAAGTTCGATAAAACCAACTCTGCTTCATTTCTTGTTAAACATATAGTATACAGAAAGGAGATGGTGCAGACTAGAAGTGGTTATAAAATACTAAGACTTCCTCCTACCCTTACTATTAAGAGTAGATGTAAGAAACACCAAGTTCGATAAAACCAACTCTGCTTCATTTCTTGTTAAAGTATACAGAAAGGAGATGGTGCTGACTAGAAGTGGTTATAAATGACTCAGACTTCCTCGTACCCTTCCTATTCTGAGTGGATGTAAGAAACACAAAGTTCGATAAAACCAACTCTGCTTCATTTCTTGTTAAAGTAAACAGAAAGGAGATAGTGCTGATTAGAAGTGGTTATAAATGACTCAGACTTCCTCGTACCCTTCCTATTCTGAGTGGACATAAGAAACACAAAGTTCGATAAAAAAAACAACTCTGCTTCATTTCTTGTTAAACATATAGTATACAGAAAGGAGATGGTGCTGACTAGAAGTGGTTGTAAATCACTCAGACTTCCTCCTACCCTTCCTATTCTGAGTGGACGTAACAAACACAAAGTTCGATAAAAACAACTCTGCTTCATTTCTTGTTAAACATATAGTATACAGAAAGGAGATGGTGCTGACTAGAAGTGGTTATAAAATACTCAGACTTCCTCCTACCCTTCCGATTAAGAGTAGACGTAAGAAACACAAAGTTTGATAAAACCAACTCTGCTTCATTTCTTGTTATACATATAGTATACAGAAAGGAGATGGTGCTGACTAGAAGTGTTTATAGATCACTCAGACTTCCTCCTACCCTTCCTATTATGAGTGGACGGACGTAAGAAACACAAAGTTTGTTCAAACCAACTCTGCTTCATTTCTTGTTAAACATATAGTATACAGAAAGGAGATGGTGCAGACTAGAAGTGGTTATAGATCACTCAGACTTCCTCCTACCCTTCCTATTATGAGTGGACGGAAGAAACACAAAGTTGGATAAAAACAACTCTGCTTCATTTCTTGTTAAAGTATACAGAAAAGAGATGGTGCAGACTAGAAGTGGTTATAAAATACTAAGACTTCCTCCTACCCTTACCATTAAGAGTAGATGTAAGAAACACCAAGTTCGATAAAACCAACTCTGCTTCATTTCTTGTTAAAGTATACAGAAAGGAGATGGTGCTGATTAGAAGTGGTTATAAATGACTCAGACTTCCTCCTACCCTTCCTATTCGGAGTGGACGTAACAAACACAAAGTTCAATAAAACCAACTCTGCTTCATTTCTTGTTAAACATGTCGTATACAGAAAGGAGATGGTGCTGACTAGAAGTGGTTATAAATGACTCAGACTTCCTCCTACCCTTTCTATTCTGAGTGGACGTAAGAAACACAAAGTTCGATAAAACCAACTCTGCTTCATTTCTTGTTAAACATATAGTATACAGAAAGGAGATGGTGCTGACTAGAAGTGGTTATAAAATACTCAGACTTCCTCCTACCCTTCCGATTAAGAGTAGATGTAAGAAACACAAAGTTTGATAAAACCAACTCTGCTTCATTTCTTGTTAAAGTATACAGAAAGGAGATGGTGCTGACTAGAAGTGGTTATAAATGACTCAGACTTCCTCGTACGCTTACTATTAAGAGTAGATGTAAGAAACACCAAGTTCGATAAAACCAACTCTGCTTCATTTCTTGTTAAAGTATACAGAAAGGAGATGGTGCTGACTAGAAGTGGTTATAAATGACTCAGACTTCCTCGTACCCTTCCTATTCTGAGCGGATGTAAGAAACACAAAGTTCGATTAAAAAAAAACAACTCTGCTTCATTTCTTGTTAAAGTATACAGAAAGGAGATAGTGCTGATTAGAAGTGGTTATAAACGACTCAGACTTCCTCGTACCCTTCCTATTCTGAGTGGACGTAAGAAACACAAAGTTTGATGAAACCAACTCTGCTTCATTTCTTGTTAAACATATAGTATACAGAAAGGAGATGGTGCTGACTAGAAGTGGTTATAAAATACTCAGACTTCCTCCTACCCTTCCGATTAAGAGTAGATGTAAGAAACACAAAGTTTGATAAAACCAACTCTGCTTCATTTCTTGTTAAAGTATACAGAAAGGAGATGGTGCTGGCTAGAAGTGGTTATAGATCACTCAGACTTCCTCCTACCCTTCCGATTAAGAGTAGACGTAAGAAACACAAAGTTTGATGAAACCAACTCTGCTTCATTTCTTGTTAAACATATAGTATACAGAAAGGAGATGGTGCTGACTAGAAGTGGTTATAGATCACTCAGACTTCCTCCTACCCTTCCGATTCTGAGTGGATGTAAGAAACACAAAGTTCGATAAAACCAACTCTGCTTCATTTCTTGTTAAACATGTCGTATACAGAAAGGAGATGGTGCTGACTAGAAGTGGTTATAAATGACTCAGACTTCCTCGTACCCTTCCTATTCTGAGTGGACGTAAGAAACACAAAGTTCGATAAAAAAAAAACTCTGCTTCATTTCTTGTTAAACATATAGTATACAGAAAGGAGATGGTGCTGACTAGAAGTGGTTATAAATGACTCAGACTTCCTCGTACCCTTCCTATTCTGAGTGGACGTAAGAAACACAAAGTTTGATAAAAACAACTCTGCTTCATTTCTTGTTAAACATGTCGTATACAGAAAGGAGATGGTGCTGATTAGAAGTGGTTGTAAATCACTCAGACTTCCTCCTACCCTTCCTATTATGAGTGGATGTAACAAACACAAAGTTTGATAAAACCAACTCTGCTTCATTTCTTGTTAAACATATAGTATACAGAAAGGAGATGGTGCTGACTAGAAGTGGTTATAGATCACTCAGACTTCCTCCTACCCTTCCGATTAAGAGTAGACGTAAAAAACACAAAGTTTGATGAAACCAACTCTGCTTCATTTCTTGTTAAACATATAGTATACAGAAAGGAGATGGTGCTGACTAGAAGTGGTTATAGATCACTCAGACTTCCTCCTACGCTTCCTATTATGAGCGGACGTAAGAAAGACAAAGTTTGATCAAACCAACTCTGCTTCATTTCTTGTTAAACATATAGTATACAGAAAGGAGATGGTGCAGACTAGAAGTGGTTATAGATCACTCAGACTTCCTCCTACCCTTCCTATTATGAGTGGACGTAAGAAACACAACGTTCGATAAAAACAACTCTGCTTCATTTCTTGTTAAACATATAGTATACAGAAAGGAGATGGTGCAGACTAGAAGTGGTTATAGATCACTCAGACTTCCTCCTACCCTTCCTATTATGAGTGGACGTAAGAAACACAAAGTTCGATAAAACCAACTCTGCTTCATTTCTTGTTAAACATATAGTATACAGAAAGGAGATGGTGCAGACTAGAAGTGGTTATAAAATACTAAGACTTCCTCCTACCCTTACTATTAAGAGTAGATGTAAGAAACACCAAGTTCGATAAAACCAACTCTGCTTCATTTCTTGTTAAAGTATACAGAAAGATGGTGCTGACTAGAAGTGGTTATAAATCACTCAGACTTCCTCGTACCCTTCCGATTCTGAGTGGATGTAAGAAACACAAAGTTCAATAAAACCAACTCTGCTTCATTTCTTGTTAAACATATAGTATACAGAAAGGAGATGGTGCTGACTAGAAGTGGTTATAAATGACTCAGACTTCCTCGTACCCTTCCTATTCTGAGTGGCCGTAAGAAACACAAAGTTTGATAAAAACAACTCTGCTTCATTTCTTGTTAAACATGTCGTATACAGAAAGGAGATGGTGCTGACTAGAAGTGGTTGTAAATCACTCAGACTTCCTCCTACCCTTCCTATTCTGAGTGGATGTAACAAACACAAAGTTCGATAAAACCAACTCTGCTTCATTTCTTGTTAAACATATAGTATACAGAAAGGAGATGGTGCTGACTAGAAGTGGTTATAGATCACTCAGACTTCCTCCTACCCTTCCAATTAAGAGTAGACGTAAGAAACACAAAGTTTGATGAAACCAACTCTGCTTCATTTCTTGTTAAACATATAGTATACAGAAAGGAGATGGTGCTGACTAGAAGTGGTTATAGATCACTCAGACTTCCTCCTACCCTTCCGATTAAGAGTAGACGTAAGAAACACAAAGTTTGATGAAACCAACTCTGCTTCATTTCTTGTTAAACATATAGTATACAGAAAGGAGATGGTGCTGACTAGAAGTGGTTATAGATCACTCAGACTTCCTCCTACCCTTCCTATTATGAGTGGACGTAAGAAACACAAAGTTTGATCAAACCAACTCTGCTTCATTTCTTGTTAAACATATAGTATACAGAAAGGAGATGGTGCAGACTAGAAGTGGTTATAGATCACTCAGACTTCCTCCTACCCTTCCTATTATGAGTGGATGTAAGAAACACAAAGTTCGATAAAAAAAACAACTCTGCTTCATTTCTTGTTAAACATATAGTATACAGAAAGGAGATGGTGCTGACTAGAAGTGGTTGTAAATCACTCAGACTTCCTCCTACCCTTCCTATTCTGAGTGGACGTAACAAACACAAAGTTCGATAAAACCAACTCTGCTTCATTTCTTGTTAAACATGTCGTATACAGAAAGGAGATGGTGCTGACTAGAAGTGGTTGTAAATCACTCAGACTTCCTCCTACCCTTCCTATTCTGAGTGGATGTAAGGAACACAAAGTTCGATAAAAACAACTCTGCTTCATTTCTTGTTAAACATATAGTATACAGAAAGGAGATGGTGCTGACTAGAAGTGGTTATAAAATACTCAGACTTCCTCCTACCCTTCCGATTAAGAGTAGACGTAAGAAACACAAAGTTTGATCAAACCAACTCTGCTTCATTTCTTGTTAAACATATAGTATACAGAAAGGAGATGGTGCAGACTAGAAGTGGTTATAGATCACTCAGACTTCCTCCTACCCTTCCTATTATGAGTGGACGGAAGTAACACAAAGTTGGATAAAAACAACTCTGCTTCATTTCTTGTTAAACATATAGTATACAGAAAGGAGATTGTGCAGACTAGAAGTGGTTATAAAATACTAAGACTTCCTCCTACCCTTACTATTAAGAGTAGATGTAAGAAACACCAAGTTTGATAAAACCAACTCTGCTTCATTTCTTGTTAAAGTATACAGAAAAGAGATGGTGCAGACTAGAAGTGGTTATAAAATACTAAGACTTCCTCCTACCCTTACCATTAAGAGCAGACGTAAGAAACACCAAGTTCGATAAAACCAACTCTGCTTCATTTCTTGTTAAAGTATACAGAAAGGAGATGGTGCTGATTAGAAGTGGTTATAAATGACTCAGACTTCCTCCTACCCTTTCTATTCTGAGTGGACGTAACAAACACAAAGTTCAATAAAACCAACTCTGCTTCATTTCTTGTTAAACATGTCGTATACAGAAAGGAGATGGTGCTGACTAGAAGTGGTTATAAAATACTCAGACTTTCTCCTACCCTTCCGATTAAGAGTAGATGTAAGAAACCCAAAGTTTGATAAAACCAACTCTGCTTCATTTCTTGTTAAAGTATACAGAAAGGAGATGGTGCTGACTAGAAGTGGTTATAAATGACCCAGACTTCCTCGTACCCTTACTATTAAGAGTAGATGTAAGAAACACCAAGTTCGATAAAACCAACTCTGCTTCATTTCTTGTTAAAGTATACAGAAAGGAGATGGTGCTGACTAGAAGTGGTTATAAATGACTCAGACTTCCTCGTACCCTTCCTATTCTGAGTGGATGTAAGAAACACAAAGTTCGATTAAAAAAAACAACTCTGCTTCATTTCTTGTTAAAGTATACAGAAAGGAGATAGTGCTGATTAGAAGTGGTTATAAATTACTCAGACTTCCTCGTACCCTTCCTATTCTGAGTGGACGTAAGAAACACAAAGTTTGATGAAACCAACTCTGCTTCATTTCTTGTTAAACATATAGTATACAGAAAGGAGATGGTGCTGACTAGAAGTGGTTATAAAATACTCAGACTTCCTCCTACCCTTCCGATTAAGAGTAGATGTAAGAAACACAAAGTTTGATAAAACCAACTCTGCTTCATTTCTTGTTAAAGTATACAGAAAGGAGATGGTGCTGACTAGAAGTGGTTATAGATCACTCAGACTTCCTCCTACCCTTCCGATTAAGAGTAGACGTAAGAAACACAAAGTTTGATGAAACCAACTCTGCTTCATTTCTTGTTAAACATATAGTATACAGAAAGGAGATGGTGCTGACTAGAAGTGGTTATAGATCACTCAGACTTCCTCCTACCCTTCCTATTATGAGTGGACGTAAGAAACACAAAGTTTGATCAAACCAACTCTCCTTCATTTCTTGTTAAACATATAGTATACAGAAAGGAGATGGTGCTGACTAGAAGTGGTTGTAAATCACTCAGACTTCCTCCTACCCTTCCTATTCTGAGTGGACGTAACAAACACAAAGTTCGATAAAACCAACTCTGCTTCATTTCTTGTTAAAGTATACAGAAAGGAGATGGTGCTGACTAGAAGTGGTTATAAATGACTCAGAGTTCCTCGTACCCTTCCTATTCTGAGTGGACGTAAGAAACACAAAGTTTGATAAAAACAGCTCTGCTTCATTTCTTGTTAAACATGTCGTATACAGAAAGGAGATGGTGCTGACTAGAAGTGGTTGTAAATCACTCAGACTTCCTCCTACCCTTCCTATTCTGAGTGGAAGTAACAAACACAAAGTTCGATAAAACCAACTCTGCTTCATTTCTTGTTAAACATATAGTATACAGAAAGGAGATGGTGCTGACTAGAAGTGGTTATAAATGACTCAGTCTTCCTCCTACCCTTACTATTAAGAGTAGACGTAAGAAATACCAAGTTCGATAAAACCAACTCTGCTTCATTTCTTGTTAAAGTATACAGAAAGGAGATGGTGCTGACTATAAGTGGTTATAAATGACTGAGACTTCCTCCTACCCTTCCTGTTCTGAGTGGACGTAAGAAACAAAAAGTTCGATAAAACCAACTCTGCTTCATTTCTTGTTAAACATGTCGCATACAAAAAGGAGATGTTGCTGACTAGAAGTGGTTATAAATGACTCAGACTTCCTCGTACCCTTCCTATTCTGAGTGGATGTAAGAAACACAAAGTTCGATAAAAACAACTCTGCTTCATTTCTTGTTAAACATATAGTGTTTAACAAGAAGGAGATGTTAAAGGAGATGTTGCTGACTAGAAGTGGTTATAAATCACTCAGACTTCCTCCTACCCTTCCTATTAAGAGTAGACGTAAGAAACACAAAGTTCGATAAAAACAACTCTGCTTCATTTCTTGTTAAACATATAGTGTTTAACAAGAAGGAGATGTTAAAGGAGATGTTGCTGACTAGAAGTGGTTATAAATCACTCAGACTTCCTCCTACCCTTCCTATTAAGAGTAGACGTAAGAAACACCAAGTTCGATAAAAACAACTCTGCTTCATTTCTTGTTAAAGTATACAGAAAGGAGATGGTGCTGAGTAGAAGTGGTTATAAAATACTCAGACTTCCTCCTACCCTTCCTATTATGAGTGGACATAAGAAACACAAAGTCCAGGCAAAGATCACTCAATTCCTTATAGAAGTGAGAAACGTGCCAGAGGTTGAAGAGATCGAAGAGGTGGTGGGACTTGGTGGGCTGGGGAGACACACATGGGAACCAAGAACGTTCAAGGAATGAGGGTTAGTTCTAAGCAAGATGCTCATGCCTGTACCAAATATTTCAGGCAGGGAGTCTGAAAGACTGAATCGAATAGGCAACAACAGACCATCATCCAGGCGACAGAAGATCCAGCTGCCATTGCCCAGCAGATCACCTGAGTGCTAGTTGCCGCTGCATCTGACTCCTCCTTCTCTGCCCTTGGACAGTGAAAATACCTGTAGTCCTGTGGGAAGGGAGGATATGCGACCACGGAGCAATGCTGCCTATCAGAGGAGGTAAAAACCATCCCAGTGTCTTATTTTATGTAAGCCATCCCTTAAGGATCCTTCTGGATCATAGTGCAGGACAGCGAACAAATCAGTCAATGAATACAATAGAGGAGACAAGAGATGAACTGATTGGCAAATTAGAAATGATCTTGGGGCCAAGGTGGATAGCTCAATGGAAATATCAGCTCAGATGGATTGCTGGACAGCAAAGGCGTGAAAGAATGGTGGTGGTGGTGGTGGTGGTGGTGGTGGCGGCGGCGGCGGCGGTGGATTAGATAGGCCATTGATCTGATCAAGGATGGTTCTTTTTTATGTTACTTTGTCAAACTAGCAGAGATTCCAGTGGCAGCTTCTCCAAAACAGCAACACACGAGGAGACCAAGGGCTCTGACAGAGCAAGGCAAGGTAAGTCGGAAGGGCTGTGCTTTGGATGCAGACTCTTGCATCTAAAATGCAGCTTGGTGTTTGTCCAGGTTTTACTAACCCTCTTTACATTTGGCATTCATTGTTGCCCTTTACAGGTCATAAAGGCATGTAGAATAAATGCACCTAGGTAGGGGAGGTCAGGGGGACTTTGATGTCTCTGAAGTGAATGTGTGTAGGTTAAGGAAGAACCCATTGCTGGGCTGGTCCAAGTTATTTTGCTGCCTGAGATAAAGAACAAGATAGTGCCCCCGCTTCCATTCCATAGGCAAAGGTCAACTGGACTGACAGTCAAAACTTTCTTCAACGATGATGGGACAGCATCCTCCACCGCACTTGAAGGCAACAGATTAGGTTAGGGCGGGCAGCGTGGCACGTGGCTCTCTCCTCAAACACCTTTCTGCCCCTTTCCAGTGTCTGCTACCTGAGGCGACTGCCTCACTTTGCCTAAGGGCTGGCCCTGGCCCAGTGTCATGATGCTGCCCTCACACACCTACCCCATGTTTGCTCTTTATATGCTTTTACCATCTGTAAAGGGCTTGTGTGCCCCCTCCCACCCACCACTCCCCAAAGTTCTACATTCTGTAATTCAGGAGAAAATGTTAAGAAGTGTGATTGTGATGTTTCCATGGGCCAGTTCACACAATCCCCTGGCTTGTACCTTCATGTAGTACTAGAGTCGAGGAGGAAGTCTTAGGCACATATGTGCTCCACTGCTATGTGCTGAACATCATGTGACACAGAGCAAATAGTGGTATAGCTGTAAGTATGCGTGCCTGTTCACCTGTACCACACACTCTCCACTTAAAAAAAAAAGAAGTGGATGGATCAGATCAGCCTTCTCCAACCTGATGCCCTCCAGATGTGTTGTATTGCAGCTCCCATCATGCCCAGCCAGGGGGGGGCGTGTCTGGGGATGATGGAAGTTGTAGCCCAACACATCTGGGGTGGGCACCAGGTTGGGAAGGCTAGACTAGATGCATGTATACATGCATACATGCCAGTGTACTGGAAGAAGCAAAGACTACTAGCGTTGAAAAAATGATCCTTCAACGCCAACTTCAATGGACCGGTCATGTTGTTCGAATGCCTGACTGCCATCTCCCAAAGCAGTTACTTTATTCCCAACTCAAGGATGGAAAGCGGAATATCGGTGGTCAATATAAGAGGTTTAAAGATGTTCATACGGCTAATCTAAAAAAATGCAATATAAGCATCGAAAACTGGGAAGCTCTGGCCCATGAACGATCTAAATGGAGGTTGGCCTTTCACAAAGGTTCCATGGACTTTGAAGAAGCCCGAGTGCAAGGTGAAAGGGAGAAACGTGCTAAGCGAAAAGCATGTCAAACGAATCCTTTACAGGACCATCTTCCATCTAGTAACCTGTGTCCTCACTGTGGGAAGCTGTGTGGATCTAGAATTGGCCTCCACAGTCACTTACGGACACATCGCTAGAGTCTACACAATCTTCCTTTAGAATTTCCTCCTTTTATCCTGGAAGACAATCTTACTCGGTCACGAGTGATCGCCTGATGATGATGATATCATGGTTAGTTTTCTTCACACCAGTGGGGACAGAAGGAAGACTAAGAAACCAGGACAGACAGCTCTTTTTTTAATTTAACAAAAAAAACCTGCACTTGAGGGTCTGACTTACAACATCCATTACTAATTCTCTAGAGTACTGGGCCCTCAAAGGCAAGATACTCCTGGTATCATATTGTGGAGAAAAAGAGCCTCTGAGGGTTCCTACACACGCACTCACATGCCTGCACACACACACACACGCACACGCCTCCTCATGTGTAAACCCAGTAAGGCCAGTTGGGGGGCTGGGAGGAGGCAAAATGTGCATAAAGTATCGGATGGGACATGGCACCACGGCTTTTCAGATGCAAATGTCATGAGTCTCCCTCCCCTGCCTGGCCAGATGAAGTGCATCATGATTGGCTAGAAGCAGCAAAGCTACAGAAAGGAGGGGAGGGGGGGAAAGGTATATTCCCAAGGTGTAGCCTTTGTGTCTTTGTCTTTGGTCATCGCGTGGCTGCCGGCTGTTGGAGCAATGGCGGTAAGCCAAAGAGAGGCCCAAGCCTTCGGGTGGCCTCAGGATACGACCCCAGGTAGCTCCTGGTGAAATTAGCTGAATAAGGGCTCTGGAAAGGCACGCCTTGTGGAGGGCTACCCATCTCAGACCTTCGGGTAGGTGAAGTAGTCCTCCCGGGCAGCGAGGCTGTGCTGGATCTAACCCTGGAAGAGAACTGACACCCAGGTAACAGAGTTGTGTGCCTGGGAGATATTAAGGAATCAGATTTTGTTATTTTGCAGCTTTACTTTGTACCAAAGTGTCTCTCTATTTTGTGTTTCTCTCATTTCCCACCTTTTGTTGTAAAATGCTACCAGAATAAACCTTTCTTGGTTTTACCCCACATGGGTTTTGTAGTCGCTCTGCTTGGTTCAGTAACTAAATCCAGGTTATAGACAAAGGCAAGTCCCTGAACAGAGATTCAAGTAGGATTTCAAAGAGCTGAGGCTTGGCAGTCTGGTACCTTGAAATCTCTGGGGGTCTTGGGTCCTTTGGGTAGGAAAGGGTGGGGGTGTGGTGGGTGAGCCAGCCCCCCCCTCCACACATATAAACAAGATCACATCCTTGTAATCGGCATTAATTAATTTGGCATTTCTATCACGCAACAGTTCTGTACTCACAATAACTAAGGGAGCAATCCTACAACCCCTAGACAGCATCTGAGGGGCCATACCATAGGATAGTTCAGATTCCGAGATCCGAGGTCAGAGGCAGCACTCCGACCTCAGAGCTGGGAATCGGAGCTCTGACCCCCCCTCCCCCTCCTCCTTACAGCTGGCCTGGAAAGAACCACACCGACTGCTCTCTGAGGTTGGGAAAGTGACCTTGGAGAGGGGGAGAAGGGGGTGTTTCGAGGGGCGCAGAGCAGAGGAGACTGGAGAGGCCAAGATATGAGCTTTCTTGATGCCTCTCCAGGCTCCTCCCCTCCCCCTCTGAGATGGTCCAGCTAGACAGGTTAAAAAAGCCCGTCGAGTGAAAATGCAGGGCAGGAGGACGGGGTGGGCGGGTGAAGATTGCCTCCGCCGTTCCTCCCACTCTGCACTGGATGACCATGAGCCTCCAAGTTCTGAGGCTTATGGCCATTGCCATAAGATTATGCCCTAATATGTATTAAAATCTCCACTTAATTTCCCCCATAAGCAAGCACTGAATGAGTTGAACAATCCGCTTTATTTCAACCAACTCACAGTCAGAATAGTAGCTAATCCAGGGGTGCAGGCTCTCTTTCAGCCCAAGGGCCGAATTCCATTTCAGAGAAGCTTTCGGGGGCCACCTTCCAGCATAGCTTCAAGCGCTTGCTGTTGGTGCGCGTGTGCGTGAGCAGCAGAGTGCGTGTGTGCATGGGAGATTTAAAATCCTGTCTGTGTGCTAGCAGAGGCCTGTTATTCCACACACAGATCTTCCAGATCTCAGCTCCCCCCTTTTCGCAGCGTGCAGCGTGTTGTGAAGATGTCAGCCCAGCCTGCCTGTAATCCTACTTGCTTCCAGCTTCCCCGTTTGCAGATTAATCCATGGAGTCAGGAAACACTCTGTAACACCACAGGTCTAATTCTACCTGTTTATTCACTTAGCAAGTAAAGTTCTACAGAGTATACATTTCCTAGTTACAGTCCATGTGCAGAGTATAAATGCATAGCAAGCATTACATCCAGTGGAGTAAGTTGAGCTTCACTCCACCTCAGCAAAGAAGTTACATTGTTGCAGTGACAAAAGTCCAGCAAGAAGAACAAAGGAGAAGAGAGAAAGCAGTCCTGCCTCTCTCTAAGATGGCTTCAGACAGAAAACAAGTTAGCACGTCATCAGAACATACAAACCATGTGACTAGCTCATAATGCTCCCACGGTCTAGGCTTCCCATGCGAAAAACACGAGAACCCAGAAAGACATAACAAACTTGTTTACAGCCATTCTGTTCTTTCCATGTGTAAACAGTGTGCTACAGCTGGTGAAGTGATACATATCACAAAACTTGCTGCCAGTCACTCAGCCTTAGGAGAGGCATTTCAGCCTTTCGGAATGGGCAAAATACTGTGCAATCCAGGAAACCAGCCAATGATCAGCTGTGGAGAGAAGGGGGCATGGCCATTTGGGGAGCCCCAGAGGGCTGGATTGGGACCCTTGGAGGCCTGGATTTGGCCCCTGGGCCTTAGGTTCTCCACCCCTGAACGAATCAGCCATCTAGGGTATAGATGCCTTCAGAGACATCTAGGCTCCTGTTCTCCCACCTGCCACGGCAGCTAGTCACTGCCTCACAGAGGATCTTTACAGGGTTTAGGGAGTAACAGGCCTGACTCACACATGCAAGCATTTGCATGAATGGCTGCTTGGAAGTCAAAAACTGCTGAAACACTGGAGGGAGTTCCATGTTTGTATGAAATGGATTCCCAGGGACTACCCTTGTAGTCTCATCTACAGCTGGCTGAGGCATGCTGGGAGTTGTAGGCCAAAAACATCTGGGGACCCAAGGTTGGAGCACACTGCCATAGAGTGAAGATGGACTATGCCAGAAGGGAGCCTGGGAGCCTTGTTATCTCTGGGGACACATACCATGCTGAAAAGTTCTCTCTAAGGATTTTTTTAGCCCCCATCCCACCTAGGGTGGCCATG
The DNA here is from genome assembly GCA_021292165.1 of Shinisaurus crocodilurus. Taxonomy (NCBI): domain Eukaryota; kingdom Metazoa; phylum Chordata; class Lepidosauria; order Squamata; family Shinisauridae; genus Shinisaurus; species Shinisaurus crocodilurus. The sequence goes on along the minus strand of CM037882.1, from coordinate 5,783,806 downwards.
TGTCCTGCTTTGCAGAGGGCAGTCCTCTGTTTGAAGGCCTCCTCTGTTTGAAGTGCTGTCCATTCCAAGTCCAGTTTAAAAATAAAGAACCAACAGAAAGAAGAACTGGGTCTTGAAACTGCCCATCAACAGTTGGCACCTGGGCAGCAGACTGAGATGCAGCCACCCAGGCCGCCACCTGCTCACAGTCTTGCCCACTAGAAGCACTGAATTTCTAAAGTATAGTAATTCTCTCGAAATTTGCATATATGTGTATAAACTAGCATGTACAAATTTTATACAAAGTTGTGTCCTTTTTTCTTCTTTTTTTTTTTTAGTAATGTATGTTCTCTTTTTTTGGTTATGTCTCAGTGGCCTGCTGCCCCACCCTGCCCCATACCTAAGAAGTCTGTTCATTTTGTTTCTTTAAGTAGAGGAAAGGGGTTTGGTTTTGTACATTGTCACCTAATTTTAGGAGGAGGAAAAGTCTTTTTTGTTTGTTTTCGGTTTATTCATACTGTTACGTTTATCACTGAGGGCTTCTCTACATGAGGCATTTATTGTGTTCTTGTGGTCCCTCACTCTCGGTGGTTTTTTTGCGGGCCCACTGCACGACGTTGTCATCCTCCAGGGCCTCTCTGTGTTACCCAGCCATTTTCACAGGGGGGTTTTTAGAGCAAGGAAAGTGCAGTATTAAAATTCAAATCGGAACAAAAGCCTCCTGCACAGGGGGAAATCCGGTTCTGGTACACTGCAGCTATACCACAGCGCCACCTTGTGCTTGGTTAATACAATACTGTATAAAGGCCGAGAAAGAAAGGAAAAAACCGGGGAAAAGCCACATGATGTAAGTAACTGAGGCAGTCTTACTCCGTTAAAGAAAATGGAAGCACCAAGCAGCCTCAGAAAAGCAGCAGGGCAAGCACCTCATATAGAGAAGCCCTGAGTATTGTTTGGGTGTTTCCCTTTATAGTTCACCCCATTGTCACTGAAGTCAACTATACAAGCATTGCTGTTTTGTTTTACTTATTTAAATGCTTTCTAACATTATTATATTTTTTGCATCATAGTTTTATTGAGAACAATTCTGAAAGTGACTTTCTTGAATTTTGCTTTCATGTTTTATCACTATAATTTATATAAACATAGTATAGTTTTAGGCTTCTTTATATTGTATACTGTCCTGAAGGGAAATTATAAAAATGACTGAAGCATGTTGGGGTCAACCTGGAGATTTCTTCCATTCTTTTCCTGCATTTGTGCTGCCTTTCCTATTTTGCTTGTTTGGCTGGAGCTACAAAATGCCTGTTCCTGTTGGTATCAATTTAGATTTTCCTTGCCTCCCTCTTGCCATCAGCTTAATTTGTGTGCCTTGTTTCCTTTCAGGGAGATGTGTTAACTGTTGCTGTAAAAGTGTCCTGCCCCTCATCTTCCTTGTCATCTTCATTCTAATCTGCTTCATATTTGTTGTGTGGACAGGTGAGCTTCCTTGTTATCCTTAGTGTTTGCTTCTAGGTCTGTCTCAGTGACACCCCTGCCACACACATTCCTCCCTCTGGCTCCAACAGTTTGGCTTCCTAGGCCCAATCCACACTTAGTGGTGCAAGGGCTGCCTGCTTCCCTGTGGCTATTTCCTGCTGAGAAGCATCTGGATCAACAAATGAGATGGCTCCAACTGAATGGCCCCTTCCCACCCAGTCCTTGCCTTCCCTCTTGCCTAATGATTGAAAATGAGAAGGAGCTACAAGGCTGGCTCTTCCCAAACAGCTCTTGGATCCACTTCAAAGGATTACCCAAAGCAACATGTGAAAAAGCCCCCCCGGGGGGGTGCATCTCTCATGGTGCTACAAAACCAATAAGTGGTTTGGGGGCCAAAGTGAGTGAATGGACCAAAGAGGCAAGTAAGGGAATTGGAGAGACTGAGTCCCTTCACTGGAGGGGCCACTGGGTCCTACTCAGCTCTTGATTATCACAGGTTCTATTTCTATCTGGTTATGATGCTTCCAGACAAGGCTCTTATTGTGCAATCACCCTGCCTAATTCACAGAATTTTATGGGGGGTGGGATCTAGATGTCATCTTTTTTCCATTTGTGTAATCCTCCCATGTTTCCCATCACTGACGCTTGTCTGACTCTTGACTCTCACCCCCATGACTCATCCTTATAGGTACATGCAGGAATCACCTGGGGGTATGCATGATCAGGTCCTCCCAGGCAATTGATTGGTCGGTTTGAATTTACCTCTCTGGGAGCAGCCCAGCCCCCATAGAAATACCTTTGTTTAGAAACTCTTCCTTTGTCGTTGGGAGACTGGCAAAGAGTCAAGGCAGGATTAAGCCACACTACTGAGCTTCTGGTGGGCCTTGTCCCTCACCCAACCTGCATTGATGAATTAGGTTCCTGATAAGTTTAAGTTAGCTAATTCTGTTTCATTTTATGCTACAAGCAACTGACCAACTCTGAACCTTTCTCTGCTTGGTTCTTTAATAAATATACTCAGTTGGAAACTGGAGTTGATTTAGTTCTTTTTGTCTAGTCTAAAGGTTGGCCTTATCAATACACTGGACTGTGTGGCAAACATGCTGACCTGTCCCCCCCCCCCAAGGAGTTAAAAGGAAGTTCTGGAAAAGGGACCTATCTTTCTCCATAAGTATAAAAGCCTGGATTACCGTGTATCCAGGACATAAGAATTATTTAAAAATGGGAGTGTTGGCAGCCTACCTCTAGAATATAGACAAAGTGTATCTGGCAGTCTGTCCTACCTCACAGGGGTGGAGACACAGACCTCCATTTGTCAAATGTGATTACTTGGAGAGGGGTTTGTTTGGGTGTGGCAGGGCACCTTTGAAGATTTTCAAGAAAAGGCAGGGATTTCTATAGGTACAGGTGTTATAGGTACAGGGTTGGTAAGTGGATCCCTTTAAGCTCTCATGTACACAAACAGGGAAGCTTCAAAGTTCAGAGGAGTTTTACTTCTCTTACATTTGCAGTGTGGAAACCTCAACAGCGCTGCTCTGGTGTGGATATCCCAGTGTCATCTCTTCAAGCATGCCCAGCTGGCTGGATCAACTATGAAGGAAAATGCTACTTTTTCTCAGAGGAAGAAAGAACCTGGACTTCTAGCCAGGACTTTTGTCATTCCCATGGCTCCACCCTGTCTCCTATTGAGAGTGAGCCAGAAAAGGTGAGACCAACAAATACACATGAGAAAGTTTTAAATGTGAGAGAGCATGATTCCATGCAGTGCTAAGGAAGATCTATATGGCCCCTGATTGAAGCACAAAGTCAACCCTTGATAAAACTTGCATTGCCATAACGTGACACAAACAAATTCTCCATCTTGGCTGCTGAACCACCGTTCTGTTGCTCAGGTTAATGTTGTAGGGGGTGAGAAGCTGCATCTGCTAAAATTCTCTCTTCTACACAACTATTCAAAGTACAGAAGCCTTTTCCAAGATCCAGCAGAGTCGCATATATAAAATAATTGCTGCATAAAGGCCAGCTATAGTATATCTGTGGGAAGCTAGTGATGTGTGGATTGTGTTCACTCCGTCTGTGTTTTGAAGATTGTCAAGTATCATCCACTCTGTCATCTGCTCATTGGCAGATTCAATCCCCCTCCCCTTGGAACAGTATTAAAAAAAAAATATCCACCACAATTTACAGAACGTTTGCTGGTACACAATATTTTGCATATTTTTCTTCGCTCACCATAAAATCAATGAGCAGAGTGCACCCAAAAATGCTGGCTACACAGCAGAGATAGATCAGGGATGTATAAAACATTGTTGTTTGTAGAATGGTGTATACAAACAACAACAACAACAACAACGTATACATTTTAAAATATATGTAAAATACATTGGTGGGTTTTACAGCACCTTTCGTATTTTTGTACGACCAAATTTGTATACAATCCCGGAAAGTTTTTAAAAAATGGTTTCACAAGTCCTTGGAAGCTGCGCAACTTGGAAAAGTTGGTCTGCCACAGATTCCACAGGTTGGATTCATAGAAATCTGATGTCAGAGAAATCTGAAACAGATTGAAATGGCATCCCTAGGGAAGGCACAGAGAATACATTTATATACATATAGCATATAATCCACTTTTCTCTTCTTTCTTAGGCCTCCTATGCCCCCTATTTGTTCAAAATATCTGCTACTTTCTGATTGTTTATTTAGCTAACAACATGTTCTAAGTGCTGCTTGTGAATGTAGATGCTTAACAAGTATGTATAGTCCACTTGTGCTAATAAAGTGAGTAGTCTTGGCTATTGTAATATTTCAACTTAGACTAGGAAAAATAACAAAGAAGTCTTTGGGCACCTTAAAGTTTAACACATTTTATTCTGGAATAAGCTTTCATGGACTAAAGTCCACACCATCAGTCAGTCAGTTTATTACGGCCATAGACCAGCAGGAAAACAAGTAAAGCAACTGATTAAAATAATAATAATAAAACAATTTAAAACACAATTAAATAACTATTAAAATTAAAACAGTCAAGACACAATTACAGTGCACAGAACAACAGGTTAAAATAGCTATTAAAATTGAAGACAATTAAACACAATTACAATATTTATAAAATATTTTTTTTAAATCCAATTTGAACAGGAAAACAAGTCGCATATCTAAAATACAAAATGTCATAAACATAACAATAATATAGTTTCTGTCAGAAGCATGCTATCCTTGATTTATCATCATTTTCCTACAGCAGATAGCAGATGCACAAAAGCGTGCTACATTATAAGTGACTTGGGGAATCCAATCTGATAATAAATATTAAATAGAATGCCTCAGATCTTCCTGGTTTTTTGGAAAGAATAGGGGTAATAAAGTCTCTTTGGAGGTCACAGTATAAGGAACAGTGAAATAAAACGTGAGCTCCCATTTCCACTCTTCCCAAATTGCATGGGCATAGCTGCTCTTGAATGGGAACCATACTATATCTGCCTTCCAAGAGAGCAGAAGGTAAAACATTTAATTGAGCGAGCATAAAGGCTCTCCTATATTTGGGAATTAACAGATTTGACATATAATTTGACATTTTAAATGCTCCTAAGTAGTCCCGATAATTGGGGTAGTGGTCAATCAATCTCAAGTGGTTTTGGAATTCAATATCTCTAATATAATGATGATGATGATGATGATGATGATGATGATGATAATAATAATAATAATGGTAGCTTTAGCTTTAATATTTTAATATACCCCAACATTTGTAAGGCATCTGCTGAAAAGCCTAAGTACTGCAGTTCTGCCGTCAACGACCTTTTCCATTTTGATTGGAATGTATCCGTCAAGGTCAACGGGGCAAGGCCTACAGAACAGAACATCATCTTTAGCCATAGATTCATCTTATATATCAACATTCGTGCCTCCATAGTAAGTTGTCCTACCTCTAACCGTAAGATTATATTAGGCACATAGGAGTCCACACCATCAGATACATGAATTACTATCCTAAGTTAACAAGTATATTTACTCATGGGTGTAGAGAAAAAAATTAAGCAGAGAAGTTGCAGGGAGACCGGAGAGGCCAGGATACTATTTATCCAGTGCCTCCTCCAGCCTTCTTCCCTCCCCTTCTAGTGAAGCACCCTCACTAGACAGGCTGAAAAATCAAAGATCGGAGGACGGGGAAGTGAAGATCACCTCCACTGCAGCTCCTCCGGCCCTGCTAGCTTCAGCACAGCAGAGCGTAGGAATCTCAGAAGCCTCCGAGTTCGGGGCTTCCAAGCAGTGATGGCACAGTCCATAGGATTGTGCTCTAAATGAATTAAAAACTTAAATGTATGTATTATAATAATAACAGTGACCATTCACAAAACAATGTTGATGATAATACATGGCCCCAAAATTTATGTAATGTACATTGTGTATGTCACGTCACGTCCCTCTGACCTCACTGCTTATACTTCTCTTCTCTTCTCTTCTCTTAGAATCATAGAATAGTAGAGTTGGAAGGGGCCTATAAGGCCATCGAGTCCAACCCCCTGCTCAATGCAGGAATCCAAGTCAAAGCATCCCTAACAGCTGTATATAGTTCAGGGTGGTAAGGGATTAAACAAACAGTAATGGCAAGACTTAAACAGGATATCCTGGCTCCGTCTCTGCTTGGCTCAAATTCTTTTCAGGTTCGTCAGAAGAAGAAACAACTCACCACAGCAGTGTTTCCCAGGAAATGGGATCCAAGCAATACAGCAAGCTGTCTTCAAAAGGCCCGTCCATCAACATCCTTCAGTTTCATGCTTATCCTGAAATCCCTCCCCCTTTCCTGGAATATCAGAGGCTTTTTATTAATGGCCTGTCCAGCAGCCCCGTCCTTTTGGCCTCCTTGCAGCTTGCGGCTGTAGTAAGGATCTTAATTGATTTGACTGCATGGGAGTTTGGGGAGCTTTGCTTTGTGTTATTTCAGTGTCCATTTGAAAGAGCCCGACAAAGTGGAGATTGGGCCAATATTATTATTGGAATTTGTAATCTGTACTAATCCTCCAATGTCAAGAAATGTGCTATTTTGTTTGGCAATAAAAAGATGTCCTTAATGTGCTTAACCGAGTTTGTGAGTCCTCACACAAACGAACTTTGGAGCCTTGTCCAAGAAGAGCTTTCCTTCAGCTTTGTCTGAGACATCTGCCATGTTGTGTCATAATACCTTTCCTCCAGATACTTCCTGTCCTCCATTCTGTTCCCTCCTCCTCCTCCTCCTCCACCTCCTCCTCCACCTCCTCCTCCTCCTCCTCCTCCTCCTCCTCCTCCTCCTCCTCCTCCTCCTCCTCCTCCTCCTCCTCCTCCTCCTCCTCAGTGAGGCCTTCCTGACCTCATCTTCCTTACAGCTCCATTCCTATTGAAAAGAAATTTCCTTTATGGAAGGGGTGGGCAACCATAATGTGGAGAGTGGGGGGAAGATGACCCCCCCTCCCCAGCCCTCCATGGGCCGGATGACACCATGGGGTAGGGGCATGCCCCGACATCATTTGGTTCCCAGCAGCCACAGTGGGAGGATGATTCTCCCGAAGTGGCTGCTGGGAACTGGCTTTTCCTGCCCCTCACCTTCTCCCTCTGGAGCGAGGATGCAGGGCAGGTGAAGCTGCAAATACCCCAATCCTCTTGTTATCTCCAATCTCTGAGGGGATCCGTGTGCTGGTCTGGTCGCCCTCCATTGGAAAGGTTTATTGTCTGACAGTACTTGTGCTCCTGACTCATCTAATGTAGATTTCAAAACTGGGAATTTCAAATATAGCACACAGTTGGGGCCATATACCCAAAGAAGAGAGATGGAACGGAATTCCTTTGAAGTCGCTGTTCTAAACCTGCATTTATGTGCATCTCAGCCTCAGGCATTCATTTCACGTTACATGGGCACTACGGGTCACTGGATTGGTCTCCAGAAGGATTCTGGCCAAACCTGGAAATGGACAGCTGGGACAGAACTCAAGAACATGTGAGTCCTTGTTCTAAATGTCAAGGTTCTAGAATGGAAATTGCAAAGTAGGAACAAATTTGGCATTCTCACGCAACTGCCCATGTCACTGGATAGAGAATCTCTTACAGGAGGGTCCATGCTGCTATATCAGGGCTAGGGAACCTATGGCCCTGCAGATGTTGATGAATGACTACTGCTATCATGATTTACCATTGGCCAGCCTGGCTGGGGCTGATAGGAACTGGAGTCCAACAACAACTGGAAGGCCACCATTTTCCCAGCCCTGTTATATACGTTATCTTGCTTAGTAATTCCTCTGCGGGAGGTTGTGAAATCTGTTGTTGAGATGGGAGAGGGATTCTTTTAGAAGGGCATTGTGCATGAAGGAAGGGTTAGGCTCATGTTTTATCTCTTGGCCAGATCAAACTAGCATCAATCATACAATTTTAAGTATGTGAAGAGAGCATAGCCCTGTCTTCTAGATATGGAATAAACAGAGGGCAGTCTCTTTCATGGCATCTTTCAATTTTTTTCAGTTAGCAAAATACCTTTATTTATTCAAAATTATTTCTATCCTGCTTTTAAACCAACTCATCAAAGCAGTTTTACATATGCAAAATAAAGTTATACTAACAATAAAAATATACTAAAAATATAGCAAGTAACACAGCAGTGCTAAAACTAGAATAAAACCATTCTCTAGTATACTTTTTAAAGCAGATATTATAAAATGCCTACTGGGATTTGTTTTTAAAGTTTTCAGTAAAATAGGAAGAGGGAAACCTGTACTGTATCTCCCTGGGGAGATAATTGCATAATTGCAGTGCCACCACCAAGAAGACTCTGTCTCTAGTACTAGCCAGTCAAATGTCTGGTAAAGATGCTGTCTTGAGGTTCAGGCAGGGTCATATGAGCAAAGATGGACCTTAAGATTTCTTAACTTAAGGTCCATCTTTGCTCATATGAAACAGTCTGAGCACTGGAGGCTCTGCTCTCTGGCCCAGATAAGGCATCTTAAGAGATGGAAACACAGTACCTTTTTGCTCTGAGCTATGTGATTTAGAATACCCTCCCATCTCTGTAAAATACAGAACGTAGAGCCTGACTTGCCAATACTGTTGTCTTGGTTCTTTTGTTGCAGGTTGGAAGTGAGAGGAGAAAATGGAGACTGTGCATACCTGAGCACTGGCTTTGCCATGTCCTCACCTTGCCATGTAACAAGAAGGTGGATCTGCAGCCAGCCCGATACTTATACAAGGAACAAGGGTTCTACCATAAGAGTGTGAAAAGCCAATGGAGCCTGTGGTAAGCGCATTCATGTGAGCACATGAATGACCTGAATGGATGGCTTCAGGCACCAGACTGCAAGGGCAGCAAAGGCTCTGTGCTTGTTTTTGCATCTTATGGTTAAAAAAAAAGAGAGTACATTTTCTGGGCTGCAGGTAGTAGCCAATTTCTTGTTCAGACTGAGATGTTGGGTAACTTCCAACAGTTGATTCAATGCCCGTGCTCAGATCAGGAAAGCTGTTTTCTCGCATACCCAGTGATACAGAGAACTGCAAGTTTCAAAATGAACCGTATCCCCATTTTTCACCCCACAGCTGTCCTCTTGAGCAGAGCCTGTCATAGAAAAGCTGGAAAATAAAGGAAACTATTTATGGAACACCAAGGAATGGTCTTCTTCAGTTGCCAGCTCCCACATGTGAGGAGGGACCTTGCCGAATCATTGAACATGTGGAGGGGTTTGTGTGAAGACCCCTTGTGTAATCCAGGCTTGAACATGATTGATCTCAGAGATCAGGGGAGGGCAACCTTTTTTTCTGTTAAGAGCCACATTCCCTCATGGATAATCTCCCAGGGCCCATACGCTGGCTGTGAGTGGGGTCAAGCCAGCCAGTGGGCACGGCTAGAGCCAAAAAGGGGTGGGCCACCCTTTTTCTCTTCCTCTTTCTCCCCACCTTCATTCTCTCTCTCTCTTCCCCCCCCCCCCACTTCCTTCCCAGAGAGTTTTTGAAATTAGGTTGAGGGACACATGTGGCCCTAGCCCAACACGTTGTCCACCCCTATTACAGATTATTATTGATTAGGAATGTAAGAAGTGCCATGCTGGATCAGAACAATGACCTATCTAGTCCAGCTTTCTGTTCCCACAGTGGCTAACCAGATGTCCATGGGAAGCCCACAAGTAGGACATGTGCACAATAGCACTATCCACTCATGTTCCCCATTATCTCGTATTCAGAAGCATACTGCCTCTGATACTGAAGGTAATATATAGATCTCATAAAACGCAGAAACATAGCGTTCACACATGTAAGGTTAGAGGTTGAAAGGTCAGGGCCTGCAGGCAGACGAGTACCCGCATTAGCCACTACCACATACCAGCCAAAAAGTAAATTCCACCACCAAAGTTATTCTTCTGGCTGTTGGATAGTTCAGTCCACATCACTGTGGTCTCTTGGATCTTATTGCTAACAATTTGGGCAGCAGTCAGCCATCACAGTTTTCACAGAAGTTAAGCTTAGACTACGCCCATCTCAAAGTACTCATGTTTTTTCCCGGAAGGGGGATCCATCCACCCACCCCAGGGTCCACCTTTCAGAGTACTTGGCTATGAGGCCCAACCAAAACTTCATTTTTGTTGACAACGTGATGGTGTTCTTTACGAATGCCTATAATCGAATGAATGAGTAACACAGTCAAGGATGCTGCAATTTTTTGGCAGATGCATAACCGGCCCACACTAAGGGAGAAATATTTGTACGCACTGACTCCTTCCTGGCTCAGGCTCTCGTCTTCTACAGTTTCTCAGTGATGTGCTGAACAACAGATGATCTGAGGGCAGCTTTGTCTTGTCCTGGCTCACATGCATACCCTGTAGCCTTTCCCACACCAGGTGATCATACTGCCTCCAAGCAGGTTCCCCTCCCCACCGGTCCTCCCCCTACCTGCCCCAGATTCTCATTGTATAGCCGATTGCCATGAGGTCCCAGCAACTTGAGGCTTTTTAGTTTCTGCCTGTGCAACTCTGGTATCTCTTACATCCCAAGCAAGCAGTCAGTGCAGGATGTTAGACAACATGTTACACAGCTCTTTCAGCTAACAGGTGCATGGGCTCCAGTCACCTCGGATCACTTCCCATGGCTTAACCTTATTACATGCCTCCCTCCTGAACTCAACCTGGCTGGCAGACAACACTTCAGAGTTCAATACATTGATTCAGCAGAAGGAGAGAGCCCCCACTTCAGAGGGGCAGCAGATCTGACCCTGGATACCCCCTCCCAACCACCATGGAAACCTTTGTGACCCTTCATCACCGGAGCTCCGACATGGGCAGAGGCAAAAAAAGAAAGCAGATCAGGGGTGTGTCATGGGCAGATGGGGGAGCCCTCCCGGTCCACAGACATGCCCCCCCAACATGGGAGAGGGGATATATTCCAGCCCTGGAGATGGGGTAAATAATTTCCCTCCCATTAGTTCCAATGAGAGTAAAGTCATAAGAAACCCAATAACAACAACTACCACCCTGCAACAGGGAGGAAAGAAAATGCCGTTCTTCCCTCTCTTCTACCCTGCCAATAAAGGGCTCCGGATAAGACCCGTTTCTGCAGCTTTGTCTTTCCCCCCACCCCATATCTGGGATTGCTCTGCAAAACTGCAAATCTGTATATGACTAACTTTGCCACGACCAAAGTCACCATTTCAGGTTTCAGTAGAGATGGGGTAAAATGGACAACAAGGTTCAAAGGCCTGCTCTTGTATACACTTTGGATTAAATTACAAAAAAAACAGAACACTCTGTATTTTAAGATCTTTTGTTAAGGTTAGTTTGTATACTTCAGTGGATTCGGAGATGTGTGTGCTGCCAAGGAATAATCCAATATAGACTGATTTTATAGGTATGTAGAAGAATTTAGTTCCTGTTTTCAAATCATGCAAACATGTCCTGTTCGCCGCCCTGAATGCGAATGCATGCAGGACAGCAGGAGCACAGTTCTCAGGAATTTTTTTGCAATTTCCCAGCTTCCATTCATGTTCAAAAAGTGCGCACTTCCCCCGCAAACCCACATTTTCACGCTTTGGCCTATAGGGGAAAGTGTGCATTTTGGGGTGCACACTTTTTCTTTTTTTTAAATGTGCTTTTTCCTCTGATCAAAAAGTAAAAAGACATTCACATTTGGTAATGCAGACGAGAAGAACTGAGCTTCGAGGAGGAATCTGGAGAACCTCAATCAGCTTGAACATCTCATGCTCGCCCATCCCTAGGACTGAAACACAGACTGGGGATGTGTCCCCTGCACCACACTCTTAAGTGGCACGCTTTGGCACTACAAATAATCATACTTTTCATCAAAAGAAATCAAGGATGTTAAACAGTTGTGGCCCCAGTCCAGCTCTCATCATGCTTATTTCACTGCACTTATCAACTAGTGGGCTTTAGATATGGCTACACCACTCATATCAGTATCACAAGACTCATCTACCCCAGTGAGCATCACAATGCCGATGCAAATGTGTTTCCAGATGTTCATTTACTTCTGCATATGTAATGGTGCAGACACAGAGATCTCCCTTGCCTTACTGGGTCACACTGATGTATGCCTTATAGAGTGTGGGCCTATGGTCTCTTCCAGGTTTTGCTTCATTGGATGCACCTCTAGCTAGGCTTTTCTCATCTGTTTTTTCCTTTACCATCTCTTCTGGATTCTGAATCACAAGCAGCGTGGACCTCTTTGCTTTACAGTCAACTTGACTCTCAGACCAGTTTTTTCTTTCTCTGGAGATCCAGTAGCAGCTGTCTTTGTGCAAGTGCCAATCCTTGGGGCATATTTTGCAATCCATGGCATGTTCTGGAGGAATGAATGGAAGGAGACGGAAAGTAAAATACACAGTATTGGCATTGAGTTATCCTGCTGTTCTGAACTCCACACTTGTGCTCAGAGACTTATCCACAAATTGCTCGGGCATGTATCCTTCACTCCGTTAAGTGGTATGGAACAGGGGGAAACCCTTGAGGAAGAAATACAATACATCCACAGCCCACCCTTGCATGCAAGTAGCAAGTAGCAGAAGTGTTGCAGGAAAATTAATTTTCACCTAGGGCAGAAGTGGGGAACATGTGGCCCTCCAGATGTTGTTGGACCGCAACTCCCATCATCCCTTGCCATTGGCTATGCTGACTAGTGCTGATGGGAGTTGCAGTCCCAACATCTGGAAGGCCACATGTTCCCCATCTCTCACCTAGGGCCTCAAAATAGTTTGGGCTTCCCTGTTGGGAGGTGGAAGCCAATACATTTGTGAGGCCTGCATTTTTAAAGCATGCCCTAAACCAGGACCCCCAGCCTTTTTGGACCCATGGGCACATTTGGAACTTTGGAAAAATGTTGCAGATGCTGTCACAAAATGGCTGCCATCAGGGTGTGCCCATTCACAAAATGGCAGTCATGGTGGGAGTTGCAACACCCATCATAGAAGGCAAACTAAACCATGTTGTAAAAGCAAAATATCTTGTCCATGGAGACTTAACTGGGTGACGGCCAGGAATTCCTGGTACCTAGAAAAGACAAGAGCAAGTCATACATGAGTGGCTGTCTGGCTGAGGTTACCTTCTGTGCTGTTGTCTGGAGAGGTGCACATAAAGTGTTTCAGCTATAGTTGGAGGTCAGAGTCAGGAAGACAATTGCCAGCAATATTTGCTGTTTCTTTGGTATGTAGATCTTTAAACACCCACATCAGAGTTAATAAGTGGCAATTAATGCTTCTTGATTATTGTTTTTACTTCAGCTAAGGATGTAGTACGTAACATCACTCAATTCTATATATCAGAGATAGAATCAATCAAAGAGATTAAGGACATTAAGAATAAGAAGGATAAACAGAGGATGAAATATATTCTGCTTTCCCTTGCACACAAAAGTGTAGCTATGCTGTTCAAAACTGTAGGACATGGTAGTCTTAGATATATAAGATACAGTCGCCGGATATGGAGTAGCAGCCTTCTGTAGAGCTCCCAAGAAAGAACTGATTAAAAGCATAAATCACCATAAAAAAAAGAGAGAGAGAAATGTGAGTGTTTAACTTTTCCTATTGTTTTCTACCTTTTCCTTCGTCTAACGAGGTCTGTGGGGGAAGATCTAAGTGGAGAAAGTAGTAATTAGAATGAGTTACTGTGTCTCTCCGGGCTGCCAGAAGTCCTTATGAAAGCGTGGGATAAAAAACAAAGTCTTAATTCCGCACTGGAAGAGAGAGAAAAAGCACCCGTCTGATGTTAGTGTATCCAGACTAACTAGATTGTCAGCTGATACTAGTTCAACAACAGAATATAACTCACAGTTTAAATCTGGTCAGCCGCAAAAGGGAAAAATAGCTGTGTCACAGTCTGAAGCGAGGAAGACTAAGGGTGATAGTATGGCCGATCCATCTGGCAAAGGGCCAGGAGCGAAGGCAAAAAACTCTGGACAGTCTCCAAGTAAACCACAGCAGACTTTACCAAACACAGATCAAATGGTGACGCACCTGGCAGCTCTTATCATGGAGGGAAATCTTCACTTTCAGAGAAAATGGATAGAAGAGAAGATCAGCTGATTGCTCGAATGGACACAATGCAGGAATCTCTTGATCGTGCTTTGAGTCAAATAAATAAGCTGACTTCTAGAGTGGATGACTTGGAAAAAACAACAGCTCAGTATGATATGAGATTTAATGAAGTGGAGACACAGATGATTAATTCACAGGACAGACAACGCCGTCTTAATATTCGGATTCGAGGTTTCCCAAGAGAGGCAGGGGAGGCTGCAAGCAGTTTAAGAGCTTCAATTTTGGAATGGTTCGGGGGGGTCGCCCCCCAAGAACAATGGATGGATCAAGATCTGGAGAGAGCACACCGGGTGGGTGCTTTTCGGAGAGGAATGACAAATAGAGATATTATAGTATGTTTCTCCAGTTTTTATAAGAAGAATATTGTAATGCAAGCACTGAGACAGAAACCAGATCAAATAGTATACAGTGGATCTACTTTACAAGTTTATAATGATTTATGTCCTCAAACAATTGCCTGGAGGAGAACGGTGAAACCTTGCACTGAAGTGCTGAGAAAGAAAGAATCAAATATAATTGGGGTTATCCAGTATTTCTGTCTTTCGTGTTGGATGACAAGAGATGTAAAATTACATCATATAACCAAGGAATGGGCCTGCTTGGAGAGATGGGACTGTTGGATGGACAGCCTGGAGATCGGAAGAGGCCAGAAGAAACACTTGGAGCTGTGGGAGGAGTTATTTAAGTCAAGATTTCTGGAGTAAAAGGAGAGGAGTGGTGGCAGAGAAGAAGGAAGAAAGAAGAGATGGAGCTGTTTGTTTTGTCTTTGTTGTTTCTCTTTGCTGTTGTTTGTATGTTTCCTTTTTCCCTTTTTGTTTTTTCTTCCTTTGTTTTTGTGGGGGGGGGTTTCCCTTGTATATATACATACATATATTTATATATATGTATGTATGTATATATGCAGATGTATAATTTCCCCCCCTCTTTTCCTTGGTTCTGGTTTGTTTGTTTTTTCTCCCCCCCCTTCTCCTTTTTCTTTTTCTAATTACTCTTAATACTCACCTCTCTTGAAGGAAAATAATAACAATAATCATCATCATCATCATCATCATCATCATCATCTACTTTTTTTCCCCTTAAAAACAAATGAAAACGATTTCTTAAAAACAAACGAAAACAAGATTAAGATGGTGAATGAGAGATAAACTTGTGGGAGGGCCTGGGAGGTTGCTGTCCAGAAGGGTTTGGTTTTGTTCCGCCCCCCCTGAGCAGGAGGGTAGGGTTAGAGCGGGGCATGTTGCCCTGGCATGGTAAGGGGGGAGAATTGTATAGATGTGGGATAGGTGGGAGGAGGTGTTATGTGTTTATTGTCTTCACTAGAGGGGGCCAAAGATTCTGAACTTTTCTAGTATTTGATGGATCCTAAATTGATAATTTCTACATTGAACGTTAAAGACCTGGGAACTGTTATTAAAAGGCAGCGCATTGAAGCACTCCTAAAGAAAGACAAGGCGGACATTATTTTTCTGCAAGAAACGCATCAGTCAAAGAAAGGGGTGAACGAATTAAAGCTGAGGTGGTCCAGTTTGTATGAAACGGCATTTGGATCTTCTAACTCAAGAGGAGTGGCAATTATTATTTCTAAAAACTGTGGTTTTGGAGTTTTAAAGGTTAAGAAGGATGCCAGAGGGAGATATATTTTAATTAATGGTACCATGGGGGGAGAAGAATTTGTATTAATTAATGTTTATGCACCAAACCAGAATCAAGGTGAATTTTATCAAATGGTGTTTAAGGAAATGGGTGTTATACAGAATAAGAGGGTTATTATGGTGGGTGACTTTAATATGGTGATGGATAAAAGGATAGATAAATCAAACCCCACGGATGGGGAGATGAAGAATAACATCACATTTTTGAATAAGGTGATCACAAAGGAAGGGTTGGTGGATGTTTGGAGAGAAGTTAAAGGGCATGATAGAAGATATATGTATTATTCATCAGCCTTTAATCATTTTTCTAGGATAGATTATATATTTGTGTCTAGGAGCTTGGTCTCTAGGGTCATGAGTACTGAGATAGGTATTATAAAAGTTACGGATCATGCGTTGGTCAATATGGATTTAAAGATAGGGAAGGATTATAGAGAGGCTAGAAGATGGAGGTTGAATTGTAATATTTTTAAAGTAAAATATAACTGAAAAGATAGAGAAAGAGATGAGGGAAATTTGGGAATTTAATCAAACTGAGGATTGTAGTCAAGCTATAATATGGGATACTATGAAAAGTGTTATGAGGTATAGGAATAAGAGAGGGAGTTAATTTAAGAAAACAACAGGAGGCTTTTAATAAACAGATAGAAGAAGAGATTAGGGAGTTAGAAGAATCTTTTTTAAAGAATAGAGATAAGAAGGTATTTGCTGAATTGCAAGCTAAGAGGAAAGAATTTGAGAATAAAGATATAGACAAAGTGCAAAGGAATTTGATATATATGAAAAGAGACTTTTTTGAGAATAGTAATAAAAATTCTAAAATGTTAGCTAGATCTGCGCAAAAAAAAGGGGGGGGAATTTAGTGGGGGTGATTAAAGATAAGAAGGGTAAGGAATACAATTTAATGAAGGATAAATTAAAAATATTTCACGAATTTTATTCCGAATTGTATAAGGCTGGTTTATGCTCTGAAGTAAGGATTAAAGAATATATTGAAAAAAATTTGAAAATAAAAATATTAGAAGAGGATAGAGACTATATGGAACAACCTTTTACGGAGTTAGAAATAGAGTTTGCTATAAATAAATTAAAAGATGGTAAAACTCCCAGAATAGATGGTTTAGGGGCTGAATATTATAAGGTTTGTAAGAAAATGATAATTCCCAAGTTAAAAAACTTGTTTAATGATATTTTACAGGGGGGAGAGATTCCTCCTTCTTGGAAACAATCTTTGACCATTTTAATCCTGAAACCAAATAAGGATCCAGCAGACCCAGGATCTTATAGACCAATTTCATTAATTAATCAAGATGCAAAATTAATGTCTGCAATATTAGCTAGAAGAATGAATAGTTTTGTTAGTAAGTATATTGGCGTAGATCAATGTGGTTTTGTACAAGGTAGACAAATGGCAGATTTGACTAGAAGAGTGTTAAATATAATACATTTAATTAAGAAAAATAATTTGAAGGCAGGGGTTTTAGCATTAGATATTTTCAAGGCCTTTGATTGCGTGGAATGGCCAGCATTAAAGAGGATAATAAAAACTATGGGGTTTGGTGAAAAGTTTCGAGGAGTTATTGATCAATTATATGCTCAAAATATGACGTCAGTTGTAGTAAATGATGGTATAACGGATCAAATTTTTCTAGGCGGAGGTACCAGACAGGGCTGTCCCCTTTCCCCAATCTTATTTGTGTTAGTTATGGAGGTTTTGGCAAATGTAGTTAGAGAGGATAATAATTTAAAAGGGATAGGGATAAAGGATAAGATAAAAATTAATCTTTTTGCAGATGATACTTTGTTAACAATTGAAAATCCCATGGAAGTGATGGATAGGCTAGAGAATCATTTAAAGGAGTTTAGGGATGTTACGGGGTTGCAAGTAAATTGGGATAAATCTGAGATTATGTTGTTTAATTATAGTAAAATAGAGGAGCTAGAAGGGATTAAAAAAAGATCAAATATTAAGGTAAAAAGTATAATTAAATATTTAGGTATGGATATTTTAAAAGAGCTAGAAAAAATAGGAGAACAAAATTTTAGAAAGTTAAAGAATGAGGTAAAAAAAAAAGATAGAGGAATATAAAAAAATTGGTCTTTCATGGTTTGGTAGAATAGCTTTGATAAAAATGAAGATATTACCAAAGATAATTTTTTTATTTAGAATGATACCAAGTTGTTTATCAGAGAAAGAAATTAAGGAATGGCAAGCAATAATTAATAATTTTTGTAACAGGGGGAAAAAGGCGAGGATTACTAAAAGTAAATGGTATAAATCCCAAAAAGAAGGTGGGCTTGGCCTTCCTAATATCAAGTGGTATTATATAGATAATCAGTTGAGGTTTATAATGGACATTTTAGTTAAGAAAAATATTTTGTGGTTAGAAATAGAAACGGAGGAAATAGAAATTGGGATGGAAAAAATTTATTTTCAAAAAAAACTAATAGTAGGGTAAAAAGAATAGAAAATCCCTTCTTGAAAAATATGGTAGGGATTTGGAATAGTAATAGACAGATTTTTATACCAGGGATATCCCCGTTAATTCCAGTGGTAGCAATGGAGGACTTTCCAGAAAATGCACAGCATTGGGAAGCTATATTTAGGGAAAATAAGGTTATCAAATTAATGGATTGGATGGGAAAAATTGAGTCTAGACAACAAATATCTGAAATGATTGGGCCAGGTAGAAGTTCATGGTTAAATTTAATGCAATTAGATCAGTGGACCAAGAAATGGAAGAAGAGAAATGAGCATGAGAGGGAGCTTACTGGATTTGAAAAGAAAATGTTGTCTAGAGAACTTATAGAAGGGAATGTTTCTTCCAGAGGGTTAACTAAGGAGATATATAAAATGTTTCAGAGGATTGAAGCGAAAAAAGATAACCTTAAGATGATATGGGAAATGGAATTTGAGGAGGAGATATCGAATGTGGGGTGGAGAAATATTTGGGGCAGACGTATATTAAGAAATATGTCAGTAAGGATAAAAGAGAATTTTTAAAAAACTGTTTGGAGATGGTATCTGACTCCAGTAAGATTAAACAAAATAGATAGTAATTGTGCTCCATTGTGTTGGAGAGGATGTCAGGAACTTGGTACTTATGGTCATATGTGGTGGAGTTGCAAAAGCGTATTGGGTTTTTGGAATAAAATTTTTGTAGAAATTTCAGAAATTATTGGCATTAATTTGGAGGTCTGTCCAAAATTAGCATTGTTATCAATAACGGAGAAACTTTTGTGTTCACAAGAGAAAAAGGAATTAATTGTAAGTTTATTAGCGGCAGGGAGATTATTGATAGCAAGGAATTGGAAAGTTCAACATCAGTACTCAATAATATATTGGTATAAAGAGGTTTGGGATATTGCTTTAAATGATAAACTAACATGTAGTATTAAATGTAAAAGGGGACAATTAAAGGAAAATAATTTTAAGGATATATGGGGACCATTTTTAGATTATGTTTTAGTAAAGGGAAAAGGGAGTAAGCTATGTCATGATACGATGTATTTTTGGAATATAGATTAATGATGGATTATGTGGATAGAATTGGTTTTGGCCCCGAGGTGACGGGTGCACTTGGAGTTATGATTTGTAGGTTTATGTTCTTTTGTATGTGTGTTCATTTAAAATATATAAATAAAAATTAAAAAAAAAAAAAGATACAGTGTTGCCCCTGTTTAGCTGAGTGTAGTATATTAGTGCCTAAGAGACCAAGTTGTGAACTGGGAGGTTTTGAGTTCAAAACTCACCTCCGCCATGAATGTACTCGGTGGCCATAGGCAAGCCACTATATCTCGCTCCTCTCCTTCATCCTCTGCAAAATGGAGATAATACTACTGCCCTACCTTACATGGTTGTTGCAAGGTGTACTGAGATAATTTGCGTGAAATACTTTGGACACGCTAAAGAGTTATACACAAACTGTAAGCGTTACTTAAATTGGCTAACCACTCCAATTTTTTGATGTGCAGTTCCAAAATAATGCAATACCAACCACATTTTAATATTATTATGCCCTCCCCACATCTCCAAGCAGAGAGAAGGTCCAGGGGCACAGTGCTTTCCTGAATTTGGTTTGCTTTGGAAAGAGGTTCCTGGCTTATGGAGTTTTGTAATATTTGAGTTTATTTACAAATATGCAGGTTGAGCATAGGTGGGTGATTGTGTGGATAGGGCCAGCGGGAGAAAGCATCTCCCTCAGAGATGGCATCTTACTTAAGCTCCAGACCTGGAGCCAGGACTGCTGCAAATGTCCCACTCAATGGGGCTTACTAGTATGTTTAGGATCGCAGCTGGTTAGTGTAAACCATAATGGTGTAATTATCTTATAACCATCCAAGAATCATAGAATCATAGAATAGTAGAGCTGGAAGGGGCCTACAAGGCCATTGAATCCAACCCCCTGCTCATTGCAGGTGAACAGATGTGGGCAGCTCAGGCAGTCACCCATCCAAGCACTGACCTGGCTCATACCTGCTTAGCTTCAGCAAGGGGCCTAGGCCTGCATTATGTGCTCTCGACGCCTGTCTCTAGGTATTTTGGCTCCCTAGGTTGGCGACCTGATGAACATGCTCCCCAAATTGCCCCCTCTCTTCCCCCCCACCCCCAGCCACACACACTCACCGTTGCTGCGATCCGACCTCCTCTTCTTCTCCAGCTGCTGCCATCCAATTCCTCCTTGTCTTTACTGCCCTCACTGCCTGACTCCCCCTTTATGCCACACTTTGGGGGGCTGTTCCTTAAAGCGAGGCATCCTGGGTGAAGTGGACCTGGAGATCACCTGTGCTGTGGCAGCACAGGCAACCTTCATAGTCACCTTACCCAGAATGCCTCACTTTAAGGAACAGCCCCTCAGAATGTGGCATTTGGGTCTGGCTGGGTCTCTAGTGAAGCCCAAAAACCCCAGAGAGGCTGCAGTTGATAATAAATAGGGATGTATCCGAGAGTCCCGGCGGGGGGGCTGAAGCGGGCCGAATTCAGCCCTGCTCGGCCTCCCCAAGACTCATGTGCCTTACCTGGCCGCCCGCTCATCCCACCGCTCCACGCTGCGCCGGCAGCGCGGGGTCCTGTCGCATCATTTCCGGCTGCCAGGAAGTGACGCAACGGGACCCTGCGCCACGTTCTTGGCGTAAAAACCAGGGCAACATAGCTTGGATTCCCAGCTCTGAACTCAGAAACATGCTCCAGGTTGCCAGCGTTCCCAGTTCATTCCTCGGAGCACCTTCCCTCCGCCCTTGCAGCCAGCACGGTTCTTTCTGAACTGGCTGCGGCTCCGAGGTCGGAAGACCAACCTTGGAGCTGGCATTGGGTGGACGTTCCAGAGGGTGGGGAGGGAAGGAGTAAGACTCCACCGGGATATGATGTATCCTGGCAGCACCTCAGCCTCTCCTCCTTGAAAGCAGGAGCAAAAGACTACGTAAGTCTTTTGCAGGGCAGGAGAAGCGCGGAGGCGACCTTTATCTGAGCGCTCCTCCTGCCCTCGATAGGATGCCTGTACTCCTCCAAGTTCGGAGGTTTACAGGCAGCCACATTGGATTGCTCTGCCTGGCTGCAATCATATATACACACTTACCTATTGAAAATAATGGGGCTTACTTCTGTTTATACACATATAAGATTGCACTATAAGAGTCTTAACCCAAACTGTACAATGTGTGGCCTAGAACTACTCACTCCAGATATGTAGCACTATCACAGTTCCTACTAGAAGGAGGATCGCAACACATCCAGCCGTTGAAGTAAGCAGGTGCCAGTCGAGACGTCTCAACTGAGTATCTACAAAAATCAATGGTTGGGGAAAGATTTTCAGCCTCTGACATACTGAAAGTGGAAACAACAACAGAGCAAAGCTACTTTTTGATATTCTTATGAATCATCTAGTAATGAACAGGGTTATGTGGTTAAATTGGCCAGACCCACATGGACTGTACTTCACAAAAGACTAGTCATGCAGTTCAGCACAACTGACATAAGTTATTAATTGGGCCTTACCCTAAAACACTGCATGCTCTATCTCACATATATGGGGAAATGGTCTACCACAGGCAAGTAGCTATGCCACCCCAAACCTCAACCTCCATTTTCAGACACAGTTTAACTCTGACTAGTACCTGGCTATGGTAGTTAACGAGAAGAAGGATGTCTCCATGCTCTGTTTGTTGAGCCTGCATGTGTTATCGCTGGCCAACTGCCAGTGTAGGGTAGGGTAGTGGTTACAGTGTTAGACTGGGGCTGGAAAGACCCTGGTTCAAATCCCCACTCAGCCATGAAGCCCACTGAATGACTTTGGGCCTGTCACTGTCTAGGGATGTACAGACTTTGTAAAATCCATTCCACCTGCATTTTGCAGATTTTCAGGCACCTTTTATTCCGTCATCCACTCATTGATGGAATCGTTTGTGTTTGTACACATTTGCACAAAATCACACCTGATAATGCACAAATCCTCCCAAAATATGCAAATTCCCCCTCTGAAATGCACAATTTCACACTTTATTCTATGGGGGGAAATGCACATTTTTGGTTGGTGTGTTTTTATTTTCCATATTTTTCCACAACTAAATTTGCAAAAAAATCATGGAATCTGTGTGGGAAAAGCCAGTCCACTGCAGAATCCATGGGTTGGCTTCATAGAAATCCAAACTCATTTGAGTCTGTTGCAAATTTCTCTGACATCTCAACCTATCCTACCTCAATTTGTTAATAAGAGGATACAATGGGAAAGTTTCCAAGGAAGGTTTCTCTCCAAAAATCTGCACCAGGATGGATATTTGAAAGGGGGGGTTGTGCCCCTTGGTGAAATCACAGGTAAAACAGCTAGTAAGTCATAAATTAATCTTATGAAATGGAATATGAAATTTGGTCATGCTGTCCATCCAAGGGTATAATTTAGCCATGTTATCTTTGTTTATTAATGAAAGAGTGTAAAATGCAGGGTGCAAAATTTGTGCAAATATCTCTAGATGCATGTAATTGCATATATATAGTACATATGAAAGGAAACATCACATATTTAAATATGATAATAAGCAATAACAATTAAAATAATCATTAAAATAATAATTATTGATGATGATGATGACGATGACGATGACAGCAGCAGCAGCAGCAGCAACAACAACAATTAACACAAATTGGTTCAGTGGCACAGTCAACCAAACATGCGGTTTTTCAGAAAAGTACCAGATTTACACCATTTATGAAGTAACACATACAGGCCTGTGGCTTATGCTGGCTCAGCTTGTCTGAGCGTGGAAAGCTAAGCAGGGTCAAGCCTGGTTATTACTTGGATGGGAGACCCCTCCTCTAGTTTCCTGCATTGAGCAGGGGGTTGGACTCGATAGCCTTGTAGGCTCCTTCCAACTCTATGATCTATGAAATCTATGGTCCATGTAATACTGCACATTAGTGTACATGTGCAGCTAATTGAAATAATGGTTCTCTTTGAACATGGCATAACACACAGTGACTTATATATGAAACAGGATAATATGACTACAGTTCATGCCAGCACTGAAAACACTAGGATAGCTTTGAACATTCATACAATTGCAAGTTTTAGAAATTCTTAACACACATGTGCACATGAAATAATATTTCTGTGTTAGCCACTTCCCAGATTCATAGAAATCAAGCAGAAATTTGGACGTACGTTGCGACATTAGAAAGTGACATTACTTTCTAATTCAACAAAGATTTGTGTTGAACAAGATTGCTTCAGGTTATCGAACTTAATTGCTGGAGCGTTCTCCCTTACAAGAGCACAACATTGTGCATGCAGGGTTAGCCTTTTTGCACTCACAGCACTTTTTGACATCCTTTTGTGAAACCACATGAGAGCAGCTCATAGCAAGTCTGGGAGTTTCAAGGGGTGTCATTCAGTGGGGCATATTCCACTCGCTAAGATTGATTCATGACTTACCGTACTAGGTCATTTGCCTCTGATTTCATGAAGGGGAGCCCCCATTTCAAAATCCTCCCCCAGCACGGATTTTTTGTTGTTGTTGGATCGAATCCTTCCTTGGTGTAAGCTGAATGCACCCTGAAAATTAGGTTAGGATCAGATTAACCTATCTTGATTTGTAACTGTACAAACATCAAAACACATCATTTTGTCTAGATAGATTTGACATGGCCTATACTGGCCTGGGGTGGGTGGGAGTAGAGAAAACATGTGTTGGGGTTTTTGGGACTCAGTTATTATCAGAATACCTGAAAATAAAAGAGCTTGTTGCTTGGCAGAACTAAACTATTTGTTTCAGTGGGTGGGGGGCTTGCAGCTCTCCACTAACTGCCTTCATGTCCTGTTGGTGGGCTTCTCAGAGGCATCTGGTTGGCTAATGTAGGAAACAAGAGGCTGGACTTAAATGTGCCTTTGGTTTGATCCAGGAGGGCTCTTCTTAAGTTATTATGAAATAATTAAGGGGCAGTGCAATTCTATACAGGCCTGTGGCTCACGCTGGCTCAGCTTGTCTGAGCGTGGAAAACTAAGCAGGGTCAGGCCTGGTTATTACTTGGATGGGAGACCCCTCCTCTAGTTTCCTGCATTGAGCAGGGGGTTGGACTCGATAGCCTTGTAGGCCCCTTCCAACTCTATGATCTATGAAATCTATGGCCACTAGAAAGCATTTAGACGACCATAGGATTTTTCAGATTCCCAGAGACGAGGTTGGGAAATTGCTCTGACCTCGGAGCAGGGGATCCACACTCAGATTCCCCTCCCCCCCATAGCCAGCATGGAAAGAACCATGCTGGCTGCTTCACCAAGGTCACTTTTGGGGGTGTTCTGGGGGGACGGGGAGGGGAGGAGACCAGCGCCACCAAGATACAAGGTATCCTGGTGGCACCTCAGCTCCCTTCCCTCCTGCTCTGAAGTGCCGCACTTAGACATCCGAAATCAGCCATCTAAGTGCTTTGCAGGGTGGGGGGAGGAGTGCGGAGAGGTGACCTTCACCTCCGCACTACTCCTGCCCTGTGTAGGATGCTCATAATCCTCTGAGTTCGGAGGGCTACACGTATCCTGACTGGATTGTGTCCCAAATAATAAATCTGGTTGGCCAAGGTCAGAGGCTGTATGTGCAGCTGGATGGATCTGATCCAGCAAGGCAATTTTCAATGTACATTCTTTCTTTGTTCCTTTTTGGGGGAGGGGCATTATTTTGTTTTTAACTCAGCTCTGATGTTTAAATCAGCCTTGATTAAAAATGATTGTGCCAAAGGCAAATTATTTAAAAAGCCCCAATTCAGGTTAATTAGTTGTGACTAAAAGCACAATCCTATCTATGTCTATTCAAAAGTTAGCCCCATGGAGTTCAGTGGGGCTTACTCCCAAGTAAGTGGGTATAGGATTGCAGCCTCCGGGCCAAACTAGAAGAATTAGCAATTGTGTGAATAGCTTTTAAAAACTAGATTGCAGGTGCAGGGCCATGATGTGGATTGGGATCCTGATGGTGGTGGTGGGCTTAACCCTTTAG
This sequence comes from Shinisaurus crocodilurus, assembly GCA_021292165.1. Taxonomy (NCBI): domain Eukaryota; kingdom Metazoa; phylum Chordata; class Lepidosauria; order Squamata; family Shinisauridae; genus Shinisaurus; species Shinisaurus crocodilurus. The sequence goes on along the minus strand of CM037882.1, from coordinate 5,758,669 downwards.
CCCCATGCCACAGCCCCAATCTAGATAAGGGCACTTGTTACTTGCGTTGGAATAAAAACTCACATTCACTCCAGTGGTCCTCAAAGCTGTTATCATAACTTAACACTGAGTGGGCAGAAATGGGGACATACTTCATTGAAAATATGGTGTGCCACATGTGCTCAGCTCCCCAAACTCTTACTACTATAACCCAACTTTCAATAGTTTAGAAATCTCTAATTCCTATAAACAAGCACTTCTTTACCTTGCACTTGAGGTGTAGGGTTGTCTCTCCTTTGCTTTATCTTTGGCTGGATGGTAAGTTTCATATATCCTTCCTCTTCCTCCATTTGGAAAAATACTTTTGGTTTGATTCCTGTACAGGTGAAATCGCCCCCTTAACAGGCAACAGATCGAAGGAGTGACAGCCCTTTTCTGATCACCAAACTCGGTACTGAATGAAAAACAGAACTGACTGATATTCAAAGGCAAGGAGGCAACCAAACAGGAAATAGAGTTTCCATTTCCAGACACTTGGCCTCCTTTCAGAATCTTTGCTACACACTTGAAGACTGAAGACGAATAGCTCTTGTTCTGAGAAATGGTGGTGAGGCAAAGGCACTGTCTACATGCACAAATGTATAACTCTTAAAACAAAAATATTTGCAAAATATAACAATATAAGCTGCCTTTTTTCACAAGTAAACAAGCACAATTTATTCTTTAACATCAAACTACAAAAATACACAGAGTTCTTTGAGAGCACACCCAGATCTGTCCAGCTTTTAGTCCCCCTCCCTGGGAATTTGGGGAAGCTATAAGAACATAAGAAGAGCCATGCTGGATTAAGCCAAAGGCCTATCTAGTCCAGTATTTTGTTCCCACGGTGGCCAACCAGACACCCCCCCCCCATAGGACACCCACAAGCAGGACATGAATGCAATAGCACCCTCCTGCTTGTTTTCACCAGCACCTGGTATTAAAAGTCTTGCTGCCTCTGAAAATATAGAGGCATCATCACTACAGCCATTGATACCTCATCCTCCACTACATGCTGTCTCAACATCCCTCCCTTACTTAACAGCTAGTACTAATGTCTCCCCCAGGCAGGACATGGCATACTATTTACACATACAGGGGCCCTGTTGGCCACTAACCCCAAAATGCATAGAAGCCCCCACCATGCACTGGCCAGGGCTGGGGAACACACTGCCACTTTGTTGGTGAACATCAGGGACTCTACTCCAACTATTGGGACTGCTGACCAAACACTCTCATTTCTGACATACACTTTCTTGCAGAATGAGAACCATTTATTCTATACATTTTTATACTCCTCCTCCAAGGAGCTCAAGGTGGCATACATGGTTCTCTCCCACCACCATTTTCTCCCCAGCCGCATCAGGATCCTCCGCTGCACGCTGGAAGGTCCGAGGGCTGGGGGTGGGGTCATGACAGAGTTTCCAGATGGATGGCTCCCCGTGCTATCAAAAGACATTGTACAGCTATTCCATCTTTCTCGACTTAACTGCTCTTTTCTGGAAAGAAAACGACCCAAGAAGAAGCGACAGGGAAGTGGTGGTGGTGGTGGTGGTGGTGGACAAATGGAAAGGGATACAAGGGGGATCCGGGAAGTTACAGGCCAGTTAGCTTAACATCTGTTCCAGGCCAAGTTTGCTGATCGCACCAAATTATTTAGGGTAGTTAAATAAGTAAGGGACTGTGAAGAGCTCCAAAAGGACCTCTCCAAACTGGGAGAATGGGCACCAAAATGTCAGATGTGGTTCAATGTAAGCAAGTGTAAAGTGATGCACATTTGGGGCAAAAAGTCCAAATGGAAGATGATGATGTCTGGGGCTCCTGTAAAATTCTGTCGATGAGGCAGAGTGATTGCACAAGAAAAGCTTCTGTCCAGAAGCACCCCATGACAAAATGCCGTGCCCAAATCCCGTCTTCTACGCAAAGAAGAGGAGCTGTGTCCCTCCTTGCCTCTGGCTACTGTAACCAGGCCCAATTCAAAGCCCTGGCTTTATCTTTAAAGCAGTGCTCAAAGTGGCATAGGATGCCATCTCCCTTCTTTTCAAGTGGACATAACCTGGGCTAGCCTAACTCTACCGCTTTGAAAACATCCCAATGCCCTTTCTGTCTCCCACTTCAGGCACTGCCTCAAAGCCTTTCATGGACTAGGGGACCTACATCCTTCAGAGAATGCTTCTCTGTGTATGAGCCTCTCACTTATTCAAGTGGTCTGGTAAGAGCGGGTCTCCCTGCTCGGAATTCCACCCATTGTTAATCTTTGAATTGTTACCTGCACCAAGCTTTTGAGATGGGGTACTCATAATCTAAACAAATGTGTCCATATTGTGACCTTCCACTAAGCATCAGTATTCCACCATTCTTAGCAACTGGTTCGTATGTAGCAGAAGGTGCAGTTTTTCCACTGGATCGGTGCCATGGTCATGAACTGCTTAGGGATTTTATTATATTTGGTGGTATATAAGTGCTACAAATAAATAAATAATACATACATTGTGGAGAAAGCCAACCTAAGCCCCCTGCCTGACACACACACACTCACCAAGGAGGAGGGAAGGAGACCCAGGGGGGGGGGGAGACACCCAGTCTCCACAGATGCAAAAGGGGACAAACAACATCTGCATAGAATCACCCCAGGGGTGAAGGCAGGAAGCATCCCCAGGTTTGTCAATGCTCTCGCATATCAGCCCCATCTACATAAGACTTGAATACCTCTCCAGAGCAGACACTTCGGCACCCCTAAGAAATGGCCACTCAACACCATAGGATGGGACCATTAAGCAAGTGGCTTCAAAGGGACCCCACCCCACGGGGGGAGGGCGTCACCCCACCTGACCCAAAAGGCCGCCCCTCAGGGAGGGTGTCAACCCACCTGATCACGGAGGGAGGGGCTACCTGAAACACCAAGGTATAAAACACCCTGCGCAAGGGAACTGGGTTGTTGGACCTGATCAGCAATCTTGCCCCATGCCTGGGGTAAGGGAACGAAGGATCGGCAACCCTGGGTAGCCACACCCGGCACGCTCCAGCTAGCTGAAATCACTGGTCGCTTGGGTTGACCGGACCCCTGGGAAACCAAGCTGAAATCACTCACAAGCCGCTTGGGTAGACCGGGCCTCCGCCGGGAACCCAGCTAGCCGCTTGGGTAGACCGGGCCTCCGCCGGGAACCCAGCTAGCAGCGTGCGGTTGACCGGGCCTCTGCCGGGACCCGAGCTGAACTAACTTGCTGAGAGCCCTGAAATCACGGTGTCCTTAAGACTTCTTGCTTGCTACTTTGTACCGTACTGATAAGCTGTATTGCTGGCGTGGGTCTGGGTTTGTGAAGGTAATTTTGTAAATAAACTTGTTTTATAAAAGATACTTTTGTGGCTATAAGTTATCCCTTTGTTCTGGGCTAAGGGTGAGGCGCTGGGGACCTCGGAGAAGGACCGCCCCCAGGACTCGCTACCCCCTTAGCACTGAACCCGCGCAGAAGACCAGGTTGTCGGTCTTCCACTTGGTCGTAGCGGTGGGATAACTTATTAGCCCAGAATATCTCTCAGAACCCAAAGTAGCAAGAGCCTAAGGATCACCATGAGCAACCCAAAGCCTGACAGAGCGACTGGGGGAGCCGAGCCACGGCGGTCCCTGCCCGCAACCCCCATCACCCCGGGGTTGGCGGCGCTGATCCGGCTGACGGAGCTGCAGAGGGAGCTGCTGGCGAGTCTGGCCCAGGGTGCCCGGCCCAGGGTGCCCGACCCAGGGGCCGCCCTAACCCAGCTCCGACAGGTGGGAGAGAGGATGTGGTGACCGAGGACCCCGCTCCTCTAGAGCCTCTGGAGCCCCTGGAGCCCCTCGAGCTTCCCTCGGAATGGATGGCCCACGAGCGGGAGAGGATGGCCCACGAGCGCGAAATGATCCGGATGCAGATGGAGTTGGCCAAGCTGCAGCTCGAGGCGGGGAAAACTCCCCCGACTGTCCCCTCTGCTCCTCCCCCTCCGTCGTGGGACCGCAAGACGTTCCCCTACTACAAGCCAGGGCAGGATGTCCTGATGTTCTTCTCCATTTTCGAAACGGCGTGCCAGGAGCAGCGGGTCCCCGACAACTTGCGGTTGTCCACCCTGCGAACCCAGGTCAGTGGGGACCTGGCCGACCTCCTCGGGGCGCATCTGCGGAAGGCCCCGGCGAGCTACGAGGTGTTCAAGGCAGCGGCCAGGCAACACTTCGCCCTCACCGCCGAACATTGCCGGCGGAAATTTCGAGAGGGTAGACCTTCCCCCGGGACCACCCATGTGGCATGGGCAGCCCAGGTGATGCACGTCTGCGAGTCCTGGGTGGAGGCTTCCCGGGCCTCCACCCTGAAGGAAGTTGTCGAGCTGATCGCCATGGAGCAGTTCTTCACCACCATCCCGAAGGAGCTGGCCGCTGTCGTGAGGGATCAGAAGCCCCGTACCTGTGAGGTGGCGGGGATCATGGCCGACGAGATGGGGCTATACCGGACGGCCCCATCCACCAAGGGAGGTTCCGCGGCGGAAAAGAGCCTGCCCCGACGGCGCAAGGAGGCCCCTCGGACCAAGGGGAACCAAAACCCTCGGTCTGGGGCGTTCTTCCACTGTAACGAGATGGGACACCTGCGGCGGGATTGCCCCAAGCTCCAGCCCAAGAACCGGGATGCCCGTCCCTCGCCAGGGAAAATAGGACGCGTCGCGGGTGCTGCAGCCGCTCAGGACGATGACAGCGACAACGATCGACAGGTCGGTCCTCTCCCTCCATGCAAGCATCCCCGAGGATCGCGGCGCCGAGGAGGATCTCCAAGAGTGGGATCCCTACCGTCCCGGACCCCGTGCATCGCTCTATCATATCGCCTCCCCGGACCAGCTGAGATGGAGCCGCAAACAATTCTGTGAGTCCATCTATATCAACAATGTTTCCCGGATGGGGTATAGGGACACTGGGGCAGATGTAATGGCTCTGCCCCAGGACCGCGTAGAAAGGTCCCAACTTTTGTCAGGACATACGTGTACGATCAAATCCTATAACTCCCCCGACATCACCGTCCCCATCGCCCGGGTCCAGGTCAAGTACCAGGGGTGGGAAGGAGAGATGGACGTAATCATCCATCGCCAAAAGGAGTGGGGCATCATCATCGGGAACGGCCTCGCGTTCCGGGTGGCCAAAGCTAAGATGGGGGTCATCACCCGGGGACAGGCAAGGAGAGGGGGACCGCCCGTAACCGCACCAGTCCCAAAGCCTAAGCCCGTACCCCCTCCACCAAACGGGGTGACCCCATCCCCTGCAGGGCACTCCGGGGAGAACCAGGCCATAGCGGAGCCCCCGAAGAACGAAGGGTTTGCCCAGATGGCTAAAGACTTTGGGACTCAAGCCCCCCAATTCAAGGAAGCCCAGCGGCTGGACCCTTCCTTGCAGGAGTGTCGCGATCTGGCCAACCAAGACCCCGGGGTATCCCTTGCCACCGAAAGATTTGTCTGGGACAATGGAACTTTGTACCGGGAGTTCGAGCCAAAGGGGGAAGTGGCACCGGGGCGCAAGCAAAGGCAACTGGTGGTTCCCCAACGGTACCGCCGCGCCGTGCTGCACCTCGCCCACGACGTGGCATGGGGAGGACACCTGGGGCAAAAGCGGACCCAAGCTCGAATCACAGAGGGGTTCTACTGGCCCATGATCGCCTCCGACATTAAAGCTTACTGTCGGTCCTGCGATGTGTGCCAGCGGGTGGGACACAATCGCGATCACCCAAGAGCTCCCCTTCAGCCTTTTCTGGTGGTGGGGATCCTTTTTGAATGGATTGCTATGGACATAGTGGGTCCCCTGAACCCGCCCACCAAGACGGGGAAGAAGTTTGTACTGACGGTAGTGGACTTTGCCACCCACTACACGGAGGCTTTTGCGCTAGCCTTCATCTCTGCAGCCAGCCTGGCTAAGACTCTGCTCTCTCTCTTTGCGCGCTTAGGAATGCCCCGCACGGTCGTGTCGGACTGCGGCACCGGGTTCATGTCTAAACTGTTCCAGAAGATGTGGGACCTGGGGGGGTTTGACCATGTAACTTTGGTGCCTTACCACCATGACACCAACGGACCGGTTGAACGCTTCAACCAGACTTTGGGGGAAATGATCTGGGCGTACGCTAGCAGATTACAATTTTGTCTTTAAAAGGCTAGCAGACCAGATAAACTCTCCCCCCCCCCACTGTTTTGATGGCCGTTTTACTCAGTGGAACTTACTTCTGAGCAGACATGAATAGGATTGCACTTTTAAATACTTATTGCACTTTCATGTGAATCTACGTTATTTTGTCTACGGCAGATGTGATTTGTCTTCTTAACAATTCCTGAAAAGTATGAAGGACCAGGTTAGGGCAGATTCCATGTTCACAATATTTTGTGCTAGTGAGATGTTGCTCTGAAGCAACCTTCTGCTGATGAGGGATGCTGGGAGTTGTAGTCCAACACAGCTGGAGGGCACCAGGAGGGGAAGGCTGTTCTGAAGGGATCACAGCAGAACATATATGTGGAGAAATGGTTAGAACTGGCTATTTGTGCCTTTTCTATGAACAAATCTGTGAACCCACCCACCTGGGATCTTGCCCATGGGTCCTTCCTCAAGAAAAACTGCACAGCAATGTGCTTTCCCTTTGCAAACAATTACCCCCCAGGATGTCAAGTTATTAGGAAATGCCCAAATTGTGCTAGATTCCAGCTTTGTGGTACTTGTGTTGCAGGATAACATACTTGTGTTGCAGGATGATAGTCACCGGAGGAGGAGGAGGAGGAGGAGGAGGATGTGCGTATCTGGACAATGAAGGCAAAATACATTTCTTCAGGATGCCACTCAAAAAAAAATATTTTGGATCTGCAGCAAACTGGCTGCATCTGCAAATCCAAATGGAACATCAGATGCATAGGCAGGATTTTGAGGCTGGAAAAACAAATGTGGTCACCTGTCCAATGGAAAGTAATGCAGTCATGGCTTGCACTGAGTGGTTGGATAGCACCCTGCGTATATGTTTATTTCTTACATGTCTGTAAATATAAGGGTAGCGCTATATTAACAATAATTGCAGGAAATGTAAATATTACTCTGATATTTTCATCAGTAAACACATCAGCTACAAGGTTAAAATGTCTGTACATGTTTATTTAAATACCTATATACACATACATACTGGAAAACCTGAGGAGGAAGCATATCATGGAGCATAAATTTGGGGTGTCGTAACTCCAAAGGAAAACACAGGAGTTAATTACATACATTTTGTAGTACTGGCTTTCTAATGGTGGTGGTGCAATGGGGGAATGATACCAGTATTCTCCTGGACTGATCACTTTTTCCGGAGGCCTAAGCAAAAACATGTATTAACAGATGTACTGTGATACCTAGGGCTCCAATATTTATTAAATTAATCTGTTAGATTGATTAAAATATATAGGTTGGTTGAAAAATAATGCCCCTGTTAAATGTGCAGCAGTTCACTTAAGAACATTTGTGTGGGTTTTCATATAAGAAATAAATGTCTTATAACAATTTTGTACACTAATAAATAAAGATTTGGGGGTTTGTGTGGTACAAGGTGTGGTGTCTACATTAAAGTAAGCAGTGTTCAAATTATGGGGGTAAATGTGTGTGTGTTTTTGGGGGGAGTTAATAAAACCCAGAAGTTCCTCCTGACTCTCCTTAATTTTAACCTTCACAAAGAATAGCTAAAAGTATAATTCACAAAAGGTGAATGGACTCTGAAATTTGCATACTTCAAATGAGTATTGGAGTTTGGGGGTGGGGGGTGGATTATGGTGACAGATAGGTGACAAAACCAACTAGATTCACCTTTGCTGCAGCTCAAGCAGCCACCAACGGAAAGTGACCTGGTTCAGAAATTTATATTTACCACAAACATTGGTGGCAAACATTTTAAAATATGCAATTTACCCCCCCGAATGATAGCCTAGGGACAAACACTGGTAATTAATTCTGAAAGCCATTTCTGTGTACATATAAAAAGTTGTAGACATTATGAATTTCTTGCTTTCTTCTTACTTTTTTTTTAGGTGGGGGGTGGAGGGAGGCCCAACATTGGCATGACCCACTACTGCCTGCCTTGGGTCTCCCCTCAGGGCTGGCAGCCATTTTGAAATCCCACAATGCTCCCAATGCTGCATTCCATGCACTGGAAGAAATTAAAATGGCTGTCCTCAGTTGGGGGTACTGAAAAGATCTGGGGCTCAGGCCCACAGAACTATAAAAAAAGCACAAAATTGTATATGCTAATTTACATATGCTCTAAAGTCTGTATAAAGGACCCTGTCCCCTAAGGACACCCCTATTTGTTAAAGAGGGTGTATGGACAGGGGAGAGGAGGCCATTTGATTTCAGAAAATAACCTCAGGCAGAAAGATTCATGGGGGGAGGGCAGCAGGTGAAGCACATGTGGGCAAAAAGCCAGTTAATCCAGGGGGATCAGATGCAACAGAGATCATCAGGGCCCCATAACCTTAGCGAGTACCCATGGACAGCAGGGTGGTGGGGCAGATAGCCTCCCAGAGATGTGGGGCCCCAAATGAAAGATTCGGGGCTCCAGCCCTAGTGGGCCACCCCCTAACACTGCCTCTGTAGGAACGGGACACTTAACCCTCCCTCCCTCCATCATTTTCCCTCTGAAACTCTTCCTATAGGATTCCTGACCTGTGGCAGGTCCAGATTGCATAGAGGTGAACGGGGCTGGAGTTTCATGGCTCACTATGAGGTCTTTGCAGATCAGGCAGTGGCATCAAGAGAGACAGAGATGCCAACAAGAATGAGGGTGGGGTGTGCAAGCCCTGGTGGCCGAAGTTTCTAAGGGTGCAATCCTATGCATGTTTAGACATAAAAAAAGTCCCACAACTCCCAGCATTCCCTAGCCAGCCATGTTGGCTGGGGAATGCTGGGAGTTGCAGGCCTTTTCTCTGCCTAAACATGCATAGGATTGTGACCTAAAAGTGCTCAAACACACACAAGATAGTTTAGCCATTCCCTGCTGGATAACACTTGCAGCGCCACGGGCTGTGATCATGCTAGCGAGATTAAGAAAGCTTCCGTCTCACACATCCATGTGGTTACACTACTGCAGGCCTCAGCAATAATTTGGTTCCCATTCAGTCTCCCGCAGAAGTTTGCTTCAACTGGACCTAGTTCTTGAAATCTGCAGAATGAAGGAGAAAACCAAGAGCATTTGTCAAAGGGTGGTAGATCTAGCCAGTGGCTCTTCTTCTGCATGGCAGTGTTTGTGTCTCATGCCCATATCTGGGATTTCCTACTAGGTAGAATCCTGTTACATAAAGAAGTGAAACTAAGGATGCTTAAGGGCGCAATCCTATGGTGATCACCTCCCTGAACTTGGAGGCTTATGGTCATCCAATGCAGAGCGGGAGGAGTAGCGGAGGCAGTCTCCACCTCTGAATTACCCCAGGCGCCTGGTCCAGCCAAGGCCACCTCAATTGAGATTCAGGGATAATCAGGCAGAGACAATACCACTTGTGTGAAAGATAACATGCAGTTTACTGAATACAATGTTGGAATATGGATGCAGATTACCAATAAACAGGCAAAGATAAACTAAACTTACACAAGTCCCTCCAGTCACAGGGCTTCCTAACACGATGGATATTGCTCTGGAGCTTTTGGCTTAGGACGTGGAATGCACTAGTTGTTGTCATTTTTTATATACATTTTATTTATTTTCAACAACGAACACCACAAAAAAAGAACATACACCAACACAAACTAAAACTAAAATGGACTTCCGATTTTCTCTAAAAGAAATATAAGTAACAATACTTTCTCTTACTGCAAAAATACAAATAAAAGTTCTCTTTTTTTTCTATTGTCCAAAAATAATTCTTATTATTCATTAAGCCCACAGATAAACAAAAAAAATTCTCTACCCATAATCTATTAGAGGTTTCTGTTTAACAATCTAATAGCATAAGTTAGTTAATTCTACTACTAATATCTTCCCCCATCACACTTCTATTATAAACAGTATTGAACATATAAGGATAAACTAAACACACTGCCAAACCAAATAAAATTTTCAAAATCCTTCGCACTACTACTACAATTCTCTTTTAAACTGCTAGACCACTAAATAAATTCAGTATGATTCCCACTCCCTTAAAAATAAGGGTCATATGTTTCAGGGTAGTCCTCCTTCTCCAGATCCACAAATAGGAAAAATCCATATCCCTTAACAATAAAACTCCCACCTTTCAGGATATTCCAACACAGTTAAGTCTAAATCCTCCCCTTTCCCACATGTGATAAAGACACTCCTTTTTATTTTTCATATATCCAAAAGACCCCCAAATGCCTTTATACATTTTAGCCAATGCTAAACATGACATGAACCCACATTACCTCCTCATATAAAAATTTTCTTTAACCTTTTAAGCACAAAGTTTCCAGTATTCCATTAATACATTATAACCAAGGATTTAAACCCATTTTTAACATACATACATTCATATATTCTTATCCTGCATTCCCAAGAAAGGGGGGGGGGGACATCTAAAAAAAAAATTCCATTTTATTCCCTCCACCAACAAATAAACAAATCCCCCCCTTTCCCCTTTTTAAAGAAGTCAATTAGCAGATTCCATTCTGCACTAAAAATAGATGTTGTCTTTTCTTCAATTAATACCATGCACCATCTTTACCAACTTCTCCAGCCATTTCTCTTGCTAAAATCCTCTTCCTCCTCTTCAAAGACAATCTTTTCCTGCATCAACTTTAGAATAAAGAGGACACATTTCTCCTATTACGAATAGCAATTAACATCTCCTTCCAGACAACCATATCCCCCTCATCCGTGTCCTCCCCCTGCTTTTCAGTAAATAAAAATTGCTGGGGAACTTGATCCATTGTTTCCCTTCCAACAAGAGAAATCAGTAAAGCCCATATATCTTCAAACTCTGAAGTATTTCCAAATCCCAGGGAACTTTCTTCTTGTCGCAGACAGCTTTCTCCTTGTATCAAATCCATTTAAGCTCGTTCTCCTTCAAACTCTCCATTCCATGCTTGTATTTCATTCTCTGAGATTACAAGCTTATCTTCATTCTCAAATATTTGCTTTATATTTTTAAATTCTTGTAATATTTCCATCTTGATATCGACCAACCTCTCAGTCATTCTTTTCTCCAAGGCATCAATCCTGATTTCCATTTTCTCTTCCATTTGGTTAATTGAATTATAAACCAAATCCAGTGTGGCCATCTTTGCTCTACTTTATCTTTCTGTTCTCCCTGCTGGCATAAACAACAAGCAGTCTCACGCTGCAAGGCTGTCTGGCTGGCCGCTTCCCTCGCCTGTACTTTCAGCAGAGGTAAGAATAATAGAATTGGAAAAACCTCTTTCTTTCCCAATTCCAAACTTTTTCACTCTGTGAAACCTTTAACCTTAATTCTTAGGTTTAGAAGACTTTCCAAAACCTCTTGCACTTGCAGTCACAGAAAAACATCTTTACTCACAGTAAGACGAGTCAGCTTTGTTGTCGAGAAAAACTCTCTTCGTTAGAATTCTTAAGTAAATATAAACACTAAATCTTAAAAGAAATGGGGGTAGGCAGACTTCATTGTCCATTCAGGTCTCCAACCACGATAATTGAGCAAGCTGCAAATCCTTCATTCCGGGTCCCTCCCATGGGCAAACAGATGAGAAATGGCAGGTAGCTCACCAAGATACGACCTTTAGAGTATAAAAGGTGTATCTCAAAGAATCTTCCCTTTCCCAGGAAGATATACACCAGCAGGAATCATTCTCAGCTGATTTTCACACTGGGTTGTGCCTTCAGCTATTGCTGAAGGAGTCAGTCGACCATTTCCCCCCACCAGAAGTCACTAGTGGAATGCACTAGTGTCCAAGCAACTTGGGCCCCGGAGCAACATCCATCATATTAGGAAGCCTTCAAGAGGAAGAGAGGCTGGACAGCTGGTTCCCCCACTGTGTTCTGCCTCCCCAAGCCCGAAATGGGGGTTGAGTGGGCTGCATGTGGTGGACCCTGGCAGCTTCCCCCCATGCTTCTGACAATTCTGGGAGAGCAGAACTGCTTGCAAGCAATCCTGCCCTCCCGACATCGGCAGGAGTGTGGGGGGAAGCCAAGGAGAGGACAGCCACGCCAAGTGCCACTTGGACACTTTGCTGGCTGTCATCGGCCACAGCCCCTTGGCCAGAGCGGCCGGCAATGCTTCTTGGCTGCTCTTGCCAAGAGACTCTGTGCCTTTTTGGCTTGACGGTGGCTTAGTGTGTCGTCCAGGTTTGGATGACACGCTTAGCCACGGTGGGTTTTCTTAAGCCAAAAACAAGCCATGGCTTAGCAGACTCTCTTTAACTACCCTAAGTAATTATTCCCAGGTTCGAACGATATGCTAAGCCACCGTGGCTTAATAAGCACAATGGCTTAGTGTGCCATGCGAACCCAGTCACTATCACTGATGAACATATGACAGGCAAAAAAGCAGGATATACTGCTTTAAAATAAACATATAAACTACTCATGATGTTAATTGTGTGAAAACAATTAATATGTCAATTTTTTTTAAAAAAAAATGCAAGCAGCCATCATGGGTGTGTGTGTGTGTGTGTGTGTGTGTGAGAGAGAGAGAGAGAGAGAGAGAGAGAGCGCAGAATTGAAACCATGACACAATGGAAGAAGAGATTAGTCCTTTCTCCTACTGTAGTCTCAATGAAAATTGGACACACACACACCCTTCCGCTCCAAGCTGCCATTTACATTGGGAGGGGAGTTGCCATTAATGCTAATGGGAGCTTCATCTTGGGGCTAATAGCAGCTTCTGGCAAGGTAGTGTTGATATTCATCAGAACTGTAGCAGGGGCTGGGGGATAATTAAGTCCTCTCTCCTTGCACCATGGTTCCAATCCTGCTTGCTCTTTCCTGCAGCAGCTATTTACATCAACCTGGTTCACACAACATGACAACCCAGAGTGACCTGGTTCACATGACATGCTGTGGCTTGGCATGGGTTATTTAACCCATGAGGAGTGTGGTGCCCATGTGCACCAGGCTGCATATCCAACCCTCCACTCAGGGGTTATTGTTTTGTTCAAACCCAGTGACCAAACTGACCATGGGCTATGCGAGGGTTAAACAACCCTCCCATAACCCATGGTCTGTTCTAGGGTTATGTGAGGGTTGTTTAATCTTTGTGTAACCCACACTGGCCAGGTTTGCATGACATGACAACTCATTCAGAGCAATCAGGTGCTCCTTGACCATTTGCCTATCAGTCTCAAGCTGCAATCCTGCCCCTTCAGCCTGCACTTCAGGTTTGCCAGGGGGGTCATAGACCCTCTTTTGGGAGAAGACCGAGCCGAAGTAGGAATTGAACACTTCTGCCTTTTCTTTGTCATCTGTTATCATTCTGCCATTCTCATTGCGTAGTTGAACCACCATTTCTTTCCTCTGTCTTTTAGGGACCTCCCCTGCCGAACTCCGCTGCCAAACTCCTGTTCGCTCTCCCTGTGCACTCGCTCTGACCGCTCGCTCTCTGGGAGCCTGCTTGCCTTATCACCGTCCCGAATACAGCTGGAGCCCCTCCTGTGCTTCTGCTCAGCTGGTAGTCAGGCAGGGATGGGGACTCGGACTCGAGGACTCGACTCGTGAGTCGGACTGAGTCCCCCCTCTGACTCGACTCGGACTCAAGTCCCAATATTTTTAATGGGACTCGAGACTCGACTCGGGACTCGAGACCAAGGACTCTTCAACATTCCTGGGCTGTGCCAGAAGGAGTGGAGAGGAGCGTGATTGCCAGCGAAGAGCGCATGGAAGCGAGGTGTGCCGCTGCTCGGCCAGTATGGACGGCTACCAGGAGTGCAGCCCCAACAGTGTATCAAGATTTATTTTGATTGATGTGTTGCGTACTTGGGAGAGGCAGAAGAAGGACCTGAGATTACTCTGTGTAGCTGCTGTTAGTGTGTTTCTGGTTCCAGCAAGTTCATCACCAGTGGAGCGGGTGTTCAGAGAGGGTGGAATTATGATGAGATCTCACCATTCCAGAATGGGGGCCAAACATTTAGAAAAAATCATGTTCCTCAAATGCAACATGGATAAGTTTTAGGAAGTACAGCAAGTTTATTTTTTAAAATCATTTTTCTAAAATGCAACCTTTCAGACATTTTGGGTTTGGCTGCCTCTGCCTGCCTGTCTGGGGTTCCCAGCCTCCTCTGCCTGCCTGGTCTCTTCTTGACCAGTTCAACAGTTGAATTGTCCAAGACAAAGGCCTCTGCCTGCCTGCTTTGGGGTTCCCTGCCTCCTCTGCCTGCCTGGTTATTTCGGGTTTTTCTGCCTGGTCTGTTCTTGCCAAAATCAGTTGCAGAGTTTTGAAATAAAAAGGCACACTTGTGCCTAGAATTTATTTAAACCACACATCTGAAGTAGCCTTATTTTGCTGGGAAAACCCCCCATTGATTTTAATAGGGACTCGTGGAGTCAGTTTTGGGAGTGACTCGTGACTTGTGACTCGTGAGTCACCATTTTGGACCAAGGACTCGGACTCGGACTCGAGACTCGGGTCCAAAGACTCGTGACTCGACTCGTGACTTGAGACCAAGGACTCTTCAACATCCCTGGAGTCAGGAAACAGTTATGTAAACACAGCCATGCTAACGAGTCATGGCTTGTTAACCACAGACAAGCCACAGTTCACAACCCAATGGACAAACTATGAGTTCTCTTCATGGGTTGTTCATGGTTAACAAACCATGGTTTGTTAGTGTGGTTGGGATCACACAACAGAACAACCCATGCTTCAACAACAACTCACAATTCAAGCACACCCCACACTCAATCCATACTCACCCTTGAGTATGGATTGAGTGTGTGTTGTTGTGCTCTGTGAACCTAGCTAGCCACAGACTAATTTCACCCATAGCTCACGCGCCACAGTGTGAGCTATGGGCACCTTAGAAAGTCTCAGTTTCCTCCCTGCATAACAAAAATGCAAAATGGAACAAAAGCCTCATGTAACGTTGCAATTCGGCTATACTGCAGTTATACCACAGGGCCACCTTTTGGTTGATTAACAGAATATATAGAAAGGCAGAGAAATACAAATCCCAGGAAAAAACCCTGTGCAAAGGACACACTTTTCCTCCCGCAATGAAAATGGAAGAAGACACCTTGGTAAAGCAGCGGGTTAACCCCCTCATGTAGAGAAGCCAATTGTCACAAAATGTCACATGACTGTAGAATAAATCTGGCACATCTAAAATTTGGACTAAAATTGCCCAGTTATGAAGAAACATTTTACAACATAAGATTTTTTTTTTTAAAAAAAATACATGTTAGTTAAGAGGGGCAGTGTAATTACTGTTAGCCTCTTTGGATGTTTCTTTCCACAGAAAAGTATATCAAATCATAAATAATAAGGAAATTTGTTTGTAGGACACCATCAGCCATTATAAGCAGCAGAGAAACAAGGTGGAGGCAATGGCGATGGAAAGGTAAGAAAAAGAATTTCAGTAGACATTTCAAAGAAACTTGGTAGGCCTAGTGTGGGCCATGGGCCACCTATTGAAGAAATAAGGTTAGGACAAGATACTTACAGTTTGTCATCTAAGGGGGAGCCATTGACCCAGGTCCATTTTCTTTCAGGGAATGTGGCTTCTAATCCAATCCACAGTAACTGTGCCCCTTCGGTAACACTTTGGATGAAAGACTATAAGCAACACATTAGGTCTACAATGCTGAATCACCATTTCTAGCTTCTTTCTATGCTATTGGTAAATATAGAAATACATTCTGACCCACTTCCTTCCTGATCACAACTGCAAATACGACTACTCCTTCCCCTGATCCTAAACACTGCAGGTTCAATATTTGCACCTACAGATGGGGGAGAATTTAGCAAGTCCGCACTTCCCGAATCAATATATCAATCGGAATGTAGTTATCCTTCAGTATTTGGACTTTTCAGAATTTTGTGAGGCATTTTCCCAAACAAACAAAAATAAATGTGTGCAAAAAAAGTGTATATTAGGGAAAACACAGCATTATATATATATATATATTTAAAAATCTGCTTGAGCAAATTTGTATATTAGGAAAATTGGGATACAAAATGTGTATATTGGGCAAACCTGTGTACAGAAGTGTGTATATTAGGAAAAAAATGTGTACGGATTTTCATGCAGACTTGTGAGCATTCATTTCGGCTCTAGCAATGGTGTTGTGAACCACCACTGGATGGTGATAGCACAGCTATGTGCTTCAGTGTTACTCTGCCAGTAATAGCCACTGCATTATTGCTGCATCACCAGGGTCCCCCGAACCCGTTACACAGCACTGAGGTGGGCAGAGAGAAGCAACGAGGAGATTTAAACACGTGCAGGACTGGGGAAGATTCATGTGAATATTGGGCAAACCTGTGTACAGAAGTGTGTATATTAGGAAAAAAACCTCTTAAAACTATGTCAGCCACCATAAAAGTCAAGTACGTAGATGCAGTTTATGTAGTAAACAGTAACAGAATCGCAAGAGGCAAGCAGTATTGTAACATATCTTTACTTTATTTGCCCCGAAAAGGTAGCATTGTACTTAATTCTGCACAAGCTGCATCTAAGGGGTGGAGATGTTCATGGATACATACCATTTCGTTCTGATTCTGTAACACCAGCATTTGGGAGAGTTTTGCTTCGCAGTCTTCCTTACTTTTGTGCCAGGTTTGTTTTTCTTTCGAGATCCAGTAGCACTTCTTCTTGTGAAGGAACCAGTTCTGAGGGCAGAGCCTGCAGCTGGAGCTCCCTGGAAGGGGAGCGGGAAACAGAAACACAGACACTTGGTGGCTGGAGTCAGTTCTGAATATTGGGATTCCCCCACCCGACAGCAGGAACTGCCTTTATTTTCAGAGGGATACCGATGTTAGCCTGTTGCAGCAAAAAACAAGCCTTGTGACACCTTAAAGCAGGGCTGCAGAACCTATTTCCACCCGAGGGCTGGATTCCCTTTCGGAGAAGCTCTTGGGGGCTGCATTCCCAGTGGTGGGAGGGGCCAAAGGCAAAAGGGGTGGGGCCAAGAAGCACGCACACACACACACACACACACACACCAGCAAATTTTATCTTAAAGCTCCTACTGCCAGTAATTAAGCTTTAGGATAGGCATTACGATGGGGAAACATTTTAGAATGGGGGAAAAAACACACAAAAGCTGGTTGGTGGTTGGGGGCCAGGGGGTGGGGCCAGCGGGAGAGGGCGGGGCCTTCTGGGGGACTCTAAAGGGTCAGATTAGGATTCCCAGAGGGCTGGATGTGGCCCCTAGACCTGAGGTTCTTTACCCCTGCCTTAATGACTAGGGTCCACTTCATGCAAGTGATGAAGTGGACTTCAGTCCATGAAAGCTGGTGCCATGATAAATCTGACAGTCTTTAAGGTGTCACAACAGCCTTTGTTGCTTTTCTCTTGATTTATTGACGGTTCTCTCAATCAGCTTCATCATTTGCCATCTTCAAAGTGCCTAAGATGTACTGTGCACTGTAGACAGATTGAAAACAAGATCTCCGGTTTACAATATAAAAGACACAACACAAAAGGAAAAAGGGATGGAGAGGGAAAAAGAAAACAAAGAAAATTCAGGCACCATTTCTTAAAGTTATAGAGTTCTTATAATGACCAGCTTGAGCAGAGTCAGGGAGAGGAGGAGTGAAGTGGCTGCCTTCCTCTTAGTGGAGCCAGTCAACTGGGCCCTGCTGTCCCAGTTCTAGACTATGGAAATTGTATCAATGGAAGCAGTAAACCTCCATCACCATGAAAGGAGTCAGAGGTGCTTGACTCTGCTTTCTGCCTGGGAAACCTTCCCCTTTTACAGTCCCTCTCAGCACAAGCAGTAGACTTTGGCTATCTGTTTAAATGTTTTAAGCCAGCCTTCGCCAAGCTGGTACCCTCCAGATGTGTTGGACTACAGCTCCCATAATCCCCATAGATGGCCTTAACCCCAGTTATGGAGAAACAAGACTGAAATTACCTGCTGTGCTGTTGTCAAGCAGCTTACACAAAAACCTCTGCAGTTGAGACATGTTCTCCAGGCACTGACTGTTTTCTGTTCTCTTGGCGGCTGCTGGGGAGACGTCTTTCTCCGGAGCATCCATAGGTTGCTTCATATGAAAACCTGTAAATATGAATATCCTTTTAGGTGATTATCAAAAAGGTGATTGAGAAAAAGAAGAGGAAAAGTTTGCTAGAGCAGGGGAGGCTGTTTGGGGTTGCTGAGTGACCCCAATCTGGAGCGCTGCTTCCCCACCTCCATTGGTGATGTGGAAGCAGTGATCCGGGCTGCTTCAGGCATCGCTCCCCAGCAGCCATTAGCGGCATGGAAGCAGCAACCCCGATTGGGGGGAATTTGGATGTGGAAGAAGTAGGGGGTCCATGGGGGCCACACAACAGGCCTTGGGGGGCCTGCATGCAGCACACAGGCTGCACTTCACTGCTTTATATAGTCCAGAAGGATTTCATGTAGTAGTTAAGGGAGACTTGGACCAAAATGCGTAAGAGCTAAGTTGTAAACAAGAACAATATGTGAGACCATCCTTCTCCAACCTGGGGCCCTCCAGCAGAGTTGGACTACAATGCCCATAATTCCCGAGGACACGGGTTGTAGTCCAACACAGCTGGAGGAAACCAAGTTGGGGAAGGCTTTGGGGGACTAGAACATGTTTACTGCTTAGGTGGCAGAAAAGCTAAGTCACAACCCATGAACAGATATTTGGCATAATTGCCAGTGATCTCATCAAGGCTGCACACAAGTTCAGTTGGATCAGGGCTAGTGTCTTTTCAAGCATTTCCTGTTTGTTGCATACCCAGGGACCAAAAACTGCTTGTACGTGTGTAACAGCCTTCTCTGCTGTATTTTATTTTATTGTTGTCCTGAATATACCGGTATATGATTGAAACAAACATAGAACCTAAGCTTGTATGCAATACTTTTAAATGATGATATGGTCTAATAATACACCCGGCTCATGCATTTTGTATCATTTTGTATAAACAACACAGCACAGCTGCAAGTTCTCTTATCCACTTAAATCTTGGTATTTTCAAACTATTGCATTTCTAGCACAAACTGTACAATATTTATTTGCTTGTGGCCTAAATCCAACGTACTGTCAGTGGAAGAAATTGCTGTTTTTGTGGAGTTTTGTTGTCTTTTCCCAATGTGCAAGTGGTTGCGCAAGCATTCACTGATCACTTTGTAAACCTAAGATCTGCAAGCAGTTGCACAACCGTGGTGCAACAAGTTGCTTGCACAACCGAATTCTCCCCTTGTGCATAGTTCAGAACTTGGTTTTTGCTAGCCCAATGTCATTTGTCCTAGCAGAATGACACCGCTGGAAACAAGCCGATGTATATAAATTTATTATATACATATATACAAAAATATAATTTAATATAATTTAATATAATATTTATATACAAAAATATAAATATTTATTTATTTATTACTGTATTTAGTTAGCCACCTCATGACAAAAGTTATCTGGGTGGTTTACAAACAAACACAGCATTAAAATACAGTCTAGAGCAACAAAACCGAATAAAACTAAAACACAATTAAAAACATGAAAGGTATAACCTAGAGAGCTACTCACCCCAAACGCTCAATCCAATTGTGGCACCAGTTAGGAGAAAGATCACGGTACATCCAGCACCAACAGTGAGCCGATGCTGGCAGGGTCGCCTTGGCAGAGCTCCTACAAGAGTCAGGGTTTGAAAAAAGATCTTCAGCCTCTCATGAATGTAGATAATGCTATACTAACACTATTTTTTAATGCTTATCATGAATCATGCAATCCATGGCTGAGTGACCCTAATTCAGCATCATCACAAACACAGAGATTCAAACCCAGACTTTTAAGAGGTAAGCATTCAAATCCCTGGACCAGGATAGATGATTCAGTCAGTTTCACCTTCTCCCACATCAGATTTGTTTAAATCTCAAGTTCTTTCCACTTGGAATATGAAGAAATTTGCAGATTTTGGTGGATTCTTATAAAAAATGAACTGAATGGAATTTTCACCCATCCTTACCCCTGACATGTACAAGATTGCAGTGGTTAACAGAAGAAAGATGTTGCCATCCATGCCCTATTTGTGCGCCTCTGTAAAGCATCTGGTGGGCCTCTCAGCAGTAAGTGGGACAATGAACTAGATGAGACTGAAATGGCAAGAAAGCAGTGCTTTCTTCTATCATTTTACCAGTCTTAGTTCAGCTACAATTTTGTTCAGGCTTCATTCGTATGAATTACCAAATGCAGATGGGCAAAAATGTTTTCCTCCTGGGAGATGTGACAGCTGTACTGGCAAAATGGATGGGCAGGAATGGGAACACAAATCTCTCCTACTGAAGACCAGGGCTTTTTTTCTGGTGGAACTCACCGGAACTGAGTTCCAGCACCTTTTCTTCTATTAATTGCATTACAATTTAATTGCCATCTACTCCCGAGGAAATGTAATCCAAGAGTTCCGGTACCCTTTTCTCCAGAAAAGAAGCACTGCTGAAGACAGCTAAGGTGCAGAGATCCCCAAAACCGTTGCAATGACCAAACAGTAACAACAACCCAGGGAACTCCAATTCCCATGACCAAGCTGTTATTTACCTTGGGCCTGAGTTGGAGGGGTTTGTTTCTTTTGCTCTTTCCTTAGCTGGAAGTTAAGCGCCATGTAGCCTTCCTCATCCTCCATTCTCTTTGGTATGAGTTCCCTATAACCCAAAGTCACCTTTGGTGGAAAAAATGATTCAACGAGGTAGGGTGTTTCCGCCCCCTTTCTGATAATCAGACTCAACTCTGCATGAGAAGCAGTACTGCCCACTTTTTGGAGGCAAAGAGGAGAGTCACACAGGAAATAGGGCCCCCGGAAGAACTGACCACCTCTCAGCACCTCTGTCACGCTCTTGATGACTGAAGATTGGAATTAGCTTTTGTTCTCAAAAATGGTTGTTGTGAGAAATGCTCAAAGGCAGGCTTTTTGGGTTTTTTTTTGCAAAACATATAACAATTACAATCTCTCCTTTTCCCTGCAAATAAATTACCCAAATAAATCGTATGACATCAAACTACAAAAAATGCACATAGTAATTGGAGATAACATCTAGAGCTATCACTGCGAAGGATACAAGTCCTAGTGCTAAAATAGGGTTGAGAGCATGTAGTTATCCTTCAGTATTTGGACTTTTCAGAATTTTGTGAGGCATTTTCCCAGACAAACAAAAATAAATGTGTGCAAAAAAGTGTATATTAGGGAAAACACAGCATTATATATATATTTTTAAAAAAATCTGCTTGAGCAAATTTGTATATTAGGAAAATTGGGATACAAAATGTGTATATTGGGCAAACCTATGTACAGAAGTGTGTATATTAGGAAAAAAATGTGTACGGATTTTCACGCAGACTTGTGAGCATTCATTTCGGCTCTAGCAATGGTGTTGTGAACCACCACTGGATGGTGATAGCACAGCTGTGTGCTAAGACTCAGCAAAGAGTGGATACTCTGAACCCAGGAGCAGGAGGTTTAGAGAAGGACAGAGAGGCAGGGCTGGCCTTACCATAAAGCAGAATGAGGTGGCCGCCTCAGGCGGCAGATACTGGTGGATAAGGAACAGCAGCAAGGTGTTGTGTGTGCCATGCAGCCTGCCCTGTGTCCCCTAAGCTAGTCTCCTGCTCTCAGGTATGGTGGAGGACACTATCCCATGGCCAGTGTTGAAGTAAGATTCAGCTGCCACTCCAGTGGGCTGCTGTACATGGAATGGGGACACCATCTTGTCCTTCATCGCAGGCAACAAAATGTCTTGGGTTGACCCTGAAAGTAGGGTGGCCAGGTATCCTACTTTACAGCGGATAGTCCTCTATCTGAAGGTGTTCTTTATTTGAAGGGCTTTCCAGTCCAAGTTGGATTTAAAGATAAAGCAAGGGGAGCAGGGCCTTGAATAGGGCTCAGGGCACTGAGCAGGCAGACAGCTCACCTGGTAACATTCTTCCCCACTACAGCGAGAGGTATTCCATTTAAATTCTATTTAAAATATAGTAATTCTTTTTCATTTTGAATCTATATGGATAAATTAGTATATGTTAATTTTATTCAAACCATTGTCCTCTTTTGACCTCTTTTTTGGTGATGCATTTCCTCTTTTTTGGTGATGCATTTCCTCTTTTTTGGTAATGTGTAAATAGCCACCCTAACTGAAAGCCTCAACTTTGCAGCAAGAGAGGAGTTTGACTACTCCAATATGTGACACAGCTCCCCAGAAGCCATCAACTTGAAGAAACATCCAGCCATTGGGGAAGAAAGTCGCAACATCCAAGTGCTTGGATTTCTGTCTTCACCCCTCCCCCCCCCCATTGCCATATCTTCCTCTGTTCTTCTGTTGCTAACCTCTGCCCCTTTGAGCCTCCACAACAGGGTTGGGCAACTTGTCGGCCCTCCAGATGTTTTGGCCTACAACTCCCATCAGCCCTCCCAATGGTGAGGGGTCATGGGAGTTGTAGGACAAAACATCTGGAGAGCCACAAATTGACCACCCCTGATCTACAGAAGTTTGTATCAGAAATTTCAGTAGTATTATTGCAAAGCAACACAACACCCACACACAAATATTTCAGTCCTACAGGCCACTTAAACATTCATGCATATACTTGCTTTCTCTTTCAACCAGGGATGTTGAAGAGTCCTTGGTCTCGAGTCACGAGTCGAGTCACGAGTCTTTGGACCCGAGTCTCAAGTCCGAGTCCGAGTCCTTGGTCCAAAATGGTGACTCACGAGTCACAAGTCACTCCCAAAACTGACTCCACGAGTCCCTATTAAAATCAATGGGGGGTTTTCCCAGCAAAATAAGGCTACTTCAGATGTGTGGTTTAAATAAATTCTAGGCACAAGTGTGCCTTTTTATTTCAAAACTCTGCAACTGATTTTGGCAAGAACAGACCAGGCAGAAAAACCCGAAATAACCAGGCAGGCAGAGGAGGCAGGGAACCCCAAAACAGGCAGGCAGAGGCCTTTGTCTTGGACAATTCAACTGTTGAACTGGTCAAGAAGAGACCAGGCAGGCAGAGGAGGCTGGGAACCCCAGACAGGCAGGCAGAGGCAGCCAAACCTAAAATGTCTGAAAGGTTGCATTTTAGAAAAATGAGTTTAAAAAATAAACTTGCTGTACTTCCTAAAACTTATCCATGTTGCATTTGAGGAACATGATTTTTTCTAAATGTTTGGCCCCCATTCTGGAATGGTGAGATCTCATCATAATTCCACCCTCTCTGAACACCCGCTCCACTGGTGATGAACTTGCTGGAACCAGAAACACACTCAGAGCAGCCACACAGAGTAATCTCAGGTCCTTCTTCTGCCTCTCCCAAGTATGCAACACATCAATCAAAATAAATCTTGACACACTGTTGGGGCTGCACTCCTGGTAGCCGTCCATAGTGGCCGAGCAGCGGCACATCTCACTTCCATGCGCTCTTCGCCGGCAATCACGCTCCTCTCCACTCCTTTTGGCATAGCCCAGGGATGTTGAAGAGTCCTTGGTCTCGAGTCCTGAGTCGAGTCTCGAGTCCCATTAAAAATATTGGGACTCGAGTCCGAGTCGAGTCAGAGGGGGGACTCAGTCCGACTCACGAGTCGAGTCCTCGAGTCCAAGTCCCCATCCCTGCTTTCAGCACCTCACAATACCCAATTTCCACTCACACCTGATAGAGGAAATGCCCACTCACTAGTTGTTGAAGCTGATTAAAACAAACAAACCCCAAAACCACCACCACCAAACCTTGTACAGGTTAAGTGTGAACTATAATACTGTATCAACTCTGCTTGCATAGTCACTTGTCACATGATGTTATGGTGTGGCCAGTTCCACAAACAGATTTTGAAAGGCACCAAGCATATTTATAGGCGATAGAGCTATAATTGATTTTAGAAAGTATTTATTTATTTCAAGAATGTATTTGGTCTTTAAATAAATTCTGTTATTTATCTATGTATGTATTTATTTAAAGAATCACACATACCCCTGTTATTTGATTAGAGGGAAATATCAGTGCCGTTCAGTGTTCTCTTTCAGGGCAGCCCCCACTCCATCAAGTACACAAATATTGAATCTCAAGCAATTTTTTCTACGCTTCCATGCTTGGAGAACGTGACAGAGGGCCACAATTCATGAATGATAGAATAAAACACACTATGCACATTGGTATCTCTAGATAGGTCTCCCTTGCTGGACCAGGTTCAGTCCAGTGAACATTATCTCTGTTTATGTCCTGTCGATACCCATGGAGTTTAAGCGCACACAATTCTCATTATCTTGTGCCCATTAAGAGAACATCAGCCCCACTGGCTTCACTCAGAAATTGTTCCGGCAGTAAAAGCATATCCAGAGTAGAAAATATAAGGTTCTTCCATCTGGTTATGTTGAATGTAACCTGTGTGGGAGACATTCTACTAGAACCAAAACAGATGAAAAGCACGATTTCTTTATTTCAGAATAAATAAATAAATGGTGCAGGGACATGACCGTTAAAAGCAAGCAGCCATACTGCTCTTTCTTACTGCCACTTGGTTAACCACTAGTATGTTTGCATCCAGAGAAAGAAGCTGACTGTTTTTAGTGGTATCCCATGCTCAGTCCACTGCTCATTTTACCATCACCAACACTGCCTCAAAATCCCTGCATTTACAATCCAGAAAATTAGAGGCCTTTCTCGAGGTATGGGAAAGGGCATGGGCGGGGGGGGGGGAGGGAAAAAATAACATAGAAAAATGGCAGGGGACGACGGCGATGACATTTTTTCCCCAAGGACTTCAAGTCTCATGAGGACATACAACTTGATCCTAATGCACATGCCTGCAGATTCATACACATGATCATTAAAGGCCAAACTTAAGACTACTGATGTAAGCAACAAGCAGACCTGGGTCAACTCACAGGAGGATTCCTCTAGCAATACAGTTGGTCCCAGCCCAGGCACTCCATCCTCCCCATCTGAATTTGGTTCTGAAAGAGCAAGGAAAATTTGAACCAGCATGAGATAGCCTTAACTCTGGTTTTAAACTGGCAGGTATTTTGTTCATTGAATATTTGTGTTTATTTAAAAATATACAGGTGGAGGCACCACAGCTAAAACACTGCAACAGATTGATAGCCACATCAGATCTCTAGCGGAGCAACCAGATGTTGCTTCCAGATCTTGAAAGGTCAACAGCTATTGAAAACAGACTGGTAACCAATGCAGTTGACGTGAATTTGGCCCTGGTCAAGATTGTAGTGGCAGCACTTACACCAACTGGAGTTTCCAAACAGTTGTCAAGGGCAGCTCCACAGAGTGCGTTGCAGCAATCCAGCCTCAATGTAACTAAAAACGAATATATATGTGACCATGTCATGGCTAGGTCTGACTGTTTTAGGAATAGATGCAGTTGGTACTGCAGTTGCCAAAGCTGAGCAAAATCACCTCTGCTTTATATGCTTGTGTGACAATTTCTGTTATTAGGCATTCTCAAATGACATGGAATTGCATTGTTTTATCATAGTCTCTCTACATGTGCAGTTTTGCAAGCAGGTATTTCATATGTAGACATACCTCTTTTTTGCTAGCAGAATGCATAGATCTTTAATAACTGTAGAACTGGCTGCAGGGTTTTTCCCATTGATTAGTGTATCCCCATGTGGCGGGAAATGTATCATCTTTTTGTATGTTGAAGTAGGGAAGGGGAAGGGGGAGAAATAAAGGGGATTTTAAAATAAAGGGGAACACCTTTCTGGCCACTGATATTTTAGCAATGTGCCCCCCCCCAATTAAATACTTCCAATCTATACTTCCAACTCAAAACAAATATTTAACATGTGATGAGCAATTAACACTTAAATGAATACGAATTTCGCACTAAATAAAAAAAGAAAGAAAAAGGAATTACAGTAATACCTTGGATTGCAAGCATAATTCGTTCCAGAACCGTGTTTGTAATCCAAAACACTCTTATATCAAAGCGAGTCTCTGGCGGGCATGAGCGGGGCCAATTTCGGCCCGCTACGCCCACTTGAGGAGAGCGGTTACATATGACTATGACTACTTGTCTTGCAAGACCTTGCTTGTTTATCAAGTCAAAAATTTTTTAAAAAAATTTGCTTGTCTTGCAAAACGCTCTCAGACCAAGTTACTTGCAATCCAAGGTATTATTGTATTTAAGGTCCACAGAGGGTTTCCCCCCTTTCAAATTGCCATTCATGTGAATTGGACCTTTTCCTTCTCCACCCACGGTAGTTGTGTCATGGCCATTGGTGTGGCTGGAATATAGTGGGATGAGCATACAGAGAAAGTGTGACATCCCCAATAGTCAATTGCAATCCCACAGCTGGCATTCAGGGGAAGTGAAATGATGGTTAGCAGTAGGAGCCACCAATCTGGAAGAAGCCACATTTACAAGGGGCTGGTTTCTGGTAAACCCATTCCCTCTGCCCTCCATTTTTCTGCTCTCAATCATTCTGCCGAGCTAATTTCCCCCTTTTGCCTCAGAATGTTTGCTTTCACCATTTCCCTGCTCCATTTCACACACAAAGTGGCTGTTTCCCCAAGGAGTGTCAGTGCAGGTTGGTGTTGGCAAACTTGTATTTTGAAACTCATGAGGGGAAAACAGTTTGGGGGTGGAGTGGGGAGTGGGGAAGCAGGTCGGATAAGGGTTAAGTGTGCCCTCTCTCATGAGTTATCAGCTCTCAAATACCGCCTCCCAATTCTGCTTTTCTTTTCTTCTTCTTTTTTAATGTATGGTGCCCTTAAATATGCACTTTTGTATACTTCTGTGGAAGACAGAATGATGATGCCTCCCCCAGGATAACCCCGCCCTGGATTAACCATTAAGCAATATAAGCACATGCTTAGGGCACCAAGGGAAGGGGGGCACCGCAGAGTACCACAAATTTTTGCATTTGTATTTCCCCCCTTATAACAGTTTTATTTTAAAAAATGCATAAAACAGTGATGAAAATTGGTATTTCTTTCTGTTGCCCTAGTTATAAGTAAGTAATTGGCTTATATTGCTTGCTATTTCATGTTAAATAAATATAATAAAAAACAGTTTATATTTAATATAGTTGTATGTTCTGGTTTGGGGGAAGGCCTTGAAGAAAACTGAGTTTCTAATGTCTTATTTCACCTGCAGCACTTACTGAGTCTTAATGTCTTTCCAGCTAAGAATGGAAGGGCGGAGCGGGGGCACCATTATTGGGCTGTGTTTAGGGCATCAGCTGGCCTTAATCCGGCCCTGGTCAAACCCCTTGTACTCTACACTAAGCATCTGTCACCTACCAGATCCATGTTTCACGGGCTGCAATGAAGGAGGGATACAAGTGAACCTATGGAGGGGGCTCAGACAAAGCATGCACCTCAGAGGGACCGAAGTATAAACAGTGTACTGGAACCTGCTGTGTACTTGTGTATTTGCAACCCAATCGCCGTTACAAGAAACTATCCCCAGATTACATATAAGGAGGTATTCAAACCCACAGATTTACCCAACCTGACCGGGAATGCAACAAATTGGTCGAAGGGTGTAATGGGGCAAATAATCCACACCGTGATATTTGGTGGGGGCTAATATGGGGTGCAGAGTCTGCCTACCGAAGAGCCTGCCGTTGGCTGTCACTAGTGATCTGACAGCTTTGCAAGGGCGCACTGAGCTTTCAGAAGCCTGCAGAAAGAATTGAACAAATCCAGACACGTACTTTGCAGAGCTTACTAGCCTGGGCTGGAAGCCAGGCTAACCAGGAAGGAAGAGAGCGGTATGTACTCTGGGCGGTGTTTTCTCGAGGCTTGCATCAGCAAAGCAGTAGCTGGTTTTTCTGGAGTGGGATTGGTCAAACATCAGCTCTCCCCTCTCTCTTTTTCCACTAACAAGCAATTCTTTTTTTTAAAAAAGTATCTGCTTCGGTTTTTTTGTTTGCTCAGCCAATCTTGCTTCTAGTTTCCTTTAGCAGCAGCCCCACCATATAAGGAAATGAGGAACGGCCTGAACTGCTGAGGAGCCCCCATCTGCGTTTCCTGTCCCCACCGCTGCCTTTGAAATCTGCTGTGTAGTAGGGGTAAGTCTTCATTGGGACTTCAGTGACGGGCTAGGCCGGGCTTTGAGGGAGGCAGAACATTATTGGCTCCTTAATCAGAACTTACATACAATTGGATGCTGGCCAGAAAACGGGACAATTTCTTAGGACAATTAATGTCCTTTTTGTTCATACAGTTTGTGGCCGTGAGGGAGTGTTTGCCTCTGCTGGCCAAGCCAGACTCCTTTCTGGGTTCTCCTGAGACCACTTTTGGGGATTGTGTGGTGGTGGGGAGGTTCCTTCCAGTTTTTTTTCAGATATCATTTAAAATTATTATTAATATTATTATTTTATTTATTTATTTTTATTTATTATATTTATACCCCACCTTTTTTCCTGCAAGGAACCCAAGGTGGCTTACATAATCATCATCCTCTCCATTTTATCCACGCAACAACCCTGTGAGGTAGGTTACGCTGAGGGTCTCTCATAGCCTGACCGCCTCTTAGCCAATCATGATTAATTCGTCTGGGCTAGGTATGGGGGGGAACTGATTCTGAGGTGTCAGAAGGGTGGCTTCCTGACCATACCTAGAGTGCTTGGTTTGGTGGACATTTGCATACTAATGTGTTGCGGACTCTGAGGCGACACAGGGCCCCCAGGAGAAACTATGTACATGCACAGGAGATTCTCAGCCTCTGGCTGAGGCTGAACTTATTTACATTTGCTTTGTTAGGGAGAACATAGGCACAGCCATACGCTATTCTTCACATCCCCCCCCCCCCCTTTGGGAAGATGAAATCTGGGGTTTTAAATCCCTTGCATTTCCTCTACTTTTACCCTGAAGAAAAGTTTGGGACAACTTGCCTGCCAACACATTTTCCTTGCCCTGAATGTGCACAACAGAAAAATCAAAATCTTGCAGGACTAGGCTCTTCTGCCCTATAGGGCAAGGACAGAATGGGATGACTATCCCCTGTCAGAATCGAGTGCTGAACCAGGGAGGTTCTACTTGGGTGGTTGGAAAACATAGCCCTGAAATTTTCTAACTTTCCAGATTTGGCTCGCTGGGCAACCCAACCAAGCCAGATATCATTTGTTGCATTTCAGTTCAAAAGCAATTAAACTTTTTTTCCTGCACACCAGTGCTCAGCACTAGTGGCTTTTGGGGGCCCAAGCAGTGCTCTTTAAGTCTTGGTCTGGCCACTTTGAGAAATATTAGGAACAGGTATTAATTATTATTATGATTTAACATATATCTGACACAAAGACCTACCAGCAGTCTAGGCTAGCAGCAAGTTGTGTCCTGTTTCACACACACACACACACACACACCTGCTCCTGGCTCAAGGGGGGGCAGAGATCCATCCTGCTTTGCCCACCCTAGGTCTCTCTGTAGCTCCGGGCACTTATTAAGAGCGGTTATTATCATTATTATTATCACCTCCACTTGAAAATATTACAGATAAGTTTATCATTACTACTACTTGAAAATATTAAAAAGAAGGTTTTTTTCCTGGCATCTGACTGACACAAAGTCCTGCCAGTAGTCTACGCTAGCAGCAAGTTAGCCTGCTAGCAGCAAGTTAGCCCCCTGGGGGGCTAGGCCTAGGGTGACTGCCCTGAAGAAGGGTTATTCCCCCCAAATTTGTCTAGGCTACCTGCCTGCCTGCTGTTCTGTAGTCCCCGCTGGGGTAGGGCTAGGGTGAGTGCCCTGAAGAAGGGGTTATTCCCCCCACTAACATCTATTTTTAGTGCAGGAATGGAATCTGCTAATTGACTTCTTTAAAAAGGAAAAGGGGGGATTTGTTTATTTGTTGGTGGAGGGAATAAAATGGTTTTTTTTTTTTTTTTTTTTTTGAGATGTCCTCCCCCCCCCTTCTTGGGAATACAGGATAAGAATATATGAATGTAGGTATGTTAAAAATGGGTTTAGATCCTTGGTTATAATGTATTAATGGAATACTGGAAACTTGACCACAGACTGGGGAATTCCCCCCACTTTGTCTAGGCTACCTGTCTGCTGGTCCGGAGTCCCTGCTGGGGGCTTGGGTGAATGGGTAGAAGGGGAATGCCTGCCCCAAATTAGTCTGTGTCCCACCTTGTTTTCTTTATGGTGCTTGTCAGCTTTCCTGCTTCCTTGCTGTTCGTGGCTTCATGCTGTGCTTAGGGTTTATTAAAAGAAGGGGTGCCCCAGTTGCTGCTAACCTGACTGCCGGATAGGGATGTGTTCTCCAGGTGGCTGCGGAAATTTGCATGCCAAAAGAAAGGATTAGTGCAGCTGCTTAGCATAGCAGTGGACAGAGCGAGTCCAAAAAAGTTCCCTGTGAAAGATCTCCTGTTTTGGGGGAGAGGGCTGCTAGGGGAACCACAAGACCCATGTGTCTGAAATGTGGGGGGATTAAGCAGCTCGAGGACATCTGCAATCTCACCAGGTTTCATGTTTCTATCTTTTAAAATGAAGAAGTGAAAAGACGTTCCCCCCCCCCATGCAAGAAAACTAGACGGAATCAATTCCGTTACCATAATCGATTCTGCGTAATCGTAATCGGATCAGGTATAGATACAGATCGGATGGAATCATAATCGGGCTCGGTCCCGATTACACAGATTGTAATTGAAATCAGATCAGATCAGAGGGGCCGTGCACAGCCCTAAGTACCCCTGTACTGATTCATCTAGCTGCTCTTTGTATTATTGTATTATATTGTATTGCATTTGTATTTTATATTTGTGGAGAAACGAGCCTTTGGGGGTACACACACACGCCTCAGGTGTGAACCGGCTGGGGTGGGGTGTGCATAGTTAGCGTGTGGAGAAAGGGGCCCTTGGGGGTTCCTGCATGCATGCATACACACACACACACACACACACACACACACGCCTCCTCATGTGTAAAACATAAGATGGGGCCTGGCGCCTGGAGGTGTCAGGCTGAAAGCGTTCATATGTAAATAGTTCAAGCCATAAGTCATAAGTTCCCTTTCCCCTGCCTGGCCAGGTGAAGTTCAATTTGATTGGCTGAAGGCAGGAAGGCTACAGAAAGGGGGAGGGGGAAGAGCTATTTCCCCACGTGTAGCCTGTGTGTCTTTGTCTTAGTCTTTTTGGTAGCGTGCCTGGTTGGAGCCATGGCAGCGCGCCAGCGAGGGGCTCAAGCCTTTAGGGGGGGGGGGCCTCAGGAACCGACCCCAGGCAGCTCCTGGTAAAATTAGCTGGTTTGAGGGCTCTAGTGAAGGCAAGCCTTGTGGGAGTTTTACCCATCTCAGACCTGCGGGTAGATGGAGTAGTTCTCCTCGGGCGGCAGGGCTGTGCTGGATTTAACCCTTGAAGAGAACACCCTCAGGTAACAGGTGTGTGCCTGAGAGATCTTAAGGAATCAGGTTTTATTGTTTTGCAGCTTTCATCATCATCATCATCAGGCGATCACTCGTGACCGAGTAAGATTGTCTTCCGGGATAAAAGGAGGAAATTCTAAAGAAGATTGTGTAGACTCTAGCGATGGGTCCGTAAGTGACTGTGGAGGCCAATTCTAGATCCACACAGCTTCCCACAGTGAGGACACAGGTTACCAGATAGGAGATGGTCCTGTAAAGGATTCATTTGACGTGCTTTTCGCTTAGCACGTTTCTCCCTTTCACCTTGCACTCGGGCTTCTTCAAAGTCCATGGAACCTTTGTGAAGGCCAACCTCCATTTAGATCGTTCATGGGCCAGCTTCCCAGTTTTCGATGTTTATATTACATTTTTTTAGATTAGCCTTATGAACATCTTTAAACCTCTTATATTGACCACCGATATTCCGCTTTCCATTCTTGAGTTGGGAGTAAAGTAACTGCTTTGGGAGACGGCAGTCAGGCATTCGAACAACATGACCGGTCCACTGAAGTTGGCGTTGAAGGATCATTTTTTTCAATGCTCTTTATTTTGTGTGCTTCTCTCATTTCCCTAATCTTGTTGTAAAATGCTACCAGAATAAACCTTGTCGTGGTTTTACCCCACATGGGTTTTGTAGTGCTCTGTGAGTTCAGTATCTAAGTCCAGGTTACAGAAATTGAAGGCGAGTCCCTAAACAGAGATCCAAGTAGGATTGCAGACAGCTGAGGCTGGCAGTTTGGTATCTTGAGATCTCTGGGGGTCTTGGTTCCTTTGGAGTAGGAAAGGGTGGGGGTGTGGCGGGCCAGCCAGCCCCTCCTTCCTCCACAATAATGATATTATTTGGTTTTATGATTATTGTTTTATACTGATATATTTTTTTTGTAAACCACCCAGGGAGCCTTGTGGCTTATGGGCGGTGTAGAAATACATTAAATAAATAAATAAAATGTCTATAAATACTTGTTATTGGTGAATAAATACAATATACAGGGTTCTAAGCAGGAATGGAACAGGGAACTGGGTTGTCCTTTTTTGCCTAATCAATGGATTGTCACTTTGGTGTCTATACCTGTTGTGTCTATGGAACTTAGGTTGTGTCTTATTCAGCAAAAATGTCTGTTTCGTGTCAATTGGACACTGCAACGTCTTTTTAATAAGGGCTTGTCTAATTCCACTAATTGCTGGTGGTGCAATACAGCTCAAGCTTCTGTTAAACATATGTTTTGACAATGTCCAGTAGTTGCTTATTTTTGGGTGGAGAGATTATTATAAAAACAGGAGGAGGGGAGAAAAAAGGATTAACATCTCCATTTCAAATATATACGTTAATATAAGCAGTCCATATATCTAAATAAATATCCATACGACTTCGATGG
The DNA here is from genome assembly GCA_021292165.1 of Shinisaurus crocodilurus. Classification (NCBI taxonomy): domain Eukaryota; kingdom Metazoa; phylum Chordata; class Lepidosauria; order Squamata; family Shinisauridae; genus Shinisaurus; species Shinisaurus crocodilurus. The sequence goes on along the minus strand of CM037882.1, from coordinate 5,725,843 downwards.
TTGTTAGAGATGCAGTCTAGCAGTCTTGAGTTCTTTTACTAGAACCACCGCTTATGCTATTGCTGCTTATGGCCATTTATGACGATCATGTTCCGTGCCCAGTTTTGCCGTTATTGTTGAATTAATGTGTTATCAAACTCTGCATAAGCAACCCAGCTGACTTGAAGAAATATTTACCTAGGATCAATGGGAGGGCAAAGTAAAGGTGTGGCTCTTAAAATGGCTGTCCCTGCAGGACCCAAACAACTATCATTAGTCTGTTTTGAGGAAATGTTCTTCAGATATTCAGTTTAGCACTGTGGCAGTGCTACAGAAGGATGCATCCATGATTGTTTTTTTTTTAATTTAATTTTTTATTACATTTCCAAAAGAAAAAACATACAAAAAAACAAAATGAAGCCTAACAATATTAAAACATAAACCCACCCCAATCCCTCCAAACATCAACTCGTGACCCTCTCATGCTTTTTATTACTGCTTCTGTCTTCTTCCTAAATGCAGAACATCCTTAATGCAACCGCTAGGAGCCTTCTGTCTGGATTGGAAGCACCCACAGAGGCCTAGATTACATCACCCTTAACTAGGAGAGGAGAAGCGGTATGCCTTTTTACACCATTCAGAAGATTTGTGGAAGACCTAGCTATTGAGAATAATCAGTCACAAATCTCCCTAAAAAGGTTGTACCTGGTATTAAGGAAGTTTCTAAGCTGGACAAAAGGCAGACAACAAACTGTTGGTAATCTGGGAGAGTTTTGGTGTTCTGGGAGAATATTACTCCTGGGTTTATGCCAGAGAAGCAGACGTTGCTTCTTGGAAATGGTGAAAGGGTGGCCTTGCTCCTCCTCCTCCTCCTCCTCCTCCTCCCAGTGGTCCAAAGTCCAACTTGCTTTTGCAAACCAGTATGACTGTTTTTGCTAGCACAGGAGCTCGGTTCCACCTGGCAGCAGTGCCACTTCAGAGAGCTCTACAACAATCCATGCTGGGGTAGGAACATGGCTACTGAGGAGCCACCTTGAGAGCTGTGGGAGACAGGTACGGCTTTCCTTGCTTGCTTCCCATGCGGGGTTATAAAGAAGATAGAACCTCTTTCTTTGGCTTCTTTATCATCACTCATGATTTGCTGCTCAACAGAGAATGAGATGGTAGGGAAGCCAAAATGTGCTGACCAGCATTACGGAGATAACTATCATGCTTTTTTTCTGGAAAAAGGTTACCGAACTTGATTACATTTTCGGAGATGCATGCATTAAGAAGAAATTTGAACTCGTCGTGGTTCACCAGAAAAGCCTGTACCTATTAATTGAGGTCCCTTTGCATGTGGGACTCCTTTTCTTCGTAGGGAGCAACTTTTGAATAATGCCCCTATCAAACCTTCCTTTTCTTGCCTCTCCCTCTTTCCTTTTCATATCTGCAGGGCTGGCCCAAGACATTTTGCTGCCCGAGGTGGAGCAGAAAATGGTACCCCCTCCAAGTCCAAGTGCATTATACCCAAGTGATGTTTGTACCTGTGACAGAAAATCCCACAAAAGCCCCTCCCATCCCTCACGAATAACTAACAATTTGCCACTCTTTCATTTTACCCAACATCAGCTGCCTGAGGTGGCTCCTAGCTCGTATGGTGCTCCTAGCTGTGGGAGCAGCTGATACAGAAAGGGTTGGTGGGTAGATTTTTCTCAATTTACTAAGCTGAAAAAACAACATTCCACCTCTTCTGCCTGTGTATTTTCTACAGTCTAACTAAAGAAGGTAGAAAATTGTCTCTACTTCTGCTTCATCTTCTTCTTTATGGTTTGTTTATTGTGGTGGGGTTGGAGAAACAGTAAGAGAAGTAGTTTCAAAGGTTAGATTTCCTCGTAAAGAGCGAGGTCCCATTTTATTTTATTTTTTCTACGGAGTGTTAATTTTATTATTGGCTAGAATACAGACAGAGATAGCCCTTATTTCTTTGCATGCTACTTCAGGCATCATACAGTTATGAAAGGGAACACATTTCAGTACAAGGTATAATGTGTGCAGACCACCACATGTGGTGACTTGTGTTACCAGGCTTGCTCCACCTATCTCTTTGCATGTGTTCCTGTACATCTCTTGAGATCTACCGTACTTCTCCATGTTCAGGGATCAAGCCCTTCCAGTACATGAATGAAAGGGTTTTTTTTAGCTCAAGCACTAGGGCAGAAGTGGGGGAATCTCTTTTAACCCAAGGGCCAAATTCAATATCAGAGAAGCTCTCAAGCTATGCTAGGGCAACCTCTCCCCTGGCTCTATTCTGCCAGAGGACAAGGTGATGTCAGTCCAGAATAGCTGGCCCAGACATGAGCATGTTTATTAAAATGCACTGGGGCACAACATGTATCAGTTGATCATGTGGGGACTCAAAATGGAGGCAAGCAGGTGCTCTCTGGCAATGCTTATTTGGCCAAGGTTTTATGATGCCAAAACCTGAAATTGGTCAAGTCACACTAAGTATAAGTGAGGCCTTCCTCCGAGGCATTAGTATAAGTGCCACCTCTGAGGGAGGCTTGATGAGTGCAGCAAGGGAGAGGGCCTTCTCAGTCGTGGCCCTCCAATTATGAAATGATGGAATGATCACCCCACAAAGGTCCACCTGGTGCCAACTCTGTCATCTTTTTGGTGCCAGATTAAGAATGCCCTCTTCTCCCAGGCATGTAATGGCATTTAATGGTATTTAAAAAAATACAATAAAATACAGTTTAAAATATAAGCAATAAAAACATTATAAAAATTTAAAACCAATTTTAAAAATATCCCTAAAACAAGTTAATAAAACACGACTGCTAAAAACAATTTCCCACCCCGCCATATACGTACTATTTAATTATTAAAAGCCTCAATGTAGAGGGCAGAACCTGGTGCTGAAAAATAATAGAGTTGGCGCCAGGCAGGCCTCGGCGGAGCTTGTTCCACAGTTCGGGAGCTACCACAGAAAAGACCCTCCCCCTTGTTGCGGCCCTCCGAGCCTCACGTGGAGATGGCAGTCGGAGGAAGGCCCCAGATGTTGAACGTTGGGAGAGCCGTTACATCAGGTATTGTGATCCCAAGCTGTGTAGGACTTTATAGGTCAAAAACAGCACCTCCTCAGAAGCATATAGGCTGCCTATAATAGGCAGCCAGTGCAAGCGGGCCAGAACAGGTGTTATATGGTCCGACCTTTTGGTACCAGTGATTAGTCTGGCCGCTGCGTTTTGCACAAGCTTCAGCTTCTGAACAGTCTTCAAGGGCAGCCCCACATAGAGTGCATCGCAGTTCGCTCCATAAGACGCACTGGACCATAAGACGCACTTACCCTATGGTACAAAAAAAAAAATTTTTTTTTTTTAATCAGCTGTTCTGCGGGGAATCAGCTGAGAGGTGGGGGCTTCCCCTGCCCTGCCCAGGAGTCCTCAGCTCTTCCAGACCAGCAGAGGAAAGTAAAAAAATAATAATAATAATTAAAAAAAAAAATTAAAAAAAATCAGCTGTTCCACGGGGAATTGGCTGAGAGGTGGGGGCTTACCCCGCCCTGCCCAGGAGTCCTCCGCTCTTCCGGACCAGCAGAGGAAAGTAAATAAATAAATAAAAAATAAAATAAAAATCAGCTGTTCTGCGGGGAATCAGCTGAGAGGGGGGCTTACCCCACCCTGCCCAGGAGTCCTCCGCTCTTCCGGACCAGCAGAGGAAGGAAAAATAAAAATAAAAATCAGCTGTTCTGCGGGGAATCAGCTGAGAGGCGGGGGCTTCCCCCGCTCCGCCCAGGAGTCCTCCGCTCTTCCGGACCAGCAGAGGAAAGTAAATAAATAAATAAAAAATAAAATAAAAATCAGCTGTTCTGCGGGGAATCAGCTGAGAGGCGGGGGCTTACCCCACCCTGCCCAGGAGTCCTCCGCTCTTCCGGACCAGCAGAGGAAGGAAAAATAAAAATAAAAATCAGCTGTTCTGCGGGGAATCAGCTGAGAGGCGGGGGCTTCCCCCGCCCTGCCCAGGAGTCCTCCCCTCTTCCGGACCAGCAGAGGAAAGTAAAAAAAATAAATTAAAAATAATAATAATATTTTTTTTTACTATATTTGCTCCATAGGACGCACAGACATTTCCACCTAGTTTTTTTTTTTTGGGGGGGGGGGAGTGCGCCTTATGGAGCGAAAAATACAGTAGATTACTAGAGCGTGCGTGGATTACTGAAACCAGGCTATCCCTGTCCAGATAAGGGTGTAGCTGGGCCATAATTTGTATTTAACTTGTTTTAGCTGTTAAATTGTATTTTAAATTTTGTATATCGAAAAATGTTATGCAGTATTTTATTGTATTTGTGGACTGTGTTTTTGTGCATTGTTGTGAACTGCCCAGACAGCTTTGTCTGTTGGGTGGTACTATAGGCATGGAATAATATTAATATTAATAATACTGAGGCTAAATGAGATCAGGATTTCTAACTGAATTTTCCTTAAATGCTGCCCCAGCTTAATAACCAAGTTGTTCTGAAATACTTAGACTATCCCCCTTCTGTTCTGAATGTCTCATTTCTGATCCAGATGAACCAAAACCAGGAGTTGTGCATCTGACAACAGTTTCTGGAGCACTGTTATTCTCAGAGGAAAATGACGAGCATACCAACTTCTGGGACAGACGTACGAGAACGGAAGGCTCTCATTTTGGGAGAACAGAAGGCAGCAACAGAAGAGAACACAGGTAATGGCAGCTTATTTTCCTGGGAGCAAGAAGCAGAGAGACTCAAGGGATATGGAGTATCCAATGTTCAGAACAAAAATGTGTGAGCCCAAAGCTTTGCTCCTGCAGATAACCAGCTGTACTAGTAAGCACTGAATCTAGTAATACTCTTAACATGTCTGCCTCTTGGTTTCAAAGCATGTTCAGACTTCAGAGTTTTCCGTACTGGTATTCTTCCTTGTGCTTTAAGTGCACACTTTGGGTCAGAGAGCTACCAATAAACCCGCAGCACAGTGGCGTAGCGTGGGTTGTCAGCACCCGGGGCAAGGCAAGTAATTTGCGCCCCCTAACCCGTGGATTTTAGCACTCGAGTCTCTTCCACTAGATTAGTTAAAGAAACCCTTACCCCCTAAGCACATGTATTGTTTGTTATGAAAATACTGATGTAATTAAAGTAAAATGCATCTAAATACAAGTTTATTTTCAAACACTTTATTGAGTGCGAACATGCCGTAGCTCAGTGGTAGAGCAGACACTTTGCATGAAGAAGGTCCCAGGTTCAATCCCCGGCACCTCCAGGTAAGGTCCCAGAAGAATAGACTCCTGTCCCAAATTCTGGAGGCGCTGCCAATCCGTGAAGTAGCAAATACGGCGCTAGACAGATGGATGGCCTGCCTCAATAGAAGGCAGTCCCTACGTTCCTAAAAATCTTCCACCGCAATAAAGCTGTTGCTCTTTCAAGTGCCATAAGACTCTCTCTTCTGGGGGTGGGGTGGGGGGATAGCTGCCGGGACAGACTAACACAGCTGCCCCTTTGGGATTTAGCTTGGGAAAAGGCACCTCAAGAAAAAAAAGGGGGGAAGAAGCAGGTTATGGGCCAATAGTAGGTTATGGGGGCAAGAAAGTGGGGGGGGGACACGGTATCAGGTGTCATGGGATGGGAAGAAGCATCTACCCCTCTGGAAAGGATCAGGGGGGAGATGGCCTCCCAGAGATTCGGGGATCCAAATGAAAGATTTGGGGCTCCACACCTACTGGGCCATCCCCTGACTGACACCACCCCTGATTTAAGCCACATCCATCCTACTGTATATTTTAGAGTTATGTAGAATTCAGTATTTTGGCAAGTGTGGCTTGTCATATACGGATGGGAAGACCACGCTTGTTGGAATTCCCTCTTCTGCATGGCTATTATTAAAGGGGCAACAGTGCTACCTACCTTTGCCTCGGGTCACCTATGGGAAGGACTGTAGCTGAGTGGTAGAACACAGGCTTTCTGTGCAAGAAGTCCCAAATGCAATCCCTAGGATCTCCCGTTAAAAAGGATCTGTTAGTAGGTGATGTGAAAGACCCCTCTGTCCAAGAGCCAGGAGACCCACTGCCATCGAGAGTAGAAGAAAATACTGGCCTAGATGGAGAAATTGTACAAGGCAACTTCCTACATCCTTTTCTGAACTGAAAAATCAATGGGATTAAGGGTGCAATCCTATGAAGATTTAGACAAGGAAAAAGTCCTACAGCTCCCAATGCTGGGAGTTGTAGGACTTTTTTCTGTCTAAACATGGATAGGATTGCACCCTAAGATTACACTCCTTAGCAAAATGCATGCAGTAGGAGGGCCTTTTATATTGCCTATGGTTATTGTTCTTGTTATCATTAGGCACTTTACAGAGTTCTGCAAGTGGGGAAAAAAGCTTGCAGGTGCCAAAAAAAAAAAAGCTTGCAAGTGAAGAAAAAACCATCTAAATGTTGCCAGTGGAGAAGACAACAGAGGTAGGGGAAGAGATAGACAAGAACAGTGTTCTCCAACCTTGTGTCCCCAGATGTTTTTGGCCTACAAAAAGGATCAGGGGGGAGGCAAGTTCCCTCACAAAGATGGGGGGGGATTGGGAGGGGAGAGTTACCTGTCAGGCCTCCTCAGGGCAGGCTCAGCAGCCGCAGCAGCCAGTGGACTGGACGAAGCCCTTGAACTTCCATGCAGGGGGGCGGCCCGACCCCTGTGCCAGGGCAGGGGCCCCTCCAGGAGGTGAGTGGCTGGGCGCCTGGGCGGCAGCCTGAGCGGCTGACCAGGTTGCGCAGCCCCGGCCTGGCTGGGACCCGAGTCCTCCTCGGCCCCCTCCTCTGTTTATCCCTTCCAGGCTGTCTAGGGCTCAGGAGCAAACACCCACCGCCACCAACATCGCCTCCTCCGCCTCCTCCTCTACCGTTTCGCCCCCTCCCCTTTCTCCACCGTTTTGGCCGCCTGCGCGCCTGCGCGACGCTAACTGCGCCACCAACTCCCTCTCCCTGCGCCGGACTTTACGCCGCGCGAGCGGCGGCGCATCCACGTTTCGAGAATTGCGTTGCGTTGCCTCTTGCCTGAGCCTCCCTTGACATTCAACGTCCAATTGGCCGTGGCCGTGCGAAGGAATGACGGACGTTCCGCCCACTCGGCGCCCCCCCAGATGTTGCGCCCGGTGCGGCCGGCCCCCCCTGCACCCCCCACGCTACGCCTCTGCCGCAGCATGCCAAGTGGACATTGCAACATTAGCAGCTTTATTCAGGGGTTCAAAAGCCGGGGTGGGGGGAACAGGATGTGCATGCCAGCCCTGCCCTCTCCCCAACCTTCCCAGGTTAATGAAAATGTCTGAAGAAAGACTTTCTGCAATAAATGATACTTAATAAGTTTACTTCCTTCCCCAGTCTGTGGTCAAGCAACAAATGAGATTGGGACATTTATAGCAAATTTAACGCTGATCAGATTCATAGCTTTCATGTATCGAGTTATTATTCTAATCCTACTCGTCGGCATTGGTGTTGCAGTTGGTAAGTTATCCAGACTTTGGTACTTTTCTCTTGAAATTCCTCTTCTTGTACCTGCTTGACTTTAGTGGTGGTGTATGGAAGGGGGGGGGGGGACCTTGATAAATCTCTGCATAAAGTGCCTTGCAAAAGCAATAAATCCTCCCAGTCCCTGAAAGGATATGGATAGAATTAAAGTGCTTTGGCCAATCTGTTACTTGACCCTGGGGCAAAATGGGGAATGGCTTCTGGTATTCAGAATTGCTGCCTGCTTCCTCAGCTGGAGAAGGCACCCTTTCCCTTGAGAACTACAACATGGCAGGGAGATGCTATGTAAAACTGTCTTCTCCTAACCAGCAACATTTCTCTTAAGCTGAAACAAAACCTGTCTGTAATGGTTTCCTATGGCTGCAATTACGTATTTTGTTTTAATCAACTGAAATTTTTAAAATCATTTTTATTATTAATCAATTGATTGATTAGGCTCTAAGATATTTTTAAATTATTTTTATTTTTATTTTTAAAGTACTTACAAAACTGTGGATCTTAGAGGGGGAATGCCTCCTTCTCCCCCACACAGGAGGGAATGTTTCTTCTAAGATGGATGTGCACACAGACGCATAGGATGGTATCCAACAGTATCATTCCACAAATTCAAATAGTGCTAGCAGAGCCCCGTCAAATCCTTCTGTTGTTGTGCAAGCATAATGCACAACCGCTTGCGCAACTAGTTGCACATTGGGTTGCACAAGCATCATGCACAACTGGTTGCACAATGGCTTGCACAAGCATAATGAGCAACTGGTTGCACAATGGCTTGTGCAAGTGGAATGTGCAACTGGTAGCACAATGGGTTGAGCAACTGCACTTATGCAAAAATAACTTTAGTTGGATTCACCTCTTGCACATAATTCGGAACCTAGTTTTTGCTAGTGGAACGTCATTTGCGCTAGCAGAATGATACAGCTGGATACTGACCACGGGAGGCAATCCCAAGTGAGCCAAGAAACAAAAGACGTTAAGGACCAAACTATATGCGACATGGTCCTAACATTAGGGCCCTCTTCTTACACTCCCTCCACATCTAGGGCTAACATGTGGAGGGTGGGGTGGGGTCACTCTTCCTGGCTCCACCCAAGACATTGTGCCCTCTCCTGTTCCCCTGCCCCTTAATCACACGATTCTCTTGCTCAGAGCTTCCCTTTTTCTGACAGCTACACTCAACACGCATAGGATTGGACCCTAAATTATTCTCAGGAATTCACACAGGAAGTCAGTGACAGTCACTCACTCAGGAAATCAGAACCTGAACCTTCTTGAACCCAGTTTGCTCCTTGGTTCTGCTGTAAGTTCTCAGAGCCCGTCTACTGCTGTGTTACTGGGCTGTTGCATGTCACTCTGAGCCATAGCTCTTAGCAGGAAAATGCACACTAAAGTTGTAACCATGTGGATGTCCACCTCCCATCAGTGCCTTCCTTCTCTGCTTTACAAATAGTGTTCAGAGGGCCCCAGCTTTTTTGAGATAGATGGATAGATAGACAGTCTTCTCTTCCTGATTTATGCTTGTCAGAGAGGAAGATTGGGCTAATTCTGTTCCCTCCTTAGCGATGGCAGCAAAAGAAATGGAGCATCTGGCTCATCATATGGCTTCTCCTGCAACCTGTGGTCCACCATGCCCACGTTATTGGATTGGATATGAAGGGAAGTGCTACTACTTTTCAAAGGAAAAAAAGAACTGGACATACAGCCAGAAATTCTGCTCTTTACACAATGCCTCTCTGGCTAGGATTGAAAGTGAGGAAATGGTAAGAGATACAAATATTCTGTTGTTGAAGAATTTTCTGAGCATACATATATGAAGCACACAATCAATACATTTTGGGGGCAGGGCAATCCTTTGGGCCAGTTTAGGTGGCTGGCTGCTGCTAGCCAGATTTTATACCATTTCTTTGCATGCTACTTCTTTGCATGGTCTCCTCCTCCTCGTGGATTTCCTGCAGTTGTTTTCAATAAGGCAAGGCTAGCAAGGGCTACTGGCGGGCTTGGAGGCATAGCTGTTAACCCCCCCCCCCCGCCCAGTCCCATTCTCTTTACAGCCAAGAAAGTCAGCTCTTTTAATGTTCCTGCTCCAGGGAGAGAGAAATAGCAAAGAGCACTGGACACAGTCCTGAGATATATTACTTCAACATCCCTGCTCCAAAGCACTGGGATTGGAGAGCCCTGGTAAATTTGGTTCAGGATTCAGATTAATCCGAACACACCCCTAGGAAAAAGAGCCAGCATAAGACAACTACTCGCACAGATCCCTTAGCAACAATACCACCCACCCGCCATAGTGTTGTTCTTGTTTCAGATGACAGCCCACATTAGACTTGCATGGAAGGCACCAATGAACATGTGGTGATGGCAGGAACACATGATGAAGTCATGAAACCCAATCTATATCCTTTTGCACACACAGTGTGCAAGCATAATCCCAGGAAGTGCCCACAGCATATCTCCCAGCTCAGTTTATATGCTACACAGCCTAGTACTCAGGGGAGCAGCAACTCATACCTATAGCCACAAGCTTCGAACACCCTTCAGGCAGGGGATCAAATCCTCCGATAGCCCAAAGACCCAGTTGGTTGGTTTTTGTTTTTTATCAGAAGTATTTATTCACTGCATTTGTAGCCTGTTCACTCACTGCAGTCTTCTCCAACCTGATGCCCTCCAGATGTTTTGGATTACAATTCCAAAGATTCCTGTCCATTGGCCATGCTGTCTAGGGATGATGGGAGTTGAAGTCCAAAAGAAACTGGAGGGCACCAGCTTGGGGACAGGCTGATTTACTGCATTGGTGGCCTGTCAATCTCACAGATCAGGGTTCTAAGTGTCCTCTCTTCTGACTTAAAGGAATTTGTGATGCGTCTTAAAGGGAAAGATATTCATTGGATTGGCCTCCGAAGACTCCCTGGTCAGCCATGGGCATGGTCAGATGGTGAAAATTCAGCGTGAGTCATCCTCTTTTCCTTTAGCCTTCTGCTCTGTGGCCTCAGTGACTGGGATGTCTACCTTGGGCCGGTCTGCAATTCACTGTTTTATATGATGGATCCTGTGATCACTCTTACCTGTATAATTCTGCACAAGATCACAATATTAATCTGAAACTAGGGATTAGGTACGATACATTGAATATTGAGCACGAACCCCAGTTTCATTAGGTCTCTGAAGATGACTTCGCATAGGAGGCTCACTTTATGCATTGTCCTTAGCAGCCTGCTTTTCTCTGTCTTTCGGGAATCCCACTGGAGGAGATCATGTTGAGGTGAAGAAGACAACAAACAAAATTCTCACCCATCCCTAGGTGGATGTGTGGGCAGTGGCGATGGCAGGGCATCTTTCAGCCAGGGTGGGAGTCTGAGGGCAGCGATGTCTGAGGTGACATTTCAACGAGTGGCCTTCAGCCATAGTGGGATTAACAGAGGTCAGACAAGCACCAAGTGGCTTTCTGGAAGCCACTTGGTACTCATTGGACTGCCGTCATCACTGTCCCAGCTGAAAATCACTTGGTGCCGATTAGTGTCACTGCTGCCCCCACCCCAGCTGAAAAACTTTCATTCAGGGCCAGAGGCAGTGACAGGAACAGTACTCCAGTGACGGCCAGGCAGCTAACATCTACCATTTTAACCCACCACTCCCAGACCTCATGGGAGCGACACTATCATGGGCCATTTATGGGAGGTTTAAATGGCAGCTGCAAGCTGCTCAGATGTCACTGGAGCACTGGCCCCCATGAAAAAAAATCAAAGTGGGGCAGCCCAGGGTGGGCCCTGACAAGTGTTTGGTAGGGTTGTGCGACGCTGGGAAATCTGTTTTGTTTGAGCCCAATGGACCTTCGCAGTATTTCTGATCCAGCAATCAGAAATGGACCGTGCCAGATTTTTTTTTCCGGGTTCCAGAAATGTGCATGAAATAGTTGCTCACATTGAGAACCAAGATCTACATATCTGTATCACCATTTGCACCAGTTGCGTGACTCCATTCACGCAAATGGAGTCTGAATCTTTAAATTTGCATAAATGGGTTTTGCAAGTCCGTTATGTAATCCCGGGTGCAGCATACAGTATTCCCTTGGTAAATATCCTTGTTAATTTCATCCCCTCACTACTTCCTTGTTAGCTCGCCATATTCCCCACTTCACAAAGAACTTGTTGTCACTGTCAACTTTGTCTAGTTCGGCATTGGCACTAAGGTTTTCCACTAGGGTTCTGTGATTCGTGCACATCAAATAGACACTTTTAAAAAATATTATTTTCAGTTATTATTTTTCAGCTCCCATGATTTGTGCAAATGGAGCTATGGTTTTTTAGTCTCTTCTCCCACCCATCTCATCCTTCCTACCAATATTATGTGCATATTAAAAAAAACAACGCTCAGGAAATTTGCCCAAATTGCGGAGCCCAAAATTTGTGCAAATTGTGGAGCCCAAAATTTGGGCAAATTTTGCACTCTGCAATTTGTGCAAATCTCAGGCTCCGCAATTTGCACAGATTTCCTGAGCTTTAAAGCAAAAAATAAACTCGCACATAATATTGGTGGGAAGAAAACGGGGAGGGAACAGACTAAAAAACCATAACCCCATTTGCAGAACTCTCGGGAGCTGAAAAATAATAACTGAAAATAATAATTTAAAAATGTGTTAATTTGATGCGCGCAAATCATGGAACCCTAGTTGAAAACTGTAGTGTCAATACTGAACTAGACAAAATTGACTAGCTTTTTTTTTTTTTTTTTAGAATTTCCTCCTTTTATAATTTTCTTTTTGTAATTTTTATCCTGGAAGATAATCTTACTCGGTCACGAGAGATTGCCTACCTACCTAGACAAAATTGACAATGACAAGTTCTTTGTGCAAATTTCAGGATCTGCAATTTGTGCAAATTTCCTGAGTTGTTTTTTTTTTAAGTAAACTTGTGCAAATCGCGGCTCTTTTTAAAAGAGAAATCTGCGTACTGGCTCAACTCACATCAGATTGAGTTGGCGCCACATGAAGGAAACGGAATGGAATCAGAAGGGCTGAGAATGGAGTATCCCTAGTGTTGGGGCCCTGCCTGCTACCCAAGGATGCTAGGTGCATAGGTATAATTTGTCCACTTGTATTTGTTCTCCCTTTGCAAATTATCACGTGTTGCATTTTCCAGGGTGCTAAGATCTGTTTCTGCTGTTATCTGGAAATACTCAAATCTTGCTTAACTCCCAGTTTGTGTGTTTGTGTTGCAGAATGGAGGTCTCTGGCGGAGGAGGAGACTGTGCATATCTAGACAATGAAGCCAAAGCCATTTCATCAGGCTGTCACACAAAACTACCTTGTATCTGCAGCAAACCTGCTGCATATATAAACCCAAGTGAAACGCCGGACCCATAGACAGAAATTTGGCATAGACGAGAAAAAATAAATACAGAGTTAGCTGGCGGGGCAGTAGGAAAAGAAGATAATATTGCCATGACTTTGTACTGATTGACTGGGTAGAATATTGCCTGTATGTTTACTCCTTTCATGTTTGTAAGTCTGAGAGCAGCACTGCACATTAACAGTGGCTGAAGGAAATGCCAGTGTTACACTAATATTTTCAGTTATAAGCACATCAAGGGTGGAAATAAAATGTGTCTTCAAAATAAATACCCAAGCATACAGATTAGGAAATGTGGAGAACAGGAGCCTGCAACAAGCTGTGGCTCATGTTGGCTCAGCTTGTCTGAGCGTGGAAAGCTAAGCAGGGTCAGGCCTGGTTGTTACTTGGATGGGAGACCCCTCCTCTAGTTTCCTGCATTGAGCAGGGGGTTGGACTCGATGGCCTTGTAGGCCCCTTCCAACTCTATGATCTATGAAATCTATGATATTAGCGAGAGGGTTGCTGGGGCTAGTGTTGAAGAAGAAAAACAAGAAGGAAATGGAGAAGCGAGCAGAGAGGGAGGAGGAAAGGTGGAGGAAGAGGGAGAACAATGGAAGGGGAGGAGAAGCAGGGAAAAGAACAGAAGGTTGGAAAGAGTGGAATGGGAGAGATTCTTGAAACCCTTCCTGACCTGTGGGAGTATGAGTGCCCTCATGGAAACTGTTTTTTATGGAGTGATACTAATTAATGCCTATTAACATACGAAGTGGCTCTCTTTGCCTTGGCAGCAAGAAAGATCAGACAAAAGAGGATTAGAAATAGTTGCTGTTGCAAAGATACAGAAATGTTAACCTGAATTAAATTAGCTCATTTTGAATCCCTGTATTCTATTCCTGCTATGATGCAGAGCTGGAAACTCTTATCTTTGTATTGCACGGATTTGTTGCAATATGTATTTGGCTTTTTGCTGGAGCAATAAAACTCATTGAGATGAGTAAATGGGAGGTCCTTGGAGTGCTAACTGTTTAGAGCAGGGGTAGGCAGCTTGTGGCCCTCCATATGTTTTCAGCTAGAGCTCCCATGATCCTTCACCATTGGCTATTGTGAAGGGAAGAAGAGGTGGTACCCTCACTCCCAACAGTGTAGGCAGGGAAAAAAGGTTCCTCAGGCTGAATGTCAACCCAGCAAAGTAGGCTGCCACAACCACTTATGTCCACCTCTGCCTGAGCCATGGGACTCTCAGGCCTTACAGGACACCCCTAAGTCTTAAGAAATAAGGGCCAAAGCCGGCACCCTCTGTTTCAAAGCCCGAGGCCTGAAACTTTAAACAGTAGCAATAACCAAGCGGAACGTGCTGGACTTCGTACCAAGGCTTAATTGGAATAAGGAACACATGTCAGTTATGATAGGTATTAAGGTTATTTTAAAAAGTGAAATAGGAAAGGGAATAACATACAAAGAAACAAGAGCAAAGTTTGGAAACAGTATTTACTAGGCAAAACAACTAAACTGGCTATATATACCAAGGCACAGGTCTTCCGTAGAATAGGACCTCAAAAGCAAACCATCCAAAGCAACCATCAGACAGAGCAAAAATGAAACCAGACAAAGGCATCTCCCCCTCAGAGCTTTGATTTTATACCCTAAAGCCCTTAGCAAATCTGAGGTGATCCTGATCAGCCAATCAGAAGCTAGCTAGAAACCCAGGCTTTCAGGGGGGCAGAAAGTTCTCACAAAACCCTCAGCTGAATTTATTCAGCCCAATTAAGGAGGGTGATGCAGTTGCCTTGAAGCCCGGGACAGCATACGATAACACACCTAGATAGCCTAATAAGTGTGTGCAAACAGCCTCACAGAAGAATGGAACTTTTCAAGCTGCTAAAATAGAAAAAACATTGATTTTTTTTTTACAGCTATACTGGCTAGGGTTGATGGAAGTTGTAGGCAAATAATCTGAAGGGCCACAAATTGCCCAACCTTGGAATAGAGTTTGGAAGACTATGATAAATCATGTTGAATTCAAAGGAGGAATATAGAAATGTTTTTTGAGAAATAGAAGAAATGTGTTGATTTTTGGAATGGAAGATGTTGCCAGAATGCCTCTGTAGATATTTCAGTTTTGATAAACTCTTATCTATACATTCTGTATACCAGAACATTTGAGTCTGTTCATTTTCCTTTTGGTATAAAATGTTAACTCAAAATTAATACTTCCAGTAATAAGAGATGGTTATCCCCACTAAGTTTTATTATTGCATGCATAAGCTGCAGACATCTTGTGAGTTTGTTCAGTAATGCTTATTTATTTTTAAACAACCCTCTGAAACTCAATAATGATAGCCAGCACCCCAGCCTAATTTTATTCAGAACTGGGCTCAGCTAAGTGAGGAATTTTCTTTTTAAAACTTTAAAAAATAATAAGAAGAAAATAGCTTGGCTGACATAATTGTGTTTTCAAGACTTTATTATATAATCAGCATGTAATCTTTATCTACAACCAACTCAGTTTGCCTTAATAACACCACCATCCATGTGCCACAGTCAGGCAGCATTTTCTGCATAGAATAACAAGGCCATGTTTGATCAAAAGCCTAGTTTACTTCACAGCCACTAATTAAAAAAATAAATTAAATAAATGAAAAAATGTCTTTAAAATAATTTATAGAACTGTAGAAGGATAAAGAGCAACAGAGGAGAAAGGTTTCAGAGTTTGTTTCATGGCTGAGTTGCTTTTTGAGTTAAGGAGGCTTCCCCCTAATACAGTGATGGCGAACCTATGGCACGGGTGCCACAGCTGGCACGCAGGGACCTCTCTGTGGGCACTCGAGCCATTGGTCACCAGATCGCGAAAAGACCGTCCCCTTCTGCAAAACCCTAATGATCTTGTTCTTTCTCACAGTGTGGAACAGAATGATTTTATTCTAGAATTCCTGTTACAGAATTCTTTTCTACATTGTCATCACATTTAAAAGATTTTGAAGAATGATGCACAGAGCATGGCTTGGATGTAAAGCCCTAACAGTTGACCCAAGTGCTGCATGTGTTGCTCTCAAATGAACGGAGTATGAGCCAAGGTTTGACAAATTATCAGCATGCATGCAATAGCAAAAATCACATTAATTGTGCAAAAGCATGCCCAATGCAAACTTTTACCTAATGCAGCGTTTGCAGTCCAAGACATAAAGTGTTTAAAATGTGTTAAGCACATTTAGTTTTCTTGTTTATCTTGCTCATCCTAGTACAGGTTGACTTTTACTTTTACTAATCCGACACCTGTAGAAGCAGGGAAAGGACCCGGGGTAAAGCTTGCCCCATACAATTTCAGTCTGGCATATAATCATATTACAAGTTGAGAATCCCTTATCCAAAAATACATGTGCCTAATTATTTAAAAAGTTTGTATACATTCCCTTCAGGCTATGTGTACAATGTAGTACTATAATAATTTTTGAGTTGATTTTTTTTCAACAAAAAACTGTTTGTATCATTGAAAGCTCTGTTATTGTGTTTTTCTTTTAAGACAAAAGATGTTAATTAGTTCAGACAACTGTATGAGTTGTTTTTCTAAAACTAAAACCTCGGTATTCAGGTTTAATTGCAGTGTTGGCACTTTGAAATAAATAAGTTGGTTTTGTGTTGCAGTTTGGGCACTCGGGCTCAAAAAGGTTCACCATCACTGCCCTAATAAATCCCCTCCCAACACCTCCCCTCCTGTAATTCAAATCAGTTGGCTGGGATCCATAGAAGGACACAACTAGTTGCAAGCATTCAAGGAAAATTTGGGTCTGTGCAGCTTGAACAGTAGCCCCATATAGCAAACCACTTTTGAAACTGAGCTGACTTTCAGAAGCAGTATATGATATGGCACAGGGGACAAAGTAGAAAGGGACAAAAATCCCCCTATGGTAGCTCTTTGGATCCTGGCCATTACTTCTTGCCCCTGTCTCAAGAAAAAACAATTCACATTTTTTCTTTTTTCTGACATTTTCTGAAATATTTGATAGATGTAAATATGTTGTTCTTCAGTTTAGAGCAATGAAAATGTGGTATTTATTTGTAAAAGCGAATGAAAATGCTTTTTTCATGTGTGTATTTGCACTATTCTGCTATACCACAGTGCCACCTAGAGGTTATGTAGCAGAAAAGCAAGAAAGGAAATGCTCTTAGTGTAGCGCTTGGATCTCAATTCTGCAATGAAACCAAAAGTAAACACAGCGGATTGCAGCCTCGTGTAGAAAAACTCAGGGTGCTGCTGTTGCATAACTTTTTTCAGCCATTTTAAGCAGCAGTTTATTAGAAAAAGGTTCCATGTGACTTCACAATTAGGGATGCTTCCAGACTGCAAGCACCTAGCACTACCCAGTTGCTTGTTACAAATATAATTACAACTGATTTTCCGTTCTTTGGGTGGGGGGCATAACATTATTTGGGGGGGGGTGTATCTCGCTATGTTTTGTCCACATGGTGGGTGTGACATAGACATGTGGGCAGTGTTTGTCCGCTCCCCTTTTCCTTCGCCCTCCTGAATTGCTTTAATTCCAAAACCAAGGCTTTAGTTATCTCTTGAATACTGTATGGTAATGCAGCAGTTGAAAACTCAACTGACAAGCTGTGTGCCAGTTTCACCTCCCTCTCTCTTTTAACACTGGCATGTTTAATTAGTTCTTATACACACACACACACACACACACACACCTTTCTGCTGACATTTGAAGGGGCTTCTTCAATTCATTGTTTCCTGAAGCTGTCTTCTGCTCCCCACCTGGTTGAAACTTCATTTCCCACAGTGCACAGTGTGTGTGTGTATTTTAGCATAAGAACATAAGAAGAGCCATGCTGGATCAGACCATCTGGTCCAGCCTTCTGTTCACACAGTGGCCAACCAGCTGCCTGGGGGAAACCCACAAGCAGGACATGAGTGCAACAGCACCCTCCCATCCATGTTCCCCAGCAACTGGTGTACATAGGCATACTGCCTCACACTGCAGTATGGGGTGTGTGTGTGTGTGTATGTGTATGAGAGTGTTTTAGTTTGCACGAATGCACGTATGTTTTTCTTTTTAAAAAACAAACTTATTTGTGCTGTTTCACTGAAGTGAAATTGTGGAAATTAAACGTAAGCCACCCCCACCCCCAAAACCCTGTGTCTGCAGGCTGCAGCACAGTGAGAGAGGCTTGCCTGGTTTATCCCTCTCTGCTACTGAGCTCTGAAAAGGGAAAGCAAGAAAGGAAATGCTCTTAGTGTAGCGCTTGGATCTCAATTCTGCAATGAAACCAAAAGTAAACACAGCGGATTGCAGCCTCGTGTAGAAAAACTCAGGGTGCTGCTGTTGCATAACTTTTTCCAGCCATTTTAAGCAGCAGTTTATTTTAAGCAGCAGAAGAGCTCATTGCTCAATGGGGATGGGGACTTTTAAAAAATCATTTATTTATTCAAAGTGCCCCCCAAGATTCCCAGATTAGTTTATATAACAACAACAACAATTTAAAAAGACAGTTCCTGCCCTCAGGCTTCAATCTAAAAGACATGACACAAAAGGAAAAGGGTTTGAGAGGGAGGAGGAAAAAAGCAAACTCAGGTGCTGGGCTCTTTATGTATTTAATGGAAGTGGGAAACAGGAGTTTGCTCCTTTGGTGACCCTAATCCCCACCCACACAGACCACTTGCTCTGGGAATGGCCTGTCCTGAAATGTCTACAGCTAGGTAGGTGGGAAAGGAACATGGACTTTATAGCACAGCAAAACTGTCCTGTGGTCGAGAAGCCTGCAAAGTGGTGTAAGGTCTTCCTGCTTCTGAAGCTTTTCTCTGGCAAAGTGCAAGACAACAAGGAGTCCCGTGGCACAACAACAGATTAACATATTTACTATGGCATAAGCTTCTGTGGACCAGGTGCCACAAAAGACTCTTTTGGTGTGTGTGTGTGTGTGTGTGTGTGTGTGTGTTTTCTTGCAACAGATTAACATGGCTATCCCTCTGGGAAACATACAAGATGAGTGATTTCCCTCACACTTCTTCCTGCGCCTAGGACAAGGTTTTGCAAGTCTCCCCACACTCTCTCAATGCTATTATAGGTCATCTTTGCTCCCCCCCCCCCCGCGCCAGCTCTATCTCCTCCTCCTCGCATATTTGTTGCTTTGCACATTGCAAGATCGTGGGCTTTTTGTTCCTTGCTCCCTCCCTCTTGGCTCTTCCAAGCAGATGTGATGACAAGGCGCAACCGCAGCCCCATAAAAAAAGAAAGTGATGGGTTGTTTGTGTTGCTGTTGCCAAGGTGACTGTGTAAAAGTTGGTTCTGAGGTTGTTGAACCCTCCAGGGCAGCAGGGGTGACCCGCAGAGGAACTTTTGCTAGGCACATTTTGCATAGTCCTCCGGAAGCCACTTGCCAGTTGTGGGCGAGGGCGAGAGCCCAAAGTGAGTGGGGCCAAAGCAATATTCTCCCCCCGCCCCATTACTCTTGCTCTGGGACCTCCTGCATGCAAAACATGTGCTCTGCCAGTGAGCTGCAGCCCCTTCCCAAGTACAGTAAAACCTTGGATTGTGAGTAACCTGGTCTGCGGGTGTTTTGCAAGATTTTTTAAAATAAAATTTTTTATTTTAAAATTGCAATTTTTAAAAAATAAAATTTAACTTGATAAATGAGCGAGGTCTTGCAATACAAGTACGGGGAAATTTGCTTTGATATACGAGTGCTTTGGATTATAAGCACATTTCCAGAACAAATTATGCTTGCAATCCAAGGTCTTACTGTACTTGAAAACAGGAGGGGGAAAGAGTCTGCAGTGTTGAATTCAGAAAGGGGAGGGGGGAGCGCGTGAGCTTGGAATTTCTAGGAGAAGTTAAATAGCTAGAAAATGAGGGTGCCGTATTAAAGGTAGGTGGAGAACAAGTGGTGGTACTCTGGAACTTTGATGCAGGGATTAGTGCTCTTCTGTTGCTGTTTAGGGTTAAATACTGGTATACCCCACTGGGGTTGAATATGGGTCTGTGTCTGTGTGACCATGTGAGCTGAGTGCTGCTGTGGAAGAAATGAGAGGGAATGCAGCCAGAAGTCTAAAGCTGGACCTTTCCGCCTTTGCCCATTGGGTGATATTTTTAAAACACACATACCCCGTATATACTCAAGTACAGGTCGGCCCTAATATAAGTCGTGGCCCCTAATTTCACCCCCCAAAACTGGGAAAACTTATTGCCCCCAGTATAAGTCTAGGGTGGGAAATGTATGAGGGGAGACTCCCGCCGCCACCCCCAGACACCCCCCGCCACCGTACCTGCACCCGCCGCCGCCGAAGCCCCACCCCCGTACCTGCACCCGCTGCCGCCGAAGCCCCGCCACTGCCAAAGCCCCCCCAGGACCCCCGCCGCCACCGCCAGGCACCCCCCTCCACCCCCAGGACTCCTGCCGCCACCCCCAGACACCCCCACGCCACGCTGTTCCTCTCCGCTCGCTCTTTAAAATTATTTTCCTCCCCCCCCCCATACCTTTGTCAGCGGCGGCTCGCTCTGCTGGCGCCTTGCGCGCTGCCATGCCGGCTCCTAGGCAGGGAAGCGGCACAGCAGCGCGAGGCGCCCGTAGAGCGAGTGGCTGGGCTGCGTCTCCCTGGCAGGGAGACATGTGGAGCCACTCCGCTGTTCCTCTCCGCTCGCTCTTAAAAATTATTTTCCTCCCCCCCCATACCTTTACCAGCAGCCGCTTCGTTCCCGGGAGCCGGCATGGCAGCGCGCGAGGCAACCGCTGTTCCTCTCCGCTCGCTCTTAAAAATTATTTTCCTCCCCCCCCATACCTTTACCAGCAGCCGCTTCGTTCCCGGGAGCCGGCATGGCAGCGCGCGAGGCAACCGCTGTTCCTCTCCGCTCGCTCTTAAAAATTATTTTCCTCCCCCCCCATACCTTTACCAGCAGCCGCTCGCTCTGCGGTCGCCTCGCGCTGCCATGCTGCTTCGTTCCCGGGAGCAGGAAGTGATGCCCGTCGCGCCCCTGGAAGTGATGCCCGTCGCGGCCCGGAAGCGATGAGGGCGGCGCCGGCAGCGCCACGAGCCTCCGCTTACAAAAACAAAGGTAGGGGAATGGCGGAGCAGCTCCACGTGGGTCCCTGGCAGAGAGACGCGGCCTGGCCACTCGCTCTGCGGTTGCCTCGCGCGCTGCCATGCCGGCTCCCGGGAACGAAGCGGCTGCTGGTAAAGGTATGGGGGGGGAGGAAAATAATTTTTAAGAGCGAGCGGAGAGGAACAGCGGTTGCCTCGCGCGCTGCCATGCCGGCTCCCGGGAATGAAGCGGCTGCTGGTAAAGGTATGGGGGGGAGGAAAATAATTTTTAAGAGCGAGCGGAGAGGAACAGCGGTTGCCTCGCGCGCTGCCATGCCGGCTCCCGGGAACGAAGCGGCTGCTGGTAAAGGTATGGGGGGGGGAGGAAAATAATTTTAAAGAGCGAGCGGAGAGGAACAGCGTGGTGTGGGGGTGTCTGGGGGTGGCGGCAGGGGTCCTGGGGGTGGAGGGGGGTGCCTGGCGGTGCCTGGCGGTGGCAGCGGGGGTCCTGGGGGAGCACTGACCCACTTATAAGTTGAGGGGGCATTTTTCAGCACAAAAAATGTGCTGAAAAACTAGACGTATATTTGAGTATATACGGTACTTTCGGAGACTTTACGAAGAGGATCTTGGTTCTGAAAATGGATATATACTTGTGGAGGAAGGGGGGGCTGGCTGGCCCGCCACACCCCCACCCTTTCCTACTCCAAAGGACCCAAGACCCCCAGAGATCTCAAGGTACCAGATTGCCAGCCTCAGCTGTCTGCAATCCTACTTGGATCTCTGTTCAGGGACTCGCCTTTAATTCTGTAACCTGGATTTAGTTACTGAAGCCACAGAGCAATCCACAAACACCATGTGGGGTAAAACCAGGACAAGGTTTATTCTGGTAGCATTTTACAACAAGATTAGGGAAATGAGAGAAGCACACAAAATAAAGAGAGAGACACTTTAGTACACAGTAAAGCTGCAAAACAATAAAACCTGATTCCCTAATATCTCTCAGGCACACACCTGTTACCTGAGGGTGTTCTCTTCAAGGGTTAAATCCAGCACAGCCTCGCTGCCCGAGGGAGATTACCACACCTACCCGAAGGTCTGAGATGGGTAAAACTCCCACAAGGCTTGCCTTTACTAGAGCCCTCAATCCAGCTAATTTCACCAGGAGCTGCCTGGGGTCCTTGGCTTACCGCCATTACCACAGCCGGGTAGAACAAAGACCAAAACCCACACTTTGGGAAATATACCTTTTTCCCCCCTCCCCTCCTCTGCTGCCTCTTAGCCAATCACCATGCACCTCACCTGGCCAGGCAGGGGGAAGGGAACTCATGACTCATGGCTTGAACTATTTACATATGAAAGCCCTAGGCCAGCTTCTCCAGGCATCTAGGCACCATTCATTCAAGAGGAACTATGCACACACACACCCAGCCTTCACACATGAGGGGGTGTTGTGTGTGTGCATGCATGCAGGAACCCCCAAAGGCCCCTTTCTCCACACGCTAACTATGCACACCCCACCCACCCCAGCCGGTTCACACATGAGGTGAGTGTGTGTGTTTGTGTGAGAACCCCCAAAGGCTCTTTTCTTCACACCCTTTCCCTTGGGAAAAGATGAAAAGAGGGGTTAACCCTCTCCTTTCATCTATACTAACTAAAAAACAAAACAAAACAAAGAAAAGAGCTTGGCTAGCATTCTACCACTAGTGCACCTTTCTTCATTTTCACACACACGCAAAAACAGTACAGAACAAAAAAAAAAACAAGCATCAAAACATCAAACACATTAACTATAGTCTTAAACATCTTCAAGCTTAATTCTTAAATCTTAAATCTCCTTAAACATCAAAACCGCAAAACAACAAGCAATAACTATCGATCAGAAGTTTACAGGTTGGCTAAAGCTCCTTAAACATCAAAACAGCAAAACACAATAAATAACCATCAATCAGAAGTTTACAGGTTTGCATTACATCCGTTTTGCATACACAAGAAACCTCATGCACTTCAAAAAAAAAACTTTTTAGGGTTGCTGTTTCTCACTCAGCCTGTAGGGGGCAGATTGCTGACTGAAATGTGACTCTTCAATCCGACTTTGTTTGCTTTTAAAGGCTTGCCCCTGCCACTCTGTACCTAACGACGTAAATACCATCATACCCCCCCCCCAAAGGCCCGATGGGATGGCTTCCCACCACCCAACGACATGAATGCCTACTCCCTTTTCCCAAGGTTTGCATTTGGCACTTTCTTCCCAATGACTTGAATGGGATGACTCTTTCCCTCAGAATTGAATGCTGAGCTTTGGAAGCTCTACTCAGTTTTCAAAGGCCTGCCAGTGGCTTTCCACCACCCAACGACAGGAATGCCTACTCCCTTTTCCCAAAGGTTTGCTTTTGGCCTTTTCTACCCAATGACTTGAATGGGATGACTGTTCTAAAGGTTCGCTGGTGGCGTCCCACCACCCCCATTTTCCCAAAGGCACCTTCTAGAACACACAACCTGGCAATCTTCCAGCCTCTTGGGCTTGGCTCCTTAAGCCCACCACTCAAACTTGCATGGGATGACTGTCTCTTTCAGACTCAAATGCTTAGCCATGGAGGCTCCACCCAAGCTTCTAGAACACACAGCTTGGCAATCTGTCTTTTAGCCTGCTTTGTTCCCTCGCCTCTGATTTTTTTCCTCTGGCAACTCTTCCCTGCCCCCTTGAGGCCCTTTGAACAAATGCAGCAATTATTATTATTATTATCATCATCATTTCAAATTGACCTTTGCACATGACACAAGACAACACAAATAGTTCAGTTGTTTACACTGGGAGCACTGGTCCCCGGTCCCCCAACAACCCAGCAACACTTTTATTGACTTTAATCAACCAACCACCAATCTCAGTCCTCTTTTCTTCTCGCTGGAGACACCTGGAAGGGAAATTCTTCTGTCCATGCTTCTCCGTCAGCTAGGAGGGAAATCCCTTCCCTCTCCGCTCACACTGGCTGGGATCACCCGTCCAGCAACAAGACAACACAAAGACAACACAATTACACTTGGATCACCAATTCCCTCCCTTCCAGCAACTATTTCACAGTTTTCATTGGCTTTAATCAACCCCCAATCTCAGTCCTCTTTTCTTCTCGCTGGAGACACCTGGAAGGGAAATTCTTTTGTCCGTGTTTCTCCGCCAGCTAGGAGGGAAATCCCCTTTGTCTTTCTGCTTCTTTCAGCCCTCCACTTCGGCAGCACAGGGGACAAAGTCTCTTTTTCTGGGGGGGGGGGTGTTTTCTGATGTCCGCCCCCCCCACTGCTTGCTGCTGCCCAGCCTGTCCATTCACCATGCCCACCCCCCAAGAGCAACTGGACAGTCCAAATTCAAAAGTCTCGACAATTTCTCTGGGGCACACAGCACAACTAAAATCACTCATCAAACGCTGTTCCAAAACTCAACGTTTTGCTCACCATTCTCTTAGGAGAGGTTTTCTGGTCTTCTCCCTCCTCCTGGAACACACGCGCGTGCGCACACACCACCTCTTCCTCTCTTCCCTGGCTCCTCCAGCCCCCCAAACTTTGGGATCACGCAGCCGCCATCTGCTCACCCGCAGACTTCTTGCACGCGATGGGGATGGTAGGATCTGGCTCTGCTTACTCACTGGCAACTGCTACTCCCAGCCTCTGTTGTACTCGATGGGTAGTTTCTTTTGCTTGTCCCCTTGGCCTCTCCATGCCTGGAAAAGGGAACTCGCCCTGCCTTTTCTGCTGGTACAACTCCATCCAGTTGTCTAGCATGGCAGCTTTTTTCCACCAGTCTACAGACATCAAGATTTCTTGCCTTCAACGCTCTCTGCTGGGAGCTAGGCTTCCCCAGACTGGGGTAGCCTCTTTCAGCAATCTGAACGTTTTCTTTGAGGCTCAATCTCATCACTTGCTGCCCTTTGCCCACTTGCTGGGCACACAAGATGTTCTGGAACTCTTCTATAGTTGAAATTTCTTGCCTTCAACGGTCCCCGCTGGCGCTAGGCTTCCACCGACTGGGGCAGCCCCTTTCAACAATTTGAACGTTTTTCCTAAGGCTCAATCTCACTCTTAAATCTCTAAAAAATAACAAACTCTCTATTCATGCACTAACGTCTCTCTAATTTCTCTCATTTGTCCACGTGCACACACTCTGTGGTTCAGCTTCGAATCCCAGCGCTTGCCACCATGTGGAGGAAGGGGGGGCTGGCTGGCCCGCCACACCCCCACCCTTTCCTACTCCAAAGGAACCAAGACCCTCAGAGATCTCAAGGTACCAGATTGCCAGCCTCAGCTGTCTGCAACCCTACTTGGATCTCTGTTCAGGGACTCGCCTTCAATTCTGTAACCTGGATTTAGTTACTGAAGCCACAGAGCAATCCACAAACACCATGTGGGGTAAAACCAGGACAAGGTTTATTCTGGTAGCATTTTACAACAAGATTAGGGAAATGAGAGAAGCACACAAAATAAAGAGAGAGACACTTTAGTACACAGTAAAGCTGCAAAACAATAAAACCTGATTCCTTAATATCTCTCAGGCACACACCTGTTACCTGAGGGTGTTCTCTTCAAGGGTTAAATCCAGCACAGCCTCGCTGCCCGAGGGAGATTACCACACCTACCCGAAGGTCCGAGATGGGTAAAACTCCCACAAGGCTTGCCTTTACTAGAGCCCTCAATCCAGCTAATTTCACCAGGAGCTGCCTGGGGTCCTTGGCTTACCGCCATTACCACAGCCGGGTAGAACAAAGACCAAAACCCACGCTTTGGGAAATATACCTTTTTTCCCCCTCCCCTCCTCTGCTGCCTCTTAGCCAATCACCATGCACCTCACCTGGCCAGGCAGGGGGAAGGGAACTCATGACTCATGGCTTGAACTATTTACATATGAAAGCCCTAGGCCAGCTTCTCCAGGCATCTAGGCGCCATTCATTCAAGAGGAACTATGCACACACACACACAGCCTTCACACATGAGGGGGTGTTGTGTGTGTGCATGCATGCAGGAACCCCCAAAAGCCCCTTTCTCCACACGCTAACTATGCACACCGCACCCACCCCAGCCGGTTCACACATGAGGTGAGTGTGTGTGTGTGTGTGTGTGTGTGTGAACCCCCAAAGGCTCTTTTCTTCACAATACTACACTAAAATAGCACAGAAGACGGAGCCTTCCAAAATACTGCACCCAGAAGAACGGGGATTTTTTTATTGCACAAGAAGTGCTAGTTGGTGTGACTGAATCGAGCTCTACAATAGGATAGGGAATTCCCTGTGTATGACTTCCCGGCAAAACCAGCTTTATAACAGTTGAGGTGTGACAGAGAAGAGGTGTGATGGGGGGGGGGGTGTCAGTCAGAACTTTCCCTCACATGTCCCTCCTTCCCCCCCTCGCTTTGCCTTTCCTGTGGGTGGGGCCCAAGGGACTGTTCTCTTTTGCTCAGCACACACATTTTCTCAGCTGTGATGTAGAGACAAACAAGAGAGAGAGAGAGAGAGAGAGAGAACTAGAGAGAGAGAGAACTTCCCAGCATGTCCCTCTGCCTCCACGCCACATTTTTGCGGTTCTGAGGTGGAAACAGCTGGGCAGGGCAAGGCCAGGCAAGATGGGAGAGAAATGTGTTTGCAAAAGAGAGCTCTCTTGTGCTTCTCCTCCTCTCTCCCCCCTCCACCCCCACCCAAATGTATTGATTTTCCAAATACAAGGATGACTAACAAGCAAAAGAAAAGAAAATTACATCTAATTTAAGTCCAGTTATTGACAGAGGGCCGTACATTTAACATTTCCCTCCTTTACTTTACAGGCAAAAATGTCGGTGGAATCTGTTGGCTACTTGCATATTTTCTTTAGGGGTCTTCATAACAGTGCATTATGTTTAGTCTCTTTCCCATAAAGGCTTTGATAGATGTTTGTTGCACATGGCCCTGATTTAATGATATCATGGCATTTTGTATAAAAATCAGATGTCTTAGCTTTGTCTTTAGCTAGTTTAAGTTGATGAGTCAATTCCACCACTACCCTTTCTTTCCAGGCCTTAATACACCATTCAGACTGCAGGTGGAGGATAATGTGTGTGTGTGTGTGTGTGTGTGTGTGTGTGTGTGTGTTCCCCCTGAAAAATCAGCCCTCCAAATAGACCACAACAGGGAGAAAGGCTCTAGCCTAGCCAGTGGTGGATATCTACCCCAAGGATGAGTTCTGTGTTACTCAAAAGCTTGTGTCCTGCATTTTTAGTGCAAGTTGAGCCAAAACATAGGTGGGGAAAAGAGGGCAAAGTCTGTTGAGTGAGTTCCATTGTGCTAATAATCTCACCCTTGTCCCAAACCTGCTACATAACAGCTACATACATACATACATACAATACAGGATTGTGTTAAAAGCAGAGCCTGCGAATACCCATGCTGCTCTGAGCCCCACCTGGATTACTTACCCAAATCTGCTTTTTAAATTGTTCTGACTAGGCCAGAAGGAGGAGGAGGACAAGATTATCAGCTGCGCTAGCCCCACCCTTGGCCCAGGTTGCCTGGGAACTAGAAGGAAGATGTGTTAACAGTGCCAGAAGGCATCTCTTTTGCACATATCTCAGCCAGGCATGTATCTTCCTTTTCCTGTTTATCAGCCTTACCAGCTCATTTTATGGCTTCTTCTGGTTGCTGTCTTATGCTGCTCTTTTTGAGTGCTTCCAGATCAGGCTTTTATTGTACATCACAATTTACAGGGCTACAGAGGATGAGGTCTTCCACTGGTAACCCTCCTGTGTTTTCCTACCACTGCTCCGGTCTTTTTTCTTACCACAGAAAATCCATTAAGGAGAAAAAGGTGCAATAGCTACACAATGCCTTCTAATTGCTAGTGCTACTAGGACCCCTCCATCTGGAAGCCCCCTTGTATTCCCTGGTGATAATGATCATAGTCACCATCCTGCACCTTTTGTTGTTAAGAACATAAGACGAACCATACTAGTTCAATCAAGGTTCAGCTAGTCCAGCATTTTGTTCACAAAGTGGCCAACCAGCCACTTTGCTGTGAAACCCACAAGCAGGGCATGAGTGCAACAGCACCCTCGCGCCCATGTTCCCCAGCAACTGGTGTACCCTAGGCATACTGCCTCTGATACTGGAGGTTGCATATAGTCATCAGGACTAGTAGCCATTGATAGCCTTCTCCTCCATCAGTTTATCCAATCCTCTTTTAAAGCCCTCCAAATTAGTGGCCATCACTACATCTAGTGGAAGTAAATTCCATAGTTTAATTATGTGTTGTGTGAAGAAGTACTTCTTTTTATCTGTCCTGAATCTCCTACCAATCAGCATCATGGGGTGACCCCAGTGGGTTCTAGTATTATGAGAGAGGGAGGAAAATGTCTCCCTGTCCACTTTCTCCACACCATGTTGTTGTTGTGGTGGTGGTTTATCTAACTTGTTTTTTGTTTCTTACACTTCCATTTTCTTTCTGTGTGCTGAATTACTGTTTCATTGCAAACAAGGCTTTTCTTTACGATTTATTTTTGCATTGATTTGAGAAGTGGTGTCTCTGCTTCGGACACTGGTTCCTTCCACATGAGGGCCTTTTAACGCTGCTGAGAAGTTCCTTTTCTGCTATCTGCTGAAAGCAGAATTAAAATGGAGGTGGGGGATCCACATGGCACTCAATGAATGAAATGCACAATGTCTGTTCACACAGCCTGACCTGTAATCATCCCTATAGGGGCGCCTCCATTCTCCTCCCCCCTGCCCCTCCTATCCAGACACATCCCACCCTCAATCCACACACGCATGCCTTAAAGACACACGCATACACCCCCCCCCGCCCAGAAAGTAAAGCACTGGACCAGCAAATTCTATAGTTACAGCCACCACAAGGACACCATCTTAAAGATCCACCCCCAAGCGTATAAGGTGTGTGTTCACAGGCAGAAACCAAGCCTTCACCTTGGCTACTGTTCCTCCAAACTCAGCTCTCATGAGAGCTTAGGCTGAAAGCCCCCCCCCCCCGCCCCCCCAACTCTCGGGAACTCCTTGCTCTCACCTAGGAGAACCCACAACTAGCAACCCAGATAAAAACATTCACTCCACAGTGCAGTAAGATGTGCACTCAGCTATGCTGGCAGAGTGACAGCTCCTTGGAAACAGGGGACCAGATGTAGTCAATTCCAAGCTACTTGCAGTCTGCCACTGTGTCTCGTGTCCTGCTTCCAGCTGGCTTCTCAACTTGCTCGACTGAGAGCTGCAGGACAAAAGATGCCTTTCGGCTTGTGCCTTTGTCCAGGCCCAAGCTTTATATTACCTGGAAGGGAGAAAGATGAAACAGCCTGAATCAGGAGACCCAGGTGAGCTAAGGTGGCCAACTCACCCCTCCAGCTAGCTCCTCCCAAAATAGCTGTTGTCCAACCCCACACTTTATTTTACCTGGATGCTGTAACCTTTCCTCATAGGAGAGTGGCTCCATCCCCTTGATCATTTTAGTTGCCCTGCTCTGCACTTTTCCCAATCTACAATATCTTTTTTTAGTTGCGGTGACCAGAACTTCACACAGTAGTCTAAGTGTGGTTGCACCATAGTTTTGTATGAGGGCGGTATGATCCTGGCAATTTTATTTTCAATTCCTTTTCTAATTATGCCTAACATGGAATTCTCCTATTTCAAAGCAGCTGCACATTGGGTCAACATTTTCATCACACTGTCCAGCTCTTTCTTGGTCAGTCACCACTAGCCTGCATCCCATCAGCTTATACTTGAGCTTTGGACTTTTTGCCCCAAATGTGCATCACTTTACACTTGCTTACATTGAACCACATTTGACATTTTGGTGCCCATTCTCCCAGTTTGGAGAGGTCCTTTTGGAGCTCTTCACAGTCCCTTTCTTATTTAACTACCCTAAATAATTTGGTGCCATCAGCAAACTTGGCCTGGAACAGATGTTAAGTTAACTGGCCTGTAACTTCCCGGATCCCCCTTGTATCCCTTTTTTTTAAAAAATTGTGTTACATTGGCCATTTTCCAGTCCTCTGGTACAGAGGCTGATCTTAGGGACATGTTACTGGGGAAAACCAACAACCGGGTCTTTGATGCGAGTTCAGCACTTAACGGGTTAACCGGCACTGAATATATATTGCCCTTTACAAGGCTCACAAGCGATTTAAACCGAACCGCGACCTAAATATAACACGTAACCGTATTTAAACCAAAGAATAGACTTTATTTACTACAAGGTTAATGGAGCGGAATTAATAGACTTCCAGGAATGTTGCACTATAAACAAAACCAGGTCGTGACCTGAATCACTAGAAAGCTTCAATAAAGAGGCATAGCAGTTTGCAGCAAAAGGGAGTCACTTCACACCAGAGACTCTGAACTTACGGACTTTGCGTAGCGGTCTGCATAGCCGACTCCGAGCCTGTCCGTGCTCGGGGAAGAGAACTGCTTGGCCCTACCCAGTGCTAGGGTTGGAGGATGACAGCACGTCCAGTGTTCCCAACAACCCGGTACCTCTGGCAGGGGTTTTTTCTACCCTGCTCGCCCCCTCCCCACCTCTTGGTGATCAGGTGGGCTTATTCCTGCCCGGGAAGAGGTGGCGCCTTTGGATTTACCGGCTTCTTTTGGGATACTTGGCAGAGATACTTGGCAGTTCTTTGAGACTGCCTCTCACCTTGCGATTGTTCATGCCTCTCCATGTGGATTGATGCTGATGTGCCCTGTTAAGGGTATGCAGATGTGGTCACGTACAACCCGTCTGACCAGAACGGTGTCTCCGGTCCCGCCCGGGTGGGGGATTATGCAGAAAGGTTTGCCAATATACAAGGGGAAAACTATGTCAGGGTTCATGTCACTGTGTGTGTGCTCAGGCTTTCTCCACAGTTACATATTTTTTGTTAGAAGATCTGCAGTTTCACATTTGAGTCCTTTAAGAACTCTAGGATGCATGCCTTCTGGGCCTGGTGATTTATCAACTTTAAATTTGTCAATAAGGTTGAGAACTTCATCTTTTGTCACCAGTGCTTTTTTTCTGGAGAAAAGGGTACCGGAACTCTTGGATTACAACATTTCCTCGGGAGTAGATGGCGATTAAATTGTAATGCAATTAATAGAAGAAAAGGTGCTGGAACTCAGTTCCGGTGAGTTCCACCAGAAAAAAAACCCTGTTTGTCACTACTATTTGCCTCAGTTTCTCAGTTCAGGCACAGGTATCTGTCCTCCATCTTAGCTCAGTGTAACTCAGTTGTCCTACCTTGGTGCTGGCGCTGGGTTACCACCATCGTGCTGGGGAATTCTTGACACATGTTGCCTGACACTATTCTAAATCTTGCAGTGCCACCTAAGGCATTTTGCTTCCTGAAGAAAACTCACAATGGCATTGCACACACACTAGGGCCAAAACTTAATAAAAAGTCTAGTTGCATCATTAAGATCAATTCCTTCCCTCGTCTATGCCCACCCCCTTGATGGTGCCAACTGAAGCAAGTCACTTCACCCAGCTGAATAGAAGGGCCGGGCTGGGCTGGGTGCTGCTCCAGAACTTGTCAGCACTCAACAAACAGGCATGGTTCAACTCAGAGGAGGATTCCTCTAGCAAACAGGGGATGAATTTGGATCCAACCTCTTCTCTGGAAATGGCTGCTCTTGCAAGGAAAACCTGAAGGTTGTCTACGTCACCCCCATCAGCAGGCAAGCCGCCCAGTCTTATGCACAGGTGTCCCATTGGGTTCAATGAAACTTGCCGTATTTTTCCGTCTATAAGACGCCCCCATGTATAAGACGCCCCCCACTGGGCAGTTTCGCAACCGCGTGGTTCTCTCCTTGGCTTACTTCCGTGTATAAGACGACCCTCAATTTTTAGTCTAACAATTTTAGGAAAAAGTATAGTCTTATACATGGAAAAATACTGTACTCCTAATAGGAGTGTGTTGTTCTGCAGCCCTAGGAGCCTGTATTGCAGGTCAACAGGTTGGAGCCCTTCCTTATCCTTATTAGTAGAGATGATTGTGGGATGAGGGTGGGTAGATGATTTTTCATGATTATGATTATGATTATTATTATTCATTAAAACCCTACTACTGTAAAATATTTACAACCCGAATGTGAAAATCCATTACAGGCTGGCACTCTTCATTCAGTTACTAATACAATAATAACACTGACTACTCTAACTCTCAGACATAATATCTAACACTAATTATTTACACTGTTGTTGTTGTTGTTTAATTTACACTTTAGTTTTTACACCAACAGTTAGAAATATTGCAAGCTGTTCCTTGATAATGTTATAGCTAGGTGGTGTATCCTCCTAGATCTAAATGGAAAAAAGGGGAGAGAACTAGGTTCTCAGGATGTAAACTTTATTAAATAGAGAAGCCCAACGCGTTTCGGCCTGTGTTTTTTTCAAGGCCTTCCTCAAGGGGCTGTAAAAGTTCAAAATACATACATTTAGTTAACATGGTGAGGACAACACATAATAAAAATACTTTCTCATTATATAATTAATTTCCTTATATTTTAAATAGAAATCATTTACAAACATTTTCTTAAAAATGAGGAACAAGTATTGCTTTTTAGATAAAAATATACGTATTCTTTATATAAATTATATCTTACTTGTAAAAGAGTCTGCAGATTTCTTAAACAACTGAAGTGTCTTTCACTGTTTTAGTGGCGACTGAAAAAATAGGTCTTTTCGAACGTTATTATTATATTTTGGTACAGTTTTTTTCTTTTGGGCGTTATCTTGTTGGCAAATTGTCAAGGACATCCAGTCAGGGCACAGCTTCTATGTCAAACTGCAGTAATTTGCAGAGTCACATCAATGGGAACAGTTCCAAATCCTCATTGAGACCCTTTGGTTTTAAAGTATCTAATTTAATAATCCATTGTATTTCCCTTCTTAATAGTTGTTTTTCATTATTGGTGTTAATTTTATCCAGAGCCCAAAATGTAAGATCTGCACTTTACAGAACAGCAACATTCCTTCACAGATCTTCACAGTGGTCCCTCTGTTCACTTTCTCCAAAGCGTGCATAACTTTGTACATCTCTATCAGACATGTCCCAGTTACTGGCTTTTCTTCTAAGCTAAAAAGCCCCCAAATGCAACCTTTCCTCATAAGGGAGTTGCTCTAGCTCTTTTATCATTTTGGCCATCACCCAGCTCCCTGCCAAAGAACCAAAGACAGGAGTTCATGTTAGGAATCTAGGAAGCTGCCTTATACTGAGTCAGACCTCTGGGTCCATCTAGCCCAGAATGGTCAACATGGACTGGATGTCAGGCAGGATCCTTTCCTAGCCCTACCTGGAGATGTCAGGGATTGAATCTGGGACCTTCTGCATGCAAAGCAGGTGCTCTATCACAGTGTTCTCCAACCTTGGGTCCCCAGATGTTTTTGGCCTACAACTCCCAACTGACCCAAGGTTGGGGAACACTGCTCTCTATCACACTGAGCCACAGCCCCCACCCTTTGACGTTCTTTGGGGTCAAACTAACTAGACATTTCTTTAATTCATTTCTATACCGCCCAATAGCCAAAACTGTCTGGGCGGTTTACAAAGATTAAAAACTTAAAAATACATTATAAAACCATATACATAGAAACAGACAAACATACAACACACAAAGAGACACACATATACCTAAAAACAATATGGCACCTTTAGGGGCAAATAACAGGTTTAGGGAATTATTTTCAGCAGGAAAATGGCATGGAGAAAGGTCATGCTGTCTCATATTGCAGGATTGAGAGAGGAAAGTTGAGGCTGCATTTGGGGTGAAGCCACTAAAAACACTGTTATCATGAACATATCCCCTGCCCTGCACACATACACACTATCACACTACCACCACCACCCTTTAGCACAGACTTAAAAACCAGCAAAACAACAGTTTGGGGAGGTCAAAAATCCAAAATTCAGCCATATCTATAAAGGCCCATTCAAACAAATAGGTGCCCCCCCCCCCCGGCATTGAAGTATCATCAGGGAGGTTGATAGCCAGTTACAAGAGAGTTGCAGTTCTCCATTTCCAACACTACACAACAGGTGTGTTAGGTTACACAAATTATTTTGGATTTGGAAAGACAGATATTGCAAATGAATTCATTTCTCTAATTGTTCTTTTGTGTCTAACAAATTCTATGCCTGTCTGCCCAGAATTAAGTCCCATTGAGCTCAATGGGGCTTACTTCTGAGTAGACAGTCCTAGGTCTGCACTGCAAATCACCAGAAACCATCCCACATGGACATACTGAACACAGGACCACAGAAGAGATCCTACATGAAACACACCTCAGGTTGCAGCAAAGGGAAATTGTGTGCATTATTTATTATATTTATATCCCCCCCTTTCTTCCAAGGAGCTCAAGATGCTAATTGATGGTTCCCCCTTTTATCCTCACAACAACCCTGTGAGGTATACTGGTTAGGGTGAGCAACAGTGACTGACCCAAGTCACCCATTGAATTTCATGGCTGAGTGGGGATTTGACCATGGGTTTCTTTCCCAAGTCTTATGCGTAGTGTACTAGTAGTTAGTCTTGCTAAATTGCCACCACCATCAACCCTTCCAAAGTGCTCTAAACCTGCATGTGCTGGTCTTTCTACTCCAGGGGTGGGGAAACATGTGGCCCTCCAAACGTTGCTGGACTGCAACTCCCATCAGCCCTAGCCAGCATGCCAGTGACAAGGGATGATGGGAGTTGTTGTTGTTATTATTATATTTATTTATCTCCCTCCGCCTTTTCCCCAATTCTGGGAGTTGCAGTCCAACAACTTCTGCAGAGTCACATGCAGGCTCATAACCAGCCTAAAAGTTTTGAGGGGGCCCACTAAAAAAGTAGGGGGGCAATTCGTTTGGTCTGCAGGCCTTTAAAAATTTGGGGGGTAGAGAAAAATTAAGTGGGGAGTGGGGGAGAGGTGCCCCTGCCGCCGCTACAGGCTTGCTCACACGTTCCCCATCAGTATAAAATGAAGACAGCTATTTAATAATAATAATTAAAAAAAAGGTGTGTGCGTCTGGTTTCGTCCCATTGGTCTGTTGCATTACACAAACACGCCTCCGATAAAAATGTTTATTGCGGATTAGCACGAGACACCAGCGCGTGGTTCGCTCTGGAGACGCCCAGCCTAGTTCCTGTAGGTTCGTTGCATCATTTAGGTCTCCTCTCGCTTGGTGGTCGCAAGCTACCCAGCCCTTTCTTCGTCTTCGGCACCTCTCAGCAGTACTGGATCGATTTATTTTATTGCCTGCTGTGAAGGACGGAAAGAAGCCCAAGGCAGACGGTTAGTAGTGACACATTCTTCCTTATGCCCATACACCTCTCCTGCTCAGGAGTCTGAATACAGTTGTTGCGTTCATCCGCTCCTTTGAATTAAAACAAAGTAGCCGCGGGGGTGGACAATCAGAATCGGCGATTGCGCGCTTTGGGGGTGGGGCATGAGTTACTGACTCTACGGGTAGGGGTGCATGATCCTGAAAATTGCTGCGCTAGAATTAGTCCGTAAGTTTAATTCTGTTTACTTAGTCCTCAGTCGAGAAAGTGATTTCCTCTCCCGCTACAGAACCTCTTATTGGCTGGCGGGGGGGGGGGGGGCGGACCTGGAAAGATCTTGACCATGTGTGGTCCAATGGCACAGATGGTACCTCTTGTATCATGGTATCTTGGCCCACTGTTTACAGTTTCCCCCTCTCTACCTGAGTGTGTGTGCATGCGGTGTCAGTCCATTGAGGATAAAGCGTCAAGCATCCACGAAGTGGGATCTCCTTCATGAACCTTTCTGCCTCTATGGGGTGGTATTAGGCACGTCATGGCTGCAGATCCTGAGTTAATTAACTAAAGGTGCAATCCTATGCATGTTTAGACAGGGGGGGGGGGGCCTACAACTCCCAGCATGCCCCAGCCAGCCATGCTGGCAGTTGTAGACCTTTTTGTCTGTCTAAACATGCATAGGATTGCACCCTAAGGGTGGCAGAGAGAGGCATATTCTGCCATTGCAGCAGGAGAATGCAGATCTCCCTGTATCCTGTTTGCATGAGCCCTAGAGCGTGTGGGAGAACAGCACACTTCCTGTTTTGCTGTTTCTTAGAATGCTCAAAGCAGCCCCATGTGACAATCAAACAGGGATTACCTGCACCCCTTTGCTATACTATAACTGAGTCGGTGGGGGATGTGCGCACACAAAAAAGACCCTGTACAACTTCTCTTGTGCCCTCACGATTTGTGTGGACGCATGGAGCACACAACCTTTATTCCAGTTTGAATAAACAACCAAAATAGGTTGTTAGCGTCATGTCCTAACTGGACAATACATGTGTTTGTCTTTGAGATGCATACCACAACACACTTTTGGCACAATAGACTGACACAGCTACCCCTCTCAAAATTATTGCTACTGAAGTGTACAGAGTTTCCTTCTAGACATAATGTGTTCAACTTGCTACGGAAATATTGAACATGATTTAACCACGTAAATATTATTTTGTAGCTGTGTGTGTGTTGGGGGAGGACAGACATTAATAAGTCACAATTTGTGCAGGACAATCCTATAGTTCTAGCAAGATGACTGCTAATCTGACACAGATTCATATAACTATTATTAGTTGAGTTCACGCCCTCGTTTTCTGAAAGCAGACATAGACACAGAGAGACCCTTGGGTTGAATCCAATGCTAGCCCTACTTAGAATAGAACTACTGTATTGAAATGAATCGTGGTTAAGTCCCATCCATTTCAGTAGATCTATTCTAAGTAGGACTAACAGTGGATTTAACCCCACATATTAAAAATTGCTTTTGCTGTTCCCACAGCTTTCAGAAATGAGTTGCTG
Organism: Shinisaurus crocodilurus; assembly: GCA_021292165.1. Lineage (NCBI taxonomy): Eukaryota > Metazoa > Chordata > Lepidosauria > Squamata > Shinisauridae > Shinisaurus > Shinisaurus crocodilurus. The sequence continues at coordinate 5,689,190 of CM037882.1, read as the reverse complement.
TAGGAAACTGGTTCAGGAAATATTACCTTCACCCCCTTGGTGCACAAAGAAGTTGTACAGTTTGAGGGTCCAGACCCTTGTCTGAGCATGGAAAGCCTGGTTATTACTTGGATGGGAGACCCCTCCTCTGGTTTCCTACATTGAGCAGGGGGTTGGACTCGATAGCCTTGTAGGCTCCTTCCAACTCTTATGATCTATGAAATCTATAATCTTTTTTCTTTTCTTTTTTTCCTACTGAGGGTTATAATAGACTTAGAGCAAAGTTGTTTGCTTTACAACTGCTCCCACCAGTTTCAAGGCACCTGGTGCTTTTCAGCACCAGGTTAAGAAGACCTTCCTCTTCTCTCAGGCATTTGGCAGCATACAATGAGGTTTTAATCAGGTCTTGAATTTTTGTTGTTGATGATGATTGTTTAAAATTGTTTTTAGATATATGTGTCTCTTTCTGTATGTTTTATGTGTATATGTTCATATGTTTATAATGTATTTTTAACATTTTAATCTTTGTAAACCACTCAGGAAGCTTTGGCTATTGGGCAGTATAGAAATGTAATCAATGAAATGAAATAAATGAAATGAGGCTCTCATAACAGGGTAAGGGGAGAACTGAATCCTCCTGTTGTAGTGGCAGAATGTGCCCCATTCTTCCACCCGTAGTAGTCTCTTTTCTGCTAACATTGTCACTGGCTGTGCTCTACAGGCTTGACTCTACAGTTAGGCATTTCCCTGCTTTGTATTTAGTTTTTATGCATTTATATTTCTATGGAAATCATTTGTTATACTATATATTAAAGCAGGGGTGGACAGAAGGTAGATCTCAGGGGTTTTAGACTTCAACTCCCAGCATTCCTGCCCATTCGCCTTGCTGACAGAGGCTTTTGAGAATTGAAATCCAAAACATCTGGAGAACTACCTTCTGCCCACCCCTCTATTAGAAGAATGAGATTTGTGAGTTGCAAGATATACCACAGTAACAGAGGCATTTGTTGTGTTCAATGATCATATGGCAGAATTAATTCTCTTAAAAGGGGTTTGGGATTGGAATCCCTTTAGAAATCCTCTTTAATAAATTGTGTTTGCTTGTTTAGAGTGAAGCATTGTTGGTCATATGGATCTTCCAAAGGGAATTCCTACAAGCAGCTGAGACTTGGGCTTACAGCCCCACCTTGTGGCCTAGCTGGAAAAATAAAACCCCACACTTGCCTGGGAATGACTTGTTTTTCCCCCTCTTCAGTTGCTTAAGAACATGGAGATGGCTCTACTGGCCCCAGTGATGCCCAGGCCCCAGGTAACAGCTACAGCTCTCCCAAGGTTTTAGAAATGGTGGGGAAATGTTCTACTTGTACAACAAAAGCACGATCTGAAGTTGCCTGGCTTTTGCACAAGAAATGGATACAAGTTAGTCAAGAGTAATTGTTCCTGCATTTAAGGTACAATCCACGGCTGGCTGAGGAATGCTGGGAGTTGTAGAACATTTTTTCTGTCTAAACATGCATAGGATTGTACCCTATGTGCGTATTTTATTGCGCACTTGCAGTAATGTGCTCTTGCGGTCATGTACATTTGCAAATGACTGAAATTGTGCAAATGCCCCCTCCCAAAAGTAAAAAAAACTGGGCTGCAAATCCGCAGAATCTGTGTCACTCAGAAAAAAGATGGTCTACTGTGAAATCTGCAGGTTAGAGTCATAAAAATTCATTGTGGATTTCTCCTACATTCTTAAGTTAGAGTAGATGGAGATGGGGGCAGCCTCTTTGGGGTTTCCATTGACTGTCATGGTAGTGCTATAATTTATCCCAACCCTTTTGCCAGCATAACATTACTTAGAGCAGGGCCAAGCTCTAAGTCAGCATAGGATTCCAGCTAGGTTCTACTCCTCCAGCCATTACACATATTTGGCCCTTGCACCAGCGGTGTCACACTGAGGTCACAGGTCACAGCGGTGTAGCTCCCCAATGCTGCCATGTTGTATCTTCAGGATCTGCCAGTGCAAGTGCCCTGACAGGGTCTCACTCCCCACTTCTCCATGCTTACATCACATGCATGGAGAACAACTGAGCAAGGCTTTAATAGCAATCCTGTCCATGTCCAGCCAGCATAGAACAGCATACTTTGTGCTGTTATGATCATAAGGAAGAATGGGGTCTAACCCAGTCACTTGGTGGTGCCACAAGAAACAGGGCTCTTGGTCTAACCTATCTGTGTGGATGAATGTGATGAGAATTATAAGGCATTTTGTCTTGTGGAAACATGCAACTTTGTGTACACTGAATCTGGGGTGCTGAACTCACCCCAGAGAAAAGTGCATCAGACAAGGCAAATTGTGCATTTGCAAGGCGTTTGTCTGACTGAATGTTCCCCCCAGGCTGTTAGGATCAGAATAAGAATGGATTTCAGGTTTCAGCTACTTAAGGTAAGTTCAGACTTAATCTTTCCTTCAGCAATGTAAATGCAGGAAATCTACATAACACAGGCGAGGCCTAGTCATAGCTATTAAGAGTGAATTAGCAGTTGAAAAGCCTGAGTCCTATAAAACATTAAATCATCATAACAATGCTTTCCCTCAGTTGATTTCTTTTCTTTTTGGAGGAGGTGTTTTTTGCTCTTCCTGGCAATAAAAAACAAACAAACTAAAATGACCTATGGATGGCTGCTGTTGTTCCTCCACTGCCTGGGGACACTGAATCACCCCAGATACAGTATTGTTATGCAGATTTTTTGGGGGTCATTTTATGTCCCAGGCATGTTTGGTTATAGAAAGAAAACTAAAAGGCAGGTGGCTGAAATTTGGTAATATTGTTGACTACCCTGTTTTAGGCAAAGTCCTACCAGGACAGAATTGCAGGTCTACTTATGTGTAAATTACACCATAGAATGTGAGCCTGGGGTAAGAAAAGCACCCCAAGATGCAGGATGAAGGTTTAAGAAAGTTTTCACAATATAGTTTTTATTAGTGACCCATAAGCAACAACCATGCCGAATTTCAGCTTTCTAGCTTAATGGGAAATGGGAGATAACTTGATGAGTCAGGGCTCTCATATACAGTCATGCCTTGGATTGAGAGCATAATTCGTTCCAGAAACATGCTTGTAATCCAAAACACTCTTATATCAAGATGAAATTCCCTCCCAAAAAATTGTACTGAGATTTTTAATTTAAGCCGTACTACAGTACTTGTATTGCAAGACGTCGCTTGTATATCAAGTAAAAAAAAATTAAATAAATATTTAAAAATTTGCTTGTCTTGCAAAACACTCTCAAACCAAGTTACTTGCAATCCAAGGTATTACTGTATGTATATATATATATATAGAGAGAGAGAGAGAGAGATTACAGAGTTAACTCAATGAGTCCCATTTACTACAGGGTTTTTCCTCCTGATTTCTGCACCGCTTTGCTAAACTACTTGCTCTGAGCAATATGGGCTTCACCACTTATGGCATCCTGTCTTGGATTTCTAATTCCAGATGAGCCAAGACCAGGGGCTCTGCACGTGAATGGAACTGAATCTGACCACAGTTTTTTCTCAAGGGCTGTGGGAGACTACATAAATGACAACCCCACAGTTGGACACAGGAAAGATGGAGGCTGAAGAAACTCCTGAGAAAGCTCCATTGGACCAAGAAGTCCTCTGCCCCGGTGGAGATCTTGAGCAAGAGAATCAAGGATCTCGTGAACAAGAAAATCAAGAAACCATGGAAGCTGAAGAAATTCAGAAGAAAGCTGTGTTGGGCCAGGAGGATCTCAATCCTGGTGGAGATCTTGAGCAGGAAAATCAAGGATCTCTTGAGCAGGAAAATCAAGAAATGATGGAAGCAGAAGAAATTCCTAAGAAAGTGGTGTTGGGCCTGGAGGATTTCTGCCTTGGTGGAGCTCTTGAGCAAGAAAATAAAGAAACGATGAAAGAAGAAAAAATTCCTAAGATACCACTGTTGGGCAAGGAGGATCTCTGCCATGGTAGAGATCCTGAGCAAGGGAATGCAGCAGGTAAGAGCAACTTTTCCACTTGAGAGTGGACAGCAGAAGCCAGACTGATGTAGAGGGACCACCTCCCAAGTGAAAGTGTGTGTCCAGCAAGCAGGACCGGTGCAGGGCAGTTTGGCGCCCTAGGCGATATTATATTTAGCGCCCCCCCTCTCGTGCCATGGGGGGGCTCCGGAGCAAAGCAGCCCTGCTCTGCAAAAATCCCCCGCAGCCAGCCGGACCCCCGCCACCCCTGCCACCTACCTTCCCCCCACCCTGGCCGCCGCCTCCGAGGAGGAGGAAGTGACGCAACAGGACCCCCGCACTCTGTTTTTGGCTGGGGAAACCAGGGCAACAGGGCTGTTTAAGCCCTGTTGCCCTGGTTCCTCCCGCCAGAACAGCGCGGGCGGGGCTCCAGAAGCGGCGCGGAGAAGGTAGGTGGCGGGGGGCGGAGGCGGGGGCAGCCCGGCGGCCTGGCGGCCCGGCGGCGGTGGCGGCAGCGAAGAGGAGCGCAGCGTTTCTGCGCCCTCTTCAGCCACGTGCCCTAGGCAACCACCTAGTTTGCCTAGCGGTAGCGCCAACCCTGCCAGCAAGACTGTGTATCTGCAGACACCATCTAATATACAAACATAGGAATACGTTTGGTTTTAAAGCTTCAGTGTGTGCCTTTGGAAACACCATTTCTACTTTTGCCACTGCTGCTTGAGACTGCCTGCACTGGCACCCTGCTGCCTTTTGTTTCCTCCCGTTTGCCCTTCCTTATCCCAGTTGGTTCCAGTGCTGCTCTTTATTAGCAGTGTCAGCCCCAGGTGTTTTGCTAGCTGAAGTGCATCCCAAATGGCATCCCCCTCCCTGCCGGGGCCAACTCTTTAAAGTCTTGCTGCACCATTCAGACACCAATTCTTACCATCATCTGGTCCCTCCAATGGTGCCACCTGAATGAGGTCGCTGGATTTTGCTGCATGGCAGTGGCAGCCGTGCTTATTAGCCCCAACTATCCTAAGTTCACTGCCTCCTCTCAATCTCTCTCTTTTTTTTTTATTACATTCATATCCCACCTTTTTTTCTTCTTGCCAGGAACCCCAGGTGGCTTACATGTTCCTCTTCCTCTCTCTTTTATCCTCACAACAACCCTGTGAGGTAGGTTAGGCTGAGAGTCAGTGACTGACCCAGAGTCACCCAGTGAGCTTCATGGCCAAGTGGGGACTAGAACCCGTATCTCCTGAGTCCCAGTCCAGCACTCTAACTACTACATGATACTGGCTCTCATTTCCCCAAGTCTCTTTTCCCGTTTTATCTTTCCTTCTGGATCTTGTCTTTTCAGTCCGTTGTCTGTTTTGCAGCCATGCCTCGAGCCACCCTTCCCCTTCATATCCTTACCTCCAGGGAATTGAATTTTCAGTTTACTCGGTCTCCCTCTACCTTACCCACAAAGCTTCTACTGTCCCTTGTGTGAGGTATAAAACCCAACAAACTGACCTCACTTCTCTTATGGAGCGCTGCCTGAGAATATTCTGTGGTACTAATTGTACTCCTTCAGCAGTTATAATATCTGTGAACATCCCATGACATCACCTCAGATTAGCCAAGAGGTGCTAGAGGCTTCAACACTGTGGTGAAAACATCCCATACGGCAGTGTTCTCCAACCTTGGGTCCCCAGATGTTTTTGGCCTACAACTCCCAGCATGCCCCAGCCAGCATGCTGGGAGTTGTAGGCCAAAAACATCTGGGGACCCAAGGTTGGAGAACACTGCCATAGGGAGATTAAAATGGGGGGTGGCAACAACTGAGTACAGTTTGTGCCATAGAAAATTGCATCTGGGAAGCCCTTTAAGCAGGATAGGGTGGGCTGAGTCATGTATTCCTGCCCCTTTACTGTTCCTAAATAATTGGCATACTGCTGGTGTGCTAATGCCAAATATAAAGTAGGGAACTGGGCTAGCTCTAAATGGTGGTTCAAGGTCAGCACTTTTAACCTGCCTAGCATTCAACCATTACAAGTCATCATTCAGAAATACCAATAATTGAGCTGTAACAGTTCATGCTAGAGCTGAACTGAATTGTGGGTGAAATTCTTCAGCAAATCCCTCCTTGCAAAAAGTTGGATTTGTATTTTCCTACTTGTTGCAATGTGTGTGGGGGGGGGGTTGTTTTTTGTTTTCGTTTCGAAGTTCCTTCTTATGGTTGGTGTTAAACTCAAGGGATTTCAATACAAACTGAGCGTGAATCTATTTAATGTGGCTATCTAATACAAGGCCTTATTGTTTCAACATTCCTCATCAGGAGTTAAGATTTACTTTTTAAAATGCATCATTCAGTTCTGAAACTTGAATTTTAAAATCATGCCAAATTTCAATGTAGTTTGCAAAATTTTAGTATTCTTTTTCTCTCTACTTCATGCAGATGCCACCAAATTATGAGTCCTCCGCCCCATCCTTCCCACTGGAGCAGGCCCAGGACAACTAATTATATTTCTTTCTTTCCCCCTTTGTGCTCTAGGGCAATCTAACCGTGACAGAGATCAGTCATGTATAAAGATTGTCTCAGCTGTAGCTGTTGGAACTTTTGTTGCCATCACCCTCTTCTCCATTTTTCTTCAAGGTAAGTTGCCCAGACTTTTCTGCTGCTACCTTGATTTTTTTTCTCCTTCTCTCCTGAATCTCATAGAGCTGCATGTCCATAGCCAGCAGGTCAGAAGCACTCCCGGACTGCGTAGGGATGTCACCGTTCTGGTTTTTTTTTTTGCATTCATGGACGGTGAGCTGGTCTGAGCAAAAGGAGAACGTTCGTGAACAGACTCGCGTGAGCCGAACAAGGCGAGTTTGCTCTTGCTGAACGGTTCCTGAAAAATTCTCACACAACCTATATAGTTGTACCAATCTGTTTTTTTGCGTTCGCAAACGGTGCGCGAACAGAGCTAAAAAGGAGAACGTTCGTGAACAGACTCGCGTGAGCAAAAAAAGGCAAGTTTGCTCTCGCTGAACGGTTCATGAAAAAAAAAAAGTAACAGTCGTACGTGCCTTCCCTGGCTTTCTATCACTTTGAGAGCAACCTATGATTTCATCCTCCCAGTCTCTGTGAGGCTGTGGATAAGGACTTGGCTTTGGCCAAGCTGTCCTCTGATGATCTCCAGGCGGAGTGGAGAACAGGGGTGCTACCAAATGAGGCTTTCCTTGTGCAGTTACCCTGCTTCATTCACAGAGTGTTCTGGGGGTTCCAGATGTTGTTGTCTTCCATTTTGTCACCCTCCCATGGTTCCTCCCAACTGCTTCTTCTGTGTTTTTTCTTATCACAGAAAATTCATTAAGGAAAGGAAGATGGAATAGCTGCACCATGGCTTTTGATTGGTAGTGCTAGGAGCCATCCCTCTGGAACCATACCCAGATTCACCTCGTGGCTAAGGGGTTTGGGCCCCTGCCCCATGATCTCGGGAGGACCCACTGTCAGTGCCACCCCCCATCTACCTGGCCAGTGCCCTTTTCTTTTGTATTTTCCATGCAGACAGCACCAGTTTATTCCATGCGTAGCGGCTGCCACTGTGCCACTCCCTTACTGCTCTGTCTCCCCAACAACCTTTTTTTGCTTTTTCACATCAAAAACATGACACAGGGAGGGGGCTTCTAAAAAAAAATTGGGAGGAATAGCTAATACCCTGGAAGAAAGAAACAAAATTCAAAGTGATCTCGATAGGCTGGAGCGCTGGGCTGAAAAAGACAGAATGAAATTTAATAGGGATAAATGCCAAGTGCTGCACCTAGGGAAAGGAAACCAAATGCAGAGTTACAGGATGGGGGATACTTGGCTCAACAATACTACAAGTGAGAAGGATCTTGGAATTTTTGCCGATCACAAGCTGAATATGAGCCAGTAATATGATGTTGCTGCAAAAAAAGGCAAATGCTATTTTGGGCTGCATTAATAGAAGTGTAAGTACTAGTTCCCCTCTACTCAGCCCTGGTTAGGCCTCATCTTGAGTACTGCGTCCAGTTCTGGGCACTACACTTTAAGAAGGATGTAGACAAACTGGAGAGGGTTCAGAGGAGGGCAACAAAGATGATCAAGGGACTGGAAACAAGGCCCTATGAGGAGAGACTGAAAGAACTGGGCATGTTTAGCCTTCAGGAGAGGAGACTGAGGGGAGATATGATAGCACTCTTCAAGTACTTGAAAGGTTGTCACACAGAGGAGGGCCAGGATCTCTTCTCGATCATTCCAGTTTGCAGGACACGGAATAATGGGTTCAAGTTACAGGAAGCCAGATTCTGCCTGGACAGCAGGGAAAATTTCCTGACTGTTAGAGCAATAAGACCAATGGAACCAACTACCTTGGGAGGTCATGGGCAATCCCACTCTGGAGGTATTCAAGGTGTAACTGAACAGCCATCTGTCAGGGATGCTTTCACTTGGGTTCCTGCATTGAGCAGGGGGTTGGACTCGATGGCCTTATAGGCCCCTTCCAACTCTAGTATTCTATGATTCTATAAAATGCTGCCGTCACCACGCTGTTGCACTGCCCTCAATGCATTTTACTTCCCACAGCACACAAACAATAAGGATGGTCTCGGGGGGTGGGGGGGCAGTGCACTGGCCCCCCATTGGGGGCTGGGAGATAGACAGACAGTGGAAGAAGAGGAGTGCTCAGTCTAGCCTGCCTGCCTGCCTGCCTCTCAAGGTGAGGAGCATGTGGCCCTCCAGGTATTTCAGCCTGCAGTTCCATCAGCCCCAGCCAGCAGTGGTGTAGTGGGACCAGGTCTCACAGGGACACAGCGCTGGCACTTCTTTTATTAGCAGGGATGCTGATCTCATCATTATTGTTAATTTCATCTCTATACCACCCAATAGCTGAAGCTCTCTGGGTGGTTCACAATTCATAAAAACACAGACCAGAAATACAATAAAAACAGCATAAATTTTTTCCAATATATAAAATTTAAGAACAATATAACAGCTAAAAACAATTATAATACAAAGTATTAAATACAATGCTTCTGCCACCCCACTCAGAATTTCCTGTTCCTTCTGACCTTAGCTGCAATCCTCCCAGTAGATGGGTGGGGAGGGGCAATATTTTTTTCCTGCAACAATACATTGTAATGCAAAGTTTTTGTGGTGCCTTGGGCTTGAATGAGCAGTTAAGAAGCCTCTTTCTCTGAAGAAAAGACCTCCTCTTGGGAGATGAAAACTCTTAGAACTGGTTTGTAGGAATGGATCGATGCAGCTGCCTGCCTTTTTGGACTCTCCTTGGGGGCGATGGCTCTGGGGACCATCATCATGCGTGCCCGCTCTTCAGCATTTATGACTGTGCCACTGCTAGCCAGCATAGCCAATGATGAGGGATGATGGGTGTTGTAGGCCAGAACATCTGGAGGGCCACAAGTTCTCTATCCCTGAGTTTTTGTACCCAGAGTTGCTGCCTCCTCCTCCTCCTCCTCCTCCTCCTCCTCCTCCTCCTCCCAGAATCAGATCAATAGTAGTCCAAGAGCCCATGACAAAATACGTATGTCATAAGGTACAAAATATGTTGTAAGGCACCAACATTGTTTGGTTTTCGGCACCTGCTGAAGACATCGTTATTTAAGCAAGACTTCCCTGATTAACCAGCAGTGGTTTTATTGGTACAATCTGATTTTAAAAGTTTTAATTCTGTATTTTGATGATGATGATGATGATGATGATGATGATGATGATGATGATAATTTTCTCCCCTTTTCATTGTTCACCACTCAGATATTTTATTGGATGTGGAGTGGTATAGAAATCTTGGAATAAATAAATAAATAAATAAAATACAGACGGTTCGACTATCTGGGCATCTTACAAAGGTTGTGTCATCTCCCAAACTGCCAGTCCTGAAATAGCTGGGCATTTCCTGTGTTGTGTTTATGCCTGTTGGGGAGTGGACGGTCTAATTCTCTGTTCCTTTTTTAGAAGTATCAAGAAAAAGGGGGCAGCTACTTTCTGGCCCAGCATGTCCAGATGAGTGGATTGGATATCAGGGAAAGTGCTACTACTTTTCAATAGAAAAAGGGAATTGGACCTCTGGCCAGGACTTCTGTTCATTGCAGGCTGCCACCTTGCTCACTTTCTATTCTAGCCAGGAAAAGGTAAGAAAGGCATAGCTATATTGTCTGCCATTCCCATCCTTTGCCATACAGAGTGGTGTGGTTTTGTTGGTGACCATTGGGTGCAAATTGCACGTTTGTGCAAATGCATTTAATGGAGCCCTGCTGGCTAGGATTTTGAGCAGAGGAATGGAAGGGGAAGGAAGTGTTTAACCCTTTTTGATGCTGCCTCTTTGTATGCTCAAAATTCTCTCAACTGAAGCAGATTTTCTCCCTGCAAGATTCCCCCAGTCTTGCTTTGCTCCTTGTTGGAGCAACCATACAGAAAACCCTGTCTAGCTCCCAGCCCCAGCACCATTCAGAGCTTTCTGTGGTGCTGATCTTTTTTTTTGCCTTGCTTCCTGAGAAACCCGACCTAACCTGACCCCTGCTCCAGATCTGAGCCATAAAAGAATCCTGCAAGCTGCAACCGAAGCCACATTTCAGAGCATCAGCGGAACCCATGGTCTGAAAGGCGCACATTGATTTGTTTGCCCTGAAGGGGATTAATCCTTTATGTGCTCTCCAAATGAGTGAGATCAAAACACTCTCAAGTGCCTGAATTGCCCACTTCCACCTCCACCTTCCTGTGCTGCCCCCCCCCCCCATGCTTACCTGGGGCACTGGAAGAGGGAGAGGATGGCTTCTGAGGTGCCATCAGCATACACTGATTCAACTAATGTTCCATTCCCATCAGAGATGCTGGGACTTCGCAGACCCAGCATCCCTCCTTGGTGGGAAAAGCCGCTTCTCTGAGGAGTTGGAGTTCCCACTGTTGCCTTCCCCAGGTAACTGTAGCGAGCTTTTGGAAAGGGGAGCATGATACGGTCAGGGCAGTGGAGCCAATGGTGGGTACTTCAGGTGCAGCTTGACCTGCTCCTGAATAGGCAAAGAGAGGCATTTGCATTTATGAGCACCTCTGTTTATTTGCGACATCCCGGGCTGGGACACGGCACAGAAAGGTGTCTCTTTCACCCCTCCCTTGCCCTAGACATGTTGTCTCTGTGCATACATTTGCAGGCATGCTCACAGTCCACAAACATTTAAACATTGTTTTAAAAATGGTGATGGTCGTGGTTCCACAGCCCAACTGAGGTCAGGTGGTGAACTATTTATTCGTGACCCAACAGAGGAAGACCTCTTCTTCCCTAGTAAAAACACATCTGAACCTCTTGGAGGGTGTGCTATTTTGAGTAGAAAAATGGCCAGTGGGGAAAGATTTTGTCTATCCCCATGCCTGCTCTTCTGCTCAAAAAGCAGCTTCAGGGGACTGCAATCTTTTTTCTTTTCTTTTCTTTTTTCCCCAAAAACCCATTAGGGCATTTTTGCATGCATTCCTATATAATGTATAGTTTTCCCTCAAGCATTAGTTAATACAAGGAAATGGGTGGTATCTCTGAGAATGCCTGCAAAACAAAACAGGGTATGTAAACAATGAGATCATCTTTGTCAAGCTGCAAAAGTTAGCATATCAGACAGGTATTGCAAAGAACATATGCTGCAGTAATGTAGGACAAAACTATTTAGGAGCAGCAAGGACATTGTGAAGCAGGGGTGGGGGACCTGCAGCCCCCCAGATGTTCTTGGACTGCAACTCCCATCAGCCTGCATGAGCAATGGTCAGGGAAGTGGGTGCAGGTTCCCAGTCCTGCCATGGAGATAACATGACTCTTTCCATGGCATTCAGCTAGAATCTCTCTTGATCCACCTCCTGGTAAAAATAGTTTGCTAATCTCCCAAATCTGGAACTGCACAGAGGCCACAGGATTGCATCTACCTGTAATTGTCCTTAAGGTGGTCCTCTGTGTCATGTTCAGAGGCCTGGGACTCTTGCTAAAAAAAATCTGCATTCATAAAGTTTAGAAGATGTAGAGCAGGAATGTAGAAGCTGAGGCCCTCCAGACATTGCTGGACTGCAACTCCCATAATTCCTGACCAGAAGCCATGCTGACTGGGGCTGATTGGAGTTGGAGTCCAAGAACATCTGAACATCGCTTCCCCACGCATGATGCAGAGTTTCTTCATTGTAAACAGCCACAAGCAGACTGGTCCTTGCTTTGATGGTCTAACATAAATCTTGGGGTGGACTATCTGTGCTTAGCCCAGGGCATTCTGAAATCCTGGCCTGGATCAAGGAATGAATCTGCTATAAATGTTTCACTCTGTGCAGTAACACATTCTGTCCACCTTCTATGCCTGTGTGGCTCTGCCTTTCATAAGTGTTGTTGTATGTAGCCTGTCCTATCGTGCAACATTGAAAAATCTCTTCTGAGAGGAGAGGAAGGGCAGGAGTGACTCCTCACTGGAAGGTTCCTTGATGTGGTCTTGCAGTTATCAAATGTGTGGCTGCTTCAGGACCATTCAAAGAGCAACACATACAAGTAAAAGTATTTTTTAACATAAAATCTGAATACCACACATAGGTATCCATTTCTAAAAGTGTTTGTATTGTTAGCTTGTGGATATTGCAAGTCAATTCTCTTAACATCCATGCCGTCTCATCTTGAAAGGATTTTGTGATGCGTTACAAAGGCAAAACCCCATTTTGGATTGGCCTCTGGAGAGACCCAGGTCAGCCCTGGAAATGGACAAGTGGAGAAAATTCAATGTGAGTTCTCCTCTCCTTTTAATCTTCACTGGTGAAGCCTCCACAGCTGCAAAGCCAGCCATTCACTCTTAATGGGGTCGATCCCATTATCACAGTTAACAATATAGTTCTGCAGCAATATCTCATTGAACCTCAAATCTATGAAAAGTTCAAAATATACAGTATTAGAAAGTCTTGGGGTCAAACTAGACTGTTCTACAGAACCCTAAGATCTGGGAATCCATGTCTCCAGTGGTGATCTGAAAAGTGATGGGTAAACATTTTCATTGAGCTGTCCACCACAACCCCAAGATCTCTTTCTTGGTCAGTCACCACTGGCTCAGATCCCAATAGCTTACTTTGAAGTTGGGATTTTTTGCCCCAAGGTGCATCACTTTACACTTGCTTACATTGAACTGCATTTACCATTCTGATGCCCATTTCCCCAGTTTGGAGAGATCCTTTTGGAGCTCCTCACAATCCCTTTGTGTTTGTGATGTTGGGATATCAGAGCATTCATTTGATTGATCACCACCATTAGAACAAATCAGCTTCCATGTCGCTTTTACCACTACAAAAAGTTGTTAAGAGCCCCCTGTACTGAACAGGCTGTGAGGTTTGAATGGATCCTCATTTAGATCCTTGCTCAGACTTCCCTCTGCTTATATTCACACCACAATCACTTGTGAAGTGGCAGTTATCAAGTGACATGTTTACCTCCATTAATAGTACTGCATTAAATCACTATGCACCAAAGCAGTTCTGTGAAACAGTTTCAAACAACCAGATTATCACTTGATGGCCACAGTGAAGGATGTGAAGCAGAATGAGCACTAAAGAAATTGAGAGTTAATTTGTTAATTGTGTTAATCCTACCTGTGCAACTTTTAGAATCAGTCACCATAGATAATTGCTTTCTAGCCATAGGTCTTTGTTTAAAATAAGAGATGGCAATGGCCATCTGGCACGTTATGTTTTCTTAAGGTGCACCTGCAAAGGTGTGTGTGTACACACTCAAATGTAACATGTGGCACAATAAGAGCCAGTGTAGCTCTACACTAGAGCCAGTGAGGTGTAGTGGTTAGAGTGCTGGACTGGGACTCGGGACGGAGATCCGGGTTCTAGTCCCCACTTGGCCATGAAATTCCCTGGGTGACTTTGGGCCAGTCACTGACTCTCAGCCTAACCTACCTCACAGGGTTGTTGTGAGGATCAAATGGAGAGGAGGAGGAGGATTATGTAAGCCGCCTTGGGTTCCTTTCAGGAAAAAAGGCGGGGTATAAATATAATAAATAAATAAATAATCGTGTCCTTGCAGGTGTTGGGATTGGCTGTGGCTGCATGTCCACGTAGTGTACACTGGGTGGCAGGCATATGTTTGCTACCATATAACTTTAAGAGGCAATGATTTATGATGACTGAAATAGGATTCCAAAAAAATCAGAAGAAGCCAACTTGGAGAAGCACAGATGGCCAGTGCTTCCAATTTCCCATTTCTGCTTTGACATCTGGGAGGTTTATTTCAGATCTCACCACAGAAGAGACCAGTGAGTGAATCTATGCACAAGATGTTCCATGAGGAGTGGGAAAGTGGAAGAACCCATCCCTTGTGCATGGGAATGCCATCCTTCTTATGAACGTCCAAATCTGTGCTTCATATGATTTTGCCTCGAGTCCCTTGAACAGAGGCTTTGATCCAGGAAGCCCCTTTATACAAGCATATGTGGGGGCTTGTGTGGCTGTGTAATGAGCACAGCTCTTCAAAAAAAATAAAATTTAAAAATTCTGCTATGTATGACATTCTGTGCATGTGTTCCTGTTTCCCTGGATTAGGATCTTTCGCACTGCCACTTTTGTCTTGACAAGTGGTGGTTCCTTGTGTTGATGGCTTCTGACAAGGGCTGAAGGGTCGATTAGGACAGATCCCAGAAAGCCAGAATAACACTTTGTTCTAGCTGGATGATTTAAAAGAAATGGTCAGATGAGCACATAACATAAGGAAAAGTTAAACTGTTCCTGAATAATTTGGATGTAACATCGAAGGGTCCATTTCTTGCATATTATTATAAGCTGCATTCTCCCAAGATCTATTTTCAGCTCTCAGGACTACCTAACTCTTGATCGATCAAGCTCTGTGGTGTTTGTGTTGCAGGCTGGAGGTGATTGGAGACGGGGGAGACTGCGCTTTTCTGAACAGTGAAGCCACGGCCACCTCTTCCTGGTGCCGCACAAAACTACCCTGGATCTGTAGCAAACCAGATGTATTTAAAAGCCTAAAAGCAGGGTGACATGCAAAGTCAAGGAATAGCTAGGATGTTACATACAATGTCTCTGTCTAGTTGTTCAGCTAGTGGAGGATCCAGACTGGGGACGTCGAGCAGTCCCATGCCATAAAGAGCAGAGAGCTTTGGCTATTGGGCGGTATAGAAATGTAATAAATGAATTACTGTAATGAAAGGAAATAGAGCTGGGTGGGAAACTGGTGGACCAAGGGCTGCATGTGGCCCTTGTCCTGGTTTCAGAAGCCCTCTGCATGGGATCAGTCCAGACTTCTGGCAAGAGCAATCTGTCCCTTTCCTGGCAGCCCACTGGATGGGAAGGAAGAAGGAGAAAGAGAAAAGGGGTGACCCTGTCACGGGGCCTGGGCCTAGTCTCTGCTGGCTTTATAATTAACTAATCAATCAATCAAATTTCGCATACCACTTTCCACAAAGGTATCAAAGCGGTGAACACAAAATACAATGGCATAAAAACAACAGTAAATATAACAATTTTAAAAATGACATAATACAAATTAATCAACAATAAAACTGCACACTCTTACCGTGTGCTACAAACCACAGCCAGCTGGGTGGGTCACACTTCAGGGAAAGCCTGTGTGAATAGATGAGTTTTTAAAAATTGGGCGAGCATTGGAACTGTGGGAGCAGGACCGGTGCAAGGCAGTTTGGCCTGGATATATGGTTAATGTCAGAGCAACTTTAGTGAAGATGTCTGTGCTGGCAGTTGAATGGAGCCTCTAGAGGAAGAAGATTAAGGAGGTGATGCTTACTGATCAGCTGAAACCCGATCAATGTAAAAGATGAGATGAAACAAGCCTTGATGTTTATTAACGCTGGCTCTGGCTCAGCTTCTAAGTGGTATTGTCTTATTTGTGACTGAAGCTGGTGTTTTATACTGAAATGTTTCACATTTTAAAATCTGTTTATATATGTGTGTGTGTGCGTGTGTGTGTGTGTGTTTAAATCTATAAAATTTATAAATTGGATGCGCTAATGATGGTAATTTGTTTTGTTTTGGAGTGCTGTATCATGCGCATCGCATTGCCTACATATCAGTTGATTCTTTTATTATTATTTTTTAAGCCACCTCAAAAAATTGTTGAAGGTGCAACAAAATAAATTAATGTTTCACATAACCTGTCTGTAATGTAGTAGTTCCTTTAGAGCAGGGGTCCTCAATCTTCTTGGCCTTGTGGGCACATTTGGGAATTTGAGAAACTGCTGTGGGCACCACCACAAAACGCTTAATCAGTGGATCTCTGCTTTGGCATCTACCTGTCGCATCTATGGATCTTAGGCCAAAACTTTTGTTTCATGTCTATTGGACACCACAATGCCTCTTTAATAAGGAATAGTCTAATTCAGCTGATTGCTGGCGGTGCAATACAACTAATGCTTCCTTTCAACATATATTTTGGCAATGTCCAGTACAGTAGTTGCTTCTTTGGGGGAGGAGGTTATTAGACAGATAAATTTCACTGACATACTACTACACTCTGTTAAATTATTTACCTGCTTCATGGAAATTAACAAATGGAAGGGGAAATGCTCTATGCCCTTTTGAAGCTAAAAGACTGATATTACAGCATTGGAAGGATAAACACTCACCTCCTCTAATGCAATGGATTGGGGACCTTACAACGGTTTCGATATATGAATGGGTGGCATATAGATGTCACCTTCATATGGATACTTACTTGGATATCTGGTCCACTTTTGTTGAATCCTTATTGCTAGAAAGTTGTATACATTTCAGATCTATTCATTGGTATGGATGTATACAAATCCATGTATGTATATTTAAAAAATGGGAGCAAAAAAGCATTCTGGGTGCCCGTGGGTGCTGCGTTGGAGAGCCCTGAGTGATATAGGTTCTGTATGCTGTACACTTGATTAGCCAAATCAATAAGGAAAGGACCAGAGACTGGGCTCCTGCTACACTCTCCAGGAATAATACTAGAGAAGAAGTAGGGTGAAGGAGGCTTGGAGTGGAGACACCTGAGAGACTGCTGCCTGCAACTGAGTTTGTGTTTGCCCCTCCCACCTTCCAGATGTTTAGCTGGGAGATACTTCTGTAGAGGTGTGAGACCGCCTGTGGACTGCAGCCAGGGGGTCATTGTTGACCTGAGAGATCTATCCTGGCCCTGACTCATTCAAGTGCATTACATGAGGAATAGAGGAGGAGAAACCATCCATTTGGGACTCTTTGCAGCTGTTTCCTCTCCTGCAAACTGCTAAACCAGTTTGATAGGAGTGAGAAATGACTGTTGATTGTCCATTTTTTTATTTCTATATAAAACAAACACATAATATCAAACATATAACAATTAACAAAACAAAATAGACCTCCGTTTTTCTTCTACAGCAAAATACAGGTAACAATAATTTTTCTTACTCGATAATCCAAATGAGAAATCTCTTTCTTCCCATTGTCCCAGATTCACTTATTATTCCATAAATCCACAAACAAACAAATCATTATTTTCCAGTCTCTGCAAAAAGTCAATTAGAGGTTTCCACTCAATAATAAACGCAGATGTTGTCCTTTCTCTAATTAGTGATGTAAGTTTGGCCATCTCTGCCAGCTCCAGCATCTTGACCAACCATTCTTCTATCGTAGGCACTGCTGGACCTTTCCATTTCTGTGCATATAGTAGTCTCGCTGCCGTTGTCATGTATAAAAATAAAGTTCCATATCTTCCTTCTAGCTGACTGTCCATTATTCCCAATAGAAAAGCCTCTGGTTTCAATTGAAAAGTAATCCTTAAGATCTTTTGCATTAATAAATGAATTTCAACCCAAAATCTCTTAGCTTTCTTACATCTCCACCACATATGATAAAAGGTTCCTTCCTGTTGTTCACATTTCCAACATATATCTGATGCACCGCTATACATTCTAGCCAATTTCTCCGGCGACAAGTACCAATGATACATCATCTTATAAAAATTCTCTTTAAGACTAGAGCATAAAGTAAATTTCAAACCTTTTAACCACATATTTTCCCATTGTGTCATTAATATATTATAACCAAAATTTTGAGCCCATTTTATCATACATGCCTTCACTTGCTCTTCCTCAGTTTCAAATTTCAACAAAAGCTTATACATTCTTGAAATAAGATGTTCATCATTTAGACATAATTCCCTTGTTCAAAATCCAGACACTTCCACAATGTGGAAACCATCCCTTTATAACTGAATGACTGTTGATGCTTCCAAAAGCCCAGACCTCCAGCAAGTGGAAACAATCCCTTGGATGAACTATAACCCCTTATTTAGAACCAGGGTGGGGAAGGTGTGGCTCTCCAGATGTTGGCAGATGACATCTCCCATCATCAGCCCTAGCTAGCACAGCCAATGGTGAGGGATTATGGGAGTTGCAGTCCAAGAACATCTGGAGGTCCACACATTCCCCATCCCTGGTTTAGTACCTTACCATCTTGCTTGCTGGAAAGTAACAAAGGGAGGGGGGTTTAATACAGCTGTTGCTCCTGAGACCTTCACCTGGCCCCACCCACTTTTGAGAACCCATGGTTCTTACCAGCATGGGCATGCAGAATTTGGGATTACATCTATTCCTAAAAGTAATTTGCCAAAAGGACAGAAGAGACAAAACCCATGGGCTGTTTTAGGGTTGTGGGTGGCTTGTTACCCACCCGAACAACACATTCTTGCTGGGTTCGCACATAATGAGAAGCTATGGCATGCCCCCGCTGTGCCCCTAACATTCAAAATGGCGGCTGCCACAATGGAAAGCCCCAAGGGAAATTCACCCATGGTGGCTTCTCGTTATATGTGAAGATGGCCACTGAGCCAGTTCGCAAAACACAACACCCCATCATGTGTTAATTTACCCTCGAGGAGCCATGGTGCATACTGGTTGTTGTTATGAATATGCTATGGGTGGTACACGAACCTGGTGGGGGCTCACGGCTCTCCACAGTTTGTGTCTCTGTGGCGGCGGCCGCCCGTGTTCGATCTTTTGAGCGGTGCGGAGCATTCTCTGCACCGCTCGCGCCGCCGGCGCCGGTTGAGCCAGTCGGTCCTCCGGTGCGTCACTTCCTGTGTGGCCGGAGCGCTGGACCCCCACGCTATGTTTATGGCGGGGGGAACCAGGGCAACAGGGCTTAAACAGCCTTGTTGCCCTGGTTTCTCCCGCCAAAAACATAGCACAGGGGTCCAGCGCGCCGGAGCAGGGTCCCGTCGCGTCACTTCCGGCACCAACGGTAACATCCGTAGAATATGCAGTCCCTAACTGGGGGTTGCAGTGGCTTGTCATGTTGTGCAAACCTGTCCAATGCATTATTTGAGGATTAAACAAGCCTTGCATAACCCTAAAACAGACTATGGATTATGCAAGGGTTATTTAATCCTCAAATAACCCCCACTGGCCAGATTTGCACAACAAGCAATGGCGTATTCATAATGGCAGCCAGCACTGTGCCACAGCATCTTGAGAGTATGTTAACCCATGATGAGCTGTTGGGTCATGCAAACCAGGTCATTGTTAGATGACCAGATGGAAAAACAGATATCTGAGCAATCTCAGAGCCTGAGGAATGTAAATGAGGATGTGATTGTTAACTAAAGTAGGGCAAAGTGGTGACTTGCCAACCAAGGGCTGGTCTGGTCTATTATGATAATGATGAACCTGGAACATGTTAAAACCTTTCTGCCTGAATGTAATGAATTGTTAATTTTCAATCAACTTTTATTTTATTCATAATAAAACACACAAACAAACACAAACACAATAATGGACTTCCAATCTTCTCCACAGCTTAATCAACCACAGTTAATCTTAAAATCTTTTCTGTTAACAAAAAATCACTTCCAGTTATGGCAAAAAAGAACCCTAAAAGGAACAAACACCAGAGGTCTCCACTCTCCCCCAATAAACATCAACTATTTAATCTATTAAATTCAACATTTATGGATACTCCAAAAAAGAAAACCTATAGTTTCATTAAATAGTGTTTTCAATTCCAAAATACAGTATATTAAGAATCCCAAAATTAAAAAGTAACTATAAACTAATTAGCAAATGACCACATACCAAAAGCATTTTGTATTTCCACCGCTCCCGCACTCTCTAGTACCTAACCATCAAATCAAGACATTTGTATTATTACAATTACTCATTATTCCTTTCTATCTAAGCAGAAATTCCTTCACTTTAATCTCCAAGATATATTTTTTTAAAAGGCAGGAAAAGAAAGGTAAGTCTAAAAAATTAAGAAATAAGTGACATCTGACAGAACAGCTGAAGCACATAAGCCATCATGCTACTTATAGAACAAAAAAAACAAAAGACCTTCCCCTTTAATACTTCAAAGCCTCCACAAAACAACACCCCCAACAACAACAACAAATTATTATTATTATTTTTTAAATAAATGTTTCCAAACAGACCAAATATAATTATACCTTAATTATAATAATTTCTCTTACATCACCATTAATATTTAAAATTCAAGTAAGTCATATAAGCAATCCCTTTACCTTTGCCATTAATATTTAAAATCAAAAGATTATTTATATTCCAACTAGACATGTAGTTCAGTATACATCAACCCTTTATCTTTTGCCAATAAAAGACCATGAAGATAGTCCCTTTCATTGCTTTCCTCTGTCGAAGGGATATTCATTAAGTTCCAGGTTTTGAACCAAGAATGAAATCAGCTTGTTCTTTTGTTTTGTGGACACCTGCAAACCGATCCGCTTGTTCTGTTGTTTTGTGGTCTCCTGCATACCGATCTCCGGCTCCGCCATCTTAGATTTTAAAAAGTGCGTCACAACTTCTTCCTGAACTGTCTTCTCATGCCACTTGAACCCAATTAAAACTTCAAAGTCTCTGTGAATTTCTGGTAAGTTTCCCAAGTCCTTATTTACTTCTTCTGTCTTCTCCTCTGCCGGTCCTGTAAAGAAATCCGTCTTACGTTGTTCTTCTGATTGATCCACTTTCAGATTTACATTCCAAGCCTGGATTCTTATTTCCAATCTATTTAGAATTTCTCTCTCCATTTCGTTCCACAGGTTTAAGAATGCTGCAACTGCAAACATCTTGCCTTGCGTATAGATATTTCCCAGACGCTTCCAAACATATAAGATTTATAGACCTCCTTTCAGGTTTGCTCTCTTATCTTTTTCGCCTCCCAGATAAACATAGTCTACTTACAATTAATTATAAATCCCACTCTGCTGCCGAAAGATTCCAATTAGCCACTCCAGATGTATTCCTTTATTTTGGAAGCGAACATGCAAACTTCTGATGATCGGTAAAACCGGTCTCTGGAAGCAGCGCCGTTTTCCCCCACCTCAGGTCACCCACCGCCTTTATGCGTCAGAAGACACACAAAAAGCGATTTATGACCCTATGAGATAATTTGGGGGTAACCTCAGATCTTCGCTTCTCTAATGAGAAGTAGATCCCCCAGCCTGAGACATTCTCTGGCCAGGAAACGCTGAATCAGCTGCCCACAGAATTTCTGTGCGGCTTTCAAAGTTCCATGCTCACCCGGAAGGCCGAATGTAATGAATTGTTAATGACACTAACAGAAAGCTATAAAAAGGTTTGGGTATTGGACTGAATGGATCAGAGAGAGGGTCTTCCAAAGACAGGTTGCTAATTAATACTGTCTCCCTCCCACCCCTGGAGTAATACAGATGTCTGTAAAGGAGTAGATGGGGGGAAAGGAAGTAACAAACCAAGGAAGAGTAAAAAAAAACATTTTAAAAATAATCAAGGGACTCTAGGAATAAGGAGTTTAAAAAATGCTTTAATCTGTTAGAGGGAAATCCCAGTTCTGATAAACAGAATCCTATACAGAGAGCAAGTAAGGAAAGGAAAGGGAGATGATGATGATGATGATGATGATGACGATGACGACGACAACAACAAAAAGAACAACAAATTGCAGCCTGGAAATATGGACAGTTCCTTACTGCAACTGTCTGATAAGAACCAGGAGATAGACATGTAGGACCCCTTGGACATGTGTGCTTATGTGAAATCACTCAGGGAGTAAGTGGGATAGTTCAGGAGCAGCACATGCAAGATCTGGAACATGCCGGAGGGAGGTTGCATGTGTAATTTGGAATTTAGCATTGATTCAGTATTGATTGGAATTTAGTATTGATAGTATTGATTCAGCTAGTTTTAATTCATTATGCCAAACCTAAGGTGTACTTACGCAGAGTGAACATAAATTTCATCTATTACGTAGATGGCTGTGGTTTTACCTGGCTTTTTAAAATTATTATTTCTTTTACCATAACTGACATTGTTTCTGTGGGATACTTCTATTTATAGTTTTGCTGACACATGTGCAGGGCAGGGGTCCCCTTTAGAGACTGGGAAACTGCTAGTTTTTTTAAAATTTGAAATAAGAGATGTATTTTCTGAAAGTGACTACAGTAGTTGTTTCCAGATTCTTTGAGATCCTGGCTTCCCTTCTGGCTTTATGTAGAAGGTGGGCAGAACAGAAAGTAGATCTCCAAAAGTTTTGGACTTCAGCTCCCAGAAGCCCTCGCTAGCATAGCCAATAGTCAGGAATGCTGGGAGTTGGAAGCCCCAGACATCTGGAGATCTACTTTCTACCCACTCCTGATGTAGACATCCTCTTGAGCATTCTGAAAGTAGTTTACTAATGGATGTCAGGGACATTGAGAACCTCATTGATCTAGATCAGGGGTGGGTGACACATGGGCTGCATGCGGCCCCCCATAGATGATTTTGCAGCCTCCAGTGTGTCCACTGGTGGCAAAAATCGCAGCAATTTTACATGGAAACAAGGTGAGTGTTGCAATTTTGGCCACTGCTGCAGCAGCTGCAGCAAATTCACCAGCAAATTAGATGGTGGCAGAGTATGCCCCCCTATTGGTTCAGTGGGGCAATGCAGCCCACCGACTCCTGGACATTTTCACCCCTGCTTTAATAAAATATATAAACTGGCATTAGAATGCAAGCCTGTCCCTTCCCCCATATAGAGGGACTCCCGACATGAACAGTGCCCTCCTGCAAAGGCACAAGTAGTATGCTCCTTCCTCCCCTGTTTGAGAGGAAGAAATGGTGCAAGGCAGCCCTCTGGTGACGACATGGAGAAATTTCATGTGGTATATATATATGGAGGGTTGCGTTACACTGGAGCCTTTCTGCATGGTGTGGGGAAGGGCTCATCATGATGCTCCTCCTCAGCCTTGTTATTCAGTGCTGCTGCCCTTGGCTGAATGTATGAGCCAGGACAATGTTTTGGCTTAACATTTCCTAGCTGCTACAGCCGAGCCAAAAACGCCAGCCCACTGCCACAGCAGTCCATTTGCTGGCTGTAAAACGGCAGTGGAATTTTCTCCAATTCCCAGCAGATGTGTGAGAAATTCTCCATTATTTATTTTATTTATTTATTTATTATATTTATCAATCGCCCATCTGGCCGGTCACCCGGCCACCCTGGGCGATGTACAATTAAAATACAATAAAACACAATAAAACATAATAATTAAAACAATATTAAAAATTCTCATTAAAAACCTAACCCACCCCATATTCCCGCCTGAACAGCCATGTTTTTAATGCACGGCGGAAGCTCATCACGGAGGGGGCATGGCGAAGGTCACTAGGGAGGGAGTTCCATAATGTGGGGGCCGCCACAGAGAAGGCCCTCTTCCTAGTCCCCACCAGCCTGGCTGCTCTGGCTGATGGGATAAGGAGAAGGCCGTCCGTGGCAGACCTTGTTGAGCGGCCTACTTGATGTTGCTGGAGGCGCTCCTTGAGATAAGCTGGGCCGGAGCCGTGTAGGGTTTTAAAGGTCAAAACCAACACCTTGAATTCGGCTCGGCAAGCAACTGGTAGCCAGTGCAACTCATTAAGCACTGGCGTGATGTGATCACGCCGGCGGCTGCCCTTAATCAGGCGAGCCGCCGCGTTCTGTACCAGCTGAAGCTTCCGGACCGTCTTCAAGGGTAACCCCACGTAGAGCGCATTACAGTAGTCTAGGCGAGAGGAGACCAAGGCATGAACCACTGATGGGAGCAGGTGATTAGGAAGGTAGGGGCGCAGCTGCTGTATCAGATGGAGTTGATACAGCGCCGCCCGGCTCACAGCTGCCACCTGAGCCTCCATGGACAGCTGGGAGTCTAGAATGACCCCCAAGCTGCGGACCTGGTCCTTCAGGGGTAGATGTACCCCATTCAGCACCAGGTCAACATCCCCTAACCTTCCCTTGTCCCCCACCAGAAGTACCTCGGTCTTGTCGAGGTTCAGTTTCAGCATGTTCCTTCCCATCCAGCCAGCCACTGACTCCAGGCACTTGGACAGGGTCTCAACGGCCAACCTCGGTGAGGACTTAAAACAGAGGTAGAGCTGTGTGTCATCCGCATACTGATGACACTGCACCCCAAACCTCCTGATGATAGCTCCCAGCGGCTTGAGGTAGATGTTGAATAACATCGGGGAGAGGATGGAACCCTGCGGCACTCCACAAGTGAGCAGCCGAGGGTCCGAAGCCTCCTCCCCGAGAACTACCCTCTGATACCTTCCAGAGAGGAAGGACCGGAACCACTGCAATACAGTGCCTCCCAAGCCCAACCCCTCCAGACGGTCCAGGAGGATACCGTGGTCAACGGTATCAAAAGCCGCTGAGAGATCGAGGAGGACTAGAAAGGAGCATTCGCCCCTATCCAAAGCCCTCCTCATATCATCCACCAAGGCGACCAAGGCCGTCTCCGTCCCATGTCCAGACCTGAAGCCCGACTGGCACGGATCCAAATAATCGGCTTCATCCAAGTGTGCCTTCAACTGAGCACCCACCACCCGCTCGATCACCTTGCCCAGAAATGGTAGATTGGAGACTGGGCGAAAGTTGTTTAAATCCTGGGGATCCAAGGAGGGCTTCTTCTTTAGAAGCAGTCTTATTACTGCCTCCTTGAGGGCTGATGGCATCACTCCCTCCTCGAGGGAGGCATTCACCACCGCCTTGATCCCCTCACCCAGTCTCTCCCTGCAGCTCATGATGAGCCAGGATGGGCAAGGGTCAAACAAGCAGGTGGTCGGCCTCACAGATGAAAGCACCTTGTCCACTTCATCAGAAGGAAGAAGCCGAGACCGATCCCACAAAACCGGTCTGCCACTGGCCTCCTCCCGCTCACTCCCTGTGTCCACGACGTACGATATCCCACTCCTAATCCGATCGATTTTATCTGCGAAGTGCTTCGCTAAAGCCTCACAGGAGGCTTTTGACTGTTCCAGTGGGTCCGGAGCAACTGGACCGACCAGACTCCGGACCACTTGGAACAGCCTCCTGGGGCAGCACTCTGCAGACGCAATGGAGGCAGCATAGAAATTCTTTTTTGCTGCCTTCACCGCCACCCGGTAGGCTGAAGATGCAGCTCTAACCCGTGTTCGATCGTCTTCGGAGCGGGAATTTTGCCATCGGCGCTCTAGCCTTCTCACCTCTTGTTTCAGAGCTCGCAGCGACGGAGTGAACCATTTCCATATCGGGGGGGGGACACAGGGGGCTCACCAGGGACAGTGGAGGCTTTCCCCCTCTCCACTCTCCCTGTTAAAAATGTCCTTGCAGAGTTGGCTCCGCTCTTGTTGGTTCAAAAAAGATGGTGGCCCTAAGACACTAGGTCAAGATGTAGAGTCATTCAAGGTGAAGCATTATGGGAGATCATGGAGGTCCACTGGGTCATGAGGAGCTACTAGTTGCAGCACTGGCCAAACTACGTATTTAACAAGGAAAGGAAGAGGGGGAAAGCCATCAATGCTGCTTGTTCCCAGTAAACCCCTTGCACCCTCAAATGTAGAGATTCTTCTTCCCATCACAAGAACAGGTTTTCTCCCCCCCCCCCCGCCCTGCCCTGCCCTGCCCTGCCCCACACCGCACCACACCACACCGCACAATGAACCTTGGAGATAAACATCCAACATAGAACTTTGGTTCACCCCTAAATATCAAGGGCTTCTGTCTCACAGACCCACATGACAACAGTACTGCAGGCGGCAGTAATCACTTCCTGTCCATTCAGCATCCCACAGCTGTTTGCTTCAACAGGGCCCAGTTCTTGCAATCTGTAGAATAAAAGAGAAGGTCTCTGGCATCTATCAAAGGGTGGCACCTGTCCTTCTGCTATCTCCTCCCCCCTTTATAGGACCTTGTCCCTTATTTTCTTGATAGTCACCCCAGTACCCCCATCATACTTTCCTATTCTGCATAAGCAGGCTTTCGAAATATAAGAGCGGAGGTTTTTGCATTTTTGCCTGTCAGTCTGTAATGCTGAGGAAAAGCTGAGTCACCTTCCTTAGGATAATCTATTTAAGGGCTTTTTCACATCATTAAAGAAATGTAGCAAACCCTGCTACTTCACTTATGATTTAGTGGAATATTCCTGCATAACTCTTTAGTGATGAGACGGTCCGTCCTCCAGGTCTTTAATTTTGGGTGGCTTCCAGATCCACACCAAAGGACCTGGGGTGCTTGAAGAAGAGGCTTTTACTATACTGCCTCATTCACAGTATTTTGTGAGGGTCCAGAATATGTCATCGTCTTCAATTTGTAGCCCACCTGTGCTGTGCTTTCCCGCTATTTCTTCCATCTTTTTCATAACAGAAACAATCTGTTACGGTGCAGTCCTATGGCTGCTAGACAGCATCTAGACAGCAGCCATAGGATATATTTTAGACTCAAAAACTCACTCCTCCAAGGTTGGAGCTGGGACTGTGAGCTCAGAGCACCTTCCCCACACCCCTCCTGGCTGGCGTAGAAAGAACCGTGCTGGCTGCTTCTCCAGAGAAGGGCTTTTGTGGGCATTTCAGGCGCAGAGGGGAGGAGACAGGCGCCACCATGATACAAAATATCCTGGCGACACTTCGGCCTCCTCCCCTCATGCTCTGAGGCACGACACTTAGCCGAAATTGGCCATCGAAGAGTTTTGCAGGGCAGGAGGAGCACAGAGGCAGCCTTCACCTTCTGCCCTGCATGGGATGCCCATAATCCTCCAAGTTTGGAGGATTATGAGCATCCCAATTGAATTGTGCCCTTAAAGGGGAAAAAAAGATGGAATCGCTGCACAATGGAGGTGGAGTATTCAGATAGCTCTCTGCTACATAGTACCCGTATTTTTCCGTGTATAAGACGCCCCCATGTATAAGACGACCCCCGCTGGGCAGTTTTGCAACCGCGCGGTTCTCTCCTCGGCTTACTTCCGTGTATAAGACGGCCCTCAATTTTTAGTCTAACAATTTTAGGGAAAAGTATAGTCTTATACATGGAAAAATACTGTATTTGTAAAGGACATTGCCGGCAAAATTGCTCACATCCACTCTGACTTAAGCCTCACATCAGATTGGTTCCAGAAATGGAAGGTGACCTTGGCTTCCATTTATCTACTTTCTTTGGATGCGTTTCAGGGTCATGTGAACAAAAGAAGACAAAAAGAGCCCTGCTGGATCAGACCAAAGGTCCATCTAGTCCAGCATTCTGTTCACACATTGGCCAACCAGCTGCCCACGGGAAACACACGAGTAGGACATTGGTGCAAAAGCAACCTCTGCTCATGTTGCCCAGCGACTGGTGTATATCGGCATACTGCCTCTGATACTGGCGGCAGCATATAGCCATCAGGACTAGTAGGCATTGACAACCTTCTCCTCCATGAATTTGTCCAATCCCCTTTTAAAACCCTCCAAATTGGTGGCCATCACTACATCTTGCGGAAGTGAATTCCATAGTTTAACTCTGTGCTGTGTGAAGAAGTACTTTCTTTTATCTGTCCTGAATCTCCTACTAATCAGCTTCATGGGATGACCCCAGTGGGTTCCAGTATTATGAGAGAGGGAGAAAAATGTCTCCCTGTCCACTTTCTCCACACCGTGCATAATTTTGTACACCTCTATCATGTTTCCCCTTACTCGGCAGTCGGCTTTTTTCTAAGCAAAACAGTCTCAGATGTTGTAAGCTTTATTCATAGGACTTTGATCTTGAATAGTAGGAAGACATACTCACCGCTTTTTATCTGGTGGTGAGCCATCCACCCAGATCCATTTTCTCTCAGGGAATGTGGCTGTCAGTCCAACCCACAGCAGCTGTGTCTCTTCCATAATACTCTGGATAAAAGTCTATAGGCAACATAATTGGCCTGATGATGCTGTATTAAAGTTGTTTTGTTTTTTAAGGATGGTAACAATGAAGACTGAATAGATTCTACTTAACTGTCCACTGCCAGACTGCCACACTTTATCTTGGCCTCCATGGTTTCCTGGGCCCAAGTGGTAATAATACTAACCCCTCCAAATACTGAATAGTACTCAGAGTTCAAGAAAGGTGTGGCATTGAAATTACTGGGGTTTGAAAGTACACCCAGCTTCTGCAGTACATCCATTGGGCCTACTCTGGTGAAGATTAGTTATGCCCAAATCCTGTTGAAATCAATGGAGCTTGAGTCAGTTGTGACCGGCTTGGCCTGTTGATTTCAATGAGCCTCAAGCACAACTTTCCCTGGATCAGAGCCATTGTGTGGAAGTAAAATCCCATTTAAATCAATGGGACTTGTTTCCAGTAAATATGCTTAGGATTAATGTGGGTGACTTGGCACTTTTTCTTGCCCGGCTTTCTTATGTCATATCTCACTTCTATCCTACACTTTTGTTTCAACTATGACAAATGTTACTAACACATATTTATTTATTTGAAATATTAATACACCACCCTTCATCCATCTAGGTTTCAGGGCATTTTACAACAGCGTAACAAATACAATACACAGAACACAAAACACTTGTATTGAGTTATAATCTAAGGCAGGAGTGGGTGGAACTCTGGGTGATTTGCAGCAGATCACCAAGGGTTTCTGACTCCCAATTACCAGACAATAGCAGCAACAAAATGGCTCCCTCTCTGCCCTGCCTGAATTACACTGCTGAAATGAAGAAAGCTTGGGGTAACCAGGAGTGGCTTTTTATGTGGGAGGACTGTGAACATTCAGTTCTGGTACTCAGAACAAATTCCTGGGCTCAGAATTCTTTAATTCTAAGTGTGTGTCTTTTACACGAGGCTCAAGTTGATGGATCTCCGGGTTCTAGTAAAAAAACAAAAACAAAGTAGATCCCACAAACCTGCATCTGCCCACCACTGAACTAAGGACCACTTCCCACTTTATGTAGCTTATGCAGAGCATCGTGCCATTCAGAGATGATATGTGTAAACTTGCAAGGGCACCTCATGGATGTGAGCTGGAGTGACACAATCAACCACAGGCTGCATCCTGTTGCACTTCCGCTTCTTGTTCACACTGGGTGTGTCCCTTTTCAGATGTGATGGTATTTACTGCACGGGCATGTTAAAAAGTAATCACACACATCTGTTTCCCCCCCCCCCCCAAGTGTGAAATATCTCCGAATGCAGTTTGGGCATTTTGTCACACAACGTGGTCTGACCCTTTGTATCCAGCTGCTAAAATGCACAGCATAGACACACACGGCATACGCCAGGGCACTTCTTCTGTGCGTGTTCTACCTCACCCTCTAAAACA
The DNA here is from genome assembly GCA_021292165.1 of Shinisaurus crocodilurus. Classification (NCBI taxonomy): domain Eukaryota; kingdom Metazoa; phylum Chordata; class Lepidosauria; order Squamata; family Shinisauridae; genus Shinisaurus; species Shinisaurus crocodilurus. The sequence goes on along the minus strand of CM037882.1, from coordinate 5,659,725 downwards.
GCCTTCACCAAGCCGGCACCCTCCAGTTCTGTTGGACTACAGTGCCCATCATCCCCAGCCAGCAGGGACCTACTGGCTGGGGGTTGTGGGGGTTATAGTCCAACCGATCTGGCTGAGGAAGGCTGTTCTAAAAATACTGGAAAGCAAATGTGATGAACTGATGGATTCAAGGAAAGGAGTCACTCCGAGGCACAGCGGTTTCATTTGCTTCCTTCCTCTGCACAGGGCTACAGGTCCTCATATCTACCATACTGTTGTGCTTCTCTCTTAGTGACATTTCTGCATTATTTATACGGTATTTATGGCCTGCTTCCAAAATCTGCCTTGCATATGATGCTTCTTTACTTATATCTCTGCAAGAGCGAAGCATGAACTGTACTATTTTTATTTCTTTTATTTAACACACTTTTACCCTACCATATGCTTCTATCGCTAAGAATATTTACACAGTTTTAAAGGGCCTGAAATCATATAGGCCTACTCCACAAATGTACGAGACATCACTGTACTTATGCCTACGTGGGGACAAATGCAAACATTTTATTTTATGTTGTTGTGTTCATTTTACAGAAGACACTTACCCTGCCTTTTAACCTCAGTACCCCACCCCCCAACACCAGACTAATGTACAAGATAATTTAAAAATAGATGTTGGTGAATGAGGAATCTTTAAATTGAAATATCAGCCAATGGGGCCGATACGGAAGCACCCTCCCTGCATTCCATCGAAATGTGCCATTTCCTCTCCATGGTCAACCTCTGTAACGGTTCTGCAATTCTGCTGTAGAAAATTGCACTGGACTGCAGGGCCGGCGCTACCGCTAGGCAGACCCAGGCGGCTGCCTAGGGCGCGTGGCGGAAGAGGGTGCAGCATTTCTGCGCCCCTTCCTCGCCTCCGGCGCGCTCCTGCCCCACCTGCCGCGCCTCCCCGCTCGCCTGCCAGCCGCTGCCACCGCCGCCGCTGCACCTCCCCCCCCCGCGCGCGCCCGCCCGCCAGCCACCTACCTACCTTCCCGTCGTTTCTGGAGCCCCGCCGGCATTGTTTTGGCGGGAGGAGGAACCAGGGCAACAGGGCTTAAACAGCCCTGTTGCCCTGGTTTCCCCGGCAAAAAAAAAAAAAGCGTGGGGGTCCCGTCGCGTCGGAGCAGGAGGCGGCAGCGGCAGCAGCAGCAGCCAGCAGCGGGGGCGGGGGGAAGGTAGGTGGTGGTGGGGCGGCGGCAGCGCGGGGGGGGGTTGCAGAGCAGGGCTGCTTTGCTCCGGAGCCCCCCCCCACGGCACGAGAGGGGGGGCGCTAAATATAATTTGGCCTAGGGCGCCAAACAGCCCTGCACCGTTCCTGCTGGACTGATGGGCTGCTCCACCTGTGATGTCAGCCAGAAACCTCCCCCAAAGCCCCATAGCACTTTTGTGCATCATCATCATCATCATCATCATCATCATCATCATCATCATCGTCGTAAAAATGGAAATAGAAGTTAGACTAGACAACCCTCCTATCCTAGGCAAGACTGAGGGATGAGCCAGTGTCCGATGTGCCAGTATGCACATGTGCCATTTCAGTTGTGAAGCTAAGAAGAACTTGGAGTACCCCATATGGACACTGTAAGGCTTCTTTTATATTACATCTGTCCTCACCCCCAAGCCTCTCTTTGCCCTGTTGCAACAATGCATATGTACAGCAGGGATGAGGAATGTGTGGCCCTCCAGATGCCTTTGGATTACAACTCCCCTCATCCCTAACCATGGGCCATGCTGGCTGGGGCTGATGGACATCGGACTCCAGCAACATCTGGAGGGCCATCGCTTCACCACCCTTGATCTACACAAGATAGGAGAATGAGAGCTTTTCTACGCACGACATTTCTTGTGCACTCATCATTCCCTACTCACAGTTGCTTATGGGTTCTTTAGATGACATTGTGACCCTCCAGTTTCACTTCTGCTTGTAAACAGCACATTCTGCAAAGTTTGTTTGTTTGTTTTTTAGAGCAAGGAAAATGGGGTATTATTTCTGATGTTGAAAGAATGCAGGATTTGCTCTTGTGTATTTGTGCTATTCCACTATACCACAGTGCCATCTTCCTCCGACTGCCACCTCCAAGGGAGGCTCAGAAGGCATCAACAATGGCGAGGGCCTTTTCTGTGGTAGCCCCCTACTATCTTTTTGGTGCCAGGTTAAGACTGCCCTCTACGTTGAGGCTTTTAACAACTAAATAGTACATGGTGGGGTGGTTAATTCTTTTAGAGGTCGTGTTGTATTGACTTGTTTTTAGTTATATTGTGACTTTTAAAAAATTGGTTTTAAATTTTTATAATGTTTTTATTGTATATATTTTATATTGTACTTTATTGTCCTTTTAACTGATTGTTGTAAACCTCCCAGAGAGCTTCGGCTATTGAGAGGTATAGAAATAAAATAAAATAAAATAAAATTTAAAAATAAATAAATAAATAAATAATGGTTATGTAGCAGAAAAGCAGGAAAGAAAACACTCTTAGTTCTTGGATCTCAATTCTGCAACAAAGCCAAAAGTAGATGAAGCAGATGAACAGCCTCATATAGAAAAGCCCTGAGCCTATTAGACTTACCACTTCTTCCTGTTTCTGTATCACCAGCATGTGAGAGTCTCTTGTACTACAGTCTTCCTGACTCTTCTTCCAGGTTGCTTTTTCTTTAGAGATCCAGTAGCACTTGTTCTCATGACGGAACCAATTTTCAGGGCACAGTTTGCACCCGAAGCTCTCTGAAAAGAAAAGTATGGAAATGTAGATTCCTGCTTGAATCAATGCTAAATAGGACCTTCCCCCCCCCCCTTCTAGGCACAAATAGTTTAAAGGCTGTACCTCAGTCATTCAAGCATTTCCCACAAGGATGCTATCCTATCATCAATGTTAAAGTAAGATTCAGCCACCAGTCCAGTCAGCTTCTGTATACGGAATAGGTAGAGGGTGCCATTTTGTCCTTAGCTTCAGGCAGCAAAATGTCTTCTGACAACCCTGGATATCACCCATATGAAACTCATTTCTACGATGTGTGCTATTCCTTCCCTTTGTCACTGTCAGAACATAATGACATTACCTGTTAAGCTTATGTGAAGTGGCTTGCACAAAAACTTCCGTAAGCGAGCGATGACATTCTCCAGGCTGGACTTATTATCTGTGCCATTGCTGAGTTCCCGAGAGACAAAAGATTTCCCTAGACCATCCATGTATTGCCTTGTCTGAAAAGCTTGAAATAACAAAGTCCATTTAGGTGATAAGTAAATTAAGAAATGAAGGTGTCATATCTGCCAACATTTGTTTGCTAAAAAAAAATAAAGGAACACTATTCTCACTGCCTTCTCCATAAATTTTTACACATGGTCAATGTCTTCTCTCTGCTGCTGTATGTGGTGTTGGTAAACTGACCATGACTATAACCTTTATGGTTGGGGGCTTAAGGATGTTTACGGTAATAAAATGGGTAATTTCACAGTGGATAAGTACATTCAGCGATATTTACCGTCTGAGCAATTTACGTAGGAGATGGACAGCGCGATCCAATGTGGCTGCCGGTAACCCTCCGAACTCGGAGGATTATGGGCATCCTATCGAGGATGGAAGGAACATGGAGGCGAAGGTCACCTCCACACTTCTCCTGCCCTTCAAAAGACTTAGACGGCCGATTTCAGCAGCCCTCTAAGTCTTTTGTGCCTGCTCGCAAGGAGGACTGGCTGAGGCCTCACCAGGATACATCATACCCCGTTGAAGCCCCACTCCTCCCCTCCCCGCCCCCTGGAACGTCCACCCAATGCCAGCTCCAAGGCTGATCTTCTGTCCTCAGAGCTGCAGCCAGCACAGAAAGAATCGGAGGGCAAGGCCTATTGCCTTAATTCTGCTTGTGGGCTTCCCACAAATATGTGATAGCCACCAATCTGGATGGCTTTAAAAGGGGATTAGACAAATTTATGGATGATAAGCTATCAATGGCTACTATTCCTGATGGCTATATGCTGCCTTCAGTATCAGAGGCAGTATGCCTATGTACACCGACCAGTTGCTGGGGAACTTAAGCGGGAGGGTGTTGTTGCACGCATGTCCTGCTTGTCGGTTTCTCATGGGCAGCTGATTGGCCACTGTGTGAACAGAATGCTGGACTAGATGGACCTTGGTCTGATCCAGCATGACTCTTCTTATGTTCTTATCTGATGGCCCTCTATTGGAAACATGATGTTGGGATACATGATCCCTTGCACTCACTCTTCAGGGTTTTCCTTATCTTCTACTATTATTAAGTTCTCTAATGCATCTATTGGCATTTTCAAACTATTACTTTCCTAGCACAAACTATGCAATGTACAGCCTAGATTAGCTACTCACCGCAAATACGCAGAGCTATCGCAGCTCCTACAGTGAGAAGGATCACAGCACATCCAACCCCGGCAACAGTTTGGCACCAACGGTGATGTCTTGGTAGGGTTTCTACAAGAGCAAACATTTGGAGAAAGATGTTCAATCTCTGAATTTATGTAACATAATGGTACAAGCCTAATTTTTAATGATTCTCTCATGAATTACGCATGCCATGGAACATCAGTAGCTTCCACAGCTTCATTGAGTTAACAGGGCTGAGGATCATCTAGTCCAGAGGTAGGGAGCACATGGCCCTCCAGATGTTGTTGGACTCCAAGTGCCATTAGCCCCAACCAGCATGGCTAATGGTCAAGGATGATGAGGGTTGGGTCCAAGAATATCTGGAGGATCACAGGTTCTCCACCCTTAATCCAGTCCAATGTCCAAAGATAGGATCCACCACCCACCAGCCATCCCACAGATTGACCCGTGAGATGCATCCCATAGTATGCCACAGGCAAAGAGCACTGCAGAATGGCACCCACAACACAGACAATGGCAGATGGCTTGATCAAGAAAGCCACTTCATCAGAGAAAGGCAAGGGATGGGTGTTGGGAATCACTCAACAGGGCCAGAGGGCAAATTCCTTCTTCTCCCAAATGTGGCAATTAGCCATACCATGAATGGCTCCATGGAAACTCCATAGAGGTGTTTTTTTGTTTTAAAGCAGGGGCATGGTAATGGTAGTGCACACTGGTGGTGTGACCAGTTTGCATGAACATTTTTGCAGCTTCTCTTCAAATCTTCTCAAGCTACGGTAGTTTTAATTCGAATGCGGCAGTTGATTGCACAGGTGGAGTCACTAGGAAGTGGTTTCATGCAGCTCAGCCTTTGGACTTCATTGTTGCAGGATGTTGAGATGGTTGCTAACATGCATCACTTTTTAAGAAGGTTAAGAGAATGTACTGCTGTAGCCCTTTTTTTAAAAGGTTAGTAGAATATAATACTGTAGCACTCTTGTAAAGTGCTCATAGCATTATATATTTTGTATCTATATATCACATTTATCTCCCTTCCCCCCCCCCCCCATGTAAGCTCTAGGAGACTTACATGAGTGTTCTCAGTAATACTTACCACAACCCCATAAGATATCCCAATCCCTATGCTACCAATATGGGAACAAGACTGTGAGATGATTTACTAAAGCCAAATTTCCAGGCTGACACTGAACTGGGAATTTCCAGCTCATCATGGTTTATAATCTCTTAGGCCCAAATCACAAGTTACTCAGGACAGAAACGGTGTGGGTTGCACAGCTATGAGCTTGTGTGACTCAGCACCCATGTGGGTACAGCCAAATTTAACTTTGTAAGCTGATCCAGCCCTGAATAAAGGAACAATCCTATGCATGTTTAGACAGAAAAAAAGGCCTTCTGAATAGGATTGTGCCCTTTGAGATTTTATTCATATTTTATTTATTTATTTATTTATTTATTTATTATATTTATCAATCGCCCATCTGGCTGGTCACCTGGCTACCCTGGGCGATGTACAATTAAAATACAATAAAACACAATAAAATATAATAATTAAAACAATATAAAAAATTCTCATTAAAAACCTAACCCACCCCATATTCCCGCCTGAACAGCCATGTTTTTAATGCACGGCGGAAGCTCATCACGGAGGGGGCATGGCGAAGGTCACTAGGGAGGGAGTTCCATAATGTGGGGGCCGCCACAGAGAAGGCCCTCTTCCTAGTCCCCACCAGCCTGGCTGCTCTGGCTGATGGGATAAGGAGAAGGCCGTCCGTGGCAGACCTTGTTGAGCGGCCTACTTGATGTTGCTGGAGGCACTCCTTGAGATAAGCTGGGCCGGAGCCGTGTAGGGTTTTAAAGGTCAAAACCAACACCTTGAATTCGGCTCGGCAAGCAACTGGTAGCCAGTGCAACTCATTGAGCACTGGCGTGATGTGATCACGCCGGCGGCTGCCCTTAATCAGGCGAGCCGCCGCGTTCTGTACCAGCTGAAGCTTCCGGACCGTCTTCAAGGGTAACCCCACGTAGAGTGCATTACAGTAGTCTAGGCGAGAGGAGACCAAGGCATGAACCACTGATGGGAGCAGGTGATTAGGAAGGTAGGGGCGCAGCTGCCGTATCAGATGGAGTTGATACAGCGCCGCCCGGCTCACAGCTGCCACCTGAGCCTCCATGGACAGCTGGGAGTCTAGAATGACCCCCAAGCTGCGGACCTGGTCCTTCAGGGGTAGATGTACCCCATTCAGCACCAGGTCAACATCCCCTAACCTTCCCTTGTCCCCCACCAGAAGTACCTCGGTCTTGTCGGGGTTCAGTTTCAGCATGTTCCTTCCCATCCAGCCAGCCACTGACTCCAGGCACTTGGACAGGGTCTCAACGGCCAACCTCGGTGAGGACTTAAAACAGAGGTAGAGCTGCGTGTCATCCGCATACTGATGACACTGCACCCCAAACCTCCTGATGATAGCTCCCAGCGGCTTGAGGTAGATGTTGAATAACATCGGGGAGAGGATGGAACCCTGCGGCACTCCACAAGTGAGCAGCCGAGGGTCCGAAGCCTCCTCCCCGAGAACTACCCTCTGATACCTTCCAGAGAGGAAGGACCGGAACCACTGCAATATAGTGCCTCCCAAGCCCAACCCCTCCAGACGGTCCAGGAGGATACCGTGGTCAACGGTATCAAAAGCCGCTGAGAGATCGAGGAGGACTAGAAAGGAGCATTCGCCCCTATCCAAAGCCCTCCTCATATCATCCACCAAGGCGACCAAGGCCGTCTCCGTCCCATGTCCAGACCTGAAGCCCGACTGGCACGGATCCAAATAATCGGCTTCATCCAAGTGTGCCTTCAACTGAGCACCCACCACCCGCTCGATCACCTTGCCCAGAAATGGTAAATTGGAGACTGGGCGAAAGTTGTTTAAATCCTGGGGATCCAAGGAGGGCTTCTTTAGAAGTGGTCTTATTACTGCCTCCTTGAGGGCTGATGGCATCACTCCCTCCTCGAGGGAGGCATTCACCACCGCCTTGATCCCCTCACCCAGTCTCTCCCTGCAGCTCATGATGAGCCAGGATGGGCAAGGGTCAAGCAAGCAGGTGGTCGGCCTCACAGATGAAAGCACCTTGTCCACTTCATCAGAAGGAAGAAGCCGAAACCGATCCCACAAAACCGGTCTGCCATTGGCCTCCTCCTGCTCACTCCCTGTGTCCACGACGTACGATATCCCACTCCTAATCCGATCGATTTTATCTGCAAAGTGCTTCGCTAAAGCCTCACAGGAGGCTTTTGACTGTTCCAGTGGGTCTGGAGCGACTGGACCGACCAGACTCCGGACCACTTGGAACAGCCTCCTGGGGCAGCACTCTGCAGACGCAATGGAGGCAGCATAGAAATTCTTTTTTGCTGCCTTCACCGCCACCCGGTAGGCTGAAGATGCAGCTCTAACCCATGTTCGATCGTCTTCGGAGCGGGAATTTCGCCATCGGCGCTCTAGCCTTCTCACCTCTTGTTTCAGAGCTCGCAGCGACGGAGTGAACCATGGCGCCGCGTGAGCTCTGTTTAGGCGAAGAGGGCGCTTCGGGGCAACTCGGTCTAATGCCCTGGTGATTGCAGCATTCCAGTCATTCACCAGGGTCTCGACCGAGCTACCATTTGTGTGCTCCAATTCCCCAAGCGCGTTCAGGAATCCATCCGGATCCATAAGACGCCTGGGGCGGACCATTCTAATAGGTCCCTCACCCCTGCAGAGGGGTTGTGGCACCGAGAAATCCAACCCCACCAGATAGTGATCTGACCATGACAAGGGGGTGGTGGATATACCCCCGATCTCCAGATCATTTCCCCCCTCTCCGGAAACAAAAACCAAGTCCAGTGCATGGGTAGGTCCAGTTAATACAGGGTGCAGCTCCCAGGAAGCCATGGTCTCCATAAAGTCCCGAGGTGCCCCAGTGAGGGAAGCCCCCGAATGCACGTTGAAGTCCCCCAACACCACTAGCCTGGGGGACAACACACGCACATCGGAGACCACCTCCAACACCTCGGCCAGGGAGTCTGTCGTGCAGCGGGGTGGACGGTACACGAGCAGAATCCCCAGGCTGCCCTTTGGACCCAACCTCCAGTACATGCACTCAATAAACTTGGTCTCCCGGAGAGGGAGTCTGGTGAGGACCAAGGACTCCCGGTAGATAACAGCCACTCCCCCTCCCCATCCCCCAACCCTTGGCTGCTGGGCATACGAGAAACCGGCCGGACACAAGGCCGCCAGAGTTGGAGCAGCAGCCTCGTCCAGCCAGGTTTCCGTAACACATGCCAGGTCCGCACCCTCATCCATGATCAAGTCATGGATGAGAGATGTTTTTTGGGTAACGGACCTGGCATTGCACAACAGCAAACGCAGGGTGGGGGGAGGAGCAACACATCCCCCAGTTATCCCTTGGCTCTGGGCAGGCCCGGAACAAGGGATAGATATTAAGCATCGATCCCTTGTTCCCCTTACTCGGCGTGGCCTGCCCCTAGCGCTCTGCCAGCGCCTGCCGCTCAACGTTGGTACCGTTTGCCCCCCAGAACTCCCCCCACTATCTCCCTGGGAGAGACACATGCCCCCTCGCTTCCGCCAGTCAGGCGGGAGACCCACCCCTAAAATCAACCCCTAAAAAGCCCCAACCCTTCAAAAAGGAAGGGCCTCTTTAAAACTCCCAGCCCCACCTATATCCCCAACAGCAGGGGGACAGGCCCTCGCCCTCGTGCCACCCCCGAAGTGGCTCCCCCAAAGGGGCCGGATCTTTATAGCCCCACAGTTGCAGGTGGGGCAAGGCGGCTCCCGGCTGAGCCCGGGCCTGCAGGGGGCAGGCAGCAGTCCCACAGGTGCGGTGGGGTGGGCTGGCCTCGCACAGGCGGCGGCAGCAGCAGCAGAGCTGGACCCACCTGCCTGGCTTGCTCTTCTCCCCGGCAGTGGTGGTGAGGAGATGCCCGGGTCAGCTGGGGCCTGGTCTTTATAGTCCCCTTCCAAGCAGCTGCAGGTGGGGCAAGGCGGCTCCCGGCTGAGCCCAGGCCTGCAGGGGGCAGGCAGCAGTCCCACAGGTGTGGTGGGGTGGGCTGGCCTTGCACAGGCGGCGGCAGCAGCAGCAGAGCTGGACCCACCTGCCTGGCTTGCTCTTCTCCCCGGCAGTGGTGGTGAGGAGATGCCCGGGTCAGCTGGGGCCTGGTCTTTATAGTCCCCTTCCAAGCAGCTGCAGGTGGGGCAAGGCGGCTCCCGGCTGAGCCCGGGCCTGCAGGGGGCAGGCAGCAGTCCCACAGGTGCGGTGGGGTGGGCTGGCCTCGCACAGGCGGCGGCAGCAGCAGCAGAGCTGGACCCACCTGCCTGGCTTGCTCTTCTCCCCGGCAGTGGTGGTGAGGAGATGCCCGGGTCAGCTGGGGCCTGGTCTTTATAGTCCCCTTCCAAGCAGCTGCAGGTGGGGCAAGGCGGCTCCCGGCTGAGCCCGGGCCTGCAGGAGGCAGGCAGCAGTCCCACAGGTGTGGTGGGGTGGGCTGGCCTCGCACAGGCGGCGGCAGCAGCAGCAGAGCTGGACCCACCTGCCTGGCTTGCTCTTCTCCCCGGCAGTGGTGGTGAGGAGATGCCCGGGTCAGCTGGGGCCTGGTCTTTATAGTCCCCTTCCAAGCAGCTGCAGGTGGGGCAAGGCGGCTCCCGGCTGAGCCCGGGCCTGCAGGAGGCAGGCAGCAGTCCCACAGGTGTGGTGGGGTGGGCTGGCCTCGCACAGGCGGCGGCAGCAGCAGCAGAGCTGGACCCACCTGCCTGGCTTGCTCTTCTCCCCGGCAGTGGTGGTGAGGAGATGCCCGGGTCAGCTGGGGCCTGGTCTTTATAGTCCCCTTCCAAGCAGCTGCAGGTGGGGCAAGGCGGCTCCCGGCTGAGCCCGGGCCTGCAGGGGGCAGGCAGCAGTCCCACAGGTGCGGTGGGGGGGGCTGGCCTCGCACAGGCGGCGGCGGCAGCAGCAGAGCTGGACCCACCTGCCTGGCTTGCTCTTCTCCCCGGCAGTGGTGGTGAGGAGATGCCCGGGTCAGCTGGGGCCTGGTCTTTATAGTCCCCTTCCAAGCAGCTGCAGGTGGGGCAAGCCCTTTGATCATTTTGGTTGCCCTTTTCTGCACTTTTTTTCCAACTCTACCATAACCTTTCTGAGCTATGATGACAAAAACTGTATACAACATTCCACGTGTGGTTGCATCCCAGATTTGTCAAAGGGCACTACGATATTGGCAGTTCCATTTTCAATGCCTTCCCTAATTGCCCCCAACATAGAATTTGCCCCTTTCACAGCAGCTACACACTGGGCCAACATTTTCATCAAGCTGTTCCACCACACCACTTAAGGTCCTCTGAGGGTCAGCTGTTGCAGCTGCCCAATGTGAGACTGGGTGGCAGCAGCTGTACCTCGAAGAACTTTTTCCTTTGCCGCCCCTCAGTTGTGGAATGACCTGCCAATTGCAATGCGTCTTCTGACTTCTTTGAATGTTTTTAAGCAGGCACTGAAGACTTTATTATTCCAGCAGGCCTTCCTTTTATAGTATTTTATTACAATTTTATAGAACTTTTTATCAATTTTTATGGAATTTTATGGAACTTTTATCAATTTTAATGAAATTTTATGGAATTTTTATGCTGTTTTTATGTTTAATTGCATTACTTAGTTTTAATTGTATATTATTGAATATTTGTTTTGTTTGGTTATGATTTTGTATGCCGCCTAGGGCATTTATGTATAGGCGGGGTATAAATTGAATAAATAAATAAAACCCTAAGATCTCATCCTTGGTCAGCCACCACCAGCTCAGATCCCATCAGCATATATATGAAAATCAGGATTTTTTGCCCTAATGTGTGGCTGAACCCCATTTGCTATTTTAATGCCCATTCCACCAGTTTGGAGAGATCCTTTAGGAGCTCTTTGCAGTATCTTTTGGCTTCACTAAAATGAATTACCGAATGCAAGTAAGCAGAATTGTTTCCCCTTCTGGTACATACGGCAACCATAATAGCAAACTGGATGTGCAGGAAGGTAGACACTGAACATCTCCACTGCTGAAGACCTGATGCATCATTTGTGCTCTGGAGATATACAAAATGGTTGGAATAAACCAAGTACTAACAGCCTAGAAACCTGTGAAATAAACAAGCGCTCATTTACCTGGTTCCTGAGATCCGGGGTTCTGTCTTTGTTCTTTTCTTGGCTGCATGCTAAGTGCCATGTAGCCTTCCTCATCTTCCATTTGTGAAGATAGTCTTTGGTGTCCCTTTAGAAGGAAACGGATATCGATATAGAGAGGCAAAGTGCTTCTCTGAGCTTCAAGCTCAGCTCTGCCTGAGAAGCAGCGCTGACCACTTCTCGGAGAAAAGGAAGCGAATCGCACAGGAAACAGGCCCTCTGACCTGACCACCTGTCAGCACCTCTGCTCTGCTTTTGATGACTGAACGCTGCCAATGGCGCTTGTTTCCAAAAATGGTGGTGAGGAAAGATCACAGGTCACGCACTCAAGGGCATGCAATTCCCCCCACCCCGAGTCTCATTCTTTCAATCCTTTTCTGCAAAGAAATTAGCTAAATAAATAGTATAGCCTCAAGCTACAGAAATGTGCGTTCACTGGAGAGAACATCCCAGTTCATCAGTGTGAAGAATGCAAGGTGAAACGTGAGTTCCTTAATCTGTTCCATGATGGAGCCAAGATTAAATGCTCCAAGGGTGAAACTACATGCGAACAGGGGAAAATACAGGATTCCTAACCCTTCCCTTGCAAGGCTAATGCAGAAGTAGAAGAGTATCTGCAGGGGAGAATCAGTAGGTGGAAGCAAGCTGGTCAAGTCTTCACTGCACACCGATTCTTCTTTGCAAATCCCTGCCCCCCCCACCCAGCCCTTTTAAATTACTTTCTTCCCCATCCAGGTTCTGAATAAACCCAGCTTTGCAGGGAGGGACGGTAAACCCAGGAGACATTTGCAAAAGAGAACTGGAAGGCACAGGAAGATTGGGTGAGTTATTAATGAATTAATTAATTAATTAAATGTATATCCACCCTTTTAGGAAAGATCTCCCACCACTACCAGGTGGCTTACAACAAGTTAAAACACATTAGAGTAGAAGCAATTTCAGTGTTAAAAAACACAGCAACAACTAAAATCACACTGGTAAAACCTTCAGTACAAAGTAGAGTGCAATACAAATCTTTTATTTATTATCTATTTAAATACAGAAGTATTTTTATGCCATTCATCAGTTTAAAAGGCTCCCATAGCTACTTAGATATAATCAGTTAAACAAGACAGACCCTGCTTGCAGGCTTACAATCTAAAAATACACAACACACAAGGGAAAAGGAATGGGGAGGGAAGAGGGGAAAATTAATTCTTTTAGCGGGGCTGGTGAAATGGTCCTGCTCTCCCTCTCATCTCCCTCAGGACAGCCTGCTGGTGGTGCCAGTTGAGGGAAGAGGAGCCTTTGTGAGGGAGGCCTTTCAGCAGGGCTAGTGGAATGGCCCTGCTCTCCTTCTCATCTCCCTGCGCTCAGCCCACATGGAAGAATACAAAGAGGGAGGAAATTCTACAACTGAGGAGCCATCACTGAAAAGGCCATTTTCTTGGTGTCCACCAACGTGATATCTCTGAACAGCAGGTCAGAAAAAGCTTATCTCAAGGCCCATGCAAGTTCATATGGGGGAAAGCAGTCCTTCAGATAACCTAGGCCCAATACATTTAGGCCCTTTAAAGTCCTAAATTTTAGGCTTTGACCTTTAAAGCCCTATATTTTAGGGGTTTAAAGGTCAAAACCAGCACTTCAACTTGAAGCTGGAAACAAACAGGCAGCAGAGTAGGTGTCACTTGATCGGTATGCCTGCCCCCACAAATACAAACAGCAAGTACATCAATAAAACAGTGGCTGATTTTAATCATCAACTAGGAAATGCTTGCCTGAAAAGAAAAGTGTTCAGCAAATGCCGAAAACAAAGTGAAGTGGAAGCATATCTGATCTCATATCAGCCAGCAGAGCATCCCGTAGCATGGGGCCTAACACACTAAAGGCCCTATTCCTGGTGGCATCCAAGTGGAGCTCTGACTAAGAGTGCCTCTTCAGAAGAAGACCTCAGTGATTGGGCAGGATGATAAGGGAGAAGGTATGTCCTCAAGTATCCTGGTCCCAAATTGTTCAGGGCTTTTAAGACTAATACCAGAACCTTAAACCTGGCCCGGTAGCAGACAGGCAGTTGGTGCAGAGCTTTCAGCAGAGGTGCTACATGCATAGTTTCCAATGCCAGGACCATCACGAAAACCCTTAAGCCATCATGGCTTCTCACTTTTCCCAGCCACTGTAAGCTGCTCTTAAAGGGGCCATGGCATGGGCAAAAAATTGCAGCTAAGCTTGCAGTTTTAGCTTAGCTGCAATTTTGCCCATGGCACAACCCCTTTAAGAGTAGCTCTGCTTAGACTCAAACAGCTGCAGGGTCTCCATGGAGAGACAGACGCTGTTCAGCTGGGAGGGCTAGGTGAGGATGTGTGTGCGTGTACACACAGATGCTCTGCCTGTTGCCTCTGCTGCACGTTGTTACTGTGGGGAAGGGGTTAGCTGGGTGACTTATAATGGGCAGCTTCTTGTGAATTTATTCTGAAGACTGACACAATTTGTGCCCTTCAAAGGTTTGTGCTCTGAACTTGGCTGTCAAAAATTAACCTCCAGATTGCCTTATTCAACCCATAAGTCTAACAGACAAAAGGAAGGACATCTTCATGCAAACCAAGTCCCTGCATACACGTAAGCAACCTGGGTTTGTATCTGGGCTTGCATCTTTTTGTAAGGGAAGGTGTTCATTCATACCTTCCTCTCTGTGCTAGGTTAAGACAATAAAAAGAGCCCTGCTGGAAAGGCCTATCTGGTCCAGCATCCTGTTTCCCACAGTGACCAACCAGATGCTCTGGAAAGCTCTCAAGCAGGACATGAAGGTAACAGTACACTCCCACTCATGTTCCCCAGCAACTGGTATTCAGAGGCATGGTGTCTCCAATCCTGGAGGTGCCATGTAGCCATCAAGACTAACCCATTGATAGCCTTATCACTTATCAGTAATATAATGCCTTAAGAAGGGAAACTAGATACTAACCTCCATGAATTTGTCTACTCCAAGTTGGCAGCCATCACTACATCTTGTGACAGTGAATTCTACAGTTTAACTATGCACTATGCAAAGAAGTACAGTACTTCATTTTGTTTGTCCCAAATGTGCCACCATTTATCTGTAGTGGATAACCCCAGGTTCTGGGTGAGAGGGAGAAAATGCTGCAGTGTTGTGTGTTTCCTCTTTTGTACTTGACCATGCCCTTTGGTTGCCTGGCCACGCCCTCTTGATCACACCTTCATGTTGCTCAACCATACCTCTTACAAATTCACATGTGTGTCCCTATTTTCATCTGTGAAATGTTGGAGGGTATGTACATGCTGATATTGATGGCATCAGACAAAAGCCAAGTAGCCACATTCTGCACTAGCTGCACCTTCCAGACCAGCCCCAAGGGCAGCCTCACAAAAAGACCAAGGATTTCCAACAGAGGAGCATGGGTTCTGGTTAGCCAAGTGCCAACAGAGAAGGGGAAAACACTGCCCTATCCTATATGCTTTCTTCTCCAGCCAACCTCTGTCCAACTCTGACTCTTGGTGCTTTTATTGTGCAATTGCCCTGCCTCGTTCCCAGAACTTTACTGGGGGTCCGGATGCCATCATCATACTCCATTTGTAAACCTCCCATGCTTTCCCATTGCTTCGTCCATCCTTTCTCTTACCAGAGAGAGAGGAGGTGCACAATGCCTTTTGATTGGTAGTGCACAGAGTCCTCCTTGGGGAGGAGAGATTCTGTCTCCCCCCCCCCCCCAAGGCTTCTGGGTAGAACATCAGCTCTTCTGGAGTGAGTCAATGACAGCAGAGGAGGGCTGGTCAGAGAGGGGGAAAGATGTCCTAACCAATCTGCTACTTTCCCTAAACGTTCATGTATTTTGAGTATCCAGATCAAATTGAAGTGCTCTGGACACTAGACATACATCTTCAGATCCTGTACTGTCCAGATGTAAAAATGGACAAGTGATAACCTTAGTAGTGGCACTGGACTTGGCTTTGTCCCCCTGCCTTCCACCATGGCCATGGCAGCTCTGCCTTTGTCACTGAAGGTGGAAAGTGAGGCAAAGAGCCTTTACTCCCTCTTGAGCCCACAGATGGGCTTCAACTGTGGCCTTAGTTAAGAGTTTTGTATAATAAAGGCATTCTGAGTTTGTGGCAACATTGATAGCAGTGTGGTAAACAGTGAACTGAATATAGTTCTTCAGCCCAGAATGGAAAACTAGTATGCTGATTTCTCAGAAGAGGAAGGAAGTAAACACAGCAGTGGTTAAAGACAGGGTAGTTTGACAACAGAAACTACTAGCTGGTAGCTTTTGATCATAACAGTCAGATTTCCAAACCACCGAAAAGGAGAAATGATGTCAATCCTCATTTTTAGTTCAAGTAGAACCATTCCATCCTGATTGTATTGGAAATAATAAGAAAAAGAGTTGCCTAACATTTTGCTTCTTCGCATATACCTTTATTGCTTGAAACCCTCCATCATATTTTCCAAGTGAAATCAAAAGGTATAGGCACTGAATCTCCAGAAATAAACAGAACTTAAGCAGAGGACACTTTCATTGGATTGCACCCGATCACCTGGATCCTAGTGACCAACCTGAGGCCTCACCAACCCTACCCTCAGCCCCAAAGAAAGAGCACAAGCACCTTTCAGCCATACAGCTAATCTGGACTCAAGTATCTCTGCTTAGGAATTGAATTCTGAAGTACACAGTACTGACTTCACAGTACAAGTCACTGCTTGGTAGTGATGAAAGTAGAATATATCTCTTCCAGGAGCTGTTGGACTTTTGTTTCTGTTTTTTTTTAAAAAAGTGATGTCCTTGGTTGTCCCAACTGAAAATTCTTATGGAGGTAGGTAGAAGAAGCTTCTGGAAATATGGATCTGCTTCTGTACCAAACATTTACGAGATTGCACAATATGTAATGTATCTGTTAGTGATAACTCATAAGGAGTGGGTGTGTTCTCCATAATCAGTGAGATTTGAACATATGAACAAAATCATATTCATGTTCATGCAGTGAAGGCAGATCACGGCCACCACTTCTCATTCAAGTTGAACAAGTCTTGTGGTGACTACAGAAGTCAGAAGCCAGAGTTTCCTAAGGAAGCCTCATCAAATGTATTCACCAAAAATATAAAATACTTATTTGAGATACGTGTGTGTGTGTGCGCGCGCACACGCGTGCACACACACACACACACACACACACATTTTATTTTTTATTTTTTAAATACATATTGATACATATTTATTTTTTAAATTAGAACTAGAGGAAAAGAGGAGGCACGATCCAGCTCACTGCATCCAACATAGGATGGGAAGGCATGGAGCCCATGCTTGGAGTGGAGGGAGAAGGTTGGGAATGAAAAGGGATTCCACGCATTGTAGAAAATGCGCTCCCTTTCCCTACCGTCCAGAGGCGGACACTCAAAAATGCATTTCAAATCCTGGTAGAAAGGAAGAAACTGATGGGGGAGGTGCTTTGAAACAGGGTGCTGTAAGGGTTAAACACACACACCGCTGCCACCTCTCCACTCCTGACCTCCGGCCTTCAGAAGTGGTTTTCCTCTTTGAAAAGGTAGAAATTACCTACTTTTTGCATATGATATTTCATAGCATGGCCCTCAGAAGTCAGAGAAGTTGCTGAGTAAGATTTCCATGCAGGAAATAAGTGAAATGATTCAAAGTAAGAGAAATTATGCACATCATTTCATTTGCATGATGAATATGCATATTTCTTTGCAGAAAATTTTGGTTGCCCTGATAATTATTAGTTTTTTGCAAGCATGAGTACACACAGTCCTTAAGATAGGGACAGCATTAAAGTGTGTTGCATCTTTAAAATAAACAGAATTCATTCTCTCTGCAGTGTGCTTTCCTAAATGAATACCCTGTCTTGCTAATACATTTGTAACTTGGTATAGTCTTATCTGTCTCATTTAGGTGGCCCTGATATCCTAGAGTGAAAGACATTCCTTCCATTTTCCCCCTTCAGTTGTTGCATACCTTTCCCTCTACTTTGTCTCTAACTAGGCTTAACAGTAACCTAACAAGCATAGCACATTTTCTTTGTTTCAAGGGATTAGCAAATCATCAAGACAAAAAAAAAAGTTGTGGCAAGTAATGTCAATGTTTATTTTTATTGGCTAGGCAAAACACCTTCCATCCAGACTGTACTTTTGTTGTGCGAATACTGAGGACTGAGTGTGCTATAGTTGTTACATGGGTGTCATTGGCCAAGTTCACATGATCACAGTGGAGGAAAAAAGCCACGGTGGCTTTTCTCCCCCGCTGTGCGTGCCGGTCATGTGACAGTGCAGTTTGCTTAATTATGCCGCCAGCGAGGGTTGCCATGTCATGCGAACCTGGGAGGAATGGCTTGTTGGAGGGGCAGCAACCCTCAAATAACCCATGGTTGGATCATTTGTTGGGCTGTTGTTGGGTTATTTGGGGGTTGCTGCCCCCTCCTCCAACAAGCCATGCCACCCGGGTTCGCATGACACATCAGCTGGCACATGCGGTGGGGGGAAATGAGCCACTGTGGCTTATTTCCTCCCACCGTGATCATGCGAAGCAGCCCATTGTGTTTCTATCTAGGAGCTGTCCATACCAGTCTAGACGCAAAAATAAACGTGTAGCTCAGACTTCCCCAACCTGGCACCCTCCAGGTGGTTTTGGACTACAACTCCCATGAGCCCCAGCCAGCATGGCCAATTGTCAGAGATGCTGGGAGTTGTAGTCCAAAACATCAAGAGGGCACCGGGTCGGAGAAGGCTCTTAGGCAAGGGTGGGTGGGTGTTACTATTTTTACTGAGTAAGACTGTGTGTGTTTATGGGTCTTTTCCCAATTAGTCCACAAGGTGATGCTGTTGTACAACTGTGAGATGGCGGGTGATTTTTTTAAGTTGGGGGAAATAATGGCCCCAAATCCAAATTTCTTTCCCATCCCCTGGGGGTTGCTATCTGCCAGAATTTAAAGAAAGAGGAATCACATGGGTTCATGCATTATGCTTTTGATATGATGCGCAGCAGGCCACTTTTTAAATTGAGAAGCGGGGGAGGGGAGGGGGATCCTCCCTCCCAGTGTGGGAATGTCATTTTCCTCTCGACTGGAGTATGTTATTTATCAATGCTGATGTGGACCCCTTGCCATGTGTGAGACATGAGGCCTGTGGTAGTTCCCCCTTCCCCTAAAAAAAAGGAGCAGTTCTTTCCAGGGGGTTGCTAGCTGCTGATAAATCCGCCTCAGTAAGGATTAACGATTGCATGCCATGTGTATGTCATGTGTGAAGGAGCACAAACTGTAAGCAGCACTTTTACGGGGGGCCAACAGCAGCTGGGGGGAGCAATTTCCATTGGGAAACTTCCTCCAATCCAGATTGGGAGTGTAATCTGGGTCGGGGGCCTGCACAGCTGCTTTTCCTTCAGAATAAAAGTGGCTTTCTTTCTTTCTTTCTTTCTTTCCTTCCTTCTTTTTAAAGGCTTTTTCAACACAAGGTGTCATTTGGTCCATTGCTTTTGTCCACACATGCAGGAGGCTGAAGTGGGAGTGAGGAGGTAGTAGAACAAACAATACCACTTCAGACTACAGGTGGGGAATCGTATTTTTGAATGTTCCCCTTTGTGAAAAAGGCACCCCCACCAATTCCAGGTAAAGAAGCCAATTGGACTGGCAGTTGAAACTTACGTCAACAGCGGTGAAGGGATAGTTTCCTCCGCTGCAACTGAAGGCAGCAGGTGTGCATAGGGGCCCCAGGACAGACTGCGTGGCACACACAGCTCTGTCGGGAATAGCCGGGGGCTCAGAAGGAACAGCTGAGAGGGGGGCTGCTGCTGCTGCTGGTACCAGTGCTCCCAGCATCTGCTGCTTGAGACGTTTGCCTCACTCTGACTAATGCTAGGGCCAGCTGTGCACCGTAATTAATCTTGTTTTTATTCCCTCATCTCACTTTCAAAATTCCTTTGCCCCCTAAATTTTCACTGTGCAGCAGGGCGATGTATGACCCATACATCCGGTGCCATTCTTTATCATTCTTTTAAAATTCTGTCTCATATATCCCCCTCATATACGTGCGTGGAAGGGGATTTCTGCCTGAGAAAGTGGTAATTCCATCAGACTCAATGTCTGGGTATTAACAACTAAAATAAGTGTTCTAAGCAAAGACATGGTTTGGCAAATGCCATTTGAATTTGCCTTGTGAACCTAATGAACTACCAGGTAAAGCTACCCAGTTTGGCTTCTATTGATTCTTTTTTTTACCTGGCACAGCATCTAAATTTATCAGCAGCTTTGTTAATATAAAGACTGCCTAGTTGATCTCTACTTCTAATGAAACATAGAGTGTTCGAGGATCAGGATATTTGTAAGAAGAAAAATTTCCTGACTGTTAGAGCAATAAGACAATGGAATCAACTACCTATGGAGGTGGTGGGCTCTCCCAGTCTGGAGGCATTCAAGGTGCAACTGGACAATCATCTGTCAGGGATGCTTTGACCTGGACTCCTGCACTGAGCAGGGGGTTGGACTCGATGGCCTTGTAGGCCCCTTCCAACTCTACTTTTCTATGATTCTATGAAGCCACTGTGGCTTAGTGTGGCGTAGTGGTTAGAGGGTTGGACTGGGACTCCGGAGATCTGGGTTCAAATCCCCGCTCGGCCATGAAACTCACTGGGTGACTTTGGGCCAGTCGCTGACTCTCAGCCTAACCTACCTCACAGGGTTGTTGTGAGGGTAAAATGGACAGGAGGAGGAGGATTATGTAAGCCGCCTTGGGTTCCTTGCAGGAAAAAAGGCGGGGTATAAATGTAATAAATAAATAAATAAATAAATAAATTGTATTACCAACTTTATTGTATGCCTGCGAAACATGGGCTATCTATAAATGTCACTTCCACCTCCTTGAAAGATTTCATCAATGTTGCCTCTGGAAAATCCTGTGAATTACTTGGGAAGATAGGCAAACAAATGTCAGTGTATTGGAAGAAGCAAAGACTACTAGCGTTGAAAAAATGATCCTTCAATGCCAACTTCAGTGGACCAGTCATGTTGTTCGAATGTCTGACTGCCATCTCCCAAAGCAGTTACTTTATTCCCAACTCAAGGATGGAAAGCGGAATATCAGTGGTCAGTATAAGAGCTTTAAAGATGTTCTAATCTAAAAAAATGCAATACAAACATCGAAAACTGGGAAGCTCTGGCCCATGAACGATCTAAATGGAGGTCGGCCTTTCACAAAGGTTCCATAGACTTTGAAGAAGCCCGAGTGCTAAGCGAAAAGCACGTCAAACGAATCCTTTACAGGACCATCTTCCATCTGGTAACCTGTGTCCTCACTGTGGGAAGCTGTGTGGATCTAGAATTGGCCTCCACAGTCACTTACGGACCCATCGCTAGAGTCTACACAATTTTCTTTAGAATTTCCTCCTTTTAAAATTTTCTTTTTGTAAATTTTTTATCCTGGAAGACAATCTTACTCGGTCACAAGTGATCGCCTGATGATGACTTCTAAGAACATAAGAAGAGCTGTGCTGGATCATACCAAGGGTCCATCTAGTTCAGCATTCTGTTCACACAGTGGCAAACCAGCTGCCCACGGGATCTCACAAGCAGGACATGAGTGGAACAGCACCCTCCTGCCCATATTCCCCAGCAACTGGCGTACATAGGCATACTGCCTCTGATACTGGAGGTAGCATATATCCATCAGGAATAGTAGCCATTGACAGCCTTATCCTCAATGAATTTATCCAGTCCCCTTTTAAAGTCATCACCACATCATATGGTAGTGAATTCCATAGTTTAACTATGTGCTGTGAGAAGAAGCAGTTCCTTTTATCTGTCATGAATGTCCCACCAATCAGCTTCATGAGATAACCCCATTGGATTCTAATATTATGAGAGAGATAGCAAAATGTCTCTGTATCCACTTTTTCCATACCAGGCATAATTTTATACACCTCTTTCATCTCTTCATTCATTCATTCATTCATTCCTTTATTACATTTCTATACCACCCAACAGCTGAAGCTCTTTGAGCAGTTTACAAAAATTAAAAACCATTAAAATACATTATGCATATAGTATAAAAACCCATCTACATACAAACGAATACACATACAGCACGCACATATATCTAAACAATTTTAAAACAATAAGAAAAATCCAGGACCCAAATAAAACCTCATTATATGCAGCCAAATGCCTGAGAGAAGAGGAAGGTCTTAACCTGGTGCCTGAAAGATAACAATGATGATGCCAGGTGGGCCTCATCAGGGAGATTGTTCCATAGCCGGGAGGCCACCACTGAGAAGGCCCTCTCCCTTGTTGCCAGTGCCACCTTCCGAACCTCCCTTGGAGGAAGCACCTGGAGGAGAGCCTTAGATGATGAACGTAGCGTACTGGTAGGTTTATGCCAGGAGAGGTGCTCCATCAGATATGGTGGTCCCGAGTCATGTAAGGCATTAGAGGTTGCCTTTTCTCTAAACTAAACAGTCCCAGATGTTTTAACCTTCCCTCATAGGGGAGTTGCTCTAGCCCCTTGATCGTTTTAGTAGCTCTTCTGTTTCCCACCAACCAAGGAACCTGTCTGATTCACCAAAATGGAGACAGTTTTGAGTTAACAGTAGGATTTTAAATTTTTAAAGATGGAGGAACTACAATTGTCTGCTACTTTCTTCTTCCCAGTATTCCTAGCAGCACTGAAACTTCCAACCATCACATCAACTGGAAGAGCCCAGTTTGAGTGTCTACAGTCCTTCCTCTTCCATATCATCTTATGACTCTGACCATGCAGAGCTTTTATACATGTGGCATTTATTGTGCATTCATGATTCCTTACTCATAGTTGTTTACATGTTCATTGGATGACATTGTGATCCTCCATTTCACCTCTATTTTTAAAGAGCAGTTTCTGGGGTTTTAGAGTGGGGGAAATGGGACATTGTTTCTGAAAGTGAAAGAAAGGGTATTATTTTCCTACTTGTGTATTTGCGCTATTCCCTTATAGCAGTAGGGGTTACCAGTATGTAGCAGGAAAGCAAAAGCTCTTTGTGTAGAGCTTGGATCTCAATTCTGTGACAAAACCGAAAGTAGATACAGCCATTAACAGCCTTGTGTATAAAAGTATCCTGACAAAAATATCCAGTCAGCCTTCCTGCCCCCTTCCTATCCACGCTCCCACTGGGCCAACCTGCTTTTTGTAACATCTTGCCTGATGAAGAGCTCTGGAGATCTCAAATGCTTGCGCACTTTTTGGGATCTCTGAGTTGGCTTCATCATATGGATTTTGGATTTTTTCTTATGGCCAACATGTCTGCCTCTGCCTTTGTTTTTTGTATGAATCAGGAAAAAAAAGGATATTATTAGAAGTAGACTAGGCAAGAGTGGTAAGTGTTGAAACAAAGGCACTACAGGGAGAATTACAGATTTTAACCAAATAACCAAAGTGCTATGGTTCCATTTTTTTTAAAGCCCCCTCCCCACTTTAAAATAAGCATTAAAAATGACAGCTTAGTTTTGAACTGCACTTGTCAGGTAATGAAACAATACAGAACTAATTAGGATGATCCTTAGGAAAGAAGAAAGCAGAGCAGCAGCCTTGTTCTCTTATCTTCTACATTATGCCTTAATTAGTTTTCATCATCCCCCCCCCCCCTGTTATTCCAATAACTTTTAAACTGATTTTATTTTTGGTTCTGCTTCTTGTCACTCCCCCATACGCTCACTTGAACAAATTAAAACAGAGGGAATAAAGAACTCGTGCGTGCTGCACTGATGTTTGCTGCCCCTGAGACTTGCTTTCTTACTTTTGTTTCTCCCGATACATACATCTCACAGCGACCTACACACACATCTGGTTTTCTTTTCATCCCATGGAACTGTAAACAGTGGGAAAGGGAGGGGTACGGGGGGGGGGCAGAAAGGCAAAGTGGATTTCTGGGGTAGGGAACTTTGCCCCACATGTTAGATTCCAGAAATAAATAAAATCTTGCGGGGCAAGTGAGGTACTTGTTGGGAGAGTTTCCACCCACACCACTATGACGGTAAACAAGCCCCCCCCCCCCGCTTCGACCTTGCCAGGGAGCAGTTGTTGTTTTCTGCCTGCTACTGGGGGACGTTGCTCCCTACGAACCGCCCATTTTGGAAGGATGGGTGGGGTGCCACCGTGTCAGCTTCTCACTGGTTGGCTGTTGCTTTCGCTTTGTTGCTGATCTTTTTTTTTTCTTTTTTTTTTAAAGCAAGTTAATAGTTATCAGAACAACATTTATTTATTTATTTATTATTTACATTTATTTATCGCCCATCTGCCCTGCACAGACTCCGCTCAGCAGGCTGAGCGCTGCAGGAGGGCAAAAGGGGAAGTCGAGCAGCCCCAGCGGGAAATTATGCAATTGCCAAGCCACCAGTTTCCTAGAAACGTCCAGCTGCCCAGCGATGTAAACAGGATGCTGGATTTTATTTTTATTTTTAAAAAAATCTGCTTCAGCTTCCCCCTTTGCGCTGGAGGAATCTATCTGGCCGGCAGCAGAAGCGACCGCTGGGGCATGCAATACCCCGCCCTTTTTTCTGAAAGGAACCCAAGGCGGTTTACATAATCCTCCTCTTCCTCTCCATTTTATCCTCACAAGGACCCTGTGAGGCAGGTTAGGCTGAGAGTAAGTGACTGACCCAAAGTCACCCAGTGAGCTTCATGGCCAAGCGGGGACTAGAACCCGGATCTCCCGAGTCCCAGTCCAGCACTCTAACCACTATGCCTTCTCTCCTATGCCCCATTGAGGCAGCGTGGGAAGGGTTTTCCCTGGGGATGCCAGTTGCCCTTTGTCCTACAGGGCAAGTTCTTTCCCCTAAAGAGCAGTGCATTTTTCCTCCTTCAATCCTTGTTAATCCCTGGCTCAAAACAAACAAAAATAAACAAACAAAACAGTATATGAACGCATTTGGTGTGATGCTGCTGGCTCTCAGCTTTAATCCAGGGGTGTGGAACCTCTTTCAACCCAAGGACCAAATTCAATTTTGGAGACGCTCTGGGGTAGGGGAGGGGTGCATTCCAGTGATGGGCAGGACCAAAGACAAAAGGGGTGGGACTAAAAATACAAAAACAAATACTAGCATATTGTAGTTTAAAGCACTTACAGTCAGTAAGGAAGCCTTAGGAGAGGCATTTCAACCTGTTAGAAAGGGGGGAACTGCACAAAAGCTGGGACACCACCAAATGATTGGTAGTTGGGGGGAAAGGGGTGGGGGAAGGGGGTATGGCCATCTGGGGAAGCCCAGAGGGCCAGCTTGGGACCTCAGGACGGCCAGATTTGGCCCAGGGGCTTGAAGTTCCCCACCCCTGTCTTAATCGCCTCCTAAAGTTGTGTGCTGCTGGAACCACCTGTGTGCAACATCCACAATGTAGTTAGGGACTTCATTAGATTAAATTTTGCCAGTGTGTGTTTGGGGGGGTGGGGCAGATGGCAGAATTGACAAGTTTTTTGTTTGTTTTTTTTTAACACACTGGACCTCAGAGATGTCTGAAATACAGGAAGCAGGTGAATTCCCCTCTCCCAAACCTTATTCAACTACCTCGCACCGCAGAAAACAGGGAGAGATCCCATTATATGCAGCAGCGCTTCTGAGTAAATATACGCACGTTTGGGCTTTTAGGGCTGCAGTCCTCTTGTCCTGTGCTGCCGGCAGTTGGCTGTATTTATGTATTTACATTTTGGGATTTCCCTATGCTGGAACTTCTGCAACTAGCTTTTACCACCCCCACCCAAAAGTGCCTCAATGCACAATGTGGGCGTGGCTCAGTCCAAAAATATCTGCTGGTCTGGTGTCTATGTAAAACAGGCAGCACCTGTAAGCTTCGAGAGGATCGAAAGAGGAATGGAGAGGTTGCAAAAAATGTTGGACAGCATCGTGCCTCCCCCACCTGTGCTCCTGTTTCAGTAATAGCAAGCAACAGAGAAAATGAAGGGGGCAAGGCAACTATGGAGGGAGGAGAAAAGTAATATGCTAGAGAGAAAGTTCGCAAACAAAGATGTTTACAAGAAATACCAGTAAGAGCCCATAACAGAGAGCTGCGTACCTGCAGAGCTTGCTGGGGGCAGAGACATTAAAGGCAGGTCTGGCTCATAGATTCATAACAGAGTTGGAGGTCGAAGCCATGTCTGAGCCTCTCCGTCAAGTTTATTAATATACTCGCGGCTGGGGGTGGGGGGGATTTTAGTTTTTGCAGCTGTCCATTTGAACAGAATATTGCATAACGGCAGGCTCTGGGGAAGCGCCACCGATCCCTGCTTGTCGAGTCTGGCAACGGGAGGGTCGGCAAAGGCGCCCGAACGACCTGGGGAGGGGGAAGGAAGGTAAGAGAAAGAGGGAAAGATTCGGGCATAGGGGAAGGGAAGAGGGGCGGGGGCTGCCTCGCTTGTGAAGCGGGAAATCACGAAAAAGCGGGAAACCAAAGTACTGCTACTTGCGAGCCTTGAACCGAAGCCTGTCCAGGACAGGCAGAGGGAGTCGGTCGCATTGATTGCGGTGACACAGGAGGAGGATGGTAAGGGTTATGAGCAGAGCTGGCATCAAAGGAAGGCACGGAGGCTGGTGGCTGCAATGTCAGGGAAGCAGTGTATCCCTCTGGATTTTAGTCTGAATTTTAACGGAGCTATCTTGGTTTAATTTAACCCGATCCTTATAATAGGTTCCGCACCATGGACAGCTCCTTAAAAGTTCAGACTACAGCCCGGAGTGGACACACTGTCCCACTGACACTGGAGCCACCGCTAGCCTCCACTGTTTCTAAGGTCGGTTTTGGAAGCCAGGGGAGAGAAGCCACACAGAGCATAGGACGCCCGGATACAAACAAAGAGAACACGCCCTTTGTTCCCTGGAACAAAGCCAGCCTTGCCCCTTGCTCGACGAGGCGGAAACGCCTGCCACTTGGCCCTGAGCCACAACGGCTGAGAACTTCTGTGTTTTGAGAACCGGGGCAAGGTTGAGGGGAGACCGTTTCCCTGCATTGGGAGACCCAAGTGGGATTGCCTCAGGACACTCATTTGGGGAATGGCTGGCGTGGGCTCCCCCCTCGCTCTTTTTCAGCCGTCTAGCAGCACCTTCTTTTCTCCAGCGCCTCTCGATAGCGTGAAACTGCTGTGTTGACCGAATGAACTCCTCGAGGCGAAACCAGAATGGAGGCTTAATCTGGAAACAGCAGGAGGGATTCTCTTCGCCTCACATTCTTTCCCATAGATAGGCAGGCATGCTGCTTGTAGTCTAGCCTGGTCTGGTCTAAACATGGAGCGGAACAAGCGGTAGAATCCCCTAGAAAGAGTGATACCATTTTTAGGGCTTTTCTACATGAGGCATGTATAGTGGGCTCATCATTCCCTACTCACGGATGTTGACAGGTTCTTTAGATGATACCCTGACCCTCCACTTTTGCTTCTGTGTCTAACCAGCACTTTCCGTGAGTTTTTTTAGAGCAGGGAAAATGTGGCATTTATTTATTCACGTATTTATTTTATTTGTACTATTTCTATACCTCTAATTATTAAAAAAAAAAAAACCTAAGCAGTTTCCATATAAATATTAAAATCACAATTCAAATCATACTTAAAATACAATTTTAAAAACAATTCAGTCACAGTAATAATAATACAGAGCAGTACAAGATTAGTAAAATGCAACAGCATAGTTAATTTAATTTAAGGTGAACAGAAAGTGCATTTCCCTCTTGTGTATGTGTGCTATTCTGCTATACCACAGTGCTGCGGAAAAGCAGGAAGGAAGTGCTCCTACAGCCAATTAACAGCCTCATGTGGAAAAGCTCTTAGTCTACAGGGAAGCACTGTCCCATTGCTTCAGTTGGTATGATGTTGCCTGCCCACTTCCCCAATTCTCTGTCCCATCCCCCAGAGAGCAAAATCCACCTTAGACTTCTGCTGAACAGTCTCCAGTGTCCCTCAACTGCTGCCAGCAGGGGCTGGTCTGCCTGGTGTGTATGCGCACATGCCTGCTCTCTCCTGTGCCTCATGACCAGTGCTGGCCCCAGGTTTTGGGGGCCTTTGGGCAAGACATGCCCAATGGGCCCACTCCCTCAGCGATTCTACCTTCTTGCTGCCATTGTCAATAGCTGCTGTTGCTCCTCATCCTCTTTCTCACTATTGCTCCCACTTGCTTGACAGGCAGAGAGCCAGTGAGCCAGTAGGCAGTGGCATCTACTGCTCCTCCGCCTCACCACCATCACTGTCTGGGCCACAGCAAGAGGCAGGTGAACATGCAGGTTGCCATGGTGAGGAGGAGGAGCAAGTCGGAGTTCTGGTCAGTGGCTGGGTGTGGGCCCTCGGCAGGCACCCTACCTGTGCCTTCCTTTGATGCCAGCTTTGCTCCTAACCCTTACCGTATGCTCCTTCTCCTGTGTCACTGCAATCAGTTTCATATTTTCCAAGGTCACTCCCTCCACCCGACATATCAGGGCTCAGTTATTTACTTTTTTGAATAGGGAGGCCATGGAAGACATCTACAACAAATGGGTGGCTTCTTTACTTTTTGTGTGAGACTTGCAAGGTGGGGTTTTTCCCTGTTTTTTTAACCTGGCATCTTGGGGGCATAGGAGCAATTGTGGGATGGGGAGAGCTCCCTATACTTTGCTAATTTATTGTTTTAATTTTCCCCAGCAAAGAACCCTTCTGAACCAAGGTAAGACAGTATTCTTCAGTTTGGTTAGATCACATGTGGCCAACTCGTGGGACACATGTGGATCATGGCCACTTCCTGTGTGCCCTGGGGGCTGTTCCCTGCTGCAGCCGAGCTGATCAGCCATCAGCTGGGCTGCGAGGAACATATTGCTAGTAGCAGTGGGGGGAAAGTGACAATGCCAGCATCAGGATCACTTGGGGAGGAAGACAAGGTTAAACCCTCCCCCAACCCCTACCTTATAAGGGGGAAACAAAAGAGTACAGAGGGCTAGAGCATTTTCTATGGCACTAGCCCACTATACTCCATGAGATACTATAGTATGGAATATAGCAGGCTAGAATGGCAAAAAAAGATGCTGACCTTCTGTGCTCTATGGTTTCTCAAGAATCATATGCTTGAGAGAGAAACCATAGAGTAAGGTGAGCTAGAGAAGCCACCTCTCCTCTTCAAAGCTCTCCTCTTTCGCCATCTAAGCTACCTGTGGATTATGGTGGTGGTGGTAGTGGTGATGATGATGATTTTGCATAGTGTACAAAAATAGTATAGAGTTGACTTACACTGCAGTCCTGTACATATCTACTCAGAAGTAAGTCCCATTGAGTTCAATGGGGCTTACTCTCAGGTAAGCAGGTATAGGATTGCAGCCTCAGCGTTTCCCATCTTCCACATTGTTTTGTTTCCTGACTTCAACATCTCTTTGTTGCTTCCAGCAGAGCCAAGGTCAGGAGCTTTACACATGACTGGAACTGAATCTGGACCACAGTTTTCCCTCATGGATTGTAAGAGAACAGCTGCTGATAGAATTTGAACAGAGAGAAGATGTGTGACCAAATACACTTTGAGGAAAGCAAGTTGACTAAGCTTTTGCTTCTCTGTTGTGCAGATTATAAAGCAAGAAGTAAAAGAGGTAATGGCACCATATCTGCCTGAGAGGAGGCAGTGAAGACAAGGGGTATTTAGAGAGACAACCTGCCTGAGCAAAAGTGTACAAAGCAACTCTGCAGATAACATCTGTACCCTGTGCTCTAACATGACAGCACCTTGCTTTCAAAGTCTTCGGGTGCAACCCTATGCCAGGCAGCTGGGAAGGAACACACTTTGTTAAAGCCTTGTGGATTCCAGAAAATTCTCCTGGTTTGTTTTCTCTGGCCAATTTTTTTTAAAAAAATCTATCCTTCTACCTTTCAATGTCCCCCTGTCCCGTCCTGTCCCCCATATTTCTTGTTATGGATTCTGGTAAGCTTAGAAGTGCTAGATAAAACCAGGTGCAAACTGATAGAATTAGGCCCTTTAATAAAAAAAATGTATTACCTTGAACCTCAACAGTATCTAAGGTTCGGTTTTTAAACATGTTTCTTAGTTTTGACATTTAAATCCTAAATTTTTGCATTCTTTCCTTCTTCATAAATTCTTGTTTTCATCTCTAGTTCATGCAAAAATCACCAACTCTCAAGTTTCTCCATCCTGTCCACTGGAAAATTAATGTATTTTTTTTTCCCTTTCTGTTTTTGATATAGCATACGAGGATATCCGGAAGCATTCATCAAGTAAAACCGCTATATTACCCTTTGTTTTGGTCATATCTGTTCTTGGGAATGTTGCCCTCATTACCTATATTATTTGTAAGTTGCCCAGTCTTTGTTGTTGCTATCTTGAATTACTTTCCCTGCCCACCCAACATACCCCCAGAATGAGGGAAGAACTATGGCAGCATTGGAGTTGGTGTAGTTCATTTCCCTCTACTGAATAAAATAAATGGAAGAATACAAATGGAAACAGTCAGAGAAAAAGGATAGAGAGCAAAAACCCACACCAACCCCCCACCCTCACCCAGAAGAAAAGCTGCTGAAGGGCTTTAGAAGTGGTAAAATATTATTATTGGGAGTGCAGCATTTGCATGTTCTTTGAACATGAAGGCAGGAAGAACCAGGTAGGCAGAAAGCTGTACATGTGCTTGGATTGACATAGGAGGAGGAATGGAGGCAGCAGCAACCACCACATTAGTGCACATGGTCCCCATTCAGGGTGCTTCCAGATGGAGGCCTTGTAGTACTACCAGGCAGAAGGCATTGTGTACCTGTTCCATCTTTTCTTCCTTAACGGATAAGAAATGGTAAAAGAATTTATTTATTTATTTATTTATTTATTTGATTTATACCCCGCCTTTCTACCACAAAATGGCACTCGAGGCAGTGGGAAGAAGCGGTGGGAACACACAGGAGGGTTACTAGTGGAAGATGATGACGCCTGGACTCCTCTGTAAAATTCTGTGAATGGAGCAGGGTGATGGCACAGTACTGTAAAAGCCTAGTCTAGAAGCACCCTGTCCCTGAGTCATAAAGTTCACCAAGTTTAGATGGTCCAATTGCTATTGTTCAACCTAATCTGCCTCACAGAGTAGTAGAGAGGATAACATAGGAGATATATGTATTTTTTAATATACCGTAAGTTTTATTGAGTTTTTCCAATCATACAACTAATAACAAATAAAACAGAAATACAACATAAACATTGTGCACCCCCACCTCTTGGGACCATTTCCCCCCTATATGCTATTATTATATTCCAAAAATGTAACAAATCTTGACAAGGTTCGTTCCCCATCACCAACACATACTCCAGAAATTTACCCCAAATGCTCACAAAAGTGTTTTTCTCCAATTGTCCTTTTTGACACTTAATATTACAAGTTAATTTATCATTTAGTGTGATATCCCATACCTCTTTATTCCATACCCTCTTTATTGGAGAGGGATTTATAGACTGCCTTGAAGGAAGGAAGGAAGGAAGGAAGGAAGGAAGGCCTGTTTCTGCCTGTGCTGAGGTGGGCGGGGGGAGTGTTGGACTGGGCCACTGTTTAATATTCTCTTTCTTTCTTAGTTTTGAATACAAAAAATTTTGAGCAACCCCTCCTTGGTCCAGCATGCCCAGATAACTGGATTGGGTCTCAGGGAAAGTGCTACTACTTTTCAAAAGAGAAAAGGAATTGGACTTCCAGCCAGAGCTTCTGTATGTCACATAATGCCTCCCTGCTCACTTTCAGTGCTATCCAGGAAAAGGTAAGAGCTGCAAATTTTTGCCTGCACATCGTCTCGGTTGTTACATAGAGTAGTGTTGCTGTATTGGAAGGGGACGGGGCATTAGACAGCATGAGGAAATTTGTGGTATCTCTGAGTTTGCATACAAAACTTGTCCATGGACAAGTCATGGTTTGTGATCCCCTGGCAAAACAGAATAGGAAGCCATGGTTTGAAGTGTGACTGGTTTGTATAAACTGTGGTGCAGCATGCATGATGCCTGAACTGGCAAGCCATAGTTATGGCCATTGCTCTGCATCCAAAGGCTGCTGCCCAGTGGAAATAGGAAAGAACTAGTGAACCAGAGTGCTTAGAGAAGGGGGGGTCAGGAAAGCAAGCAAGCAGTTTGCCTTGTTTGAATTCAGAAGTTTAAGTCATGGTTTTGATTCTAACCCAATATCTGCTGAGGGGAGGGGCTGGAGCAATTCCCATGCCTCTCAAAACTCTAGAATGTTCCTTTTATTCATAGGACCACATTTTAAAGATTAGTATTGAGACCTTATGTTACAGTTGTTACTTTGATGGCCTGTGAATATTGCAAATCAGGATTCTGACATTCATTTCTTTTGATCTTGGAAGGATTTTGTGATGCACCTGAAAGGCAAAGACGTTTTTTGGATTGGCCTCAGGAGAGACCCGGGTCAGCCCTGGAAATGGACAAATGGAGTAAATTCAACGTGAGTCATTCACTTTCCCTTTTTAGCCTTCACTGTTGAGGCCTCAGCAATTGAAATCTCTACCTTTTCAACAGGTCTACAAATTATTAGTAATAAGCTTGACCTTATCATTGCTTTTTACAATATAATTATGCACAAGATGCATCCTAGAGTAATAAAGGAACTGGCAGACGAACTCTCAGAACCACTGTCTATTATCTTTGAGAAATCATGGAGGACAGGTGAAGTGCCAGATGACTGGAGGAGGGCAAATGTTGTTCCTATCTTCAAAAAGGGCAAGAAGGAGGAACCAGGGAACTATAGACCAGTCAGTCTAACATCAATCCCTGGGAAAATTTTGGAGCAGATTATAAAGAAGTCAGTCTGCAAGCACCTTGAAAACAATGCAGTGATTACTAGAAGCCAGCATGGATTTGTCAAGAACAAATCCTGCCAGACTAATCTGATCTCATTTTTTGATCGGGTAACCTCCCTTGTGGACTGTGGGAATGCTGTGGACATAATATACCTGGACTTCAGCAAAGCTTTCAACAAAGTGCCTCATGATATCCTGATTAGCAAGCTAGCTAAAAGTGGGCTAGATGGAACAACTATCAGGTGGATCCACAATTGGCTACAGAATCGGACTCAGAGAGTACTTATCAATGGTACTTTCTCAAACTGGGGACAGGTAACGAGTGGGGTACCACAGGGCTCGGTCCTGGGCCCAGTGCTCTTCAACATTTTTATTAATGACTTGGATGAGGAGGTACAGGGAATGCTTATTAAATTTGCAGATGACACAAAGTTGGGTGGAACAGCTAATACTCTGGAAGACAGAAACAAAATTCAAAGTGATCTCGATAGGCTGGAGTGCTGGGCCGAAAACAACAGAATGAAATTTAATAGGGATAAATGCCCAGTGCTGCACCTAGGGAGAGGAAACCAAATGCAGAGTTACAGAATGAGGGACACTTGGCTCAACAATACTACAAGTGAGAAGGATCTTGGAATTGTTGTAGATCACAAACTGAATATGAGCCAGCAATGCGATGTGGCTGCAAAGAAGGCAAATGCTATTTTGGGTTGCATTAATAGAAGTATAGCATCCAAATCACGTGAAGTGATAATTCCCCTTTACTCGGCACTGGTTAGGCCTCATCTTCAGTACTGCGTCTAGTTCTGGGCACCACACTTTCAGAAGGATGTAGACAAACTGGAGAGGGTTCAGAGGAGGGCAACAAAGATGATAAAGGGACTGGAAACAAGGCCCTATGAGGAGAGACTGAAAGAACTGGGCATGTTTAGCCTTCAGAAGAGGAGACAACCCTTCAGAAGGGTTGTCACACAGAGGAGGGCCAGGATCTCTTCTTGATCATCCCAGTTTGCAGGACATGGAATAATGGGCTCAAGTTACAGAGCTCAAGAACATCAGGAAAAATTTCCTGACTGTTAGAGCAATAAAACAATGGAACCAATTACCTAGGGAGGGATGCTTTGACCTGGATTCCTGCACTGAGCAGGGGGTTGGACTCGATGGCCTTGTAGGCCCCTTCCAACTCTACTTTTCTATTATTCTATGTCATTTTACTTTAACCTTGGGACCTGGTGCAATTGATTTGAAGTATTTACAGCCAAAATAAATGTTTGGTGAAGACCTGATTCTGAGAATCCAGTTCTCTCCTCAACATGGCATGGAAGGAGTACAATCTGGAAAGGAGAAGTGAGACAGATGAGAAAAAATCCATGTATTGGATGTTCCTTAGGGGTGGACAATCAAAAGAATACATCCCTTGTGTTTGCAAAAGCTGTTATTTGTTTATTTATTTATTATATTTATACCCCGCCTTTTTTCCTGCAAGGAACCCAAGGCGGCTTACATAATCCTCATCCTCCTCTCCATTTTTATCCTCACAACAACCCTGTGAGTGTCCAAATCTGCTCTATGTATGAACTTGCCCTGTGTCTATTGGACAAAGGCTTCAATCCATCAACCCCATTCTATTTAAGTGTATGGGCTTGTGCTTGTCTGCATCAAGTCTGACTTTCTGAACTGCAGGATCCCCCATGACATACTGGAAGCTACTTTTGAAACTCAGAAATATAAGTAGGAGTTTCCAAAAGCAGGTATTAAGGTGGTACAAGCTCTTCAGAAAAGAAAGTAGAACAATTCTGTTGTGTACGTGCTTCTGTTTCTTTCCAAATAGGATTTCTCCTACCACATCAGCATGTGCACATCTGTGAAATTTCCATATTCAGGTTTGCTGTGCTAGCTCTTAGCTATCATCCTATAATAAGGATCTACGTACCTGCTCTTTGCTGGAGGTGGTTCCTCATGTTGATGGCTTCTGAATAGGGCTGAAGGCAGGGGTTACAAATTCTAGCTGACCTTGCCAGCTCGCCAAAAACTGTAGTTGCCAGAAACCTGCTTGTCCCGCTGGGGGCAGGTTCTTGTTTCTGATCCCCTGCTGCACTTTGGACTGCATGAAATCTCCTTCCCTTCCGCCCCATGTTCAAGCTGAAGAAGAGGGCTTGAGCACATCTGTTGCGCTGACCTCCCAAGGCCTAAAAGCATCACTAATAGAACTATAGCGCAACAATCAAGAGCTTTAACCTTCTTTCTAAGTATGCAGTTGGGGAAGGAGGTGGGGGAAGGGGTCATCCCTGCAGTTACCATCTCTGAAGCACAACATACTTGCTGGGGCAAATATATGATGCTGCCCTCTATCCCTCCAGCTCCAAGTACAAGAGGAGGGTTAGGGCTTGCCCTGATGTGTTAACTTGTACTTCTAATATGAATGAAGCACTTCTGAAGCACAGCACAGCTGTGGGAGTAATCTCACCCATCCCAGTTCCATGTTCAGAAGGAGGGCTATTCCTCATTACAATTGCCTGCTGTAGGGGATTTCCCTCACCATGGTGAGTGGAACTGGAATCAGGGACACCTGGCTGAAGAATAACTTAGGACGTATCCTAGTTTTGTTCTAGCAAGAAGACATTTAGAATTGATTGTGTAAACAGATGCATGAGGAAAAATTGCAGTGTAATTGACCATCTACATACATTTTCTAGGGGAAAGCTCTCTTAGCAGGATATGAGAGGAATCTAAGGTCCTGCTCTTTGATTCATCCAACCAAATCTATAACCTGTATGTATGAAACATATGTATCCCCAGCTGTCAGGAAGCAGATATTCCTTGTTCGATTTAAAAGTTTTGTGGTGCTTCTGTTGCAGGCTGGAGGTGGTTGGAAATGGGGGAGATTGTGCTTTTCTGAATGATGAAGCCACTGCAACCTCTTCAAGGTGCCGGATGGGACTACTCTGGATCTGCAGCAAATCAGATATATTGCAGTGCTCAGGTAGAACATGCCCGAGCAAGAAACAGCAAGAAGACTTGAGGACATTCTGAAGACAAACAGATCCTTACTTTATCAGCTGTAATTCTCTTAATCTCTTGAAAAGACAGACATATTAATTTAGGTTGCAATCCTGGGTTCATCTATAACTAACCAAGAGGCTGAAGAAGGGTCTGCACCTGGTTTCTCCAATGTCTCTGATGTCTGAAAGCAGAAAAAGGAGGCATTCCAGGGGCATTCCCTGGGTGTGCTGGAAGAGGCTGTGGATTTGCTGAATCCAAAACCTGCCATGGCCCCAACATGCCCCGAGAATGGGAGGAAGGGCTATGCTAGCCCTGGAGCCATCATAGTTCAGTTCCTCCCCCACACACACTGGAAACAATGTGCGGGGGAAGAAATGAAAAAATGAAAACAGCTAGAAACATCCTCATAAAAAGAGGGTGGGACCCCTTGATCCCCACATTTCACCCTGCTCGTGAGGGCATTGGGAAAGGCAGTTCTCTGCCTCCGTTCCTCCCTCTCCTTCCCCCATATGATTGCTCTGGCTGTGACTCACAACAAATTTCCACAGGTGCTTCCAGAAGAGGCTTTTATTCTGCAATTGCCCTGGCTTATTCACAGAAATTTGCAGGGGTGTGTGGCGTGGGGGGGAGGGGGTCCAGACAGACAACAACATCTTCGATTTGTAGCCCTCCTGTACTTTCCCTCCACTTTGTCTGTCTTTTTTGTTACCTGGAAGAAGAAGAAAAGGAAAGATGGAATATCAACATTATGGGTGAGTTTGCATATGGCAACCATTTGCAATACGGCAACCCACCCTGCGAATAAGCTATGCAGTGTGGATTTTTCATGAAACTATTTACGGTATGCCCGACAGACAATCGTGTTCACTGTGGGTTGTCTCCCCACTCTTTCCCCCTCAGTCCTCCTGTGGGTATCCCAGGGGACTCTGTGGCAGGACCGGTCTTGTCTCCTCTCCCCGCTGCAACCATGACCCCTTTTGCAGTTGCCACGGCTTTTTTTCTGTTTTAGCCTTTATTTCAGAGATTGCTTTTCCCGATCTCTGAAGTGAAAGCCACTGATAACCCCTTTAAAGTGCTCAAGCAGCCCACTGGAGCTGCTGTCACTGGTTTGCCACCCACAGATTTCATGACTGCATATGTCCCTGTCAAAAAAAACCTGATAAGCCCTGTGAAAAACCCCATTTTCAAAGAAAGATTGACAGCTGTCAAAACTCTGTGCTCCTGTAAAT
The DNA here is from genome assembly GCA_021292165.1 of Shinisaurus crocodilurus. NCBI lineage: Eukaryota > Metazoa > Chordata > Lepidosauria > Squamata > Shinisauridae > Shinisaurus > Shinisaurus crocodilurus. Next base: position 5,623,181 of record CM037882.1, on the reverse strand, counting down.
GGGGTGGCTCACACTTTTCCCCTTTCCCAAGCACCTAGAGTCTTGGGAAAGGGTGGAAAAGGTAGAGGACACTCAGAACTATCAGATACAAACAACAAACAAACAAAAAACTAGAGGATCTTGCCACAAAGGGGGTGATCTACTCACCACCCCATTTCACAAGCAAAGATCCCCTCACAGCTTTGCTTCTCATTTGACAGCTCACCATTTGGCAGCTGTCAAATGAGAAGCCACGCAACGAATTAACCTATTTGTAGCCTTGCTTTGTCAGTGTCCATGGATGGTGCCTCCTGTACTTTGACAGGAGCAGGGCAATGACAAGGCAAGGCTGTGCATGTGGGATAGTTGGAGTTGCTAGTTACCCACGATGGGTTGTCGTGTCATGTGAACCCCGTCAATGCCTTTTGACTGGTAGCAATAGGAGCCCTCTATCTGGAAACAGTCCACAAATCATCTGAGTATCTCAACTTTAAATTCATTAGAGCTGTGCATTGGAAAAGAATACCAGTCTTAGAACCTGCCTCACTGGCTTACACAGGTGGCTGCCTCAACTCACAAGTTTAAATAGACATTGCATTTCACCTTGGATCCGAGGTGGTGAGTTGCCTCACCTTGTTTTCTGAAGCCATGGGTGTCTTCACCATTGACTAGAATGGAGAAATCAACAGAGACCTATACTGTTTGTGGGATGGGGTTGTGCAATTGGATGAAATTTGCAGGCATAGTAGTCCCTTTTAAGGAGATAAAACATGCCACATTTCAAATACAGATGTATAGAGGTTTTTGTTCCAGGTGCTTTTAATTTAAAGGTCTTGCTTCCCTTCCCTTCGTTAAATTCCTTGTACATGACATACAATGTAGAAGATCCTGGTTCCAGATTTTGGCATGGGGCTGGGCAGCCTTCCTTTGGGAAGCCCCCTATCATTGACAGGGTTTCCCCGATCCCCACCACCGCTTCCCCCCACCCCCGGCAACAATGCTGCTGCAGCCACCAGCTTCACCCGCTCCCTCTTGCTCATGGGGAGGAAGGGTAAAAGCAGCTGTCAGCCCCCTCCTTGCATGAGCACTCAAGCACTCACTCACTCACTCGCAGGCCTACCCAGAGGAGGGAGCTCTGTAATGGGCAAGGGGCCAAGCTGCTGTTCACTTCCAGCCACTGCTGCCAGGGTGCACCTGTGAAAAGGGGTGTTGTTGCCGCTGTCAGCCTTCTCCTTGCATGAGAACTCAAGCACTTACTTGAGGCTTATCCAGTGGCAGCAGCTGTGTAATGGGCCATGTGCTATGTCATTCTCATGGGCCATGAGCTGCTGCCAGGTCAGCCCACGAACCCTGTAAGCTGGTGACGGCGCTGTAATGGATAAGCCCACAACCAAGCACGATGGGGACAGGGTGGGCAGCTCAGCCTTCTCCTTGCACTTGGGCTTAGCCGGAGACCCATTAGAGCATCATCACTGCCAGATGTGCCCACGAGGGGGCACAGGAGGGGCAGCCTGGTGGTGGCGGCAGCATTGCCGTGTGGGTGGAGGCAAGCATGTTCCTGGGCAGCCTTTCCCTTGGTGTTGGATGCTGCTGCTTGAAGGCGCTCAGGGCTTATGACTGAAGTCCATTAAAGCAGGGGTCCCCAACCTCCGGGCCGTGGACCGGTACTGGTCCTTGGCCTGTTAGGAACCAGGTCGCATGCCGCGAGCACCCTACCTGGCTCTCGGGGTGCTTGCAAGCTCTGGCGAGCACCCGCCCGCTGCTCTTCCCTCTTTCCTGGCGAGCATTTCCATCGCGTCACTTCCTGGTTCTCCAGCACTGCTCTTTTTACATAAATACCATGGTAAAGTACCTTAAAATGGCCGCGAATAGCAAGTCGTGGATCTTGTTAAGGTACTTTACCATGGTATTTATGTAAAAAGAGCAGCGCTGGAGAACCAGGAAGTGACGCATGCGAGGGATCTAGCTTGCGCGTTCCTTATGGGGAAGTGCACTGTAATAATCCCCCAGTGAATGGCTTCGTAAAGTAAGAACCACCTGGAGGGGTTTGAGTATTGGTGATTAGGAAGGTATATTAACTCACAATCTACAAACATACTCAGGAGATTGATGAAACTGTTTGTCTCAAACAATATTAGAAAATAAACGGTGAGTTGTGGGTTTTTCTTATCAGTCGGGAATATGTTTATAAAACATTAGAAAATAACGAGTTAGGACTTTTCCGTTGTTATAACAGTTAGGGGTTTTGTTTCAGAAAATTTTAAGACTACTAAATTGGGTTTCAGATACATAGTCCTTGAAGGGAAAATGCTTTCCTTTTTGAAGGGACTCTTGATGCCGATTAGTAACCTTCTGGCGAAAATGTCTTTGGTGTAGAGATAAGCAATATAAATGGCTTTGAATGAATTGTAACTATGTATAATAATTTTTGGGGATCTGTTAAAGTACTCCAGTAAATAGGATAACAGCGTTCTAATGTTCATTACAAAGGGGATAGGAGGATCACTTGCTTACCTATATGCAATTTTAAAGTTTTTAAAGAAATGATCTTTAAGTTGTAAGGTGTATGATTATTATAAATTAGTTTACAATTACATAACAATTTTAACATTTTATGAAATTTACATGTTGGCAATGTACTCTTGGGTAGGACCGCTCTGATTAGATTTAGCATGATTTTTAGTGTAACAACAAGTGTCTCATAGAAAAAGAGGATTTGAAGACTTTACATGTGTGCATAGAGCAAATGCTTTACTGCAAATGGTTTAAAGTAATGTAAATGCTAGTTTGAGTATGTGGTGGCTAAAGCTTTTTTCACATGATAATTAAGGATTGACATTTTAGAATGGATATGCTTTTAACGTTTATGTAATGTGTTTGAATAATACATTTCTTTCCTGGATAACTGGTTAGTGCTGGATGTAGCTGAGTAGCCCGGACGTTACTGAGCAGCCCGAACTGGGCCTGCTCGTGTCCGTCGAGCTACTCGGTCGCGCGAGCTTACCTGCCAGAAGGCTCTCCGGCTCTACTCCGGAGAGCCTGCCTCCCCGTCCGCTGGTCTCGTCGCGTCCTTCCGGCGCGGAGGAAGTGACGCGACGGGACCCCCGCGCTCTGTTTTTGACCGGGGAAACCAGGGCAACAGGGCTTAAACAGGCCTGTTGCCCTGGTTTCCCCGGCCAAAACAGAGCGCGGGCGGGGCTCCGGCAGCGGCGGAGGCGGCGGTGTGGAGAAAGTAGGCTGAGGGGGGGTGGCGGGGGGGTCCGGTGGCTGCGGGGGGGTGGGGGGTGGCGGCTGCGGGGGGTGGCGGGGGGGTCCAGTGGCTGCGGGGGGTGGCGGGGGGTCCAGCAGCTGCAGGGGGTGGCGGGGGGTCCGGCAGCTGCAGGGGGTGGCGGGGGGTCCAGCGGCTGCGGGGGGGTGGCAGCAGTGGCGGCAGCTCAAGCAGCGCGGAGGACGCTCCGCGCCGCTCTGAATGCCAAGATCGGCCGCCGCTGGTGAGATCGGCTGCCGCCGCCTCGAGGACCGAGCCAGGAGCGAGCCACGAGCTGACTCCAGGCTCGGCCCCACCACTATAATTTATATTCTGTATTACAGCCCTTGAAAAAGGCTCAGGCCTAAATGCGTAGGGCACAAATAAAAATGCACAAAGATCTCTATTGGCACTTGGAGTTTTTTCTCTCTCTTGTTTGCGCTCCATATGAGAAGTCAGAATCTGACACTTATTTTAGTCCCCGCATGGCCTGCCCATTGTTTTATTTACCACTTCCGTCCGCGCCTCTTTCCCGCACTGCGCACTTGTCTCAGTCACAGTTTTGGTAAGCCTACAAGCTAACCCTAGCCAAAATGAGTAAAAAACAAACGTCCTACTTAAATTACGGGTTCATCGCAACAGGTGATTCACATTCTCCAAGCCCGCTTTGTATAATATGTGGCAACCCGCTATCCAACGAAGCCATGAAACCTTCAAAACTGCTTTACCACATGGAGACCAAGCACCCTGCATTAAAAGACAAGCCTTTGGAGATTTTCAAAATAAAAAAACGTGAACACGAAGAACAGAAGCAATTATTGAAAGCCACCACCATCAAATGTGTCTGCGCTGAGAGCATCATTCTTAGTGGCTAACTGCATTGCTAAAGCTAAGAAGCCCTTTACTATTGATGAAGAGTTGATCCTGCCTGCTAAGGACATTTGCTGTGAACTTCTAGGAGAGGCTGCAGTTCAAAAGGTGGCACGTGTTCCTGTTTCGGCTAGCACTATAACTAGATGAATTGATGAAATAGCAGAGGATATTGAGGCACAATTGTTAGAGAGGATGAGTCACAGTGGTACGCAATCCAGGTTGATGGCGAGTCTACCGATGTTGACAATCAGAATGCAGGAAAATTTAGGGGTGTCAGTGAATCAAAAAGCGTCTTTGCTCACCTAATTTTTACTTTTTGTTCCACTCTAGTTTTTGTTAGCAAAATTTGCTTGCTTGAGGGACCTTTTAGGCCTCAGTTTAGTTTTTGCCTCCTTTTGAGAGGAAAGGGGTGTTTTTCCCTCTTCTGAGCATGTCTCTTCTCTGGCTCTGATGCTGTTCTTACTTGTTCCTTCTTCCCCACTGCCACCCCCACCTCCGCTGGTCTCGGGTTAGATGCCTGGTTCAGTGTCTCTCCCACCCCACCCCCAACATACAGTTTTATGTTGCAACCATTTCCATGGCTTTTTTTAGATCGAGGAAAGCCTAGTATTATCTGTAAATTGCAGTATGAGAAACTCATGTGTTTACTCTGCAGTGCCACTTTGTGGTTGTGTAATGGAACATATAGAAAGGCAGAGAAAGAAAAACCCCAGGGGGGGAACACATGTAAAGGAGCTGATCTTAATCCCACAAAGAATCCAGAAGCAGAAGCCTCTGTAAAGTGGCAGGTAAAAAGCCTCATATAAAGAAGCCTTAGGAATAGATTTTTTTTTTTTAGGAATAGATTTTCATTATAAATAAATCTTACTACTAAGAACAATATTATTTACAACCTGCTGCGAAAATGCGTTACAAATTCGCCACCCAAATTTCAAGATTTCCTAACTAATACAGTTGTAGATCTACACTAGCTTAAACTGATACATTCACTTAATTCCTTATCTACGTTTGAGGTCTTTCAGTGTCCATCAGTCTGTCACGTAATTGGTGGTGTAGTTTCCTCCATCCATGGCCATAATTTCTTCCACTTTATCCAAGGCAGTCTTTCTTTTCATACTGACTGATTGCTTTGATTCTATTTTGCACATATGTAGCAGAGCCCTCTACATTAGATAGTTTCTGAGTTTTAAGTTCTTTGTTTCTTTGGAAAACCAAAGCCAGCAATACAAAAAGGTTTACTATCCAGACAGTTGACCATGGAATGACCCAGAAGTCCCTTACCTTCAAATATGCTTTACAGTTCATTTGTCTACTATTTCTTTTTCTCATGATTTTTTCCCTTGAACCTTTAATTCCCCCTTCAGGTTCACACCCTGATGCTATAGTTTCCCAGCTTTGGTGAGCTAAATCTGGCTATTCTAACATTTTTGCTGCAGTTGGGCAAATTTTAATAAAGTGTTTGATGGTCTCTATTTGAGGGATCCCTGTTCAGAGATAGCCTGTTCTTGACACCTCAAACGGACACAAGCCTGGTCAAAATGAGAGAGCCAAGGTTTTGCTGCTTGCACATTATAAACCTAGTGGTAAAAGCACCACCTGGTATCCCACAACGTATACGGGATCCTAGGGTCTTTAAAATACTCTAGCGGATAATGCGGTTCCCTTAGGTACTTGGACATGGATGGTTTGCCTAAGTTTTTTTGTATTTGTGGAGTAAAATAATTAACTTCCAGAATTTGCTTGTATACACTTCCCCCCCCCCCAACTTTTCACACTTTGGTTTCCTTTTTTTAGCCATTCCGCTTGGATTTTCCATTTTTTTACACATCCATAAACCTCTCCTAAATAATCAGGGCCAGCACATTTAATTGCTTGGGTCACCCTATATGTAGTGCTGTTCTCTTCCCACCATTGAATTCCCCATTTTTTCCCTTTCCAGCCTTTCACAAAACTTGCCTGCCAAAAGGAAATTTTTGCCTCTCCTTTTTTCACGTGTAGCCACTTGTCAAAATTATAACACAGAAAATTTGCAATGAATCTTGGCCCCATGGCTGGTAAGTAAAAAAAACCCCTTCATTTATTCTCCTATAGCAGTGATGGCGAACCTATGGCACGGGTGCCACAGCTGGCACGCAGGGACCTCTCTGTGGGGACTCGAGCCCTTCTGCAAAACACTAATGATCTTGTTCTTTCTCACAGTGTGGAACAGAATGATTTTATTCTAGAATTCCTGTTACAGAATTCTTTTCTACATTGTTATCACATTTAAAAGATTTTGAAGAATGATGCACAGAGCATAGCTTGGATGTAAAGCCCTAACAGTTGACCTGAGTGCTGCATGTATTGCTCTCAAACTAACGGAGTATGAGCCAAGGTTTGACAAATTATCAGCATGCAAAAATCAGCATGCAAAAATCACATTAATTGTGCAAAAGCATGCTCAATGCAAACTTTTACCTAATGCAGTGTTTGCAGTCCAAGACATAAAGTGTTTAAAATGTGTTAAGCACGTTTAGTTTTCCTTGTTTATCTTGCTCATCCTACAGGTTGACTTTTACTTTTACTAATCCGACACCTGTAGAAGCAGGGAAAGGACCCGGGGTGAAGCTTGCCCCATACAATTTCAGTCTGGCATATAATCATATTACAAGTTGAGACTCCCTTATCCAAAAATACATGTGCCTAATTATTTAAAAAGTTTGTATAAATTCCCTTCAGGCTATGTGTACAATGTAGTACTATAATAATTTTTTCAGTTGATTTTTTTCAACAAAAAACTGTTTGTATAATTGAAAGCTCTGTTATTGTGTTTTTCTTTTAAGACAAAAGATGTTAATTAGTTCGGACAACTGTATGAGTTCTTTTTCTAAAACTAAAACCTTGGTATTCAGGTTTGATTGCAGTGTTGGCACTTTGAAATAAATAAGTTGGTTTTGTGTTGCAGTTTGGGCACGGGCTCAAAAAGGTTCGCCATCACTGTATTAGGTGTTGGGAAGATCTATCATGCCTGTGGATCCTCCAAAACTAAATGAGTGGCAATTTGTATTAAACATCCTATTTGAGGTAACTGATCAACTGGAAGATGTGGATAGGAAATATATGCTGAAAGGGAATTTGATGAACAAGAAGGTAACATTGATTAATTGATATGCACCCAATCTGAAGGAAGCTTTATTTTATCACAAGCTGGTTAAGGTAATCTCAGAATCTGTTACAGGAAAAGTTATGGTGGGAGGTGATTTCAGCGGAGTAGTATATGCTGGTCTAGATAGGAAAAACAAAGTTAAGGTACTTTGCATGTTTAGACTGAAAAAATGGTAATTCCTCCCATGGGGCTTTTCCAGATCAGGAAGTGCAGGCCGCTTAGGAGACTGCAGAGCAATGGTGAGATGTGTAATTGAAAGAAAAATGCACACACAGTATCCTCAGCCACCTCACAATGATTAGGTAAGGTCAGAAACACCACAAAAAGAAATTCAAAATAAATTATAAAATACCATAAAAATTAGGCAGAAAAATGGCAGCCTCTTACATGGGGGAAGAAAACTTTCAGGAAATCAGACACACAACAGTGCCCTTTGCTTTTGTCTACACATGCAAGGAGACAGGTGGTAGTACAAAGTATACCACTTCAAACTACAAGTGGGGGTTTGTATTTGTATTTTTGAATGTTCCCCTTTGGGAAAAGGCCCTGCAAGGAGAAACCAGGAATTAGCTGAGCTAGAACCTTTCTACCTGATATGCTAGTCTTTTACTTGCAGGATAGTGGTTTGCTTGTTTGTTAAATGTTGGTAAGCATTCAAAACTGGTACCTCTACCTGTAGTTTGAAATGGTACAGTCCAGACTACCTCCCTAAGATTCTTACCACCTCATGCTGCCACATGTGTAGTTCAGGCCTTTGGATCTATCTGGTGTGTGAGTATCCCCACCGCCCCGCCCCCCCCCCGGTGCCTTCAGATTATATTTATAATAAACTTGAATAACTGCACACATTTCTTCTCTCTCTCTCTAATTTTTCTATTTTTTTTTCCTGTTACATTTATATATCCCATCCTTTTCTTCCACTGTGGAACTCAAAAGTGACTGCATGAGATTCCCAAGTGGTCTCCCCTCCAAGCATTGACCAGACCTAGACCTGCTTAGCTTCAGCAAGGTGGCTGCGTCATGTGCCTTCAGACCATACCCTGGCCATTGTCATAAGGACTTCCTGTTGAAAGTCTGGGACTCCTTAAGAAAGAAAAGAAAAGAAAGAATTGTAATAGGTCGGTAGGGTGGCCAGGGCCGGATTAAGAGCATTATGGGCCTGGTGCTGAGGAGGGCATGCGGCTGAAGAGGGCGCAGAAACGCTGCGCTCCTCTTCGCTGCCGCTGCGCCGCCCCCGCCAGGCCTCCGCCTCCCCACCCGCCCGCCCGCCGCCGCCGCCGCACCCTCCCGTCCCGCTCGCCGCTGCGCCCCTCCCCCCGCCCTCCCGCTCGCTGCCGCTGCGCCTCCCGCTGCCATCACCACCACCCCCGACCCCCTCCCCGCCACCTACCTTCTCCGCGTCGTGTCGCTTCCGGAGCCCCGCCCGCATTGTTTTGGCGGGAGGAACCAGGGCAACAGGGCTTAAACAGCCCTGTTGCCATGGTTTCCCCGGCAAAAAACAGCGCGGGGGTCCCGTCGCATCACTTCCTCCTCCTCGGTGGCGGCAGCGGCAGCAGCAGCAGCAGCAGCAGCAGCCGCCGCCGCCAGGGCGGGGGGAAGGTAGGTTGGTGGTGGCGGCGCAGGGGTTTGTTTTTTTTTTGCAGAGCAGGGCTGCTTTGGAGAGGGGGGGCCGCTAAATATTATTTCGGCTGGGGCGCCAAACTGCCCTGCACCGGTCCTGATTGTGGGCCTATTTTGGGGTAGGGGCCTGGAGCTGCAGCTCCAATAGCCCCTATCTTAATCCAGCCCTGAGGGTGGCCATGTGTCCTACTTTTCAGAGGACAGACCTCTATTTGAAGGGCTGTCAGAGGGCAATCCAATATTTAAAGACTTCTTCTGTTTGAAGGGCTGTCTGGTCCAAGTCCAGTTTAAAAATACAGGCAGTCCCCGGGTTACAAATGTCCTGACTTAGGGACAACTCATACTTAAGAACAGACCACCATATATGTAAACATCTAGTTAAATACAATGGTTTGTACTTAGGAAGACACTCACTATACTTTGCGACACTTCGCAACACTTTGAAAACATGCAGCTTCTGTTCGAACTTATGTACACATTCGACTTAAAGACAGACTTACGAACAGATCCCAGGGACTGCCTGTACTCACAAGAAGGGATTGCCCAGAGGCTTTGGAAGTTGCCCATCAACAGTTAGCAGCAGCAGCACCTGGACAGCAGGCTGACTGAGCAGCAAGCACACAGGTCACCTGATCACAGTGTAAGCTATATTGCCCCAGTACCATAAAACATGGAAGTGTGGAGGGTGCAATAAAAAATGGACATCCCTTTCAGCTGGGGGCTGGGAAGGCATGTGATTCTCCCCGAAGAGAATACTGCACCAGGAAAGCCCCCTCCCCCTTTAAAATAAACAAACTGAAATGAAAGTTTATCTTTGAACTGCCCTTGTCTGATCATGAAATAATACAGTACAAATTAGGTTGATGCCTAGAAAAGGACTAAGCAGAGGAGACTCAAGAAAACACCTTAAAATGAAGTTTAGGTTAAAATGCATTTCACTTTGCATCTTCCTATTTTTCATTATTGTTTTAGGGCTCCCCTCACACAGCTATGTTGAAATCTAAAACTCAGCCACAGAAGTTTTTATTTTGGAGGGAACAGCTGGGCGATTTGATTTTAAAACATCCCTTACTTTTTCGTTTTTGAACGATCACATTTACTTCCTTTGCTTTAGATACCAGTACAGTATTATTTTACTTCTTGGTTTGAGAGCTTTTCTATACGATGCTGTTAATTGGCTGTTAATCTGCTATATCTACTTTGGCTTGGTCACAGAATTGAGATCTGCATGAGGAGGGTTTCCTTTCCTAATTTTCCACTACATAACCTCTAGGTGGCACTGTGGTATAGCAGGATAGCACAAAAGCACAAGAAGAAATCATGCTTTCTTTCACTTTCGCAATAAAATGCTGCCTTTTCCCTGTTCTAAAAAACTCACCAAAAATGCTGGTTAGACACAGAAGTGAAACTGGAGGGTTGTGACATTGTCTAAAGAACCTGTAAACAACCATGAGTAGGGAATAAATAAAAGCTTTGGCACAATAAATGCCTCATGAAAAAAAGCCCGTAGTAGCAAGTGTAGGTATTCCATTTTACTTTTATACTGGATTTCTTATTGGGGTTTTGTGGATTATTTTTAATATTATACAATTTGCATCAGAAGACTTCTCATCTAACTTTGTACCTAAGGATTTTTGAACTCTTGCCTGGAAGAGTTCTTAACAGCCAGTGTAGTCTACTGATTAGAGTGTAGGACTGGGACAGTCAGGAGATCCGGGTGCTAGTCCCCACTCGGACATGAAGCCCATCGGGTGACTTTGGACCAGTCACTGACTCTCAGCCTAACCTACCTCACAGGGTTGTTGTGAGGAAAAAATAGAGAGGAGGAGGATCATGTACGCAGCCTTGGGCTCCTTGGAGGAAAGGCAGGATATAAGTGTAACAAATAAATAAAATGTTTAATGGGAAGCGCAATCCTATGGCCACTAGAAAAGTGTCTAGATGGGCATAGGGCTTTTCAGATTCCCAGTGATGAGATCAGAAAATCGCTCTGACCTTGTAGCTGGGGATCTGCGCTCGATCCCCCTCCCCACCATTGCAGCTGGCGCAGAAAGAACCACGTTCGCTGCTTCTCTGAGGTCATAAGAGCAACCTCGGAGAAAGGCTTTGGGGGCAGGGAAGGAAGGAGACTGGTGCTGCCAGGACATGACATATCCTGGCAGTGCCTCTGCCTCCTTTCCTCTCACTCCAAAGCAACCTTTGCCTCTTCTCCCCCCCTGCATAGGATACCCATAATCCTCCAAGTTTGGAGGGTTATGGGCATCCCCATAGCATTGTGCTCTAATTATATATTATTTTCTCTGGAATATTATAAAATGCAAAATGGTTAAAACCAGTTGGGAGTTTAAAAAGCTCAAGGTAACTGGACTGGAGAGAGTGTCAAAAGACCAAGTTAGGGTTTAATATTTGATATGCTTTATTGATAGTTGTTCTGTTATATCATGCCTTAATTAGTTAATGCAACTAGTTTTATGTTTCATTTATTCTTTTATCATTGCCATTAATATAGTCATGTTGTCAATGCTTTATTTATTATGCTTCAATCATTTTTATATTTTTATACAGTATATTGCTTAATTTATACAATTATTCACTGTTTTTAATGAATATCTATGGCTTTTCACCATTTTGTCTGTTGTTCCAATACATTTTAAACTGCTTTTATTCTTGGCGTGGCTTCAGGGAGCAAATGATTTGCTCACTGGGACAAATTAAAATAGAGGGAATAAAGAACCCCTCGTTCATGGTGACATTTGGTGTCCCTCTGTCTGAACTCCCCCCTTCTTTCTGTTACTCCACTGATGAATCTCACAAAGTGCTACTCACACACACATCTGATTTTCTTCCAGCAGGGCCTTGCTACAGCCCTGCCCCCTGCAGCCACTCCTGACCAAGAGGCAACTCTTGTGGAGGTGTAAACAGCGGCAGCATCAGGAAAAATATACGGGAAGGGAGAAAGTGCATTTCTGGGGTAGTGAACTTTGTCCCACGTGTTAGATTTCTGCAAGAAAGAAAGAAAATTGTGACCGCCCCTCCCCCCCCCCCCCCCCACCAGCAGTACTTGCTGGTTAACTTGCTGCCTGCAAATCCACCCATTTTGTTTGGAAGGGAGGTGCCGCTGTGTGTGCCTTCTGATTGGCTGGTTGTTGGCTTTCGCAATTCTCTTCGCTGCTGACTTTTACAACACAGCTTTATTGCCGTCAAAAACAACCTCGTCCCCAGCCGCCCTGCAAAACAATCTGCCAAGCCTTGCGCTGGAGGGCAAAAGAGAGGTCGAGCCCCTGGGGTGGCGGTGCGAGGGTGGGGAATGGAATTTGCCCAAGTCGCCAGCTTCCCGTTTGCGCCCGACTGCCCAGAGATGGAAGCTGGACTTTGTATCTGCTTTAGTAGGGCTGTTCACGCTTCCGGCTCTGGCCCATCTCGCTGGAAGCAGAAACGACCGCAGAGACCTTATTTCTTGCCTGCCCAGGGCACGGAAGCGATTCTGAAAGAGGAGGAGGACATGAGCGCAGAGGAGTCCTCCCTTCCTCTTACCCTGCTGGCGGCTCCTCTGGAGTTTCCTTGGTTGCAGCTGAGCTGACTCTCAGGGACTCTGTAGTCTCAAGCTGTGCCTGCTCTATTTGGTGGTGAACCTGTTTGGGGGATGGTGTTCAGCACCACGGATAGCTCCTACGAAGCTCAGAATAAAAGCTGCAATGGAAAAGGAGCCCCACTGACGCAGGAGTCACCCCAGCCTCCCCTATCTATTTGGATTCCTGGGTCTGGAGTGTCTTTCCCGGCTGCTGCACTGTGTGATCAGCACAACCTCTGCTCCACAAAAGCTGGTCCGAGCTGAGCTCTTCACTCTCGGGGCTGGTTACTTCCAGCTGTAACTCTGTAGCAGTGACGGCTGCTTGGAGGGAGAGAGACACCCCTAGCAGCCTTCTCTCTCATGCACTGCTACATCTCTTTCTTTTCCCCTTTCCAAAGACAATGCTGGTTCACTTGCTGGTCACCCTCCAGTGTAGGGGGCATGGGCATCCACAGAGATTTTTCCGGGGGGTGGGGGGTGGGCAAAGCTGCACAGCAGTTTCTGGTTCTAATTTGCACGCATAGCACACAACACTTCAACACAATTTCCTTGTGTGTGCGCTTTGTTGCTTAGTGTCACGCCGCATGATATTTGAATACCCCATGAGCATGGATGACATTCGGAAGGGCTGTCTTCATAATGTCACAGCCTTCTTCCCTTTATGTTCTCTTTCAGCACTTTCCCAGCCTTTGTGAGAGAAAGCAGAGGGTTTTAAGGTGCTTTCACATGCCAATATTCATTAACATTAACATGCACAGGATCAAGCTTAAGGCAGCAGTCGTATATGCACAATTAGTTGGCAGTAAATGTGAATGTTAAAAAAAATGTAATGGGGCAAAAAAAAAAAAAAGGCACAGATTGATGTACAGTAAAACCTTGGATTGCAAGTAACTTGGTCTGCAAATGTTTTGCAAGACAAGCACATTTTAAAAATAAATTTTAACTTGATAAACAAGCGATGTCTTGCAATACAAGTACTGTAATACAGTCAAGAAAAATGAAGACTTTACACTATCATTCTTTATTGCAGCTTAAATTAAAAATATGTGTACAAATTTCTTATGGGGAATTTAGCTTTGATATACAATTAAAGCATGAAGGCACCAGCCTTTTAAATTAGAGGGGAGATTGCCACCTTTCCTTCCACAGTCTGCTCATTATTTTCATTAAGTCCAGACTCCAAAATTGCCTAACAGCCCTACTGCCACTCCGCTTTCTCAGAGTGTGCCTGGCTCTGCAGAGATCTGCCCAGCCAATTGCTACGGGGCACTTGCATTTGTGCCCTGGGCCATTGTAGGCAGCAAGGCCCTGACCAGAAGAAGAGCAGGCACATTGGCTGCTCACATATCAAGTGGAGTGCCAGAGGCCTTCTTCATCTGTTGTGTCCTTCAAGCAGTTCCAGGCCCCTTACCTTGAGGTAAAATAGAGGTGGGTTTGCTTGCAAAAAGGGTTTGAATGAACAGCCATGTCTGAATTTGGGGCAAGGTAATATATGAGTGTATGGCTTGCTGGAGTGTGTATGGCTTGCTGGAGTGTGTATGGAGCTCCTTGGATGGCCTGCAATCATCTTTCTGGAGTGCACTGCTATCTGCATGATCCATGTGGCCAGATTCTGGTGGGTGTGTGGTCCTCCTTGGCAGCAAGGGTTTGCACTAGGCTAGAGAGAGGTGAATAGATGTGGGAGGATAGCAGTGTCTTGGTCTTTTGTGTACAAAAGCTGCAATTCCTTGTGGCACCTTAAAGACTCACAAATTTACTGTGGCATAATAAGCTTTCATGGATTGGACTCCACTGTACAGAAAGTTATTTGAAAGATGTTGCTTTACATGTAACTGGAGAAAAATGGCACTTGCTGAAATGAAGGTACAGGAGCCTTGATGACCTCTGTGTTGTATCTGATCCCCCTGGATTAGCTGGCTTTTTTCCCACATGTGCTTCACTTCCTGCTACCCGCCCCTTGAATCTTTCTGCCTGAGGTTTTTTCCTGAAATAAAATGCCCTCCTCTCCCCTGTCCAGCAACTTGTGTACATAGGCATACTGCCTCTGATACTGGAGGTAGCATATAGCCATCAGGACTAGTAGCCATTGATAGCCTTCTCCTCCTCCGAACTAGCTAAGACACACACACCATTAAAAAAAAAAAACCAAACAGGCACACACACACACCCCACACACACACACACAGCATAGACAAAACAACCTCTGGCTCCCTGCCCCCCTTTACCCCCTATGATGCACGCACGCACCCCACTACTCCCCAGCTTACCTTTCCCTCATTTCTGTGTAGCAGGACACACTTCAACACAAAGCACTGGGAGACAGCCACCTGCCATTTTTATTTTCTAAGAATCCCTCTGAGGTCTATGTGGGATAGTTAGAAATGAAACTGGCACTGGAGGATGGTATTTTGCTTTGCAGCAGCAGGCCAACCAGCCTCCTGACCTCATTTGTTTTAATTTAAAAAAAAACCCAGGAGGGGCAGGCAGCCTGTTCCATGCCCAGGAAGGTCAGCAGGCACATTGGTCCCCACAGTCACCATGCTGGGTACCCCCACTGTAGTCTCTCTTTTATACACGGCTTGGGACTGCAATACCTGATGGAATGCCTCTCCCAACCACAATCTACCTGGACACTACACTCAACATCTGGGGCCTTCCTCCAACTGCCACCTCTGAGGGAGGCTCGGAAGGCAGCAACAATGGGGAGGGCCTTTTCTGTGGTAGCTCCCCCCAGCTGTGGAACAGGCTCCCCACTGAGGCCCGCCTGGCACCAATTTTACTATCCTTTCTGTGCCAGGTTAAGACTGCCCTCTATGCTGAGGCATTTAACAGTGCCAAATAGTGCACAGGGTGGTGGTTATGTCACATTTTTTAAAGCAGTCTACTTTTTATAATCTTGTCTTAGCTATTTAAGTAATTTTAAAATTGCTTTTAATATGTCTAGTGATATTTTCCCCTGATGTTTTTATTGTTTGTATTTTTATATTGTATTTTATTGTGTTTTATAATTGTTGTAAACCGCAGAGGGTATCTGCTATTGGGTAGTGTAGAAATGAAATAAATAATAACTACAGCAGCAGCAGCAGCAACAACAACAATACGAGCACCTTTACTTTGATGTAAGGCTACCAAACTCACTCAGCCAGGCTCACATGAACTTCCATTTGCACGTATTCACTTTTGGGGGACTGGATACAACATTGAGCAGACTTACACTGCAACCTTTTGCATGTCTACTCAGAAGTAGGTATCACTGACTTCACGGGGCAAACTCCAAGTAAGCTAAGTGTGCAGTGGTCGTTTTTTCCTTGTGTGCCATGTCTTTTCGATTGTAAGCCCAAGGGCAGGGGCTGTCCTGCTAGCTCAGCATTCTCCAACCTTGGGTCCCCAGATGTTTTTGGCCTACAACTGGCTGGGGCATGCTGGGAGTTGTAGGCCAAAAACATCTGGGGACCCAAGGTTGGAGAGCGCTGAGCTAGCTTCTACTGATCTTTGTAGGCCACCCTGAGAGCTTTTTTTTTTTGGCAACGGAGCAGAAGTAAAAATGCTTGAAGCAAATGAATTTAATATCGGCGAACCCTGCAGACGGGAAGGGTTAAAGATCTAGAAGCTGTGTGAGGCGGACAGGGAGAGAGAAAGGGCTTGATCCTCTGGGAATTGGTTCCTCCCAGGAGTCATACCAGACAAGCTGCAGCGCTGCATGGGAATGATCCAATCCCCCGTGTTGTTGGCGCCCTCTCTTCCCTGCTCACAGCGGATCCGTGTCCTTTCGATTTCGTGGATGCCTCTCCCTAGTAGAGGAAACAAGGAACGAGCTTAGTTCTTTGAACTTCTCTGTCTGAATCATGCTACATCCGCCCAAAGCAGTTGGGGCGGCTCACAGGGCGCCATCAGCGGTCTGTCCTTGGGTGTCGAGTGCGGCAACGGGGCGGTAGGTAAAGGGGCCGGCAAAGGCGCCCCAATCATTGTCTTGGGAAGAGAAGTGAAGGCGCGAGAAAGATGGGAGAGTTCGGGCTGCATAGAGAAGGAAAGACGGTCCTGGGGATGGAGAGGGAGGGGTAGCTTGAGCAAGCAAGGGGGAAATGCAGCTCGCATGGGCGGGGGTGGATCCGCGTGGCCTCGGTAAAGGCTAGGTTTTGCTGCTTTTCCCGTGCCTTACCGGGAATTTCTCGAGTGCTGAGCAGACGGGGGGTGGGGGTGGCCTGTCGGCTGGTTTGTTTGTTTTAAATTGTCATTTTAAAAAAGGTTTCTAAAGCCCAGGGGAGAGAAGCCAAAGGGAGTGTAGAGTGCCAAGCCATTGAGATCAGAATGAGAAACTTCACTACCTGGAAGAAAGCGGACACTGGGCAGAATGCCACGAAGCAGGAAGGTCCCCTTGCTTGGCCAGGGCTAGGAATGGGGAGCGCTTGAGTATGTTTGATGACCGCTGGAGGAAAGAGAAGCAACAGGGTTTCAGAGCAGGGAGAACAACAGGGTTGCCTCGGCACACTCATTTCAGGAATAGCCTCCTGGAGGTGGCACCCCTCGCTCTTTCAACAGCATCCCCTGTAACAATGGAATGAATCATTTCATTGGGTGGGTTCCCACGACACTTTCAGCCCATGCCTTGGATGGCCTGCAATCATCTTTCTGGAGTGCACTGCTATCTGCATGATCCATGTGGCCAGATTCTGGTGGGTGTGTGGTCCTCCTTGGCAGCAAGGGTTTGCACTAGGCTAGAGAGAGGTGAATAGATGTGGGAGGATAGCAGTGTCTTGGTCTTTTGTGTACAAAAGCTGCAATTCCTTGTGGCACCTTAAAGACTCACAAATTTACTGTGGCATAATAAGCTTTCATGGATTGGACTCCACTGTACAGAAAGTTATTTGAAAGATGTTGCTTTACATGTAACTGGAGAAAAATGGCACTTGCTGAAATGAAGGTACAGGAGCCTTGATGACCTCTGTGTTGTATCTGATCCCCCTGGATTAGCTGGCTTTTTTCCCCACATGTGCTTCACTTCCTGCTACCCGTCCCTTGAATCTTTCTGCCTGAGGTTTTTTCCTGAAATAAAATGCCCTCCTCTCCCCTGTCCAGCAACTTGTGTACATAGGCATACTGCCTCTGATACTGGAGGTAGCATATAGCCATCAGGACTAGTAGCCATTGATAGCCTTCTCCTCCTCCGAACTAGCTAAGACACACACACCATTAAAAAAAAAAACACCAAACAGGCACACACACACACACACACACACACACCCCACACACACACAGCATAGACAAATGCGGCTATTTACCCTCCCTCCCCCGTGGGGGTCCTGAGGCACCTCTCCCCCCCCCCCAGTCCTCCCAGGGGACACTGGGGTAGCGCCGAGTTTCCCCTCTCCCCTCCGTGCCACTGCTTGTCAGCGGGGAGGGGGGGAGCAGGGGTTGCTGAGACAGCCCTCACCCCAACTCACGAGCAGACCTCGCGAGCGAGCCGCAGTGAGGGCTTCTGACTCTGCTGCCGATCTCGCTCAAGCCACCCCTGCCGAGATCAGCAGGAGCGTCGTGGTGCTGCAGCCGCGCACCGCAGGTGGGGAGGACGAGCAGCCCCTCTCTGCTGGGATTGTGTCAGCAGCAGCAGCAGAACCCGATGCAGGGAGCAGAGCCATGCTCTGCTCGTCCTACTCTGGAGTAGGCCGAGGAGAGCACAGCTTGCCCTGTGCTGCCGTGGCCACCAGCCCTTTTGGGAAACCTTTGACAGCTGTCCCCGAATGCCGCTTGTTGGTGTGGCTGTCATCGGTGCTCGCCCAGAGGCGCTTGGCCAACCTTTTTTGCCACTTACCAAGCAGCTCTGTAGCAGTTTTGGCCAGGCTTGGGCTTCTCGTGTTGTCTGAGTTGGGACGTCATGAGAAGTCCAGTGGCGGCTTATAAACCCTACTACAAGCCATGGCTTCACGGGGTGGCTTATAAACCCAGAAGCTGGGCTTATAAGCCACCCTGTGGGAAGTGCACCCAGGTTTGGGCAACACACTAAGTGTGTCGTGTGAACCCAGTCATTTTCATTTATTACATTTCTATACTGCCCAATAGCCAAAGCTCTCTGGGGGGTTTACATAGATTAAAACCTTAAAAATGCATTATAAAACCATGTATAGATATACATCACACAGAGAGAGACACATATATCTAAAAAATTTGAACAATCAGCAACAAGAAAAATTCAAGACCTGATTTAAAACCTTATCATGTGCTGACAAATTTCTGAGAGAAGAAGGTCTTGACCTGGCAATGTTGGCGCCAGGCAGGCCTCATCGGGGAGATCATTCCACAGTTGGGGAGCCACCACCAAGAAGGCCCTTTTCCTCATTGCTGCCTTCCCAGCCTCCCTGGGGAGAGACATTTGGAGGACGGCCTTAGATGATGAATGTAGTGTGCGGATAGGTGCATGCCGGAAGAGGTGCTCCATCAGGTATTGCAGTCCTGAGCCATATAAGGCTTTATAGGTCAAAGCCAGCACCTTGAATCAGGCTCGGAAACATACAGGCAGCCAGTGCAAGTGGGTCAGAATTGGTGTTATAGGATCATACCTTCTGGTCCCTGTTATCAGGAGGCAAAACAGGGATTATTTCCAGGGGTGGGCAGCTTGTGTTCCTCCAGATGTTTTAGCCTACAACTCCCATCATCCCTAGCCTGCATAGTGAGGGATGATGGGTGTTATAGGCCAAAACATCTGGAGGGCCCCAAATTGCCCAGCCCTGTTCCAGACAGAAAGCTCATAAAGCTTCAGAATAATTGCTTTTCTGATGTAAACAGCAACCAGAGTTGCAATGGACTTTCTACAAATTTGCCCTTTTTATGTGATACATACTCTGCTATCCATGCCAGTGGGACTTCACATAGCTGTGTAGGTGGGGGAAGGACAATTAGTCCTCACCCCGCCCCACCCCTCCTCTTTTCCCTAATGCACGTGTAGGTTCTACAGTGAGGTTCGGCTGAATTTTGGTTTAAAATAAAAAATATCATTTATTGGAGTGGTCCTACTTATGCTCCCCAGCCCCTTTCTCCCACCTTACCTTACCTTTGGGGAGTGAGTAGGGGGGAGGAGATCCAATTCCAGGCAGGGCATTTGGGAGAACTGCTTGGCATGATTCTCCTAAGTTTTACTATGATTGGCCGGGGGAATGCACATGACTCTTAATTTTTGTTTTCAAGTGGAGCAGGTCTGCAATACGACCACAGTGAAGCTCCTACTTGCTTTACAAAAATAAATAAATAAATCTTTCAGGGCCTGCACCGAGCTGCCAGATAGCAGCACGGCACAAGGAGGACTGGAGACCACCAACAGCAGTCAGTACAGCAGGTATATTTCTTTGCTTTTTGGTCTTTATAACTGTGTGTGTTGGGGAGGAAAAGGGAGAGAGATCCCTCATTTTTTTTCATTTTATAAAGCCTCAGTTTTCCTTTTCTGTGCAACAAGGCTTGCTACTGGACAAGAAAAATGGAGGTTCAAAGGAGTGCTTTTGTGTTGCTACATGAAACTTGCTGCTTTGCGCTCATGACCTTGGAGTTAACTTGCCTCAGTTTGCCTTTTCTATGCAGTGCGTTGCTGCTGGTGACTGGAGCAAAATCTACGCGTTCAAAGGGGTACTTTTATGTTACCTCCCCCCCCCCACATACACCATTTGCTTTGCACTCATGATCTTGAAGTTAGTTGCCTCTTGAAATTACTCTGCCTATGGTGACCCCTGGCTCCACCTGCACTTGGCTGCCCGGCCCTCTGCCCCAATGGGCAGCAGCTGCCACTGTCTTCAGGTATCTCCTGAGCAGTCTCCTCTCCCCTCAGTGCCCATTCAGTGCCGCTGGCTGTTGCGCACACACGTGCCTGCTCCCATCCTGTGCCTCGTGGCCCTCATTCCCCGCTCCTTCCCCTGTGCAACTGGGCAAGCTGGTGCTCTCAATAAGTTTCATGTCTTCTAAGGCAGGCGGGCTGCCAGGGAGGACTGTTCTGCTGGAATGCGGAATTTGGGCCTGGTCAGTTCCCCCAGAGGCAATCAGGACTCAGCTGTTGCTTTCTGAATAGGGCGTCCATAGAGGAGGCCCACAGCCAGTTGGTGTCTTGCTTACTTGTTTATGTGGAACTGATTGATGTAATACAGGTAATACTGTAGATTAGAGGGACTATCACTCAGTGGAAGAGCACCTGCTTTGCATGTAGAAGGTCCCAGGTTTGATCCGCGGCATCTCCAGATAGGGCTAGGAAAGGATCCTGCCTGAAACCCCGGAGAGCTGTTGCCAGTTAGTGACACAGTACTGGACTAGATGGACCCATGGTCTGACTCAGCATAATGCAACTTCCTGTGCTCCTGTGTAGATTGTCTCACATATTTAGAAACAATCATTGTTAGAAACCATTTGGAGAGAGTCATCATCAAATGTTTATTGCTTTAGCCATAGGCTATTGCAAGTACAAACAAAACAACATCCAACAGGAGAAAAAAGAGAAATATAATGATAAAGAGAAAACATACATGGCGTTTAAACGATACAATTAAAATGTGCCTTAAAACATTCCCTTTCATAATAGGCCCTGATTTTGCTAAGGTTATCCACATAATCAAACTATAAAATGCTGGTAAAAATACTAACATAAAGTAGAGCAAAATACACATAGAACTTAAAATGCTCCGGTATAAAATGGGACTTAAAACTTGTTAGTTCCTAGCAAGGTAACCTTATCAGATCTTTGAATCTCCCTTGCAGTCTACTGCCATCTTGTTCAGGGTTCTTGCTCTGATTTTCTTTGCTGCATTTGCAAACGAAGCAACTTGGTGTGACACGTACTCCTGCTCATCAGAAAGTAAGTGGATTATTACAGTATATTCTGGACTGGCCATCCACTGCATTGTGACACAAGATAAGACAGGAAATGTTCTCTAGGATGAGTATACAAATGGGCAGCACAATAAATAACTTTTAACCATCTCAGTACTTGGTAGAACCTAACCTGAATCTCTACATCCTCCTCCTCATACTTCCTATCTTAAGACTGGAACCAAATGCGAACTCCGTGGCTTTTAGCTACTTCCCCCACATCAGCTATTTCCGTCACTTTGTATGTGTGTGTGTGCGTGCGCACACGCATGCGCGCGTATGCTTACCATCTTGCTTGATAAAGAGTTTAGGAGCATGTGAAAGCTTGTACAGTATATTGTGGATTAGCATATTATTACAGTCATTATTTTAAAAGAGGAAATAATTCAAAAGAGGTTTCCCCCCTCCCTTTAAAAAAAAATCTCACTGAAAAGAGTGGGTAGCAGGAGGCCTCATGGGTTGTGGTAGATAAATTGGGGTGTGGGAGGGGTTTTTGCAGTTTTTTGCTGGGCCTTCACATCTCCGAAGGAGATATAACTGCTTTCTCTATATGAGTGAAAAAAATGCATGTGAAAATTGCAACTTGAAAGGCGTATCTCTAGGCAAGATGTGTGAAACAGCACCACCCTGTGGCCTAATCGAGGAAGGACATAAAGAGATTCTTGAGTTATCTATGGTCATGGAGAAAAAGAAAAAACACGCTTGTCTGGTGACCACTTGATTCTTTTCTGTTGCGGAATTATCTCTCAGTCTCAGTTTCTCCTGAGGATAAAATGGGAAGATAAATTGCACATTAAGTGGTTAAACTTCACTGCGCACAAGACTGCCTCCTCCTGATAACCCACCAGAATCTTCAGAGTTGACTGCAAGAACATAAGAAAAGCCCTGCTGGATCAGACCAGGGCCTTCTCTTGCCCAGCGTCCTGTTTCTCCCCAGTGGCCAGCCAGATGCCTCTGGGATGCCCATAAGCAGGGCATGAAGGCATAGTTCTATAGCCAGCGTGGCGTAGTGGTGAGAGTGTTGGACTGGGACTCGGGAGATCCGGGTTCTAGTCCCAGCTTGGCCATGAAATTCACTGGGTGACTTTGGGCCAGTCACTGACTCTCAGCCTAACCTACCTCACAGGCTTGTTGTGAGGATAAAATAAAAATGGAGAGAAGGAGGATTATGTAAGCCGCCTTGGGTTCCTTGCAGGAAAAAAGGCGGGGTATAAATATAATAAATAAATAAATAAAATATAGCCGGGGTGCAGAACCTCTTTCAGTGGTATAAATATAATAAATAAATAAATAAAATATAGCCGGGGTGCAGAACCTCTTTCAGCCCGAGGGCCGAATGCCATTTCAGAGAAGCTCTCGGGGGCCACATTGCAGTGATGAGTGGGGATGAAGGCACAGGGGGTAGGGCCAAAAAAAATAATCCAGCACATTTTACTTTAAAACTCTTGCTGCTGGTAACTAAATCTCAGAAGAGGCATTTCAACCTTTTAGAATGGGGGAGGGAAACCTGCACAAAAGCTAGGAAACCGCCAAATGGCCAGTGATTAGGGGGACAGGGACAGGGGGCGGGGCCTAGAGGGTTGGATTTGGCCCCCAGGGCAGAGGTTATGCACCCTGGTTCTATAGTGTTGTTGTTCCTCAGTGGCATACTCTGTCTGAACCTGGAGGCAATATATTGCCATCATGACTTGTAGCCATTGATAGCCTTATCCTCCTTTAATTCCCTTTTAAAGGCATCTAAATTGATGGCTGACACCACATTGTTATCATGCTTGCTCAGGAACATGTGTACCTAACACATATCTGATCCATGCGAGTCCCTCAAAAGAAGTGGATGACTGGGGGAATTAGCCTGGAGTCAAGAGAAACTCTTCCCTCTGGAGGTTCTGACTTGGTTCAGACAACACGATAACCCGCACTCAGGGGCTGAGTATGGGTTGAGTGGGGTTGTTGTTGAACCATGAGTGGTTGTTGAGAGACGTGGGTTATTGTGTTGTCTGAACCCAGCTAAGATAACAAAGCATGATGAACAACAACCCACAGTTCACAACCCAACAACAAACCATGGGTTCTCTTCATGGGTTGTTTGTGGTTAACGAGCCATGGCTTGTTAGCGCAGCTGGGTTCAGACAACACGATAACCCACATTTCAACAACAACCCGATAGCTCTGTGGTCACTGTTCTCAATCAGTTCAGCAACATACGTATCCCACACCAGAGCCAGGGCATCTCTTAGGCTTAAGTCCAGAATTGCTTCCCCCCACTTCCAATTGGTTCCATGACTAATCATGAGCTACTGAACACAGTAGAGCAGCCAGTTTAACTCCATAAATGAGTCATTCATCATCTACTCATGTGAGCAGTGCAACCTCAGGGTGAGACATGGGAAAAATTGTCTCGCTCACTCGGAGATGAAGAAAATCACATGGAGGTTCGGGCAGCTGTAGTAATGTCTATGTATATGGGCCCATAGAATGCCCTTTCAAATATAGTATTTCATCAGCGCAATATAATGACGGCCGAAAGGGGTGTTCTTCAGGGCCTCCTCCACAGCTATGGAACTCTATGGCCAACTTTATTTAATTGTATATATTTATTAAATTATTTATACCTCACCTTTCAAGGTGGCTACAATTCATAATATGCATGGAAGAAAAAGGGAACAGCACAAGAAAGTAGAAATAGGAAGCAATGTTACAAAACCATGCTAAAGTGTGTAGGAAAGTATAACCAGAGATATAAAGTGCCCCAGGTGTTTTGGTTTTCACTTTCCTTGGGGCAAAGAAATATATCTTAATATTAAAGTTTTCTTCACAACTTTGCAGTGTTTTGAGGCTTTGCCTTTCTTTCTTTCTTTCTTTCTTTCTCCACTCCTAAAAAAACCAGCCAATACCATAAAAGTAAAAAACAAAAAAACACAACCTCCTAAGTCATACAGCAACAATTAGCAGAGCCTAATACCAAAGCAAATACCAATAGTTTTTCAGTCATTCTTATTACCTAAGGAACCCCTGGAATTGCAGATCTGGGAAGGGGTTCTTTATGTCTAGCACAATCTTCAGTACCCTCACTACAATTGCCAGGATTCTTTGTGGGAAGCCCTGATAGTTACAGTGGCATAAAATGCACAGAACCTGGCGGCGCGGGGGGGGGGGGAGCAGAATCCATGCTAGAGATTATTAGGAAAAGACAAGTGGCACCTACAACAAAATGTTGCAGTGTATTCTCATCCCTGACAAGAGTGCTCCTCTTCAGGGTTCCAGTCAGGTAGCAATGCCCTCCTCTAGACCACTACAAGCCATTAGGGATTCAGAAAAGCCAATGTTTCCTGATTATGAGTTCTGTAGCATTTGTAGAAATGGTCTGAATTTGGGATCCTCTACAATCTGTGGTATATGGGAAGATTCGTGTAATTCAGGGCTTTCCCTGAATTACATGAATTTACTGTATGCCTTGTTTACTGTATGCCATGCTCACATGAATAGTTGTGGCTTTATTGACCATTAGAAAAACAAGGAAAACTTTAAACTGATATTTGAGGGGATTTTCCTGGAAATGCTGATCCATAATAAAACTTTCTTACTGTAGTGAACATAAGAAGAGCCATGCTGGATCAGAACAAGGGTCCATCTAGTCCAGCATTCTGTTCACACAGTGGCCAACTAGCTGCCCACGGGAAACCAACAACCAACGCAGGACATGTGTGCAACAGCACCCTCCCACCCCAGCAACTGGTGTACATAGGCATACTGCCTCTGATACTAGAAGTAGCATAAAGCCCTCAAGACTAGTAGCCATTGACTGCCTTCTCCATGAATTTGTCTAATCCCCTTTTAAAGCCCTCCAAATTGGTAGCCTTCGTTATGTCTTGTGGAAGTGAATTCCATAGATTAAATATGTGCTGTGTGAAGAAGTCCTTTTATCTGTCCTGAACCTCCCACCAATCAGCTTCATGGGATGACCCCCATGTTCTAATATTATGAGAGAGGGAGGAAAATGTCTCCCTGTCCACTTTCTCCACACCATGCAGAATTCTGTACACCTCTATCGTGTCTCTCCTACTTGCATTTTTTCCCTAAGCTAAACAATCCCAGCTGCTGTAATATTTCCTCATAGGGGAGTTGCTCCAGCCCCTTGATCATTTTTGTTGCCCTTTTCTGCACTTTTTCCAACTCTACACTGTCCTTTTTTTAGGTGTAGTGACCAGAACTGTACATAGTATTCTAAGTACGGTCCGACCATAGATTTGTACAAGGGCAGTCTGATCTTGGCAGTTTCATTTTCAATTCCTTTCCTAATTATGCCCAACATGGAGTTTGCCTTTTTCACAGCAGCTGCACACTGGGTAGACATTTCCATCGAGCTGTCCACCACAACCCCAGGATCTCTTTCTTGGTCAGTCACCGCTAGCTGAGATCCCATCAGCTTATACTTGAAGTTGGCCTTTCACAAAGGTTCCATGGACTTTGAAGAAGCCCGAGTGCAAGGTGAAAGGGAGAAACGTGCTAAACGAAAAGCACGTCAAACGAATCCTTTACAGGACAATCTTCCATCTGGTAACCTGTGTCCTCACTGTGGGAAGCTGTGTGGATCTACAATTGGCCTCCACAGTCACTTTCGGACCCATCGCTAGAGTCTACACAATTTTCTTTAGAATTTCCTCCTTTTAAAATTTTCTTTTTGTAAATTTTTATCCTGGAAGACAATCTTACTCGGTCACGAGTGATCGCCTACTACTATACTTGAAGTTGGGATTTTTTGCCCCAACATGCATCACTTTACACTTGCTTACATTGAACTGCATTTGCCATTTGTGAACTTGTGGCAGGATATGCATTGTAATGTGCAAAACTGTATTTTGTAAAAGTGATTAGTTCTCTATGTGTCATGAGCTAACTTTGGGTGCTAAAATGTGTTTGAGGCGCTGGGGCAAAGGATCTTGCTGCAGATGGGTTCGTTGAATTCCTGGAAGTGAGAATCTAATTACTTCCTTAGAAGAGGGACCTAAACAAGGGTGCTTTTGAAGTCAGCTGTAAGCCTGGCTGTGTTGAGAAGAAAGCCCTCTTAGAGCTGTGTGCAGGAGTGATGCCTGGCCTGAAGCACCTGTTTGAATCAAGGTGCATAGATATTTGCGTAAGATAAAGCACCTGAGTTCAGAATGCTATACATACTGAGCTTTTAACATAGATGAGCAGAGAGATCTTGGGACAACAAGAAGCAACCAAACCTGACTAGTACCAAAGCTCTGCCAACCATGCCTGCCAGACAGGGAAGGATAAGATCTCATGATGACTGTTTTGCTGATTGAGAGGAACAGATCTTTGACTGTAATAAGAAAATGCTTGCCACTATTTCTATTATGCTTCTAATCCTCCTAACTGCGATGTATAATTAATGATGTGTATTGCTTGTTTCATCATTGCAAAGTTTTGTTATTCTCTTAACACCATTTGAGCAACAAATTTATATTTTGTGGTACCGCTTTATCTTATCTTCTTCCCAACACCAAATGGACTTGCTGGTAGTCCTGACTCCCAGGCACTTTGGCCTGTGCTAACTTTTGTTTGCAAAGATTCTGGCACCTAGTGGTGAGTGCCTCAGAGCCTGTGCAGAATGCCCTTCCTTTGAGAAGGAGTCTGGGTTATCTGTCCAGACTCAGTGAAATATGATGTGCTGCACTTCACCCTCAGTCAGTATCCTTAGAGTGGCACTGACCCAGAAGCCAGACAGTAAGCCCTTTAAGGCTAAAAGGGGGAGGGGTACCTAGGATGTGCAACAACTTACCAGGCAAGTGGCCATTTGCAATCCTGATGCACGCATAGTGAACACAGTGTGGGAATACGGGGCCTGTCTGTCCATCTAACCTGCCTGTGTGGATGACTGTGATGGTAATTGTAACACACTTTTGCATCGTGAACAAAAGTGCTATTGCGTTAACATACAGTGCAATCCTATACATGTCTACTCAGAAGTGAGTCCCACTGAGTTCAGTGGGGCCTATTCCCAGGTAAGTGCCTAGAGCAGGGCTCTCTAACCTTGGGTCCCCAGATGTTGCTGGACTACAGCTCCCAGAATCCCTTGCCATTAGCCTTGCTGGCTGGGTTTGCTGGGAGCTGTAGGCCAGCAACATCTAGGGACCCAAGGTTGGAGAGCCCTGGCCTAGAGGATAGCAGCCTTAGTATTGCTCATTCACCACATGTTTTTTTCCTGATTTCAACATCTCTTTGCCTGCTCTGAACTACTCTGTCCTCCTTACAGCATCCTGATTTATCTTTTTTCTTATTCCAGGTGAGCCGAGGCCAGGATCTCTGCACTCTGAATCTGGACCACAGTTTCTTATCATAGACTGAGGGAAAACGCCTGCTGATAGCATTTGAACAGAGGGAAGATGGGGAGTGGAGTGAGGTCTGAGGAACGTTTGTTGGATGATGTTGGTTCTCCCTCTGATTCAGAGTCTGTAACAAGCAGTATAGGAGGTAATGACACTTCTTCTGCCTGAGAGGAGGCTGTGGAGACTAGGGGGATTTAGGGAGACCACCTGCCTAAGCAAATGTGTAACCCTGCAGATAACATAAATCAGGGGTAGGCAACATAGTGCCCATGGACATCAGTGTGCCCCCACATACCTTTCTTGGTGCCCACAAGGTGTGTGTGTGTGTGTGTGTGTGTGAGAGAGAGAGAGAGAGAGAGAGAGAGAGAGAGAGAGAGAGAGAGAGAGAGTATGGCTGGTAAGCCAGAGTAAGAGAGAAAAATAACAGAGGGGGATGTGTTGTCTGGCAGAGGAGGGAAGAGTTTACCCTCTGTGAAATAGGTTTTCTTGCTGCTGAAAGGTGTGGGTTCAAATGAGTTGTTTAGTGTGTTGAGCTCCTCTTCCTTGTACTCAGACGTCTGGGCAAGTTACTTTTTCTTTGTGACTAGCCACGCCTCCCATGGCAGCCATTTTGTGGCAGTACCCAGGGCAGTTTCTCAAATTGCCAAATGTGCCCACAGGTCCAAAGAGGTTGCCTACCTACCCCTGATCTAAACACTGTGCTCTAACTTAGGGGTGAGCAGAAGGTAGATCTCCGGATGTTTGGGACTTCAGCTCCCAGAAACCCTCGACAGCATGGCCAATGGTCAGGAATGCTGGGAGCTGAAGTCCAAAACATCTGGACATCTACTTTCGGCCCACCCCTGCTCTAATACAATGAGCACCTTGGTTTCAAAGACTTTGTGTACCTCTGAAAAGAGATTGTCTCTGCACCTTCTCTTCTTTCTCTCTCTTCTGCTTGCCCTTCCCTATCCTAGTCGGTTCCAATGCTGTTCTTTTTGTGTTTGCAGTTGAAAACCACAAATGATTCCAGTGCTGTTGTTTTTTGCAGTAACCACTTACTTGAAACCAGTAACCACTTTACATCTAGTCACTAGGTAACTGACTTAGTGGTTAGGAGGACACAACAGGCTGCAACCCTTCTCTTAAGCCAGGCATGGAGAACCCGTGACCCTCCAGATGTTGTTGTTAGACTACAAATCCCATCATTCCTGATCATTGGAGAATTGGAGACCAACAACATCTGGAGGGCCACAGGTTCCTCACCCCTGGCTTAAGCAGATAGCTTTTTAATTTTACTCCGGGGAGTGAGTGGGCTGGAGTAGAAGACCTTTGCCGAACAAAATTGATTTAACTAAAACAGTACCTCCACTTGAAATGGCTGGCTGTGGGGCTTAGTGGGAGAAAGTTTAATTGCATATGAGCAAGCAAGCATTCTGGGGCATTTTGTCCCAATGTTTATGGAAAACTTTGCAAGGGAAGTGAGTATGTCTTCAAGGAGAAAACCCAGAAACAAAGTGGACTGTACCAGCTATACTGGAACATCAGCTACAAAATCC
Source organism: Shinisaurus crocodilurus (assembly GCA_021292165.1). Taxonomy (NCBI): domain Eukaryota; kingdom Metazoa; phylum Chordata; class Lepidosauria; order Squamata; family Shinisauridae; genus Shinisaurus; species Shinisaurus crocodilurus. The sequence continues at coordinate 5,594,038 of CM037882.1, read as the reverse complement.
AGGTGTACCTTATCTAGGGCGGCTCAAGATTTCATTACCTGCATGACAACCATGGGTATTTTTCAGTTGGTTTCTGGCTACACACATATGGCAGGTCATACTCACTATTTGGTGTTTTGTGCTGGCTTGGAAGGTGATCCGTGCAGGAACGGTGCAGGGCTGTTTGGCGCCCTAGGCCAAATTATATTTAGCGCCCCCCCTCTCGTGCCGTGGGGGGGGCTCCGGAGCAAAGCAGCCCTGCTCTGCAACCCCCCCCCCGCGCCGCCGCCACCGCCACCGCCACCACCACCTACCTCCCCCCCCCGCTGCTGGGTGCTGCTGCCGCCTCCTCCTCCGACGCGACAGACCCCCGCGCTTTTTTTTTTTGCCGGGGAAACCAGGGCAACAGGGCTGTTTAAGCCCTGTTGCCCTGGTTCCTCCCGCCAAAACAACGCCGGCGGGGCTCCGGAAACGACGCGAAGGTAGGTAGGTGGCGGGCGGGCGGGCGCGCGCGCGTGGGGGGGAGGTGCGGCGGGCAGGCGGGCGCGCGGGCGGGCAGGCAGGCGCGGTGGAGGCGGCAGGCGGGGCAGGAGCGCGCCGGAGGCGAGGAAGGAGCGCAGCGTTTCTGAGCCCTCTTCCGCCACGCGCCCTAGGCAGCCGCCTGGGTCTGCCTAGCGGTAGCGCCGGCCCTGGATCCGTGATGGGGGAGTTCAGTGTAGTTCCTTTATCATGGTTGGATCATGCAGAGGGAGGTGGCCACCTCAAGCAGCAGATGCTGGGGTTGCGTCAGGGTAGCAGCAGAAGCCACTCCCCATTCCACCTGAACCCTCGGACAGTTCCCCTCTGTTGGAAGACAGAGCTTTTTGTGGCTTCTAAATGGCTTCTAAATTTCTGAAAATATTATATTCCCCTGTCCCATACCCTCTTGTAAACATCCCACACACATCCTCTCTTGCACCCCTCACTGCTCTCTTGTTGGTAGCCTCTCATCAGAGGAAAGGGGGCATGAGGATCAGACCCCCTGCCCTCGTCAATATGCTGGCAATATGAGGAAGTGAGAAAATCATTCTGTTCCTCTCCAGATGCTTTTTTGTCAGGCAGCTGGGAAGGAACATATTTCATTAAATTTTGGATTCCAGTAAATTCTCCTGACTTGTCTTCTCCGTTAATTTCTATTCTTTTACTTTCAGTGTTTTTAAGCATTTCCTATTATGCAGGCAGCAGGCTGGTAAGCTCAGGTGTGCTAGATAAAACCAGGTGCAACTGTAGCTGAATTTCACCATCTAATACGTAACATTATTGCCTTAAATAAGGTCCAGTTTTTAAACGTGTTCCTCAGTTTTGAATTTTAAATTCTAAAATATTGCCACATCACAATGTTTTTGGTAAAATCTTGTTTTCATCTTTAGTTCATGCAGACGTTACCAACTCCCAGGTTTCCCCATCCCTTCCACTGGAGCAGGCCCAGGAAAATTAATATATTTCATTTCTTTTTATTTATTTATTTGTGATATAGTACAGACCAGTATCACCAGGGGTTCATCATGTAAAGCTGTTAAAACGACCCTTGTTGTCATATCTCTTTGCCTGAACGTTGGCCTCATTACCAGTATGGTTGGTAAGTTGCCCAGTCTTCGCTGTTGCTCTTCTGAATTCCACTCCACACACACACACACACACACACACTGACAACATGGTAACCCACACTCAAGGGTTGAGTATGGCTTGAGTGTGGGTTGTTGTTGAACTGTGGGTTGTTGAGATGTGGATTATCATGTTGTCTGAACCCAGCTATGCTAACAAACCATGGCTTGTTAACCATGAACAACCCATGAAGAGAACCCATGGTTTTGGGTTGTGAACTGTGGGTTGTTTGCCATGGTTTGTAATCTCAGCTGGGTTCAGGCAACACAATAACCCACAGTTCAACAACAACCCATACTCAACCCCTGAGTGTTTGAGTTATCGTGTTTTCTGAACCCAGTCACTCCCTTGGAGCTCCTGTAGCAGCATGTCCTCAGTCAGGAGGTCAGGTCCACTTAGAATGCCATCCTATGGTTCCTGCAAGGGGCTATTGAATTGTTTTTGGACCTCCCCCTCTGAGGGTGGAGAGAGAGGTCCGCCTTCTGAGAGAGAGAGACTGATCTTGCTAGCCTCTTACATGCCCCTTACAAGCTGCCAGTTCTCAGGTGTCAGAACTCTGACTTTGGAGAGCACAAAAGGGGGGAGTTTCCTGGGCATGCCAGGAGAGTCTGTGGATCCATAGGATCCAAAGCACTCCTATGTCCCCAATATCACCCCAGAATGGGGAAAGAACTTTGCTAGCACTGGAACTGTTATGATTCATTTCCTTCCCATTGCAATCAAAAGGAGGGATAACTAACCATGGAAGAAAACAGCTGGAAACAGTTATGTAAAGAGGAGAAATAGTTCCCCTCCCCGCCTTCCAGTGTGAGCTGACAGGACATTGGAAAAGGTGGCTCCTCTGCCTTGGGTCCTTCCTGCCTCTCCCCCATAGGATTGCTCTATTGTTTGCCTGTTCCCTGGCTTTCAGCCATGGTAGTGTTTTGTGAGCCTTGCCAAACCCATGAGCTGATCTTCCCAGTCCCTGTGGCTTTCTGCATCAGGACTTTGCTTTGGCTGAGCTCTGCCCTAGTCCCCTGGCAGAGAGGGAAATGAGTTCTTGTGTCCAGGGTGGCTACCTCATCAGGACCCTAGACTGAGGATAGGGAAATGTACGAAGGAACATCCTGCATTCCTTACATAAAATTCTATCTGTGGGGTTCTTTAGGTGTGGGATTCTTTAGCATTTTTACTGTGATACAGGCCTTTCCCTATTCTTGTTCCTTGCTACTGCACTAGAGCAATATCTAGACATTTATCTACTCTCAGATATTGCCACTGTTGTTTAACATTTATTTAATCGTTGCATACTGTTAAAAGCACTATATGGTTGGAGTCAATAACTGGGTTCAGACGATACGATAACCCACACTGAAGGGTTGAGTCTGGGTTGCTGTTGAACCATGGGTTGCTGTTGAAACATGGGTTATTGTGTTGTCTGAACCCAGCCAAGATAACAAACCATGGTGAATGACCCACAGTTCACACCCCAGCAACAAACCATGGTTCTCTTCATGGTTGTTTGTGGGTAACAAGCCATGGCTTGTTAGCACAGCTGGGTTCAGACAACATGAATACCCACATTTCAACGACAGCCCATAGTTCACAACCTAATGACAAACCATGGGTTCTCTTCATGGGTTATTCATGGTTAACAAACCATGGTTTGTTTGCACGGCTTGGTTCAGACAACAAGATAATCCATGTTTCAACAACAGCCCACGGTTCAACAATCGTGTTGTCTGAACCCAGTCTTCCTCTCAGTCTTAGTTCCCCTTATATAAAATGGGGATAATAATATTTACCTGCCTTGTAGGATTGTTGTAAAGATTTCAGTGATAATGTATGTGAAGCACTTTGAGCAGCCTGAAGAGTGATAGGAGTGGTAAAATATTATTGGGAGTGCAGGACTTGCATGCTCTTTGAACATGCAGACACTGCAGGGGAGGCTGGTGACTCCTATTTCGGTGGGGCTCCTTTTCCATTGCAGGTTTTTCAGGTTTCTTTGGAGCTTCATAGGAGCTATGCATGGTGCTGAACTCCATCCCCAAGACCGGTTCACCACCTTGGAGCACCATGGACAGCTCCTTCGAAGCTCCAAATAAAAGCAGCAAAATCTGCAATGGAAAAGGAGGCCCAGCAAAATAGGAGTCACCTGCCTCCCCTGAAGACAAGAAGAACCATACGGATGGAAGGCTTTATATGTGCTTGGATTGGCATAGGAGTAGTGGTGGAGGCAGCATAGTGGTGCATATGGTCCCCATTCAGGGTGCTTGTAACACTGCCAACCAGAAGGCATTGTGCACCTATTCCTTCTTTTCTTCATTGGCGGATTTTCCATGGTTAGAAAAAATGCAAGCAGTGGTGGGAAAACACAGGAGAGTTACTAGTGGAAGATGATTTCATAGATTTCATAGAGTTGGAAGGAGCCTGCAAGGCCATCGAGTCCAACCCCCTGCTCAATGCAGGAGACTAGAGGAGGGGTCTCCCATCCAAGTAATAACCAGGCCTGACCCTCCTTAGCTTTCCACACTCAGACAAGCTGAGCCAGCGTGAGCCACAGGCCTGTATCATGATGATGATGATGATGATACCTGCCCCCCCCATAAAATTCTACGAATTTGGCAGTGTGATGGTACAATGAAAGCCTTGAATGGGAGCACCCTGAGTCATCAAGTTCACTGAGTCTGGACCAGTCACCATCACTCAATTTAACCTACCTGACAGAATTGTTGAGGTGATAAAATGGGAGAGAGAAAGTCCTTCGTATAATGCCCTGACCTCCTTGGAGGAAAGTCAGGATTTATTATTTTTTTAAATGTAAAGAGTACTTTAGGTAGATGGGGGCTCTGCTCTGGTGTTGTGTGGTCATTCCTGTTTCTGCCTATGCTGGGGGGGGGAGTGTTCGGCAGGGCCACTGTTTAATATTCTGTTCCTTTCATAGTGTTGAATACAAAAAGTTTTGAGCAACCCTTCCTTGATACAATAGCATGCCCAGATAACTGGATTGGATATCAGGGCAAGTGCTACTATTTTTCAAAAGAAAAACAGAATTGGACCTCCAGCCAGAGCTTCTGCTCGTCGCATATTGCCTCCCTGCTCACTTTCAGTGCTAGCCAGGAAAAGGTAAGAGGTGCAAATGTTTGTCTGCACATCGATGGTGATATCGAGTAGTGTTGCTGTTGTGCTGGAAGGGGTGGAGGCATTGGACAGCATGAGGAAACGTACAGTAGAATAGTATCTCTGAGCTTGCATACAACACAGGATATGTAAGGGATAGGTCTGGCTGCAGACTTTTAACACATCAAACAGATTTTGGCTAAATATATGTTGTGGTGATTTGTTTGTAGGGAACCCAAGAGGGTGAGGTCTGAATCCATGTCTTCGCTTCTTTGTCACCTCTGTGTTCCAGTCCCATGTTATAGAACTATTCAAAGGCATTGTGAACCTATTCCCTCTTTTCCTCCTTAATGGCATTTTTTTTCAGTGGGGGGAAACATGGGTTACAAATGGAAGATCCTAACATTTGCTTATTTTGATCTTGAAAGGATTTTGTGATGCGCCTGAAAGGCAAAGACATTTTTTGGATTGGCCTCAGGAGAGACCCGGGTCAGCCCTGGAAATGGACAAATGGACAAAATTCAACGTAAGTCATTCTCTTTCCTTTTTAGTCTTCGCTGTTGAGACCTCAGGAATTGGAATCTCTCCCTTTCAGCAGGTCTACAATTTGTTGTTGACGGGCTTGATCTTACTACTGGTTTTTAGAATATAATTCTGCACAAGATATCATTTCATCCTAACTTTGGAATCTGGTACAATTTATTTGAAGTATCTGAGGCCAAAGTAGATGTTTAATGGAGGCCTGGTTCTGGGAACCTAGGTCTCCCCTCAACATGGCGTGGAGGGAGGAGAATTTGGAGAGGAGAAGCAGCTGCCATGAAAAGAATGCTCAACCCCTCCTTTCACCAACATATCTCACCTGTGCTTCCTCCCCCTGGCTGTCTGTTTCCTCAGACATGATTGCCACCAACAGACTCCAGCTGTGGAAGGGAAGGAAAGTGTAGAAGGTGGAGGAATGGTGGCCAAGGAACATGAGAGGAACGGTACTATTACACTCATGTCCTGCTTGTGGGCTTCCCAGTAGCATCTGGTTGGCCACTGTAGGAACAGAATGCTGGACTAGATAGGCCTTTGATCTGATCCAGCAGATTTCATAGATTTCATAGAGTTGGAAGGAGCCTACAAGGCTATCGATGAAGCCCACAAGCAGGATATGAGAGCAATAGCCCTTTTCTACTGCTGGGCCCTGGCATGATTCAGAGGCATATTGCAAATCACGCAATCCCATTACCATTTTTAGATGTTAGGCAAAGGCCCAGGTTTCCTGACCCAGATCTCTGCCAAATGCCTTGTTTGGTTCTTATGAGCTAGTATGAAACCTAGATGTATTTATTTATTTATTTATTTATTTATTTTATATGTACAAATCATATAGCATTAATATACATAATTTCTATAAGTCTTCACAATTATTCACAACAAAGAAAAAAAATGAAAGGTTAAATAGCTACCTGGAAGTAATTATTCCAACATGCTACAAAGAGAATCTACTTTCTCATAAATCCCTCGGTATTACTCCCCCTTTGCTTTCTCAAATAATGAGCAGCATCCAATTTGACACTACCACTAATGCTAATTATGTTGCGCCAGCACAAGCAACCTGTAGCACAACGCCAATATTGTTTGCTGGCACAATGGGGTTCCCCAGAATACCCATTGCACCAGATAATGCAACTGGCGTTGCGCTAGAGGTTGCTTATGCTAGTGCAATGCAATTTGTGTTAGTTGTGTCGAATTGGATACTGCCTAATTGCTGTCATGTCATAATGATATGAAAGCAATATGCCATATCTTTAAATACTATTCTGTGACAGCAGACATCACAGCAATACGCCATATCTTTAAAAACTATTCTGAAATAGGAGGAACATTACTTTCCCCCCCACCCCGTTATTGGCTATACCTATCTCAGCTGACTTCAATAAATTAATTACTAACTCCAACTCAGATTCTGGCACTATATTCTTCAAATAACATAGTATAACCACTTTAGGATCCACTGGTAAAATGTTGCCTATTATCCAATTATCCTAATAACCTCTCTCCAAAATTGCTTAATAACTTGACATGTCCCAAGAATATGAAATAAATCAGCACGTGATGCAGAGTATCACCAACACACACCATGTTTATTATAGATTAAAGGTACGGTACCCTATGAGAGGTAAGATACCATTGGTACTGAACTTTAGAAAAACTTTCCTTTAGATCAACTGAAGTCAATCTAGATGGATTTCCAAATCCACACCCTGTTGTGTTTCACTTCTGTCAAGGGAGCATCTCTCCTCCAAGCTCAGAAGGAGGGCTAATGCTTATCACACTTCTGAGTAATGGGGGATGTCCCTCACCATGGGGAGTGGAATCAGGAACACCTGGTTGAAGGGTAGGTTAGGGCTGATCCCAGGATAACACTTTGTTGTAGCAAGATGACATTTGGAATTGGATTGTTTTCAGCATTTGCATGACGAAAAGTTGCAATATAATTGACCATTTACATATGTTTTCTAAGGGAAAACACTGTTAGCAGGATATTTTAAGATTCTCCTCATGGATTCAGAAAAGTTAAACTATATTATTTATTTTATTATTATATTATTTGTATAAATAAATATATTCCAGCAATGTGATGTGGCTGCAAAAAAGGCAAATGCTATTTTGGGCTGTATTAATAGAAGTATAGCTTCCAAATCGCGGGAAGTACTAGTTCCCCTCTACTCATCTTGAGTACTGCATCCAGTTCTGGGTACCACACTTTAAGAAGGATGCGAACAAAGTGGAAAGGGTTCAGAGGAGGGCAACAAAGATGATTAGGGGACTGGAAACAAAGCCCTATGAGGAGAGATTGAAGCAACTGGGCATGTTTAACCACAAGAGAAGATTGAGGGGAGATATGATAGTGCTCTTCAAGTACTTGAAAGGTTGTCACACAGAGGAGGGCCAGGATCTCTTCTGGATCATCCCAGAATGCAGGACATGGAATCATGGGCTCAATTTACAGGAAGCCAGATTCTGCCTGGACATCAGGAAAAATTTCCTGTTAGAGCAATACACCAATGGAACCAATGACCTAGTGAGGTCGTGGGCTCTCTCACACTGGAGGCATTCAAGGTGCAGCTGGACAGCCATCTGTCAGGGATGCTTTGACTTGGGTTCCTGTGTTGAGGCGGGGTTTGGACTCGATGGCCTTATAGGCCCCTTCCAATTCTATGATTATTTGATTCTATAACCAATTCGTGTGAAACCTGTGAGTGTCCTGTACTTACAGATTGTTATGAACTGCCTTCCCCCAATATATGTATCCCCAGCTGTCAAAAGCCAGATAGGCTTTGTTTGATTCAAACATTTGTGGCGCTTCTGTTGCAGGCTGGAGGTGATTGGAAATGGAGGAAATTGTGGTTTTCTGAATGATGAAGCCACTGCGACATCCTCGAGGTGCCGGATGAAGCTACTCTGGATCTGCAGCAAATCAGATATATTTAAATACTCAAATGGAACACGTAAAAAGCAGCAAGACGTAGCAAATTATCCCTGACAATTTGAAGCCATGATAAAGTTGTTATGTGCTTCGGATTTGGAAAAAGCCTGAAGCCCACGGTGAGTCAGGCTACTTCAGGACCATTTCTGGGCTTCACTCTGGAGTGACCAGAACTGAAGCTGGAGCCTAAAGCAGGGGTGGGCAACACGCAGCCCATCAACTGCATGCACCCCCCTGGCTTTTTTTGCACCCCCCTCCACCTCTGACACTTAGTGTTGCGGCAGTGGGGGAAACACTCTCCTTTAAAAAGCCAAAAGTGACACTTTGCTGCCAAAATTCAGCAACACAGCAGCAAAAAGGGGCAAATTAAAAATAGCCCCTTCCCCCCCTGTTGCTGCACTGCCAAATTTTGGCAGCAAATTTGACATCTGTGATGTACTCGATGTATAAAATTTTGTGCAAAATTTCAAACAGATCTTATGAAAAATGCCACAAGTAAGTTTTCCTTGCAGGAAAAGAGTGCTGAAAATTGACACATTTACCCTTTTTACTCCTATTTCTGGCACTTCATATCATATATCATAGCCAGTGTGGCGTAGTGGTGAGAGTGTTGGACTGGGACTCGGGAGATCTGAGTTCTAGTCCCCGCTCGGCCATGAAACTCACTGGGTGACTTTAGGCCAGTCACTGACTCTCAGCCTAACCTACCTCACAGGGTTGTTGTGAGGATAAAACGGAGAGGAGGAGGAGGACTATGTAAGCCTCCTTGGGTTCCTTGAAGGAAAAAAGGCGGGGTATAAATATAATAACTAAATAAATAAATATTGTATTTTTGTATTTTGTGAATTGCTGTGAACTGTGCACAACTGTGTGTTTATAGCAGGAGTCCTCAAACTTTTTAAACAGGGGGCCAGTTCATTGTCCCTCAGACTGTTGGGGGGCCGGACTATAGTTTGAAAAAAAATATGAACGAATGGATCAAGTAAAAAAAAAAAGGACCCGGGTCCTTTTTTTTACTTGATAAAATGGAAAGTTATTATAAATTAATAATAAATTAATTTGCTGTCTAAAATTGAAATACATTAAATTTTAAAAAGGTATAGAAAGGCTTGATTTGCACACTGCACATATCTTATTTGTAGTGCAAAAAAACAGGAAAAAACAATACAATATTTTTAGTGTGAGTGATGAGCAGTATTTACCAACCACAGAGCTGGTGGTCCACATCCTGCAACTTTGTTCCACATAAATGTGAACAAAATTGCAGCCTTACAGCCTCATCTTATGCATGTCTACTTGGAAGTAAGTTTCACTTAATTCAAGGAGACTTTCTCCACAGGTAAGTTTACAAAGGATCACAGCCTTAAAAGTACAAACCCATTCCCTGGGGTAGGTCAGGAAGGCCTGGTACCCAGAGAACATAGTGAGAGCCAGTGTGGCATAGTGGTTAGTTAGCGTGTTTGACTGGGACTTGGGAGATCCGGGTTCTAGTCCCTACTCAGCCATGAAGCTCACTGACTCTCAGTTTAACCTACCTCACAGGGTTATTGTGAGTATAAAATGGAGAGGAGGAAGATTATGTAAGCCACCTAGGGTTCCTTGCAGGAAAAAAGGCAGGATATAAATATAACAAACAAGTTACTAATTACTATCTGGTCCTACAAATTTCTAGAAGTAGGGCGAGAACCATGCTTCCACCAAAGTCTGTCTCAGACTCTATTTAAAAAAAAAAAAAAAAAATTCAAGGATTCTTACTGCCTTATTTCATGGCTTTGTTTTAAAAACACCCATGCAGAAGAATGACCAAGACACGCTTCTCCCACGGGCAGCACATCTCACCACAAATGCTGAAGCATCTGCACTCAGACAAAGAATTCTAAAATAAAATTATGCACATGCATCCCGCGCCGAACACCGAAGACCAAGGCGCAGACGAGACGGTTTTGAGGCAGCTGCCGGCTTGCGGACCCCCGACTAACCTGGGCACTCTTTCCATCTCCTCCTCCTCCTCCTCCTCCTGAACAGGACTTTGGATTCACGGAATAGGTGGCAGGGCCTCCAACAACCTGCCCTTCTCGGTTATATTAGAAAAGTGTGTTAATAAAATAAGTATGTGGAAACATTTAAAAAAAAAAAAAAAAAAGGAGGGAGGGAGGCAGGGAGGCAGGGAGAAGTCGCAACAGACCAAGGGCTGGCTGCCTGAAAAAGGCCCTCCTCAGACTGTTCTCCCAATTAGCCCCACAGATGTGGGGCTATCTAACTCCCCCTCCTGTGTCCTGTCCAGTTATTTCCCGCTGATCATTATAAAGAACAGGAAAACCTCAAAGCAGGCTAAAATATTATATATATATATATATATATATATATATATACACAAAAAGCGGAGGAAATCCGCCCCACCCTCCTCACGCACTTCACCCCCTCGCACAAGACCACGAGCAGAAGCCTGATGGGGGGTGGAGGGAGGGAGGGGCGCCTTGCCCTCCTGGGGGAATAAGGAACGCCTCGCTTCGACCCGGGGGCGAGAGGGAGGCACCCTTGCGGCTGTTCCGCAGAGCAACCCCCGCCTGGCCGGCCGCCCCACACAGCTGCTTGAGTCGCGCTAGAAGCAGCTGCCGAGGAGAAACCGCCACCGCCGTCGATCTCGCCCGCCCGACTGGCCTGATAGGATGGACAGAGAGGGTGGGAGGAACCGGAAGACACGGTCGGCACGCACGGGGGGGAGGGAGGGGCGGAGGGGGTGCAGCTGGCCCGCGTGAGCAAGTTCAGGGCAGGAGCGGAGCGTTTCTGTGCCCCCTTTAGCCGTGTGAGCCCGGCAAGCTGCACGGAGCCTAGATCAGCCGCCGGGCCGGATGGAAGGACCCGGTGGGCTGGATGTGTCCCACGGGCTGTAGTTTGAAGACCCCTGGTTTATAGCAACTTTGCTACTTTGGAGACCACCGAAACAAAATTTTTGAGAAGCATTCTCGGTCTTCCGAGCTGTGTGCCTAATGTACTCTTACCTTTAGAGACAGGCCAAATCTCTAAATTTCTGGCTAAAAATGACATTTGCCCCCCCAAGGTTTACCCCCCCCCTTGTCCTTAACTGATGCATTTCAGTCAAAATGGAAAAGGGCTGTGGACAAGAAACTGTGCGATTTGGGTTTTTCGCGGAATGCCATTTTGTCCCTTGGCTACATAAAAGCCAAAGAGGTTATATGCCAGTGCATTAGGGACATCAAGCTACAAGATCAAAGAAGAGCAGCTACCCCATATCCAGAATTTAGAGATCAGGGGCTGGTTTTTTTACCCGCATCCTATTTATCCTTTCCAACCATTCCAAAATACAGAAAAGCATTCACATTGACTAAGTTTAATGTGTTACCCTCTGCACTTTTGGAGGGTAGATATAACAGCACCCCATACACTGAGCGTTTATGCCTCTGTGAAGCTGGCATGGTAGAGACTGTGGGTATTGCTGTACTGCTCTTTTTATCGTGAATTTCGGCACATTTTCATTACTCCTATTTTGCAACGATTACCTGGGAGATCTGACCAGTTTTATATAGAGCATCTATTGGCAGGTCAGAATCTTCAGGTAACTTCCAAGGTGGCTAGATTCTGCGCAGCTGCAATCGCTTGTCGACGAGGGATGATGTTGACTGTTTGAAAATGTTCTAACTTGTTAAAATCTTGATTTTTATGAGTGGGACACATGCCAGTTTTAATCAATTATTTTAACTGATTATTATCTTTTTAAAATATATATTATTGTATTCACTGTGTATGTCTTGTTGGTCTTCTGAATTTTATTTTATTTTTTAACTTGCTGGTCTTATGAGACTCCCATCATATGTTTATTGCTTTAGCCATAGGCCATTGCAAGTGCAAGCAAAACAACATCCAACAGGAGAAATAAGAAAAATATAATGATAAAGAAAACATACATGGCGTTTAAACAATACAATTAAAATACACCTTAAAAACATTCCCTTTCATACTAGGCCTGATTTTGCTAAGGTTACCCACATAATCAAGCTATAAAATGCTAGTAAAAATACTAATATAAAACTTAAGTAAAATACACATAGAACTTAAAATGCTCCGGTATAAAATGGGACTTAAAACTTATTAGTTCCTAGTATGGTAACCTTACCAGATCTTTGAATCTCCCTTGCAGTCTACTGCCATCTCGTTCAGGGTTCTTGCTCTGATTTTCTTTGCTGCAATTGCAAACAAACAAAGCAACTTGGTGTGACACATACTCCTGCTTATCAGAAAGTAAATGGATATATGCTGGACTGGCCATCCACTGCATTGTGACACAAGATAGGACAGGAAACGTTCTCTAGGATGAGTATACAATGGGCAGCACAATAAATAATGTACTAGATCCTCCACACAACCATTTCCACAAATACAGAATCTCTGATCTGCAGGAATGTGGATGTACCTGCCGTCCAGATAAGCTGAAGGCATTTGTTGAAATCTTAGCTCTGTGAAGGCCTTGCTGGTCTTATGACCGTAATAAATTGAATTGAACCATCCAGAGAACTTTGTCTATTGGGCGGTATAGAAATGAAAAATAAATTTCTTTGGTGAAAAATACTGGTTTGCTTTATTCAGGCTTGTTGAGGACGTGTGCTTTTTATCGGTTTGGTGAAGTTCTGAGCAGCGGTTCAAAGGTTATTAAAGGTTTTTCTGCCCTGTGAATGCCTATGACAGCAACTGCTGGAACGGTTGCTGGCCAGATGGGCGATAAATAAAGATAAATAATAAATAATAATAAACAGTTATTGTTGTGATATGTATCACACTGAGCAGCCGTAGCACAGTGTTTACACATGGAAAGGAACAGAATGGCTGTAAACAAGTGTATTATGTCTTTCTACTTTCCCGTGTTCTTTCTCATGGGAAAGCTAGGCCCTGGGAACATTATGAGCTAGTCACATGGTTTGTATGTTCTGATGACGTGCTAACTTCACTTGTTTTTTCTGTCTGAGGCCATTTTAGAGAAGAGCAGGACTGCTTTCTCTATTCCTTCTCTCTTCTGACTATTGCTTGCTGGACTTTGCAACAATGTAACGTCTTTGCTAAAGTGGAGTGAAGCTCAACCTACTCCACTGGAAATAATGCTTGCTATGCATTGTACTCTGCACATGGACTGTAACTAGGAAATGTATACTCTGTAGAATATTACTTGTTAAGTAAATAAACAGGTAGAAATAGACCTGTGGTGTTACAGAGTGTTTCCTTGCTACTTGGATTAGTCTGCAAACCGGGGAAGCTAGAAGCTGGAGTCGGATTACAGGCAAGCTGGCTGGCAGCTTCAAACCGACACGCTGCACGCTGCGCAGAGGGGGGTGAGATCTGGAAGATCTGTGTGTGGAATAATGGGCCTCTATGCACAGACAGGATTATAAATCTCCCATCCAGCATACGCGGGGCTCTGCTGTCACTCACGCGCCATCAGGGTTATGGGCCCAGGAATTGGGACCAGAACCAGAGACTTGGATCAGAACCGAACGGAACCAGTTCGGTACCAGGCTGAAAGTCAACGCCAGCACCAGCAGCAGGACCTGTTTTTCCAACAGCTATGTCAACAACTTCGAATCCGGGATTGCGATGATTAATGGCAGAGAAGGAAGACATCAAAGAAGAAGAAAAATGTCCTGGGCCTTCGTCCGGTAAGGAGGGGGAAGAGTGGGAGGTGTTCGCTGAAAGCTTGCAGGCTCTGTTCAAGGCCAAAAGCTCAGAAAGCGAAGCTGAAGTTTCTGGAGGGGAGGAGGCAGAAAATCCCCCGGTCACAGAAATGGCGGCGGCACCATCTCTGAACCCACAGATAGTGGAAAAACTGTCTGGCTCGAACTATGTGTTGTGGAATTTCCAAATGCGGGACTCTGGAATGTTGTAACACAGGATGCAGTTGCAGTGGGAGACCAAGCATACAATGAATGGAAGGAACGGGACGAGAAAACCAAAGGCAATTCTTTGTTTATCTGTTGAAAGTTCACAAGTGCCATTTATCCAGTTTCAAAACACTGCAAAACAGATCTGGGATACCTTGAGGGACATGTATCAGATGCAAACGGCGGGGAGTAGAATTCTGCTTGCACGTAAGCTGTACAAATTGAGCTTGAAACCAGGTGGGTCTATGCCAGAGCATTTGAGTACTGTCCAGGACTTGTTTAACAGATTGAGAGCACAAGGGATGACAATTGATCCCTTACATCAAGTTTCCATTCTGTTATCTAGTCTGGACTCATCATATGATACAATTGTTACATTGATGGAAGGGCAACCAGATCAGAACCTGACAATGGAATATGTGTCAGACAAACTTCTCTCTGAGTGGGAGAAACGGCAAGGGAAGAAGAACAATGCTGGACGTAAATCAACAGACAGCTCAGCTGACGCGGGGCACAGCCAAGCTGGGAGTAGCAACAAGCTGGGAGTTACCCAAGCTACAGCTTTAAAAGTGAAAAAATGTTTTTCTTGTGAATCTACAAATCATCTGAAAAAAGACTGTAAGGTCAAACAGAAAAAGAAACAAAACAAACAGGAAACTACAAATGCACCTGAGGAGGCAATTAAAACGGGCAAAAGTTTGATTGCTAGGGTGGGAGTTTCTAATAATAATGTTTGGGTTCTTGATTCTGGAGCCTCTCATCACATAGCTAACTCCAGGGACATATTTCAATCTCTGGAAGAAGATGGATGTACAAGTCAGCATGTGGAATTAGCTGATGAGAAACGGATACAAGTTTCAGCAACAGGAACAATTGACTTTGCTACTTTGGGTCAACAGAGGACACAAACCTGATAAGTATTTCTCAATTAGCTCAAAATGGTTTTGAAATGTGTTTTTCAGACAGCAAATGTGTGATTTCACGTGAAGGGACAGTCTGTGCAAAAGGTGATTTGCAGAATTCTCTGTATGTTATAAATCCATTTGTAACACATGATGAGAGTGCAAAGTATGCAAATTGTAAACCCCATGATAATTGTTTACATATTTTCCACAAACGTTTTGGACATGCCAACTACAGAAGCATCGAAAAGATGCCGGGTCTGTGTGAGGGTATGAAAATAAAACCTTGTGCAAATTATGTGGAATGTGAAGTATGTAGTAAGGCAAAGTCACACAGAACTAACATTCAGAAACACAGTGATAGAGTGAGCACAAGAATATTTGAGCTGGTACACTCTGATGTTGCTGGGCCATTTGAGGAAAGCTATGGGGGAAATAGGTACTACATGACTCTGACTGATGACTTTTCTAGATTTGGATTTGTTTATCTTCTGCAGCACAAATCTCAGGTTCAAGAGAGATTTGAATCATTTGTGAAATGGGCTGGTAACAGATACAAACAATACCCAATAGGTGAATTGCTCACAGATGGTGGGGGAGAGTACATGAGTACAAAATTTAAGAAATTCTTGGAAAGTGAGGGCATTGGGCACAAAATTATGGCCCCAAATTCCCCATTTCAAAATGGTGTTGCTGAAAGACGTAACAGAACACTCCAAGAAATGATGAGGGCTCAATTAGCTGACTCACAGGTGGGAAACCGTTTCTGGGGGGATGCACTGTCAAATGCCAATTATCTGCTGAACAGATTACCCAACACCACGACTGTGAAAACTCCATATGAAATGTTTCATGGGAGGAAGCCAAAGTGCAAATTTTTGGATGCAAATGTTTTGTTCATATACAGGCTCAAAACAGAACAAAGCTGTCTCCCAGAAGCTTTGAATGTTTTCTGCTGGGATATGATGCACAAATAAAAGGATACAGGTTGTGGTCACCACAACACAACAAGGTAATTCTGAGCAGGGATGTGATTTTTCATGAGCAAACACATGAACAGAAACAGCTGGTGGAATTGCCAATGCATGCAATGACTGAAACACAGCAGGAAGTTTCTGAAACAGAACAAGCCACTGAGCAGATATCTGGGGAACAGGAGGGAGGTGAACAATCTCTAAGGCGTTCAACCCGAGAACGTAAAACACCTGTTAGATATCAGGATGAATTCCAAAGTGGGAAAACTGTTGTACATAAAGCTCTCAAAATAGCTTTAGAACCTCAAAGTTTTGAGGAAATTCAGAGCATGGAACCAGAAGTAAAGAATGATTGGTCTGAGGCCATGCAGGATGAAATCAATGCAATGCATGTTAACAAAACATGGAGTCTGGTATCATTGCCTGTAGGGCGCAAGGCCATCACCTGTAAATGGGTGTACAAGGTGAAAACAAATCACCAGGGGCAGGTGGAAAGGTACAGGGCAAGACTCGTGGCAAGAGGATTTGCACAAAAACATGGGATAGATTTTGATTCCGTGTTTGCACCAACAACAAGGTATGCAACTGTAAGATTGTTGTTGAAATTGGCAGCACAAAGAAAATTGATGGCATTTCATTTTGATGTAAAAACTGCTTTCCTATATGGTGATTTACAAGAGGAAATCTGGTGCAACCCAAAGGTTTTGTAGAAAATCCCAGTCTTGTATGTCGTCTGCACAAGTCCATATATGGGTTAAAACAAGCAGCTCGATGCTGGAACCAAAAGCTGGACAGGGTTTTGATTAGTTTGGGATTCAAACAAAGCAAGGCTGATCACTGTCTGTACACAAAATCACACAGAACTGGGACATTGGGTGTATTTGTTAGTCTTTGTTGATGATATATTACTGGTAACAGAATCAGTAAGGAAGTCAGAAAGACAAAATTGCAAAAGAATTGCAAGCACACTTTGAAGTGAAAGATCTAGGTTTGGTACAACACTATCTTGGAATGCAATTATCCCAGGAGAAGAAGGTTCTTTCATGATTGAAAAAAGTGGAAAAATTCAGAAATTGCTGGAAATTCATGGATTGGGGAATTGTAACCCAGTTACCACTCCAATGACTCCTGAATATCAGAAACACACAGATAACACTGAATTTGAGGATATTGGAAAATATCAAAGTGTTATTGGAAGCCTGCTATATTTGGCAAATGTGAGTAGGCCAGACATCAGCAATGCTGTAAACATACTTAGCAGGAAAACCCAAAATCCTTCTATGTATGATTGGTTAGCTGTGAAACGTGTGTTAAGGTATTTAAAAGGATCCATGAATTGCAAACTGAAATTGTCATCACACACAGAGGGAGGTTTTTGTGTGTACACTGATGCCGATTGGGGGTCTGCAACAGATAGAAAGTCCACAAGTGGGACTGTGATAATGTATGACAACAGTCTAATTGACTGGTACACACGTAAACAATCTTGTGTGGCTGTATCTAGCGCAGAATCTGAATTCATCAGTTTATCTCAAGCATGCAATGAGATTGAATGGTTCAAGCAATTGTTTACTGATTTGCAAATACCAGTAAACAAGGCTGTTACAATTTTTGAGGACAACCAAGCTTGCATAAGCATGGCACAAAATGAAAAATGTAGGCCAAGAACCAAGCACATTGATGTTCGTTACTCTCATGTAAAGGACTGTGTGCAAAAAGGGTGGGTAACACTCAAATACTGTGCAACAGGGGAAATGGTGGCAGATCTTTTCACAAAACCATTGCCTGTAGTAAGACACAAGAAACTAATGACGGCGCTAGGCCTCATTGAGTAAGTATAAACAAGATGTACTACAGCTTGTGGGGGGATGTTGTGATATGTATCACATTGACCAGCTGTAGCACAGTGTTTACACATGGAAAGGAACAGAATGGCTGTAAACAAGTGTATTATGTCTTTCTACTTTCCCGTGTTCTTTCTCATGGGAAAGCTAGGCCCTGGGAACATTATGAGCTAGTCACATGGTTTGTATGTTCTGATGACGTGCTAACTTGTTTTTTCTGTCTGAGGCCATTTTAGAGAAGAGCAGGACTGCTTTCTCTATTCCTTCTCTCTTCTGGCTATTGCTTGCTGGACTTTGCAACAATGTAACGTCTTTGCTAAAGTGGAGTGAAGCTCAACCTACTCCACTGGAAATAATGCTTGCTATGCATTGTACTCTGCACATGGACTGTAACTAGGAAATGTATACTCTGTAGAATATTACTTGCTAAGTAAATAAATAGGTAGAAATAGACCTGTGGTGTTACAGAGTGTTTCCTTGCCACTTGGATTAGTCTGCAAACCGGGGAAGCTAGAAGCTGGAGTCGGATTACAGGCAAGCTGGCTGGCAGCTTCAAACCGACACACTGCACGCTGCGCAGAGGGGGGTGAGATCTGGAAGATCTGTGTGTGGAATAATGGGCCTCTATGCACAGACAGGATTATAAATCTCCCATCCAGCATACGCGGGGCTCTGCTGTCACTCACGCACCATCAGTTATGCCATTTCTTTGAGGAGGAAAAGTGAGCACACTTGTGTGTATCCTCTACTTATGGTTATTTGTTCATAATTATTACTTTTAGTTGTGCGTGCCCAGTACAGTTCCTCAGTGTTCTGACAAGGAGCTGAGAAAATCAGAATACATGTACCTAGCAAGATAGGCAGCAAACTGCACCTCCCAACTTGCTGGCTTCCTTCTTTGGAATTTTAAACCACTGCATTGCTAGAGGAATCTGCCTGAGAGTCGATCTATATTGGTTGTTGCTTACATCAGCTGGCAGGTTGGGTTAATCCAGCCTTCTCCAACCTAGTGCCCTCCAGATGTGTTGGCCATGCTAGCTGGGAATGATGGGCATTGGGTTCCAACACATTTGGAGGGCACCCGGTTGGGGAAACTTATGTTAAACAGTGAGGGGGGGGGGCTCTTCCAGTTCCCTTATCCTTGTGCTGGCTCAATACAGAGGAGGGTTTTGTGTGGCAATACAGTAAGGCTGAGTGACACGAGAGTCCAGGTTTCTTATTCTGGATGCTGAACTGCACTATGAATGAGAGGAACATAGGGGAGGCTTTTAATGCAGCTTTTATGCTGAGCTTTGCAGGAGCTATCCATGGTGGTGAGCCTGTTTTGGGGGTGGAGTGCAGCACAGCACCGCGGATAGTTCCTATAACAGCCTCCTCTGAACGTATCTATTCACTACCATGTTGAGATTTCCACCAGCAGGTATGCTGCATGCAAGACATCTTTTTTTTTTTTTTTTTAGAACCTGAGATGCTTGGTGGGGATTAAATGTTCTGGGTGTTCTGGTGCTGCAGTTGAAAAGGGTTAACTGGAAAGGTTAAGCACATTCTTCAGGCGCATTTGCTTCAAATTGCACCCTCCCACTTCACAACAGAAAAGATGTGTTGTTGTCTAACTTGATAGTCTATGCAAGTCCCTGTGTGCACTTTTTTTTTTTAAGAAGGGAAGAGGCACAGGTCTACAAATTCACTGATATATAAATTATCAAGCAACCCAGTTGTGCTCAAAATAAGTACATTCCCCAACCTCGCACGGCCAAGATGCTTCATGTCTTGGTGCCTCTTAAAAATCTGTAAATCAAAATATTTTCAAAACTTGCTTTGACATATTTATATTTCATTACTGGCACCACCGTCAACCACAATAGTGCTAGCAAACATGGCTACAAGCATCACACCCTAAGTTATTAGCAGAAGCACCACTCAGCTCCTACTGTCTACATTAGAGGATACCCATGTCTCCCACTGTTTAGCCCATCCTGCCAGCTCTTGATTTAAGCAACAAACAGGCATGGGTCAGCTCACAGGAGGAATCCTCTAGCAATACAGTAAGGCTCAGATGCTTCATAAGGCAATAAGGACCAGGGCAATGTGGGGCATCTGCTAATCTCAGGCACTCGGTCCTCCCCATCTGGATTTGGGCCTGAAAGACCAAGGCAAAGTGTGGATGCAGGGAAGATAAGTTGTGTAAGCAAGCACAATTTGTGACACAGCACAATATCATCATTGGTCTCTCAGCATGTCAGTTAAGGCATCAGCCTTAGCTTCCAATTTTCTGGCTTTGTGGAGCTTGAGCCAACATGATATAGCCTCAACTCTGGTCTTAAGCTGGCAAGGTTTTTTGATTATGGAATATATTCTCTCTCCCCCCCCCCTCCCACATTTCTCTCAGGTGTTTGTTCAATCTGTAGCTAGCAAGTTGGAAGCAGAAAGTGAGAGGGTCTGAATTGGCCTGGGTGGCTTCAGATTTTTTTTTGTGATTTAAAGTTGATTCCTTTCTGCTTTAACTCAATCCTTCTCAGACTTTTTCCTGCAGTGAAAAAACTTTGAGATACTATATACCATGCCCCCATCCTTTCTGCTGTACTTCCTCAGTCATTCTGTGTTGTATGTGTGTAGGACTAGGCAGTGAAGCCAATGCCACCATGCTTCCGTATGAAAAAGCCTTAAACTGGTTTTGAAGCATCATATCTCCATAGCCCTTACACCCATCCTTCTGAAACTTTGCAGGTTTCTTACCTGGGGACACCTTTATGACGCCATTTTCATGCGATGCCATTTTCATACAAATTGCAGAAAAACAGCAGGGCACATTTTTCAGAAATGTGAATGAGTAGTTCTCACAATGGCAGGTGTTAGTACCCTACAGCGGAATTCTATGCACGTCTACTCAGAAGTAAATTCCACTGAGCTCAATGGCACTTACTCCCAGGTAAGTTTGTATAGGATTGCAGCCTTGGGTGATGCATTCAGCAGGTGATGGTGCTGAAACAGCGTGGCTTAGGTGTGGTGTGAATCCTTTCTCTCTATAGTAAGATTCTCCAATGGGAACTGCGCCCTCTGTATGAGCAAACACCCAGTGACCAGGATTCCCTCCCTCCCCTTTTTGAGATGGAGAAAGGGCAGAAAACAGTCTCCATGCAGTCTGCTGTTCAAAATGGAGGCTCGGGAAAGGGAGTTCCTGCCATTCCTATCCCACGATGCTTCAGCACATAGGAGAGGAATGGCAGGTCCTCCTTCCCTGAGCCTCCTTTGGCAAATTCCCCTGCTGAACGTATAAAGTGACACAATGTTTTGGCTTTACATTTTATTACTTATATCAAGAGCTTCTGTCTCACAGATCCATAGGGTAACAGTACTGCAGTCTCCAGAAACAATTGCATTCCCATGCAGCATTCCACAGCTGTTTGTTTCAACAGGACCCAATTGCAATCTGCAAAATAAAGAAGAAGGTCTTTGGCATATGTCAAAGGGTGACACATTCTTCAGCTACTTCATCATCTTCTTGATGAAATTTTGACCCTTATTTTATCCATAAGTATGCCTAGCTGTGCTTTCCTATTATGAATAACTAGTCTTCCAATGTGTGAAAGTCCCCCCCCCGCCCCTTTTCTTTGGAAAAGGAATTTTGACAGCTGGCTGTCCAAGCTCTGGGTCCCTTTAAAAAGGGATTCTGACTGGGCAATGGTGGGCGGTTTTTTGACTGAACATATACAGCCATATGTCCCAGTCAAAAACCACCCATTGCCCTGTGAAATCTCCCTTTTTAAAGGGACCCAGAGTTTTCTTTTTCCCTAGAAAAAAGGGGGTGCACTCTTGCACCCTCCTGAGCACTTAGAGGCTCAGGAAAAAGTGCAAAATGTGTACCAGCATATGGACTAGCTGGCGGGGGGGGGGGGAGAGATGATCTTGCCACAAAAGGGGTGTAAATCCCAAAACACCCCCTTTTCACTTGGAAAGATCCCTTGCACCTTTCATTTCTCTTGACAGCTCATCTTTTGACAGCTGTCAAGAGAAACCAAAGGGGGAGAAACACAATTTTGTTTTTGGCAATGACAAGCAGGAGTATCCAATCCACCCCACTCTGGCTGGCAAGTAATTGCCAGCAAAAGGGGGGGCGCTCCCCACTCCTGCTTGTCAGTGATGACAAGCAGGAGCAGGGTGGGCCCTCGCCCACTTCAGCTGGCGATTCCAAAACAAATGGGTCGGCACAATAAACAGGAATAAAAGTAGGTGCAGATGTAGTGGCAGAAGAAGACTAGTTATGCAGCCCAATACTATACAAGTTTGCTCCATAGTCAATTCTACTCAGTTTAATGAGGTTACCCCCAATTAAACTTTGCAAGGATAGTCAGAATGGCATCTTAGGCTTGTCACAGACACACCTAATACTAGAAGCCAACACCTTCAGGCATGGGTTCATTGACAACCTGAGCCCTCTCCCCAATTACCAGTGGTGGTAGTTTCATGAGGCTTGGATTTCTTACAGCATCCATCAAACTCTGTTTTCTAAATCAGCTTTAAGATTTATTTAAGTACATGTTTACAGAGTGCTCTCAGCCTGTGGCCTGTCTCTTGTCAGGCCAGAGGAAGTGGTGCTGCCCTTAACTAACTCCTAGTTCCTCCCAGGAGGCACAGAGGCACTCTGGTTGTATCTAGTGGCTCTTTAGTACGTTGTTACATTGATGGAGGCAATGTAACTACCTTGCAGACTGGGCCTGCCTCCCAGACTCTCACAAGATGGCTGTCTCTCATACAAACATGGAGAAATAGTCCCTGTCGACATGACAACAGAGCTGGTCTCTGAAATTGTACCAGAATGTCTCTCTTGATCTAGCCTTTGGTCATGTCCATCGCTCTTCTGCTCTCAGGCCTCCCTTTTCATCCCTAGGCTGCCACTCATCTCTTCCTCCCTTGTTTCAGGCAACCATGCCAGCTTTCTGACCATGCCTTGTCCCCCCGTGGGGCTGCCCTTGAAGACTGTTCGGAAGTTGCAGCTGGTGCAGAATGCGGCAGCCAGATTTATTAGTGGGACCAGAAGGTCAGAATACATAACACCAGTCTTGGCCCACTTGCACTGGCTGCCTGTATGCTTCTGAGCCCAATTCAAGGTGGTGGTCTTAACCTTTAAAGCCCTACAGGGCTAGGGACCACAATACTTGACGGAACACCTCTCCCAACCACAATCTACCCAGACACTACGCTCAACATCTGGGGCCTTCCTCCAGTTGCCGCCTCCAAGGGAGGCTCGGCAGCTGGCAACAAGGGGGAGGGCCTTCTCTGTGGTAGCCCCCCAACTCTGGAACAAGCTCCCTCCTGAGGCCCACCTAGCGCCAACTTTACATTCCTTTCAGCGCCAGGTTAAGACTGCCCTCTATACTGACGCCTTTAACTCTACATAGTGTATGGTGGGGTGGTTTCTTTTTAATTGGTCTCACTGCATTTCCTGTTTTATCTATATGGTTTTTTTTTAAATCGGGTTTTTAAATTTTGTATAATGTTTTTATTGTATATCGTATTGCGTGTTTTTATGGATTGTTGTGAACCACCCAGAGAGCTTCGGCTGCTGGGAGGTATATAAATAAAATCAATAATAATAATAATAATAATAATAATAATAATAATAATAACAACAACAACAACAAATACAACTCTGTTTCCTGGCCTTTCTGTTCACTCCTGCATCACTTACTCATTGGGCTCAGAGGGAAAGGGCAGGTGAGCAAGCAAACAGGGTCAGTGATGAGAAGACAGCCACCTGGCTAGAAAATGAGTGGACCCCAGGCCAGCTCAGCTGTTTCTTTGTCTGTGCATAGGGGAACAGGGGAACTCACTGTGGGATGGGTAGGGTGGCCCACTTAATCAACAAAAAAGAGGACAAAACAGGGCATTGATTTGCAGAAAATTTGCATATGGAAAGTGCAAATGCCAAAATAATTAATTAATTCCCCCCTTCTTCCCTCCCCATTCCTTTTTCCTTGTGTATCCTGTCTTTTTAGATTGTAAGCCTGCAGGCAGGGACTGTCTTGTTTAATTGATTATATGTAAGCCGCTCTGGGAGCCTTTTTGGCTGAGGAACAGCATTAAAACATTTCAAATAATTAATAAATAAATAATAAGTTATATGTATATTATGTGTATTTGTATGGATGCAAATTTAGAAATAATTATGATAATTTAAATAGACCTACAGTACATCTCACCGTAGTGTGGAAGACTGTGGCCAGGTGACCTGCGAGTGCGAGCCAGTCTGTGCAGTTTCCTGTCTGAGTGCTTGATGGGCAACAGTTCTTATGGTTATTATCTTTAAACCAGAAATGGACAGGGCAACGCTTCAAATAGAGGACACCTTCAAATAGAGGATGGTCCTCTGGCAGCCCTTCAAATAGAGGACTGTCCTCTGTAAAAGGGGACACATGGCCACCCTATGCAAGGCAACAGGTCCCTTGCTTGTGACCCACAAGAAACAAAACACCCTTTTCCAGCACATTGATCATCTGATCCTATCCCTATTCATTGAGAAGTGAGTCTCATGGGATTCAATGGGATTCGAGGAAGTGCGTACAGGATTGCAGTCCAAATGGTCAGAGGTAATACTCACAGTTTTTCATCTAGGGAGGAGCCATCCACCCAGGTCCATTCTTTTTCAGGGAATGTGGCTGCCAGTCCAATCCACAGCAACCGTGACGCTTTAACAACACTCCGGATAAAATCCTGTAAATGGCATAGCCATAATTAGTTTGGTGATGTTGTATCATAATTTTTTTTTAAAACCCTTTTTTTACTGTTACGGAGAAAGATATCTACTGGATAGTCCTCTGCCACATTATATTCATGCCCTCTTGTTCCTGGGGCCACATGGTAATTATTACAGCACTAACTCTCCAATACAATTAAGTGGTCCCGATCCAAAGAACGAGAACCCCTATTCAGGAATACTCCTGACAAGATTAATAATAGCATAAAGGAGCGAGCCAGGCTGGGCAATCAGGATTCCACATCACTGGGGGAGTCTGTGGCCTGGTTTGCACATAACAACAACCCAGAGTATGGGTTGAGTATGGGTTGCTGTTGAATCACGACTTGTTGTTGAATCATGGGTATTGTTACGTGTGAACCCTGCACTATGGTTTAACTATGGGTTATTAACCACAAACAGCAGAGGAAGAGAACCCATGGCTTAACAACCCATAGCTCAGGATTCACATGTAACAACAACCCACGATTCAGCAGTAGCCCATGCTCAACCCATAATCTGGGTTGTCGTTATATGTGAACCAGGTCTAGGTGTGTCGAGGAGGCTCTTCTCTACAGATGTACCCCCTAATGCATGGACAGTGAGGGCCCAGGCTGGCAGAGACACAATGGCAAATGCAGAGCCAGTGGTCATGGCCCCAGTATGCCCCCTCATGCAATTGTTAATCACACGAGTGGAATGCCTGAATAGGACTAGAGTCATGTCAAAGTCCTGCCCTGGAGCTGGCCTACATAATTTCCTTCCCATTGCAACCAATGGCAGGGAAATTGTAAAGGCAAAAGCAGGGGGGCAAAAAAAGAAAAGCACACCTCTCCTCCCTTCCTTTCGCCTTGCTGGCATGAGCCCAGCAGGGCTTTGGACAAGGTGGTTCCTCTGCCTTTGGATCTCCCCTCCCAACCATTAGATTGCTCTTTCCATGTATGTTCTTTAATGGTTTTGTGGGTGTTTCCTGAAAGGGCAATTCACCTGCTGGGGTGGGGTCTGAGATGAAGGCTGATTATGTGAAAAACAGCAGTACTGCAGCTGAAATGGGCAGAAGGAGAGAGACAGAAAGAGCCATGAGTTGGCTGGAGGCACAGCACCTTGAAATCTCTCTTGCATGAGCCCAGCAGCAGGGCTTTGGATAAGGTGGTTCCTCTGCCTTTGGATCTCCCCACCCACCCATTAGATTTCTCTTTCTATGTATGTTCTTTAATGGTTTTGTGGGTGTTTCCTGAAAGGGCAATTCACCGGCTGGGGTGGGGTCTGAGTTGAAAGCTTGGCTGATTATATTCTGCAGCTGAAATGGGCAGAGGGAGAGAGACAGAAAGAGCCATGAGTTGGCTGGAGGCACAGCACCTTGAAATCTCTCTTTGGAGATCTGATGGAGGTTAGTGGATCTGCTGCCTTGTAGGTGTGCTTGTTCACCTCCAGTTATGCTCTGCATATACATTTGCCAATAAAATAAATACTACAAAGCCACCTCAAGGGCTTTTTCTACATGAAGCTTTTAATCTGCCACTTTACTGAGGCTTCTGCTTCCAGATTCTTTGTGGGATTACGATCAGCTCCTATATACACATGTGTTTTTTTCTCAAGTAGACACATTTTTAAGGTATTATTTTTCAGCTCCCATGATTTGTGCAAACAGGGTTGTGTTTTTTTAGTCTCTTCCCACCCAACCCTGCACCCCTCATTCTTCCCACCAATATTATCTGCTCAATATCCAATTTCTTTCGCTTTTAAAATGCGCAGCAATTTGTGCAACATTTTTATTTCTAAAAAAACAGATCAGGAAATTTGCGCAAATTGCAGGGCCCAAAATTTGTGCAAATTTCGAGCTCTGCAATTTGTACAAATTTCCTGAGCTTAAAAAAAAAACAAAACTTGCATAAATCACAGCCCTTTTTGAAAGCGGAAATCCATGTGCTGGCTTCACTTGCATCAGATCAAATCAGTGCCAGAGTGGGGAAAATGGAACAGAATCCAGGGGGCCGAGTCAGGAAATGTTGTTGGATTTTCACCCCCCAAAACGGATTCCTCGCACGTCCCTATAAATTCAACTTAGTATGTCTGCCTTCTTCCTAAGTCTCTTTTTGCCCTGTTGTAAGTGTGCACATTAGTAGAATGAAGGTTTTAATATATACTTACCACTTCTTCCTCTTTCTGTATCACCAGCATTTGAGAATGTTTTGCCAGGCAGTCCTCCTTACTCTTGCTCCAGGTTTTTCCTCCTTCTGAGATCCAGTAGCACTTGTTCTGAAGATGGAACCAGTTTGCAGGACAAAGATTGCACTTGGAGCTCTCTGGAAAGAAAATATGGAAACAGAGAAATTTGATTAATTGCATCAGAGCTAATTATTTCTTTTTGTTTGTTTGTTTGCTCAAAATGTTTATACTTTATATATGGAAACATGTGCACAGCCCCTAAAATAGTTTGGGGAATCAAAAACATAGGTGGTTGTTGTTCTGAAGGTTTTGAATTCTGATTTTCCTACTAAGCAAATTGGATAAATTAATTAATGTACTTGTCGTGTGATATAATTAGATGCAAACTATATTTTGCAAAATACTTATAAAAACAAATCCCAAATCTATAGCATTTTTGGATGGGCAGGAGGATGGGCAGGAGGCTGAGGAACAGATGGCTTAATGATTTTACTGGCTCCAAAGTTAAACTGTAGGTCTATGTAGGTGTTTGCCTACAACATGAGTAGAACTAAAGTGGGGGGGAGCCATGGGTGAGCATGCAAACCCCACCCCCAAATGTACCCACATGCCTGGCTGCATTAAAGATCTTGGTGCATTTAGCATGAAGCTCTTAAAAGGGGAGTTGTAAGCACTTTTGGATGAATGTGCTTACAAAGCTCCTACAATCAGAAAATGTGGGTGGACTTGTCAGCATATTCATCTGAACACACTTACAAGTTACAACCCCTATTCATAGCCAGGCAGCAGCAATGTTGCCAATGCTGCAGTAGTGTATCCCCCCTGCCCCCAGCTAAACTGTACAATAATACCTTGGATTGCAAGTAACTTGGTCTGAGAGCATTTTGCAAGACAAGCAAATTTTTTATATAAATTTTGACTTGATAAACGAGCAAGGTCTTGCAAGACAAGTAGATTTAACCGCTCGCCTCAAGCAGGTGTAGCTGGCCGAAATCTGCCCCGCTCACGCCCGCCAGAGACTCACTTTGATATAAGAGTGTTTTGGATTATAAGCACGGTTTCGGAACTAATTATGCTTGCAATCCAAGGTATTACTGTATAGGATTCCTCTGCCCCACTGATAATTCTTTCAGGCCAGGGGAGGGCAACTTGTAGGCCAAAACCTCTGGAAGGCCACAACTCCCATCAGCCTTAGCCAGCATAACCAGTGGTGAGGGATGATGGGAGTTGGAGGCCAAAACCTCTGGAGGGCCACAAGTTGCCCACCCCTGTTTTAGGTGGATTTTTAAAAAGGCTTCACCTGGTTCAAAGAAGAAACCAAAGATGGCACCAAGAGGGCTTCCCTGAACTTCTGTTCTTTAGAAATTTAACAATGCCTTCAAAATCTTATTCTGAACTGTTTCTAATAGTCAGCCAGATTACTGTGGCCCCAGATTTATATCCACTAGAACAGTTCAGAATAGATTTGTCATCTTCAGGATTTCTAATGCTGTCTTCACTAGGGCTGGCTCCATCCTTTATGTCACATAAGTATTTTTACTTTTTTAATGTACTTTTGAGATTTCTATCCTGTCATGTGGGATTTGTCATGTAGCCCTCAGGGTGTTTCCTGTAGCAAACATGTAAAGGATGGACAACAAACCTGCTTCTAATAATAATAATAATAATAATAATAATAATAATAATAATAATAATAATATTTTATACTGCCCAATAGCCAAAGCTCTCTGGGTGCTTTACAGCAAAACAATAAATAAAATACAATAAAATACAATATAAAATATGCAAAATAAAAACATTATAAACTTTTTTTAAAACCAAGTTTAAAAACAACTCAAATAACTAAAACAAGTTAATACAACATGACCTGTAAAAGAGTTGGAATAACCACCCCACTATGTACTATTTAGAGTTGTTTAAATGCCTCAACATAGAGGGCAGTCTTAACCTGGCGCTGGATAGTATGCTAGCCAAGCAGGCCTCAGTGGGGAACTTGTTCCACAGTTGGGGGGACTACCACAGAAAAGGCCCTCCCCCTTGTTGCTGCCCTCTGAGCCTCCCTCGGAGGTGTTCAATCAAGTATTGTAGTCCCAAGCTGTGTAGGGCTTTATAGGTTAAGACCAGCACCTTGAATTGGGCTCAGAAGCATACAGGCAGCCAGTGCAAGTGGGCCAGAACTGGTGTTATATGTTCAGTCCTTCTGGTCCTAGTGATGAGTCATGTGCCATGTGCCTACATCTGGATAACTTGACTACACTGAGGCTCTCTGTCTACACAGGTTTTAGGAACACACATCTGTCATCTACAATTTGTGTTGCTGTAAGAAACACTGGTGCAACACCAATGTGCCCACAGTTATGTGTGGAACTACCCTATATGATTGGGGTGATTGTAAAGCCATGGGCACTTTCAAGTATTGAATGGGGAATGAAGAGCTCTGTGTACTAAGCTGGTGCTCTTCCTAAGGGGCAGAACAGAATCTGGGGGGGGGGGAACTATATAGTCTTCTCCATCTCAATTTTAAGGCCATACACCTATGCATTCCTCTTCACACTCCAATTCCTGGGGGTAAGCTCTGTTGAACACAGTGGAACTTACTTTCAAGTAACCATGCACAGGATTGCTAAAAGGTACTCTTATGGCACAGAAAGGCAATTTCTTCTTGTGTGACTGCCCTAACATTATCAAAGAATCAAGCCTGGAGTACACTTGGAGGGGTCCCTAAAGATCTGGATAACCTGCACAAGACCTTTTTGGTTTTGGCTTGTACTTTGTGTCCAGGTCTTATTAGGTAGAAGGGTATTATAATTTTTATAAAACGTCTTTCTTCCATGTGTATACTATACACACTCAGAGGAAAGCAGGACATAGGATGATGGTAATACCGTAAAGAATTAAAATTAAGCAAATCTGTTGCTGGTTTGCATATTATCTTGGTCTGTGAACATATTTTCGATCTGTTCTCTCCAATGACAAAGTCTAGATTTCTTAATTAATCCACTTGAAGCTTAGGGGGATTATTATGAGAGCCAGTGTGGCATAGTGGTTAGAGTATTGGACTGAGACTCAGGAGATCCGGGTTCTAGTCCCCACTCAGCCATGAAGCTCACTGAGTAACTTTGGGCCAGTCACTGACTCTCAGACTAACCTACCTCACAGGGCTGTTTTGAGGATAAAATGGAGAAGAGGTTTATGTAAGACGCATTGGGTTCCTTGCAGGAAAAAGGTGGGGTATAAATGTAATAAATAAATAAATAAATTTGTGCCCTGCCATGCTCCTTTCTGTGAGAAACAACACTGACGTTACCTGCTGAACTGCTGTTGAGCGGCTTACACAAAAGCTGCCGCAAATGAGATTTAAAGTTCTCCAAGCTTGATTTATTTTCTGTTTCACTGCAGGAATTTCCTGTTCCATTTATAGCAGAGGTTTGCTCCAGAGCATCCATGGATTGCCTTAGCTGCAAAGCTTCAAATGAAAATGTGCATTTAGTTGATTAGTAAATGAGAAAATGAAGGCATGATGTGCTGAGGGTTTGTTAAATCTATATTGGTGGTGCTGAAGTCTACTTCAGCCAGTGGCTGTGCTGCTGTGATATCATGGAATGTATGCAAGCAAACTTCCTAACTGCAGGAGGAACAATACCCTCTACAACAGAATGTTCACAAGCAGTCCAGCTGTTGTAAAAGGTCACTTTAGCTGGGAAAAACTCCTACAAGTACAGGGCCAAAGGCAGGCATAATTGGGCACCTGCTCAGGGCTCACACCCCAGCAGGGGCCCATTGGCAAGAGCCCCTGGAGCTGCTCCTCCTCTCCACCATTGCAACCTGCTTGTTCACCTGCCTGAGGAGGAGGAGCAGTAGGTGCCGCTGCCTACTTGCTGGCTCTCTACCCAGCAAGCAAGCAGGTGGTAGCAATGATGAGGAAGAGGATGAGGAGCAACAGCAACTGGTGACACAATGGCAGTGAGAAGGTAGACTCACTGAGGGAGGGCCCCCGTTGATGGCAGGGCCGGATTAACATAGGGGCTATTGGAGCGCCAGCTCCAGGCCCCTCCCCAAAAATAGGCCCACCAATAGGGACGCGCGGCGCGGGGGGGAAATGAGGATCACGCGGCGGCCGAGAGCGGGATCGGCGGGCGGAGAGAGGCCAGGGACGGAGGGATGCCGCCGGCGCTGGGGCTGCCCGCCTGCTGCTGCTGCTGCTCGCAGCCGGCCGGGAGGGCGCGCTGAGCCAAGCCCGAGCCCGCGCCAGCATGTCCCGCAGGAAGAGCCCCAAGAGCAAGGGCAGCACCTCGGCGCCCTCGTCCGCCCTGCCCGCCACCCAGCAACACGCCGATGCGATGCCGGCGGCCGGGGCACGGCCCGGGCCAAGGGGGCAGCCGGAGCGGCGGTGGCGGTGGCGGCCTCTTCCTGCTGCGCCGCCAACGGGGTGGCGCTGCCCAGCAGACCCTCGCTCAGCAACAGCGGAGAGTTCTTCTACGACGTCGCCTTCAAGGTGAGCGGGCGGGGGGAGAACCGGGCGGGTGGGCACACGCGAAGCCCCCGGCATGCCTGGGGGCGTCGTCCTCCTCCTCGCCAGGTGGGGCTGCCGCGAGGTGCGCGCGCCACGCCCTCCTCCTCTTCCTCCGCTTGGACGCGGGGGGGGGGACCTGAGCATGCTCCCCAGAGCCGCCTCGCCCCGGAGCCTTTCTCGCCGCCGCCCTCCAAGTTTATCCATTTACGTCTCCCTCTCTTTTTGCCTCAGTTTCCCTCAATGTTTGTCCAGTTTCCCTGAGGGAAACCCGAGGCAAAAAGGAAAGCAAGGCTGGCACAAAATGCCCCCCCCCTCACACGCAGACACTTCCGTTCTCTTTCTGTTTCAGCTTCCCCCAAAGCACCTTCCTTCTTGCCTCAGTTTCCCTCAAAGTTTGCATACAGTTTCCCTCAAAGTTCGAGGGAAACAAGCAAAAAAGAAAGGCAGGCAGGCACAAAGTGGGTCCCCCCCCTTCTATTTCCTTTCTCCTTCCATTTCTGCCTCAGCTTCCTTCAAAGTACTCTCCCTCCTTCCCGGCATCTGCCTCAGTTTCCCTCAGAGTGCCCTCTTTCCTGCCTGCCCACCTGTTTCCCATACAGGCGCTGCTGCCTTTTCACATTTATTTTATTTATTTATTTTATTTGTTATATTTATACCCCACCTTTTTTCCTGCAAGGAACCCAAGGCGACTTACATAGTCCTCCTCCTCCATTTTATCCTCACAACAACCCTGTGAGATAGGTTAGGCTGAGAGTCAGGGACTCTTTTATAATGTATTTCAGTTTACCCCACACAAAGCACTCACACACACAGAGCAGCCAGACAAAAGCAAAACACGCTTATAATTTGTAGGTAGCCTTTTATAATGTATTTCAATTTTAGACAGCAAAAAAGGTAGTACATTCTTATTTTTTAAACCCACTTTTGCCATCGAAATAAAATTCCATCCTCCATTTAATCATTTATTATTTATTTATTTATTTATTGCATTTATACCCCGCTCTTCAGCCAGAAAAGGCTCTCAGAGCGGCTTACACAGATTAATAATAAGACATTCCCTGCCCTCAGGCTCACAATCTAAAAGACATGACACAAAAGGAAAAGGGATTGGGAGGGAGGAGGAAGAATGCCAAACTCAGGCACCAATATAATGTTTGGCATTCTTCCTCCTCCCCCCCAATCCCTTTTCCTTTTGTGTCACGTCTTTTAGATTGTGAGCCTGAGGGTAGGGAATGTCTTATTATTACCGGTAATCTGTGTAAACCGCTCTGAGAGCCTTTTCTGGCTGAAGAGCGGGGTATAAATGGAATAAATAAATAAATAAATCACTAATTTCTACCCACTTTTGCCATCAAAATAACATTCCATCCTCCATTTAATCACTTGTTAACATTATAATTAATTTATAATAACTTTCCATTTAAGAAAAAAAAATCCACCCCTATCAAGTGAAAAAAAATGACCCAGGTCCTTTTTTTTTACTTGATCCATTTGTTCTTTTTTTTAAAAAAAAAACTATAGTCCGGTCCCCCAACAGTCTGAGAGACAATGAACTGGCCCCCTGTTTAAAAAGTTTGAGGACCCCTGTTGTAATCCTTACATCAACCCTGTAAGGCAGGTCAATAGCATTCTCTCCATACAGCACGTGGGGGGGGGGGGCAGCTGAGTAAGAGTTCGGTTCGTGTACATTGTTGCCTAACAGTCTGCATAATTCCCGAAGGGGTGGGCTGTGTTAGTCTATTGCAGCAAGAACAACAAGAGAGTCTTGTGGTACCCTAAAGACCAACACATTCATTCTGACATAAGCTTTCACGGACACTGCCCACTTCCATCAGGTTTTATTGAGTTAACAAGCTTATTGTTTACAAAAAAAGAAATATTTTCAATATGTTTCTGTTTTGGCACTTTAATGGTAATTAAAATATTTAATTTGTTTAATATAAAAATTGCGTCTTCATTTTATTTATTTCCATAAAAAGGCCCACCAAAATCCTCAGCACCAGGCCCATAATGCTCTTAATCCAGCCCTGGTTGATGGTGTCTTGCCCAAGGGCCCTCCAAAACCTGGAGCCAGCATTGTACAAGTAGCTTACAGACTAGAGGAGCTGAGTAAGCAGGTGGAAAGACTAAGGATTAGAAATCATGAGTTGAGCCAAAAAGTGATTTTAGAAAGTAGAGAACTGACATGGAGCCCCAAAGCAGGATTTTGAATTAAGGGAGCAAAATGAAAAGGCACATTCCATGCTAGGGATCATTATAAATGGGACTGAAAATGAAACTGCCAGTGTTGCAATAGATTTCTACAAGTGTACGGTGTGACCACAGTTAGAATACTATGTACCGTTGCAACATCTCAAGAAGAATATTGTAGAGCTGGAAAAGATGCAGAAAAGGACAATCAAAATTATCAGGGGTCTATAGCAATTCCCCAACAAAGAAAGGTCACGGGTTTAGGAAACAGATGAGTAAAGGGGGACCTGATACAGCAGGGAGTCCCCAACATTGCACCTCCAGTGGTACCTGCGAAGGGTCCCCAGTGAGGAGCCCACGGGCACCCAAATTTTTTTTCCATTTTTTTCATTTTTAAAATATATGTACATGGATTTGTATGGACAACTTTCTAGCAATTATACATAGGCTTCAACAAAAGCAAGCCAAATGTCCAAATAAGTATCTATATGAAGTTAGCATCTACAGTAATACCTTGGATTGCAACTAACTTGGTTTGAGAGCATTTTGCAAGACAAGCAAATTTTTAAATATTTATTTTTTAAAAATTGACTTGATATACAAGCGACGTCTTGCAATACAAGTACTGTAGTACGGCTTAAATTAAAAATCTCTGTACAATTTTTTGGGGGGGAATTTCGTTTTTATATAAGAGTGTTTTGGATTGCAAGCACATTTCCGGAACAAATTATGCTCTCAATCCAAGGCATGACTGTATATGCCACCCATTCCTATACTGAAAATGTTGTAAGGCCCTCAATCCATTGCAGTAAAGGAGGTGAGTGTTTATCCTTCCAATTTTGTAATAGTCATGTTAATTTCCATAAATTCACATGTGTGTCCCTATTTTCATCTGTGAAATGTGGGAGGGTATCTATCTATAGAGAAAGCAAGCAATTTCTTCATTTATTTATTAATTAAATAATTATTATAAAATGTTGTTCAAATGTATGTGTTTGTGTTACTTGCAAACTCTCTTCCCAGATCACATAACTGGGTCATGGTCTAGCATGTCCCATACCCAGATATTGAGCAGTTCAACAGCTATTGGTCACACTTGATTTCCTGTCAACCCACCACAAGGTGACACCTTCACCTTCAAAAACAGCAACAGGAAGTTAAGTGGGAGAAAAATTCTCTGGGCTATTTTTAAGCATTTCTCTCACAATTTGCAACTCCAATATGCATCAGCTCTACCACTTCCTGTGAAGCACATGTGAAAGAAAATCCAATTGTGAAACATGCTACAGAGGGCTCCTATGCCTGTTTCACTATTTATTTTTATTTATTTATTTATTTTATTTACAACATTTATATACCCCTCCACATCTACACAGATTCCAGAGCAGTGAACAATAAAAAAAGACTAAAAACAGATAAGAATAAAATATAATATTAAAAAGAAGAATATCAATAAAAACAGAATATCAATTTTAAAAAAAAAGAGTGGCTGGTCAACCAAAGAAGGCTTCCTGAAATAAAGATGTTTGCAGGAGGCCCTGGAAACAACACAGTGTTAGCACAGAAATGGAGCCGCCACACTATGCTGAAACTTCAGAGAAAAGTCAACTCACTGTGATTTCAGTACTGTACTATAACTATATAGTACTATCACCTCCGTGATGAGCTTCCACCGCACATTAAAAACGTGGTATTTCAGGCGGGAATATGGGGTGGGTTAGGATTTTAAAAGAATTTTCTATATTTATTTATTATTACATTTATACCCCGCCTTTTTTCCTGCAAGGAACTAAAGGCGGCTTACATAATCCTCCTCCTCCTCTCCATTTTATCCTCACAACAACCCTGTGAGGTAGGTTAGGCTGAGAGTCA
Source organism: Shinisaurus crocodilurus (assembly GCA_021292165.1). Taxonomy (NCBI): domain Eukaryota; kingdom Metazoa; phylum Chordata; class Lepidosauria; order Squamata; family Shinisauridae; genus Shinisaurus; species Shinisaurus crocodilurus. The sequence goes on along the minus strand of CM037882.1, from coordinate 5,558,756 downwards.
GCGACTGGCCCAAAGTCACCCAGTGAGTTTCATGGCCGAGTGGGGACTAGAACTCGGATCTCCCGAGTCCCAGTCTCTCTCACCACTCTCACCACTATGCCACACTGGCTCTCATCATAATTAATAACTTAGTTACGTAATAGTAACTAAATAGTAACTTAATAGTAACTTAATAGTAACTAAAAAGGAACTAAATGCTGCGAACTAAAAGTAACTAAATAACTTTACAATAACAGCTTGATGATAAAAACTTGGTACTACTAGTAATAATAATATTGGTGGATTTTCAATTTTGTCGTCAAAACATTTGACAGGAGGAGAGCTTTTTTTTCTTACCCTTTTTGTCCGAAAAAGTAGGCAAGCTACATGGGGGCAGCGACTGAGTGCATTTATTTTTTTTAATCTAGTTTTTTGACATCTGGAAAACTGGTATCCCATAGGGCTGGCTACCTGATTAAAGCTAACTTTAGGTGCAATCCTTAATTGTTATGTTTTATTATTGCATTGTTTTAATTGTACATCCCCCAGGGTGGCCGGATGGCCGGCCAGATGGGCGATTCACAAATGTAATAAATAAATAAATAAATAAATATGACAACCACACCCCTTTAAAAAATGATTTTATTCCCTGCTGCTGGAGTTTCTGTGCTGCATTAGATTTTTGTTTCTTATTGTAATGGTTTATCATTGCATTGAAATGCTTTTATCGCTGTTGTAAGCTGTCCAAAGAACTTGATAAGGGGTGGCATATAATATATAGAATAATCTTTTAAATGGTAATGTTGAGTGTAGAAGAATGTTCCACACTTCCTTAAAACTGAACTGCAAATTGCTGGCTTTTCTAAATTACAGGAGGGACATATGGAATGAGTCCCATCTCATTCGACAAAGCTGTAGGGCTACTTCCAGTGTCGTTGTTCCCTACTTGCATCAAAAGAAGTATGTAATAGAAAGGACCAAGAATATGTACTGCCCAAAGGGTCAGATGAAAATGTAAGATATTTGGATGCCAGACAACAGAGTTTGCAAGAAGTGAGTCTCCCTGCCCTGCGATCAATCTTGCCCCCTCTTTATCGGTCTTCTGTAACCACCTGAATTCCACCTAAACATCAGGAAAAATTTCCTGACTGTCAGAGCAATAAGACAATGGAATCAACTACCTAGGGAGGTTGTGGGCTCTCCCACTCTGCAGGCATTCAAGGTGCAGCTGGACAGACATCTGTCAGAGATGCTTTGACCTAGATTCCTGCATTGAGCAGGGGGTTGGACTTGATGGCCTTGTAGGCCCCTTCCAACTCTACTTTTCTATGATTCTATGATTCTTTAGACCTGGTTCATATGTAATGCCAATTCCTAGGTGAAGCAACCCACCTGCTCACCACTTCTGCTTTGAATTAGCTTTCCAAAACAACCCAGGAATGCCCTGTTACTGGGTTGTTGTGACACATGAACCTGCCTGGCACTCTGGGTTGTTTAGCGTTAAACAACCGAGAATTTTAAGCCAATAACAAACCACGAGTTAAAACTCTGGGTTGTTTAACCCTAAAACCCCCAGTGGGTCACGTTCACACATCACAACAACCCAGGAATGGGGCATTCCTGGGTTGTTTCAGAATGCGGAAGCAGGCAAGTGGCAGAGGACAGCACACTCACTTGCACACCCACAGCTTATGGGTTGTAGTTAACAACCTATAGTTTGTTAACTATGGGTTGTTTGGTCATCTAAACTAGATCTGATTGTTTCAGCAGGACTTTGGCTTGGCTGCTACATGAGTTTGCTCCCTCCTTATTGGCTTTTTTCTAGTTGCATATATGGTTTTTTGGTGTCCTGTGTTTTTAAATGTTTCATTTTGATTGTTTTTAATCAGTGGTGTTACCCATCTTGAGATGTGATATGAAGTGGAAAAGGAGGGTAGGGATCATAAATAAATAATAAAATAATACATGATTATTAGGATAAGATATGATTATAAAGATAGAATTAATAATGTACAGGGATGGGGACTCGGACTCCAGGACTCAACTCGTGAGTTGGACTGAGTCCCCCCTCTGACTCGAGTCCCACTCGAGTCCCAATATTTTTAATGGGACTCAAGACTCAACTCGGGACTCGAGACCAAGGACTCTTCAACATCCCTGGGCTGTGCCAGAAGGAGTGGAGAGAAGTGCGATCTCCGGTGAAGATTTTACATTTAAAATCATTTTCCTAAAATGCAGCCTTTCAGACATTTTGGGTTTGGCTGCCTCTGCCTGCCTGTTTGGGGTTCCCTGCCTCCTCTGCCTGCCTGGTCTCTTCTTAACCAGTTCCACAGTTTGAATTGTCCAAGACAAACGCCTCTGCCTGCCCACTTTGGGGTTCCCTGCCTCCTCTGCCTGCCTGGTTATTTTGGGTTTGTCTGCCTGGTCTGTTCTTGTCAAAATCAGGGGCAGAGTTTTGAAATAAAAAGGCACACTTGTGCCTAGAATTTATTTAAGCCACACATCTGAAGTAGCCTTATTTTGTTGGGGAAAAACCCCATTGATTTTAATAGGGACTCGTGGAGTCAGCTTTGGGAATGACTCATGACTTGTGACTCGTGAGTCACCATTTTGGACCAAGGACTCGGACTCGAGCGTGACTCGACTTGTGACTCTAGACCAAGGACTCTTCAACATCCCTGAATTAATTTATGGCTCTCAAGAGGCTGAGTCACACATTGAAACATACTAAGTAATAAACACAGTGCTTTGTACATACCCAGCACCGTCACAGTAACCAGCAGGATGATGTTCCCAGTCCATCCAATCCACAGGGCAATCTGGGGCCTGTGGGAACCCTGGGAGATATCTGTGGAGATTAAAAGACAGTTAATAGCACACAGTCCTGTACATATCCACTCAGACGTTCCTGATTGCACAGAGAATTGAAAGTGCATTCAAGGGAACATGTGATGAATCCCCCTTCAGATGTTCTGCCTCACATGCAACAATCTGAGGCTGCAGCCGGTGGAAGGTTAAAAGGGGTAAAAGGTTAAAGCCACCCCCCCAACCCGCACACTAGGATCCAGGGATGGGGACTCGGACTCGGAGACTCGACTCGTGAGTCGGACTGAGTCCCCCCTCTGACTCGACTCGGACTCGAGTCCCAATATTTTTAATGGGACTCGAGACTCGACTCGGGACTCGAGACCAAGGACTCTTCAACATCCCTGGGCTGTGCCAGAAGGAGTGGAGAGGAGTGCGATCACCGGCGAAGAGTAAGGGTGAAATTGTGATGAGACCTCACCGTTCCAGAATGGGGGGCAAACATTTAGAAAAAATCATGTTCCTCAAATGCAACATGGATAGGTTTTAGGAAGTACAGCAAGTTTATTTTTTAAAATCATTTTCCTAAAATGCAACCTTTCAGACACTTTGGGTTTGGCTGCCTCTGCCTGCCTGTTTGGGGTTCCCAGCCTCCTCTGCCTGCCTGGTCTCTTCTTAACCAGTTCCACAGTTTGAATTGTCCAAGACAAACGTCTCTCTGCCTGCCTGCCTGCCTGCCTGCTTTGGGGTCCCCTGCCTCCTCTGCCTGCCTGGTTATTTTGGGTTTGTCTGCCTGGTCTGTTCTTGTCAAAATCAGTGGCAGAGTTTTGAAATAAAAAGGCACACTTGTACCTAGAATTTATTTAAGCCACACATCTGAAGTAGCCTTATTTTGTTGGGGGAAAACCCCATTGATTTTAATAGGGACTCATGGAGTCAGCTTTGGGAGTGACTCGTGACTCGTGACTCGTGACTCACCATTTTGGACCAAGGACTCGGACTCGAGACTCGGGTCCAAGGACTCGTGACTCAACTCGTGACTCGAAACCAAGGACTCTTCAACATCCCTGCTAGGATCCCAATCCAGATTGGGTCCCCTGTGCTTACTTTAGAGTAAAAAAAGATTCAAAGACCTAGCTGCTAGCTACATGTTTTAATGTAATACGTAGGTTGCATTCTGAGAACATGTGGAGGTAAATGACTGAATGAGACTAAAGCGATGCCTATTAATGCATTGCTATTAGTACACCAGCAACATTGTATGCATTAGCTTAATTTCCTATGTCTTGTGGGTAAGGTGTTTTTTTTAAAAAAAAAACAACTTATGCATCCCCCCAAAACATCTATCATTTAACAAGGAACAAGCAAGGCAAAGGTATCTTCACTTCAGCATGTTATGCAACCTCATGACTGAGACTTCATATGAGCATCTCAGCTATGCTTTCTAACTTAACAATGAAGCCTCCTTTCCATAGGATGAAAGCTAGAATCCATAAAGAGTAATGTACAATCCAGGTATTGTTCATTTGCAGGGTTTTAAGTTGATCATTTTGTTGTATCTCTAAGGGCCAAACTACACATTACTTGAAAAGACGTAGCTAGCAGCGACATCTTCTCTTCTTTTTATTCTAAAGTAAGGGCAGGGGACTTAATTTGGATCTGGACCCTAGTGCAAGGATTAGGGAGGCTTCACTTCTTAGCCCCTCATTGTGTTCCTGGTCAGGATCACACACACACACACACACACACACACACACACACCACAGCACCTGCTTCACATTGCCAAAATGTAATACATTGAAAGAAACTAATGGATCACTTTTTGACAATCTGAACTGCAGGCATGGGTGGGGTTGGGGGTGATCTGGATCAGGATGACAGTGGGGGTAAAAGATTTTTTTAAAAAAACCCTACCCCCCACACTAGGGTCCCAATCCAGATGGGGTCCCCCATGCTTACTTTAGAGTAAAACAAAATTAAAGACATAGCTGCATAGCTACGTGTTTAAATGCAATGCGTAGTTTGGTCCTAATCATGTCTTATCCCAGACTCTAAAATCAGTTGAGTCTTGTTTGTAATTCCAGTAATACCTTGGATTGCAAGCATAATTCATTCCGGAAACATGCTTGTAATCCAGAGCACTTGCATATCAAAGCAAAATTCCCCATAAGAAATTTGTACACATATTTTTAATTTAAGCTGCAATAAAGAATGATAGTGTAAAGTCTTCATTTTTCTTGACCGTACTACAGTACTTGTATTGCAAGACGTCGCTTGTTTATCAAGTTAAAATTTATTTTAAAAATTTGCTTGTCTTGCAAAACACTTGCAGACCAAGTTACTTGCAATCCAAGGTTTTACTGTACTCTCAATTCATGGGTCACATTCAGGCAGCCATTGGTATCAAAACAGAAATACTTTTACTGGTATATTTTAAATTAATTACCAAGTCCATGTTTATACAAAATGGCTGAATATCCTACCATACTGCCTGCCTCCCTTTGCCTTAAAAAGGTTTCACCCCAAACAAACCTGCCACTCTGTGCTACAAGTAATACAACAGATGCCTATAAAAATAAATGTTTGGATAATATTAAAACTTACTGGAACTTTGAGCTGGATGCAGCAGCCTTGCACAGTTGGGTTTGGAAGGTAGGTTGAGGTCGGCATAGACAAGTTCATCAGCCATGCTGTGAGCAGCAAATAAGACCAAGAACGTGTGTGTGTGTGTGTGTGTGTGTGACAAGGGGCAGCCAGCGGCATTTAGCAAGTGTTTACGAATCAAGTTGACCAACCAATGGAAATCACAGTCAGGAAGTGTTATTGCAAGGTAGCTGAACTCAATTCTGAACTCAAGTTTACCATCCTTCAGAAGACTGAAGCAAAGTATTCTGTTGCAGAAAAGGTTGAAGAGGATAATAAGAATTCATCTGATTCTGTTCCTTTTTCTTCCTTATCAAGGTTGATGCCAGTCTTTAAGACAGTCACTGACCCGTGATGAAATAATGTGTTCTTTCAAAGAATGAAATTAATGAAAATATTGCAAGATTGTATAATAAACTTTTAGTATAGCAGTGAGTTGGTATATCTTCATGCTTTGGTCCTTGCAAGTTAATCAACAGAGTGCTAGTCAGTTTTTAAGTGAGGAGAGCATTATTGCAAGGCAATCTGCTTTGATCTAGCAAGTTCAACACTCTGCCTAATTGCTAAAACATGTTGTTCAGAAAATGGCAATGAAAGTAAAATGGATCTGAACAAAGGCAAAGCTGTGAGATCAGAGTTTGAAGCGAGTTAGGAGATCATCCCTAAAATTAGAAGTCTTCTGGTCAAAATGGGAAAGTTGAAAGGGCTCTGTCAAAGATATTCACAAGTGTTTGCTTTTTATGAATCCCAGGTAGGGAACAACATTCATTCTTTGCCTTTATTAGTAAAAAATGACAATTTCTATCCAGAGGAGATCTAAATGCGAGCAAGAGAAATACCCAGAATACCTAGCTACATTATCCCTGCAGTCTCCAACATGGTGACCAATATGCCCACAGTCATAATGTTTATTTATTTGGGTTCAAAAGACCGGGTTTGTGTTTTGGAGTTCAGGCCTCAACTCCACCTTGTATTAAGTTCTTGGGCAAGTCACTTTTCTTTTTGTCTCACCAGTTTGCTTTCTGGGAAAGGAGCATTATGTGACTGGCCATACCCATCATGATAGCCATTTTATGAATGGGCAAGCTGGCCCATGGCAGCCATTTTTTGAGAGTGTCCACAACACACACTCCGAATTCTAAATGTGCCCACTGACCCCTAAAGATTGGGGACCTCTGCATTACCTTGTTCATCAGAAGTAGTGGACTTTTCCACTATCAATTCTAAGTGTTCTTTGCCAAGGGCATGAAGGTAAAATACTGAAACCATAAGCCAGGCCAACTAAGTTAGAGTATATAAACCCTGAAGTTTCTCTGTGTGTCCGACAGCCCATGCCAACTCAAGTTTCATTCACTCATCCAACCCAGAAGGTCAGGATTTTTAAATCAAAAATTGGCAGTCTTAGGCAAGCAACATAAGGGCATTACTACAAATGTTAATCACTATTCTGTCATTTACAGTGCTATCATATACATGTATACTCAAAAGTAAGTCCTATTGTGTTTGATTGGGCTTACCTCCAGGCAACTAATTATATAAGTGCAGCCTTATTCTGAATTATGTAGTACATACTATTGATATAGAGACAGGCTGGAACTAGATATTACAAGACTTGGAATGCTGCCACCAAAGAACAGTTCATAAGAATAGCCATGCTGGATCAGACCAAGGTCCATCTAGTCCAGTGTTCTTTTCACACAGTGGCCAACCATGGGAAATCCACAAGCAGGACATGAGTGCAACAGCACCCTCCCACCCAAGTTCCCCAGCAGCTGGTGTACATACATTCCTCTGATACTGGAGGTAGCGTATAGCCATCAGGACTAGTAGCCATTGATAGCCTTCTCCTCCATGGTCCAACCTGGTAATGATTGAAGATTCATAGATCATAGAGTTGGAAAGGGCCTACAAGGCCATTGAGTCCAACCCCCTGCTCAATGCAGGAAACTAGAAGAGGGGTCTCCCATCCAAGTAATAACCAGGCCTGACCCTGCTTAGCTTTCCACGCTCAGACAAGCTGAGCCAGTGTAAGGCTCACACCTGGGAAATGATGGCATAGCATAGGCTGACATTGACTGGGTTTGCATGACATGGCTGACATTGACTGGGTTTGCATGACATGCTAAGCCATGGTTGTTTATAAGCCACAGTGCCTATCATCCAAAAACCTTTCATCATTCCAGATCATCCAGAGCAGAGGTCCCCAACCTTTTTGGAGCCGTGGGCACATTTTGGAAGTTGAGAAACTGCTGTGGGCACCACCACAAAATGGCTCCTATAGAGGATGTGGCTTGTCACATAATGGCTGTCACATACCCTCCAACATTTCACAGATGAAAATAGGGACACACATAAGAGGTATGGTTAAGCAACATGAAGGTGTGATCAAGAGGGCGTGGCCAGGCAACATGAGAGTGTGGCCAAGGATATGGCCAGGCAACCAAAGGGCATTTATTTATTTATTTATTTATTTATTTATTTATTTAATACATTTAATGGTTATTACTTGGATGGGAGACCCCTCCTCTAGTTTCCTGCATTGAGCAGCGGGTTGGACTCGATGGCCTTGTAGGCTCCTTCCAACTCTATGATCTATGAAATCTCCTCCCCCCCACCTGGAAGCTGCTTTGGTGAGTTAATCTTAGGATTCTGATAGGGAAGTTTTAGTGAGCTCATTAGATGCTTCATTTTCATTTTCATTTTCATTTTTTTTAAAGCAACGGATTATTTCTCAACCTCTGTGCTTGGATCACTAATAAAAATATTCGATTGGAAACTGGAGTTTATTTATTTTTTAATAATTGATTTATTAAATTCATTGTAAAAAAGAATCCATTACAAAACTATCAAATCTGATACAAACAGAGGATGATTCAGAGCAAACATCCTATCCTAATTATATGAAGAACAGTGTTATATCAAGATTTATATGACCACAATGACAATTCCAGTAAAAAATAAAATGATTCCATTTACCTGTGGTATTAATTGCATTTGAATTTCCCATGTTTCTGTATATAGACTCTGTTATCAATTTCTCCAATATCCAAACATTTAATGAACAATTCCCAGACTGAGGGGGACACAACGCTCTTCCGCTACTTGGCCCAAAGAATTTTTGCAGCAAATAAATTCATAAGCAGTCATTTCTGTATGTAAGTGATATAGAGATCAATAGCATCAAACAAAACTAACAAAGGGGATTAACCCAAATTCCTGCCAATGACTTGGGAAATAATGCCCAAAATTTGCTGCCAATTTGCTTAATTCTGGGCAAACTGACAGTTCCAGCAACTCCAATTAGAAAATGATGGGCTGAAAAGTAAAATTCAGGAATTGGAAATTAGTCTGTCCTTAGAGAAACAGTGCCATCTAGCGGCACAAACTCAAAATATCAATTTGAAAACAAAGCTAGATTCAGTCCTACAGATAAAAGGACCAAATTAGAAAGGCAGGTGGAAGGAAGTGCTTAGTACTACTTTTTACATTAGAACAAGGGAGAGCACCAAAAGAACTAAATCATAGCCAGTGTGAAATGAAAATAAAGCAACTGCAAAAGCAGCTGGGAGTGCAAAAGTTGAAAGAGTTAGATTGGGAAACACACACACACACACACCCTGAAAACTTTAGGAAGATATGCCTAAGGGGGAAATAGAGGAAGGGTAGGGAGTGGCAGCATTTATATCTACCACTATTTCAATTGGAACTTCTCCAGCAGGCACAATTACACAAATGCAACAACAGTCAAGGGACCAATCTTATGAGGATGCCCATAACCCTCTGAACTCAGGGAATGAAGGGCATCCTATGCGGGGCGGGAGGAGCGTGGAGGCGAGCTTCACCTCCATGCTCCTCCCACCCCGCAAAGCAGCTAGACAGCCAGTTTTAAACCATCAAACCCCAACTCTTCATTTGTATTACTTAGATCTGGCTTATTCTTTTTAGAACTAATGTGCTCTGCTATTATGCCAGCAACCTGGAACTTAAAAATATACTTTACCGCTGACTTCTTTTCCTGCTGCACACACACCATGAATTGCTTAATTGTGTTGGGGTAAAAAAATAAATCCCTACTTTCTGGTAAATGTTTACTATGCCTGTTGTTGTTGTTGTTGTTATCGTCATTATTTCTTTTACTTCTTCTTTTTTTTTAACTTGTTCTAATTTCGTTCTCACACCTAGTACACAAACTAAAACCCAAATCAACTATATGTTGTGGCTCAAGATAGCTTTGGACCGCCCGGACAACAACTGACCAAGCAAAAAGGTTCTCAAAGTCAAAAGGACCTAAAAGCTTTGCTATAGCTTGTTTGTTTTGCGTCCCCTATTCCCTCATCAAGCTGAAAACAAACAGAATTAAATAACTACCGTTCATAATGCTAATATGGCTTACTTACATTTTCTCTTCTAGCCAGACCTGAAATACCCTTCGCCTTAACTTTTGTCAGAATTCTTGTTTGCATTATAGCAATCTTCCTTCCAGTCAACTTGTCTATTTAGCCAATTGTTTTGTTGTTGTTTATCTGCTTTAATATACATTTCCCACTCTTTAATATTGCTTGTACTTCAGCCATCTGGGAAGAAACGTTATATAATTGTTTTACAGAGCAATCCTAATGGCCCCTAGGCAGTGTTCGTTTGAATTCCCAGATCCAAGGACAGAAAAGAGCTCTCACCTTGGAGCTGAGGATCCGCGCTCAGCTCCCCCTCCCCGCAGCAGGTGTGGAAAAAAAACTGCCAGCTGCTTCTCTGAGGTCATAAGAGCAACTTCGGAGAATGGATAAAGGGGGCATTCTGGGGGGCAGGGAGGGGAGACTGGGTCCACCAGGATATGATGTATCATGGCAGTGCTCCAGCCTCCTTCCCTCCCCATCCGAAGTGCCACAGCTAGATGGCTGAAATCAGCCATCTACCTGATTTGCAGCGCAGGAGGAGCAGGGAGGCGAAGATGGCCTCTGAGCTCCTCCCGCCCTGCTTAGGATGCCCATAATCCTCTGAGTGTGGAGGCTTAGAGGCATTCCCATTGGATTGCGCCCCCTTGTTTGTTTCCCCATTGAATAATTATCCCACCCTGCTCATCCCTGGCACTACCATACATAAACATATGTTAGCCTTTTTTTCTCTTACTTTAGCATCTTTTATGATTCATAGCCATATTGCTTGGCCATATCACCCCCAAAGTCCCCCAAACGTTTCACAATACTTCTCTACTTCCCTTTTTTTAACCCTTTCCTCACTCTTCTCAGCTTGTTCCATTCTTTGCCCTCAGCTCTCCGACATTCAAACCTTTTCTTTCTTTAGCCATCCCCTGGTGCATTCACAAAATTTTACTATAAAAATGTATTAACAATGCTCCATCAACCAATTAATTCCTAAAATAAGAGGTACTTCATTTCCATGTACCAAAACATACTTCAGATCAAATGTCCATTGTTCAATTATTATTAGATTTATAGTATAGTACTTGGGAGCTTGTTCCTCTCCCCCATTAAAAGAAACAATTTACACATTATCCTGTTGTATAGAGTAAATCAGAAAAACTTCAGATACGTTTACTGACGCTCCTGGATCAAGGAGGATGCTACATTTTTTTTCTGCTTTGCACATAACACCAGGGCCACTGCTTTGGATCCCAATATATTCGGCAGCCACTCATGAGGGGTATTCTTGTGCCCAAAGTGGACCTCCCTATCATTTTTCCTTATTCTCATCCAGTAGGGCTGAGGCATATTGTAATAGTGCTGCCACTAGAATGGCTATTTGTAGCTGCATCACTTCGACCTGGTTTACACAACATGACACACAACCCACAGAGGGTTGTCAGTTTTTCAAGTGGCTTGCTGTGATGTCCAAACCTGGCAGTTTCCTCAGCATGGTTTGTTTCACTGGGTGACTTTGGGTCAGTCACTGACTCTCAGCCTAACCTACCTCACAGGGTTGTTGTGAGGATAAAATGGAGAGGAGGAGGATTATGTAAGCCGCCTTGGGTTCCTTGCAGGAAAAAAGGCGGGGTATAAATATAATAAATAAATAAATAAATAAATAAACCATGCACAAGCCAGCCTGAGAATGGTCGGGTTGTTCAAGGTGGCTTGTTTTCAGAGTTGCTTGTCATGATGTGCAAACCTGGCACGGTGGTTTGTGCGTGGCTTGCTGGAAAGGGCTACAGAACTGTGTGGCAAGAGTGGCAAAAATCCCAGTCACTCCTCACTATCTCCCTAACAATCTCCCCTCTCTGTTACATCTTGACATGACGCTAGTCAACTTACTCCTCCACTTCATCACCTCCCTAGACAGCAACACCTCCCCCTCACCTTCAGGGAGAATTACGCAAATTTAACGTTTTTATTTTTTCCACTTTTGGGGAGATTTGCGCAAATTTGCCAATGTGCAGTAACTACACTTCTAACAGGTCTTGGGTTTTACACGTATCCCTTTTTCTCACGTCTTCCCCAGTATCCTTTAAAATTCTCCACAACTTCACTCTGGTCTTATCCCATTCCGTTTTTCTCCTCTGTTGTAATGGGGTTCCATCAGGGTTACAACTCATTGCTATTCATACCTTGTATCCTTTTTTTTTTTTTACTACACCTGTTGTCTGACATTCCTTGTCCTTTATTCATACTCCTTCCTCATCCTTGCTGCCCTTGCTGCCCTCCTCCACTATTACTATACAGGCAGTCCCCGAGTTAAGAGCATCCGATTTACAGAGAACCCATACTTAAGAGTGGACTTCTGGGTTCTCCGGTGCTACGTCATTTACGTAGAGTACATAGCGTACTATACTACGCAATTTGCGTAAATGCAGATTTTAATGTATTGAACGCTATGCTGTTCCAGCTTACATACAAATTCGACGTAAAGACATTCTTAAGAATGGAACTCATTCGTAGCCTGGGGACTGCCTGTAAAGCAAATTTGCAAGAAAATTTTCTGTCGCCAAGAAACCTTTTGAATAAACTAAGACAATTAGGGTTGCCTACCCCATGCTCGAATGCATGTAAAGTTATGACACAATGCTACTATTGGACAAATTCCTGGAGGAGAAGGCTATCAATGGCTACTAGTCCAGATGGCTGTATGCTACCTCCAGTACCAGAGGCAGTCTGCCTATGTACACCAGCTGCCGGGGAACATGGGTGGGAAGGTGCTGTTGCACTCATGTCCTGCTTGTGGGATCCTGTGGGTAACTGGTTGGCCACTGTGCAAACAGAATGCTGGACCGGATGGACCCTTGGTCTGATCCAGCAGGGCTCTTCATAACAAGTATGTACTACTTGTTATGAATATTGTAAATCATTTACCCCAAAGAACCACAATAGCTGTTATAGCTTCATTTTGTTTACAGGGACCAGGGCCATCTTCTAATAATGTTGAACCCCCTGGCCAAAGGCAGGATCCCCCACTCACCAACCATCCCAAAGATCACCCCAAACCACAGGCCAACCCAATGCACTGTACAATGTCAGCTGTAAAGCAAACAACTCCAGATGGCTTGAGCAAGCAAGACCATTCATTTGGGGAAGGGAGGGCAGTATGTATGTATGTATGTATGGCCTAAGAATAAATGCCTTGCTGACCCACCCCACCCCACCCCAAATATGGGTAGACATGTTTTCAGCTAGTTGTTCCTTGAAGCAAGAGGACAAAGGAGACATTCGAAAAGTCATTCCAAACTTTATTTTCCGCAAAGGACAGTGGAGGGGAGTGGGGAAGCAGCGCTGCATTTACTCTTCAGATCACTGGGCAAGTAAAAGAGAGAGGGAGGAGCCATGGGGAGGGGGGACGGTGAGGGAGGCCGGAAAGCAACCGGAAGGCTGATTGACCTCTCTCCTTCTCAGAGTTGCTGCTGTTTTGTCAAGGTTGCCCGCTGCTGAGCTCAGCCAGGAGCAGCAGCCTTCCTCACACAGCACTTGAAGCAATGTGAGAGGTTTGTGCTATTCACAGATTCACACCTCTGCAAGTGCATGTGCACATTAGCAAATACTGCTAAAAAGAAGAAGAAGAAATGCGACAGGGCACTTTTCTCTTGCAGCTCTGCTCCCCCACAGCCCACTCCCCTCCCCCCAGAACAGTCACGCTAGTTTAGCACACACTGGAATATGTACCTCAGAAAAAAAACACAACATATAAAAACATTGTGATATAACTGGTCTGAAGAAATCCGAGATATAATGGCAGAATAGTGTGAGGAGTTTGGTTTGGGGTGAGCATCATGTGACATGCCAGTGAGTCGGGCATTACAATGCTGGTAAAAAGCCCCTGGTGTAGATCCGGCCCCTAGTCTGCATTTACAAAAAGGAAGTGGTGGTGGTGATGGTAGTGCAACTGCAATATTGGTAAGTAAAGCTGTATTGTCCATTGGGCACAATGGGCACAGGGCAGAGGCCTGTGAAACTCCCAAGGGCCTATGGAAAAGTTTGGGGCCTACAAAAAGATTCATTTTAATTTAAGCAAATTATTGTTTGATTTAGCAGTTTACTCTCATACAGGTATAGTATGTCTTAAGTAAATGTAAATTCAACCTTAACTTTGCAGCTCTTTTTATTACAAAATCACAGATTACATCTTCAAATTTCAATTTATTATTATTATTGTTGTTGTTGTTGTTATTTTTACAAAAGTTCATTCTCAACTGAGAGTAGTGCAAGTGAAGATAGTCCTTTCTGTCCCATGGTTAACTTACGACAGTTCTTTATATATTTCAGCTTTGAAAAAGAGCACTCCCCATCACAACTCGTTCCAAAAATGGCAGGATACATTCTAAATGCAATGGTGACATCTGGAAAATGTGTCACCAGCTTGTCCATTATTTGTGCAATGATCATTTCTGCCACAGATTTCCTGTCTACATACATACATACATACATACATACATACATGAGAACAATATTAATTCATCTGTGAATGCATGTTCAAGATCTGATGGATAGGTGTCAATTAATGCCCTTGTTCTTTAGGCCGCTTCATCACTGGACATAGACCTAGCCACAAGAAAACTAAACTTTCATTGAGTGTGGCATATCCTGCTTGCCATCTGCCCATTTCAAGTGGCGGCGTGTGACTAGGAAGTGGCTGCGTGTGACTCTGCCCTATGAAAGTCATTATGGGAGGGTGGTCTCCAGCAGTGGCTGCTGCTGGCTCCAAGCCAGTGGGGCAGTGTATCCACTCCAGGTTTCAGTATGAACTTTAAAGGAGCTATCCGTGGTGTTGAACCTAGTTTGAGGAGAAGACTCAGCAGCATAGAACTGCTTAAAAGTTCAGACTGAAACCTGGAATGAATACTCCGCCCCAGTGACCAGCCTCCACTGGTGGTGTCATGGCTGCTATGTATAGTTTTTTTCAAATATTAGTAGAATATAATAATATTTAGAATTTATGTAGCATTCTTCATTTATATGTGTATCTATCCTTCACATTTATATCCTATCCTTTCACCAAGGAACTCTGGCAAGCAGGCTTACAAAACCTCTGACCCGTGAGACAAATTTGGCTGGCGGGCCCTACCCGTCTCCCAGGCCCCACCCCCTCTCCCAGGCCCCACCCCCTCTCCTGACATCATCTCTGTCCATTTGGCATGTCTCTGTGCAGAGGCAGACACAGGAAAAGGGGCTCAGTCTGAATCCCTGCCTGCCCCATCCACACAGGCCTGTGGCTTATGCTGGCTCAGCTTGTCTGAGCGTGGAAAGCTAAGCAGGGTCAGGCCTGGTTATTACTTGGATGGGAGACCCCTCCTCTAGTTTCCTGCATTGAGCAGGGGGTTGGAGTCTATACTCTATGAAATCTATGAACCCCCACCCTCATGCAGCTGACAAGCGATGGAGACTGAGAGACAGTGGCTTGCAGCAGCCATGTCTAAGCTGAGATTTGGACTGTGAATTTCCAGTTCATGCTTGACCCCATTTACAACTTACATTAATCGCATTGAGAGAGAAAGACAAATGTTTTGGGGGCTTTGTGCAACCTGTGTAGCAAAGGGATCAGGTGAGTCTTCCTGCAGTGAGTTAGCAGCAAGAAGGTCTAAGCAATCTTTTGGAAGTTTTGGAGGAAATCAAGAATTTCTCTTGATAAAGAAGTGTTCTTTTTTTTTTTTTTTAATTAAATTTTCCAAAACAACAGCAAATCATATTTGGCTTCCGCCTCATTGTCTGACAAACATTAGTTGGTAATGGATAAGGATAAAGAAGTGTTCTTGAAACGCATCAGAACTACAAAACATTGGTGCAGCTGTCTCTTTTTTGTCTTATTTTGACTTTTACAGCTGTTTAAAACAACAATAACACACTTTTGTTCTTGTTACCAGGTGAGTTCCACTGTTTAACTATGTGAGCAAAGCCAACTGAAAATTTGACAAACCCACGGGGCACCATTTTGCACAAAAGACTCAGCACATGAGTGGTGAACCCCATTAGCAGCACCATCCAATGCGGCTTCCCGTAACCTTCCAAACTCGGAGGATTATAGGCATCCAGCTGAGCAGGGAAGGAACATGGAGGAAAGAATTGCATTCGCGCTTCCCCTTGCCCTGCAAAAGAGATAGATGGCCAATTTCGGCTGTCCGTGTCTTTTGGCCCTGCTCATGAGGAGGAGGGGCTGAAGCCCTGCTGGGATACATCATATCCCAGTGGAGCCTCACTCCTCCCCTCCCTGCCCTCTGGAATGCCCCACCAGTGCCAGCTCTGAAGTCACACTTGCGGCTTTGGTGCCACAGCCGGCATGAAAAGAACTGTGCCAGCTGCAAGGGCGGAGGGAGGGCACTCCATGGTCAGAATCCCAGCTCCGCCTCCGACCTCAGAACACATTTCCAAGGTGGGAACTGGGACTCTGACCTATCTTGTGGCCATCTAGACAGCGTCTAGCGGCCATAGGACTGCACCCTAAGTGTTTCCTCAGCGGTAACCAAGCTATCAACATAACTTGTGAATTGGGCCTTTGCTGCCACACTAGCTCTCTCATTCATGCAAACTCGGTTTACTAGTGCTTTGTAGCCATGTTAGCCAAAACCTGAACCTCTTTTTCCCCAGAGAGTTTACCCCTGAATCGTACAAGATGACCGTGGTTGACAATAGAGAAAGGATTTTCTAAGAACATAAGAAGAGCCCTGCTGGGTCAGACCAAATGCCGTAAGCTTCCAGTGTCCTCATTCCAAAGAAACTAAAGCCTGGGTAAACCCCTGGATTTCTCACTACTTGGAGAACTGGGGTGTGCACCTGGCCACCCTGTATATGTTCAGATCCTCCCCCACAAATTGTTTGAAATCTCAAATGGTAAGAGCCTAGAAACGTCTGGTTCATATAAACATGCCAATCTTTACCTTGCACCTGAGAATACAGTGTTGTGTTTTCTGTGTTATTTCCTTGGCTGGAAGTTAAGATAGACTCCTCCAGCCTCCATTTCACAAGATATTTTTCCACAGATGAGAGAGCTTTTCTGAGTGATAACCAAACTCAGCTCTGCATGAGAAGCAGTGCTGCTGACCACTTTCTGGAGGCAAAGAAGAGACACACAAACAGGAAATGGGGACTCTGTATAGTTGGACCACCTCTCTGCGCTTCACCTATACTTTTGGCTACCGACAGCAGCCTTTGTTTAAGAAAAAAAAGTTTCCATTTCAAGCTCAGTGCTTTTCAGCCTGCTCCTTTCATGTTAACTGAGAAGTAAACCCCACTGAGTTCTATGGGGCTTACTCCCAGGGATAGGATTGCAACCTTAATTGTACTTGGAAAAATTCTCAATTTATATATACTGTTGGACGTTTACAGGTTGGTCTGGATGTCCTCATGGGATGCCTTTCAACTGTATGATTCTTGACTCTTAGCCAGCAGTGGGTAGAAGGTAGACTGGGTTACTGTACTTGGTTTTATTGGTGTGGAATTTTTTTGTTTTTGTTTTTTACTGTCTTTGCTGTTGTTTTATTCCATTTTTTGTTGTGATATCATTTTAATAATTGGCTTTGTAAATGTTTAATTGGACAACCAGTAAAAATGTATAAAATATTTTTTTAAAACCCAAACCAAATAAATACTGTGGCTTGGATCCAACACATAATAAAAATACTTTCTCATTTAATTAAATTAAATACTTTAAAACCAAGAGGTCTTAATGAGGATTTGGAACTGTTCCCATTAATGTGACTGCAGAATCACTGTGGTGTTTTAAAACAAGCTGTGTCCTGACTGGGTGTCCTTGACATTTAGCCAACGAGATAACATCGAGAAAAAAAGAAAAAAACTGTACCATAATATAATCATGTTCAAAAAGATCCATTTTTCAGTCGCCAGTGAAACAGTGGAAAACACTAGTTGTTCAAGAAATCTGCAGACTCTTTTACAAGTAAGTTATTATTTATATAAGAAAATGTATTTCTTTTTTTAAAAAAGCAGTACTTGTTTCTCATTTTTAAAAAAATGTTTTATTATGTGTTGTCCCAACCATGTTAAGTTAATTTATTGTATGTATTTTGAATATTCACAGCCCCTTGAGGAAGGCCTTGAAAAATACACAGGCCGAAACGCGTCGGGCTCCTTTAATAAAGATTTTTGCATCCTGAGAACCTAGTTCTCTCCTTTTTTCCGTTGCATTTGGATGCTTATCTCCTCCTGTTTCTGTCTTTGGATCCAATCTTAGCCATGCTTAGAGTGGACCCATTGAAATCACTGGGACAAGTTAGTCATGACTAACTTGCCCCATTGATTCTGATGAGTCTACTCTGACGACATTGACAAGAGGGGGATACGGGTATGCTTGGTTAAATATCAGAGAGGTGGTCTTGTGCAAGAGAGCAGCCCCCCCCCCAAGGCTTACAAACATGTTTTCGCATTCATAACAGCTCAGAAAATTATGTCCTTTTTGCAATATCTGATGCAGGGGGAGCAGCCGAAAGCAGCTGGTGTTAGCTGCAAAAGAAAAGGAGATTTAGGGGCTGATTTCTCACTTCAATGTAGTGTGAAGCAGCCTTTTTTTTTTCTTTTTTAAAGTGTTTGCTAGCAAGGGAAGCCCCAAAATGGAGGATGAAATTGACAAGAACATTGACTAGAGGGGGATTTCACTATGCTGGGGTAAATATTGGACAGGTAGCTTTGCGCTCTGATGGGGGGGGGGGAAGTGTGAACGAGTTACCACATTCATAAGAGCTCAAAAAATTAATTCCATTTTGCAATCTGATGTAGTGGGGAGGAATTTCTCTCAGGATCTGGTAACCCCAGTGGACCAATTACAGAAAGGGTAGTGACACAGGGACCAAGGAAATGAGGAGTTCTGCCACAAAGTTATCTGGGATACATGGTGGAGCTGATGGTAGGACTGGGTGGGAAACAACAATGGAAATTGTAATGTTGCCTGCTTAAATCAATGAGGTAATGTAACCACTAGTTAGAGTGGGAGGAAAGGGTTAATTGAATAATCCCCAGAGTGCATGTTTTGTAACCCCTCTTCCCTACTTCCGGCCACTCTGTGGCCAGCTCTCTCTCTCTCTCTACCTCTCCAACCTGATGGACACACGTCTGAGCTGGCTTCCAGCCAGTGACTTCCAATGGAGCAGACTCAACACCAAAGACTCTAATCTGCCTGTATGCATCCTGTATATATGAATAAACAGACTGTAAGTAAAACCAATAAATGTCTTCATTAGTTTTAAACCTTGTTTGGACAGTCCATTTCCTTTTAAGAGCCTTTTAGCAGGGTTTAACAACCCACGTGGTGATAACCAGTTTCAGTAACCAGGCTGTGCATAAGGGGGAAAACTCTGCTTCGTCCTAACCAGTATAGGACCGACTCCTTTCCATATCCTCCAACAAACAAAAAGCCATGGCAAGGCACAAAGCACTCGATCATCGGTAGCAAGGCAACAACCAACCCATGGGTGGTTCTCATGGGTGGTCATTCTCAGGGTGGCTTAGCATGAAGTGTGAACCAACATCTGGACACACCAACCCTAAAATTCTGTGAATGATGCATGGTAATTGCACAATAAAAAACTTATTTGGGAGCAGCCCTAGAAACTGTAGCCAAAACTTGGGCCTGTGTGACCGGAATTTCTGCAGTCCAGACCTAGTGGACAAAGCATCTCAGCCCCAGTGTCAAAGTGTCAGCACACAAGTGAGTTAAGCACCCACACAAGTTTAGCAACAGGGCAAGGAGGCCAGGGCAGTCGACTCTTCCCTCCCTTCTTCTCATAGTAAGTAACTGAAAATAAATAAGAATAAATATAAACAAATTACTGTAAATTCCCTACATTCTCCTAGTAAACAACTTAGTTTTCCAGGTAAACAAACCCAATAATAACAATTTAAAAAACAGTTATGAAGGTAGAAAGCCAACAGGGCTGTGGCGGCTGTCCAGTGAATTGCACTCAGTCAGTGCCACATATATGACTATCTGCCAGCAGGACAGAAGTCCTGGGTGTGTGCTTGGCGTAATGAGCTCCTGGCTCTCAGGGATCAAGTCCATTCCCTTGAAGCCAAGGTTGCTGACCTGCAGAAGCCAAGGTTCCTGTGTGGCTCAACAAACAGAAATATAGCAAGTGAAGCTTTTCCAGGCGGCTCAACAAACAGAAATATAGCAAGTGAAGCTTTTCCTGGCATAGAAGTGGTGGGAAGGTTTTACTGGCTAAAGTTCAGTTAAAGGCACAGGCACAGCAGCAGGGCCAGCTGAAAAGGTGAAGGGGGCGGTGGGACTATGGCTACCCCTAGTTTCATCCCAGGAATGGGGTGACTGAGAGAAAACTCTGAAGGAATTACATTCTAAGGTAAAATTCCCAGTCTGAACCAAGAAGCAGGAGGGCTGACAGCTAAACTACACGTGACTGTTAAATGCATCTTTGCATTGAAAATGCAGGGGGGGGGTTGTTTGTTTTTTAAAAAACACAAATAGCATCAGCTGCAGGGACAGCCTTAGGCCTTACCGTTAGGCAGACTGAGGCAACTGCCTCACAAGGCGGATGCTGGAGGGTGGCGAGGTGATGGAAGACCGAGCCATTTGCGCCACACAGCCTGTCTTGCCACCCCCCAACCCCTCAAGCTGGCCTGCTGCCTTCAGTTGCAGTGGAGGATTCTGTTCCACTGCCAGTGTTTATTTATTTATTTCTTATATTTATTAATCGCCCATCTGGCCAGCCACTCCTGCTGAAGTAGGAGTCCACTGCCTTTTGTCCTTTGCCTCAGGCAGCAAAATGTCTTAGGTCAGCCTTGATCAGCTGGGGGGTGATAATTATCAGGATCTCAGCAGGCATGGAGGGGGGAGGGTTAACCTGCCCCCCCACAAGGGACACAGCAATATTACTGGATCTCTATTAGATTTAGGTAAATTCAATAATAAGTTGTCAAGGCGGGCCACCAGTATTGACTATGCTTTGTTAAAAGACTCAGAACGCCTAACAGGTTGTCAAGGCGGGCCACCAGTATTGACTATGCTTTGTTAAAAGACTCAGAACGCCTAACAGGTTTTTTTTATTATTATTATTATAGAGAAAAGGTATGCCTTAAATGTAAATGTATTCTGGGACAAGATATTTCAACCTTTATTCTTTTTTTAAAAAATTCATGGTTAGAGGTTAATAAATATTTTTCCTTCTTCATCTATCTTGCATTTGAGCACATATATCCAGTATTAAACACCGAAGCTCCATGTTCTAAAGCAATCTACAGCACTGACCATCACATCTTGTGGCAGCAAATTGATTATGCATTGTGTGAAGAAGTATCGTGTAATTGAGGGATAATTGTGAAATGCTGCTCCTTGCTAGAAGTAGAGGTAGCAGCAGCAGCGCCAGTGCTAGGTTGATTTTTCCACAATTATATTATTATCTAATATCTTCTATATTCTAATTATTACATTATTATATTATACATTATTTTATAATATTTTATAAGTGGCTTTTGTAATATACAGTCCCAACATATTATCTATCTATTAATCTAAGGTGTAAATTGGTGGGGAGGGTGTGTGTGCTAGTCTTGCCCCTTGCTTGGCTGATGATTGATTGATTGATTGATTGATTGATTATATTTATGAATCGCCCATCTGGCCAGATATCCGGCCACTCTGAGTGATGTACAATCCAGTAAAATACGGGGGGGGGGGGGACACAGAGTATAAAACACAATTAAAAACAGTACAGAACTTAAAAATCCTAACCCACCCCATATCCCATCTGAAAAGCCACGTTTTTAATGCACGGCGGAAGCTAATCAAAGAAGGGGCATGGTGGAGGTCACTGGGGAGAGAGTTCCATAAATTGGGGGCTGCCACAGAAAAGGCCCTCCTCCTAGTCCCCACCAGCCTGGTTTCTCTGGCTGATGGGGCAGGGAGAAGGCAGTCTGCGGCAGATCTTCTTGAGCAGCCTACTTGATGTTGCTGGAGGCGCTCCTTGAGATAAACTTATATAAAAATAAGGTCAGCACCTAGTCAGCTGTCATTGCTACACACACACACACACACACACACACACACACACACACACACAGAATCTTGAGAAGTGGCTAAGAAACATATTAAACAAATAAGTAAATAATAAAGCAGTTGTATATTCCACAATTAGAGAAGTGAGGAAGACTCATTTGTGAACGGCCCAGAGAACTTCAGCTGTTGGGTGTTACAGAAATGTAATAAATTAAAAAATAATTAAAAATGAATAATAATATTTAGAAATGATACTAAAAGTGTTGTTTGCATTGGTATAAATGGGGCCCCTTGTCTGAATGTGAACATACATTTGTTTGATCATACAGGAGCCATACCCGGCCACGGACGGCCTTCTCCTTGTCCCATCAGCCAGAGCAGCCAGGCTGCTGAGGACTAGGAAGAGGGCCTTTTCTGTGGCAGCCCCCAAGTTATGGAATTCCCACCCCAGTGACCTTTGCCATGCCCCCTCCTTGATGAACTTCGGCCGGGCTTTAAAAACATGGCTTTTCAGGCGGGAATATGGGGTGGGTTAGGATTTTTTTAAAAAACCTTTATATTGTTTTAATTGTGTTTTAATGGTGTTTTAATGGTGTTTTATTGTATTTTATCCTGATTGTACATCGCCCAGGGTGGCTGGGTGACTGGCCAGATGGGCGATTTAAAAATATAATAAATAAATAAATATTCTCTTTTGCTTGTGTCCATCAAGTGGACAGAAGTTCCACTGAATCTGTCCTGAGAACGTGATGGAGGGTTTAAGCAATACAGGCGTATTCAAAGAAGCAACAGTTTGAGCTCCTCCTCTTTCTGATTATTGTTTAATATAACTGGAAAGTGGTAGGATTCTACTGATGAAAACCACAGTTTTTGTTTGATCGGCACGCAGTGATACGATTGCTGCAAACTAGCAACCACACTTTCTGTAATCATACTGCCTCTTGGTTAACCATGAATGTTTGCCTCCCACTTATTTTCTGAAGAACTGGTGTAATTTCTGATGCTGTGCTGTGTTCAAAGCTCAGTTTGTTTGACTATTATTTAAATCTCCTTCTTGCTACTGTACTGTGTTCAGTCTGTTGTTTATATTGCCATCAATGCAATTACAGTATAACACAGAGTCCAATACATCTTTGCATGGAGGAGACAAGGCCTTGGTTTGCTCTTTGCCTCCGGTGGCACAGTGACGTAATTTTAGACTCTGGATTTAATGGTCTTATGGGGGTGGCCTCTTTAGATGACAGGTGGTAAGCCAGCTCTGCTGCATTGTGGGGAGGGGCTCCTCCTCATTCTGCTGAGTCAATCCCTGGACGCAGTAGGGGGTGACCGTGACTCCTATTTCAGTGGGGCTCCTATTCCATTGCAGGTTTTATTTGGAGCTTTATAGGGGTTGTCCATGGTGCTCCATGGTGGTGAACCTATTTGGGGGATGGAGTTCAGCACCATGGATAGCTTCTATAAAGCTCCAAATAAAACCTGCAATGGAGTAGGAGCCCCACCAGCCCCCACTGTCTGGACGTCTGCCCCTATCAGCACCACTGTTTGCCTCACACTCCACTTTCAGCTTCAGGTTGCCATCTTACTAGAAAATGTTTTTGCTTGCCTTGCTCCTGTGCTTTATTATTAAAATCTCTACACCTCACTTTCTTTTCTGTTTAAGGGGCCGTGAAGGTGGTTTCCAACCCATAGTATCATAGCCATTAAGAGCAGCAATAAAATTGCAAATTGCAAAAATGTATAAATTTTTGTTGAAGTTTGGGACAGAAGAAGAACAAGTTAAGGACTGTATGGTTAAATGGGCAAGGAACTTTGGATATAATATAATGATGGAACAATGGGAACGCATGTGGACTAAAGGTATAAAATTTACATTGTGTTCTGATCTTAGAGAGAATTTTTACAAGATGATGCATGTATCGTTGGTACCTAACTCCTGTGAAATTGGCTAAGATGTATAATAATGTGTCAAATGTATGTTGGAAATGTCAAAATCATGAAGGAACATTTTATCATGTTTGGTGGACATGTAAAAAAGTGAAAACATATTGGGTACAAATACACACATGGATACCAAAGATTTTAAAAATGAATATTAAACTGAAACCAGAAATGTTTTTATTGGGTATAATGGACTTACAACTTGAGAAAGACTATGGAACATTATTACAATATATGATGATGGCAGCAAGAATAATCTATGCTCAAAAATGGAAAGAAGCAACAATACCAACTATAGAAGACTGGCTGTTGAAAATGTTGGACTTAGCAGAGATGGCAAAATTGACTTGTTTAATTAGAGAAAAAAATCTAACTTCATTCAAGAAAGACTGGAAACCTCTGGTGGACTTCTTGGGGAGGAGGGAAAGTGACTTAATAACTTTGGGTTTTGATTTCTGAATATTGGTAAGGTGATAGAATTTTTTTCTGTGAAAATAGAGGAAACTTAGATTGGATAAGGATTGGTAATGTTTGTCAGACAATGAGGCGGAAGCCAAATGTTGTTTGGAAAATTCAATTAAAAAATTTTTTTTAAAAAAGAAAAAAGAGCAGCAATAAAACAAAGCAAAAGTCACTCAGGAGCCATCAGCAGAAACAACAATACCAAGAACAGCAAATTTCAGTTGCAAAAGCACATCCAAAAAAGCATGGGTTTTTTTTAAACCTGCTTTCAGAAAGCAAGAACAGTGAATCTCAGTCTGGTTTCCCAAGATGGTGAATTCCACAGCCTGGATGCCACCACTGAGAAGGTCCTGTATCCCCACCAGCTGCATCTTAGATGGCTGTGGGGCATGGAGCAGGACTTTCCGTCATGTGCGAAGCAGATTTATGTGGGAGGAGGTGTTCCTTTAACAATAGTTTAATAGGCAAGAAATAATAAGCCAGGCTTTTTACTGCCTGGGGACAAACATTTTTACCTACTAATTGCTGCAGATGAAGCTACAGTTAAGACATAGCTGCAGAAGCAGGCTGAAATGTTGGCAACACTCCATCAGCTGAGTCTCTTCAAGGCCAACGTTGCCATCACTGTGATGGGAGAGAGGTGAAGTAAAGCCCAATGCCACAAACCACCTTCCCAATTTCTTATGTTCCACCGCATTTCTTTGTTTGTGCTACTATGCAGTTACTGTGAATATATTTTAAAGGGTACAAGGGAACCCTGAAATGGTTCCTGTAGACCTTGAACTGCAATGGTATGCGTGGACCAGCAACCACCAATAATAGCACAACAAACCAGAGCTGTTTTTACCTGCAATATAGATAGTCAGTAACAGAGTTGGGCTGCAATCCTATCCATGCACTTACCTAGGGCTAGGAGTAAGTACCATGGAACTCAATGGGACTTCCTTCTGAGTAGAGATATATAGGATTGTACCACTGGAAAATCCCAACATTTTACCATTATTGAACCTCCCAGGTTGCAAGTATGAAGGAGCAATTAATAATAAGGGACATAATCCAGTCAAAGATTTTGTGTTTTTAAATATATATATATATATATATATATATATAATATTTATACCCCACCTTTTTTCCTGCAAGGAACCCAAGGCGGCTTACATAATCCTCCTCCTCCTCCCCTCCATTTTATCCTCACAACAACCCTGTGAGGTAGGTTAGGCTGAGAGGCAGTGACTGGCCCAAAGTCACCCAGTGGGTTTCATGGCCAAGCGGGGACTAGAACCCGGATCTCCTGAGTCCCAGTCCAACACTCTCACCACTACGCCACACTGGCGTACAGACTCAGACATAAGCAGCAAAAGAACAAAGGGAAACTCCAGCATGGGGCCTTCCTTAAATGCAACACAGTGACCTACGGTAATTGACGAGCTGTGCTGATTTAGGACCAGCAATAAATTGGCCCAGCCGAGGTCAGCCTGTCACTGCAGACAACAGTGTTCTAACCTTTGTGCTTTGCCTTGTTACATCAGACCAGACAGATTCCTAGACTCTTGGCTGCTCCTTTGGACTATGCTTTTGGACACCCCCTGACTGGCCTTGATGCTTGATACAACTGGCTCCTGTGAACTGAACTCTGGAACGCCTTGTCCTCACCTCTGCTTTCTCCTTCTAAGTATACTGGAACGCTCGTGTAAGACTCTGGACTGACCTGGTTGCTCTCTTTGTTATTCCTCAAACTATCCAAGCCATGACCAGGCACTTGCAGGCCTGGGAGCAGGACACAGGTGTCTTTTGTTCCAGTGTCAACTCATTGAGGAAATTGGAATTATTTTTTTTACCAGAATTTCATTCTACTTATGCTAATGCACACTTGCGTAAATGCACTAGTGTGCATAAATTAGTAAATGCGAGTCCACAGGTTGAATTCATAGAAATCCAAACTCATTTGAATCCATTGTGGATTTCTCTTACGTCTCTAACATTGGTTAGAACTTGCTTGGCTGTCACCAATATAAAGGTAAACACGTCCTTATGTGTTATCCAGTCACTGTTAATCACTTGTAAGTCTGACTGTTTTCAATAAAGGAAGAATTTAGCCTGTGCTTAAATCTCTTTAACAGAACTCAAAAGTGACCGGGTCATGCTCAAGTGCCTGTGCAAAGTTTTACACCAATGAGATAGAGAGGGGGTGTAAGGCAGATACTAGAATGGGGAATTGGTAATGCTCACCACAGCTATTTTTATGGAAACAGGATCAGACCCTCAACTACAGCTTGCATTGATGCAGCATAGCAACCATAAACATGTGCATTACCTTGAAAACATGAGTACCAAGGCAGTGCAGGATTTAACCAGTTTCCTCAGTACATCAATCCGCTAGAGCTTTTGTTGGCTGGTGGGTGGGGCCAATATTAAAGGCAAAAACAGGAGGAGATCAGCATCCAATAACAATGCAAAAAAGGGGAGAGAGAACAAGTCCTCAGGATGCAAATTCTTTATGATTTGTTTTCAGGTGGAGGAGCCCCACACGTTTGGGCCTATGTTTTTTTTTTTTTAAGGCCTTCCTTGGGGGGCTGTAAATAACAAGTAAGCAGGGCCGGTTCTACCATTAGGCAAACTAGGCCGCTGCCTAGGGCGCAGGGCTACAGGCAGGGCCGGATTAAGATAGGGGCTATTGGAGCTGCAGCTCCAGGCCCCTACCAGAAAATAGGCCAACAATCAGGACCGGTGCAGGGCAGTTTGGCGCCCCAGGCGAAATAATATTTAGCGCCCCCGCCCCTCCAAAGCAGCCCTGCTCTGCAAAAAAAAAAACCCTGCGCTGCCACCACCAACCTACCTTCCCCCTGCCCTGGCTGCTGCTGCTGCTGCCGCCGCCACCGCCGAGGAGAAGGAAGTGACACGACGGGACCCCCGCGCTGTTTTTTGCCGGGGAAACCATGGCAACAGGGCTGTTTAAGCCCTGTTGCCCTGGTTCCTCCCGCCAAAACAATGCAGGCGGGGCTCCGGAAGCGACACGACGCAGAGGGCGCGGCGGCGGGAGGGAGGGAGGGTGGGGAGGCGGAGGCCTGGTGGGGCGGCGCAGCGGAGGCAGAGGCCTGGCGGGGGCGGCGCAGCGGCAGCGAAGAGGAGCGCAGCGTTTCTGCGCCCTCTTCAGCTGCGCGCCCTCCTCAGCACCAGGCCCATAATGCTCTTAATCCGGCCCTGGCTACAGGGGGCGCCAATCAGAAGCGCCGCGCTGCGAGGGCCGGAGTCCGCCAGTGTGTGTGTGACGGGGGGCGGCGGCAATAAAATGCACTACTGAGGCACTAACAAGGCGGCGGGACAGCGGGGAGTTGGGACAAACCGCTGTGCGTGCCCCCTACCACCCCAGCCCCCAGTGCCGCCTCCCTGGGCTCAGGGCTCCCTCCCCACACCTTTTGGAAAGGGCTGCCGGCTCAGCTGAAGAAAGCGTTGCTCTTGTACTCCAGGCAACTGGGGAAACTTCAGAAGAAAGATAAAGAGGAGGGGTGGGCGAAAAGGCACGGCGTTGGCGAGTCCTGGGCACTCTTTGGCAAGAGCAGTTCTGCCCCCCTGAGAACTAATGTTCCCAAGCGGTCTTCTTTGCTCTACTAAACTTCTGGATCCTCCCTTTTCTGCCTTCCCTTTCTTTCTTTTTTGCTGCTTTCCAAAGGGCATCGCCAAGCAGAGCAGATTTCAGGGACTGTCTTCAGGGATTTGCAAAGGAAATGGGAAAAGAAGAAGAGCTGAACCCTCAGAGCCCAGCAATAGACACAATGAAAACAGTTCAGGATATCTTCATCTCCTTCGTATCTCTCTCTCTCTCTCTCTCTCTCACACACACACACACACACACACACACACACACACACACACCATTGCACTTCCTGGTTCTGAAATGTCCCTCCAAGAAGCAATGAATAGCGGTTAAACGAATGAATTGTTTGCAGCACCCTGCAAGCTCCAGAAAAGAAAAAGAGCTGTGTGTGTGTATGTAGAGAGGAAGCCTGTTGCTTCTTGCAAAGTTTGCTAACAAGACTGCACAGCGCTCTTTGGTGCACAGGGCTGCAGCAACCTCTGTGCTACAACTCCCATCATCCCTAGGCTGTGCTGGCTAGGAATGATTTGGTTTGTACTAGTCCAACATATTCAGAGGGCACTGGTTTGGGGCAGGCTGCTGTAAGTAAATATTTTTTTATTTCATGCATGAAAACAGACCTTAGTCCCATTTTATTTCAATGGAACTCATTTCCATGTAAGTTGCTTGGGGTCCAGGTATGAGTATTCCAAATTCTATTGAAACTGTATGATTTCTCTCTGCTCCTGCTTTTATAGTTGATGTTAAAATTTGATCTCTTACAATAACAGTGCTTAAATCTAGATCCCTTTTAAAGTATTGTGTCATTTACCATTTAATCCCCTTCCTATATCCTCTTTATTTATGAGCTCAAGAATTTATCATTTCCACAGGTAGTTTCAGATTGAATGCTGGGATATAATTCACATCAACACAGGTTTATACATTGTTAGGAACTGAGGCCTCTGTGCTGTGTGACAGATGAGAAGTTGTAGGCTATGAGATACAAAGTGCTCTTATTAGGTCTGCTTTTGTTAGTAAAATATAAAGCCCATGAACCTGATGTGTGAAAATATTGTTCTAAAGCTCAAAACCTTGGAATCTTCCAAAGAGAGTGGTCTAATAGTGCATGTCACTTTTGTACAGCTGCTGACAGTTGGATAGAGTGAGAAGGCTAATCATTTCCCAGAGCTACCACTCTAATATCCACAGGGAACGCAAGAAGCTGCCTTATACCAATCAGACTATTTGTCCATCTAACCAGTATTGCCTACTCTGAATGGCAGCTGCTCTCCTGGATCTCAGGAAGGGGGTTTCCACATCACCTGATTCATTCTTTCCTTTCCTTTTTTCTTTTTCTTTACAGGATGTGCTAGGGGTTGAACCTGGCATTTCATGCATGCAACACATGGGCTCTACTACTGCTGACCTATCTCTTCTTCCAGGCATCTCCAGTTCTTATATAGGACTAAATGAATTCGCGCCAGCATTTCTCATGGTGTAAAATGCATACACTATACAGTAAGAGACATCACCTATTGCCTCTGTACTTTGCGTCTCTTTGTCTGCAAGCAAAGTACTCAAGGATGTGCTGGTGTAGCATAGTGGTTAAGAGCATGAGCCCTCTGTCAGAAATTATCAGTTCAATTCTCAGTCCACCTATGAACTCTCTGGGTGGTCTAGACAAACTACCAGTTTTTCATATGGTTGGCAACAGTAATACTGGCCTGGTTTTCAAGGTTGCTGTGTGATGATGACTGAGATAATATATGTGATGTGCTTAGAGAAGTTAGAGAAAAATGTAGAGGCAGCACCAGAGGAAGTGTGTAGGGCAAGCACTCCCCAGAGAAGGGGAGTGCTTGCCCCCCACATGTACATTGCTGGAGCCCCATAGTTATTTATTTGAGGAAAAGGCTCTTCTCATAATCACATGCTCTCTCTCCTCTCCCCCCACCCCCACTGAAATGCACTTTGACCCTTCTTTGCCTCCCTCCATATTTTTTCTGGTGCTTCAAGTGGAAAGATGTCATGCACTTGTTAAATATTATTGTAACTAAGAAGATTTGAATTAGGCTTCTGATTATTTGCAATCAAACATTTCTGTATATTCTCACACTTTAGCACTCCATCCTCTCTACTTCCACACTGTTGTACCCATGAGCCACGCCCCCCCTACATGAAGCGAGGGAGCACAGAGGGCAGAGGGTGTTGGGCTCCTCTCACCGGCCCACTCCTTTCTGTGTATAAATAAATAATAATTGACCCTTTTGGGTGGGCGGGGCAGTCATGTGTATAAATCTGGCTGGGTGACCGGCCAGATGGGCGATTAGCAGGGGGGGGGCGCTAAATATTTGATCTTGCCTAGGGCACCAAACTGCCTTGCACCGGCCCTGCAAGTAAGATATTTTATAAATTTGTGTAAGAAAACAAGTGTGCATGTTTGAAATAGAAAAACTTGACTCTCACCATTTTTAAGAAAAAGTTTTAAAACAATTTCTATATGTAAATAGTACAGAGTTATTAGTGTATAATGAGAACGCATTTCTATTATGTGTTGTCCCCACCATGTTTTACAATATGTATTTACTGTATGTATTTTAAATATTTACAGCCCACTGAGGAAGGCCTTTAAAAAAAAAAGCATAGGCCAAAACACGTCGGGCTCCTCCACCTGAAAACAAATCATAAAGAATTTGCATCCTGAGAACTTGTTCTCTCTCCCCTTTTTTTGCATTGGGGCCAATATTAACCATTCTAGGTAACCATGTTACTCAGTGAAACTGAGAGTTAAGTGCACACTTGTTCCTTTTTTGAAACTATTTTGTTAACGTTGAGAGACCCTATAATGCAGGGATAGGCAGCCTTTTGAGCCTGCGGGCACATTTAGAAAGTTGAGAAACTGTCCTGGACACAACCATAAAATGGCTACCGTGGGTGGGCATGGCTAGTCACAAAGGGCAAGTAACCTGCCCAGATGTATTCATGGGAAATTAAGATGGCAGCTGCTGGAGGCGCCCATTTGGCTTTGAAGCAATCCCAGCTGCCAGCAAGTAAACATAAACATATTTTTAAATAAAAATTGGGAGGACTAGGCTGTCTCGATGGGCACCAAGGAAGGTGTCTCAGGTGCATATTGGTGCCCATGGACACCACATTGCCTACCCCTGCTATAATGGGACATGTAATACAAAGTATCTGTCATGTTTCATTCTAAGACAGAGTGGTAACTTGTAAACTGCCAGTTCTCACGTTTACTTCAATATCTCAAAAAGGTGCCCAGCAGTACTGAGATTTCAGTAACAGATAATTTATTTTAAATTGATCCAATCAGTTAAAAGGCAGATGAATAATCAACTAAAAAACGAGTTACTGGTCCTCATGAATGCCAGATACCAAATCCCATAACCCAAAGAGATTACAAGGTGCCACCTAACGCATTCACTGGTGTAGAAGCAACTTTCCACAGGCCCACACAGAATAAGGTTGGCAGGGATGCCTTGCAAATTAACTGCTGCAGCTGTGAATTAATCATAGATTATTAATGGGGACTGGCCGACGTGAACATATTATGCCAGTGCTTTCTCATCTGCACTGGCTGCCAGTCTGTTTCCGGGCCTGATTCAAAGTACTGGTACTAACATTCAAAGCCTTAAACGGCTTGGGGCCAGGGTATCTGAAGGATCATCTCCTCCCATATCTACCTGCCCAGACACTAAGATCTGCATCAGCGGTCCTTCTCCAAGAGCCCCTGCCAAAGGAAGTGAGGCAGGTGGCTACCAGGAGGAGGGCCTTTTTGCTGTGGCACCCAGGTTATGGAATGAGCTCCCCAAAGAGGCTCGCCTGGCGCCTACATTGTACTCTTTTCCTGTGCCAGGTGAAGACCTTTCTATTCTCCCAGGCATTTTAATCATTTTAATCATCTTAATCATTTTAATCATCTTAATCATTTTAATCTTTTAGTTGTTTTTAACTCTGTTATTGTAACTGCTGCTGCTAGCTCTGCTGTTTGTTTTTAATCTGTGGTTTTAAATTTTGTATTTATTTTATATTGTATTTTCTGGTTTTAACTGTTGTAAACCGCCCAGAGAGCTTCGGCTAAAAAATACTGTGTGTGTGTGTGTGTGTGTGTGTGTGTGTGTGTTCTTCAAACACACACACAAATGGATTCTTATGAGAAAGGAAGTTAAAAAACCTCTGACAGAGACCACTTGGACTGTGTGATGCTGAATGCACTCATTGCTGTGGCTCAGAGTTGAGAAGGTTCTCTTCTGCACCTCCTGCTGCCGCTCAGCTTCTTTCAGTGTGTGTTCAGCTTTCTCTGAAGATGTCATGGCTGGGGAAATAGCATATGCAGATTTAAACATTCAGGAAATATCTTCATTTTCGAGGTTACCAGAGGCACGTCCTTGTCAAAACTCCAGTAAGTGTCTCACTTATTCATGTTTTGTATCTTTGTTGTGCAGGGTAACTGATTCATAGTGGGATCCTAGAACTGGAGTTTTCCAGATTGCTTTGCAGGCCTGCTAAATCTTCCTTTGCTAACAAATCTAGCCCTCTTTTAATTTACAAGGCAGATTATGAAGCGGGCACATGTTAGAGGTTTATAAAATATGAATGGTATGGAGAGAGCAGACAGTGATATTTTTCTCCCCCTCTCATAATATTAGAACTGGGAGTCACCCATGGAAATGAATTGATAGTAGATTCAGGACGAACGGAAGTACCTCTTCAAACAATTATGGAATGTGCAATTTATTTTATTTTAATTTTTTTATGGCAACCTTCAATATAACTATTCTCAGGACAGCTTACAACAATAAAACATGAATATTACAAAAAGATCAGAACACTTTGTAGAACTAGTGGCCAAAAAAATCTCATCACAGTTAAAAATTAAAGGTCTTGGAGAACAAGAAGGTCTTTACCTGGCACCAAAAAGGCAGCAAACTTTTTGAGGAGAGAGTTCCAGCAATGGGTGCCACCGCTGAGAAGGGCCTCTACACCAGGGGTTCTCAACCAGGAGGGAATCCCCACCCGGGGGGGGATTTTAGGGTTTCAGGGGCGGGGAATTGGGACCACAGACACAAACTGTTGGAATACTGATCTTTCTACAAATCACAATTCTACAGGTTGTACATAATCTACAGGACATCACACTTTATTGTATGGCACAGATTGTCAGACAATCTTGGAAAGGGGGGAATGACATTCTGGCATATGGTGAAAGGGGTGCATGGGGCAAAAAAGTTTGAGAACCACTGCTCTACACAGTTGTGATCCAACCCACTTCTGATGGTGGCAGCATCTGGAAGAGGTTCTTCCAATGCCTATCTTGGGCAGGCGGATAGGCATTACTTCAGGCATCCTGATCCCAAAACATATATGGCTTTAAAGGTAAGCAACAGCACTTTGACTTGTGCTCAGATACAGACAGGTAACCTGTGAAGGTGTTTAAAAATTGCTGGCATATGTTCCCATTGATCAGTCAAGAGATTTGGAACCATGTTCTGAACTAGCTAAGTTTCTGAACAGTCTTCAAAGACAACCCTACATCCAATGCATCCCATTAGTCTAATCCGGAGGCTATCAGAGTATGAAGAACTGGAGCCAGGCTATCTCTACCTAGGAAGGGCCACAGCTGGTGCACCTGTCTCAGGTGCTAAAAGGTGCTCTGAGCAACTAATGCCACTTGGGCCTGGATCTAGAAGCACCCCCCAGACTGTGTACCTGATCCTTTGCGGAGGGGGGGCATGGTGCATGGTGCAACCTCATCCAGAATAGATTGAACTCCACTTTCCAGGTTAGAGGAAGTACTTCTGCCTTGTCTGGATTGAGCTTCAGTTTATTCACCTTCATCTAGCCGATTACTGATTCCAGGAACTGGTTCAGCACATTGACTGCCTTACCTGAATCAGATGTAAAGGAGAAATAAGTCCCCTTCACGCGTTGCTTGCATGAAGAGGCACCCTTGGTAGAAAGGAGCTGCAGGGCTGCACCTCTGCCTTTGCCATCCATGCCTTAGCATTGACATCTGATCCAGGGAAGACCACATGCAGACAGAGCAAGTCTTTGCTTTTCTGCTATGTGGACAGCCCTTCAGGTATTTGAAGAGCGCTATTATGCCCTCCTGCAAACCAGCCTCCTCTTTTCCAGGCTAAGGATACCCATTTCCTTCAACTTTTCCTCATAAGACTTGTCTTCTACCATCCTTTGTTGCCTGCCTCCTCTGAACCTGTTCCAGAGTGTCTATATCCTTCTTAAAGTCTGGCACCCAGAACTAGACCCTGTACTTCAGATGATGCCTAACTAATGCAAAATAAAGTGGAACTATTGGTTCCCATAACTTGGAAAGCATCATTCTATTAATGCAGCCTAACATTGCATTCGCTTTTTTTTTTTTTTTTGCAGCCACATCACACTTGTGTTTAGCTTTCGACCAACTATAATCCCAAAATGTTTTTCACATGTACCATTGCCAAGCCCCATATCCCCCATCCTGTACTTGTGTATTTGAGAGGTGTGGGTTTTTTCTTTTTGCCTAAATGCACAACTTTGTATTTGTCTCTCTTGAATTTTATTTTGTTAGTTTCAGCCCTGTTTTTCATTTTGTCAAGATCATTTGTGTGGAGAAAAGAGCCTCTGGGGGTTCCTACACACACACTCACACACACACACACACACACACACACACCTCCTCATGTGTAAACCAGGTGGTCCCGGCTGGAGGCTGGGAGGAGGCGAAATGTGCATAAAGTATCTGATAAAGCATGGCGCCTGAAAGTCCTGAAAAGCTGGTCTAGTCTACAGTGACCCGGCTTTCATATGCAAATATGGTTCAGGCCCGGTAAGTCATGAGTCATCCCTCCCCTGCCTGGCCAGGTGAAGTTCATCCTGGTTGGCTAGAGGCAGCAGAGCTACAGAAAGGAGGAGGGGAGGGGGAAAGGTATATTGCCAAGGTTGCTGTGAATCATGGCAGCAAGCTACGCAGAGGTCCAAGCCTTCGGGCTGGCCTCAGGATCCGGCCCCAGGTGGCTCCTGGTGAAATTAGCTGAATGAGGGCTGTGGCGAAGGCAAGCCTGGAGGAGGGCTACCCATCTCAGACCTTAGGGTGGGTGTGGTAGTCTCCTCGGGTGGCAGGGCTGTGCTGAAACCAACCCTGAAGGGAACCGGCCCCCAGGTAACTAGTGTGTGCCTGAGAGATATAAAGAATCAGCTTTTATTGTTTTGTAGCTCTACTGGGTATGTACCAAAGTGTCTCTCTATTTTTGTGTCCTTCCCTCATTTCCCAATTTTTGTTGGTTTTTACCCCACATGGTGTTTGTGGTTGCTCTGCTTGGTTCAGCTCTAAATCCAGGGTATAGACAAAGGCAAGTCCCTGAACAGAGATTCAAGTAGGATTGCAGAGCTGAGGCTGGCAGTCTGGCACCTTGAGATCTCTGGGGGTCTTGGGTCTTTTGGGTAGGTAAGGGTGGGTTGTGGCGGGTCAGCCAGCCCCCCTTCTCCTTCACAATTTGGAATGTTGTCCCTGTTTTCTGATGTGTTAGCTATCCCTCCAAGTTTTGTGTAATCTGCACATTTGATGGCGTTTCTCATCTAACTCACTGATAAAAATGCTGAAGAGTACAGGGCCCAGTACAGAGCCCTGAAGCACCCCACTCAAAACCTCCCTCTAGTTCAGGGCTCTCCAACCTTGGGTCCTCAGATGTTGCTGGACTACAGCTCCCAGAATCCCTTGCCATTAGCCATGCTGGCTGGGTATGCTGGGAGCTGTAGGCCAGCAACATTTGGGGACCCAAGGTTGGAGAGCCCTACTCTAGTTTGATGAGCACCTGTTGACTAGCACTCCGAGTATAGTTTTCCAATGAACTGTGAATCCACTTGACAATTCTATCATTTAACCTGCATTTAAGAAGTTTGCTGACCAAACTACCATGGGGGATTTTGTCAAGTGTTTTGCTGAGATCAAGATAAATTACATCCACAGCATTCCCACAATCCTCTAAACTAGTAATCCAATAAAAAAAGAGAGACATTCACCTGGAAGGATTTATTATTGACAAATCCATGCTGGCTCCTACTAATCACCACATTGTTATGAAGATGCTTTCAAATGGACCTCTTTATAACCTGCTCTAGGATCTTCACCAGTATCAGAGTCAGACTGACCAGGGATTCCTGGGAACTATAGTGCTATTAAGAGGTAGGGGACCTCTATCAGATCATTCTTAGCATCCTTGCCAAACTACAATTCCTGTGATTCTTTGGGGAAAGCCCAATGATAGTTAAACTGATATAAACTCAATATAAGTGTGTAGTGTAGTTATTTATTTATTTAATACATTTTTATACCGCCCAATAGCAGAAGCTCTCTGGGCGGTTTACAACAGTTAAAAACCATAGTTATGATCACAATCTCCCTTCCAGAGGGCTATCCAAGCCACATCTATTCATCAACTTGAGTTGTCTAGACTTACTGGCTACAGTTCACTTACTTTTAAGAGTGGAGGGTTTTTACTTTTACAAATTGTTACTGGGAACAAATATAAAACAAACCTCTCCAATCTGTAATGCAATGGTGCTGACTGTATTTATTTATTTATAATATAATTATTGATTTCTAATACTTCTATACCACTTAATATAATAAAATCTCTAAGCAATTCACACTAAAATGCACATATAATACAATATATGTGTATGTTGTATTATACACCCACCCTCCTCTGTGTGCCGCCTCCAGGGGAGGTTCGGAAGGCAGCAATGAGGGAGAGGGCCTTCTCAGTGGTGCCCCCCCCCCCAATTATGGAATGATCTCACTGATGAGGCCCACTTCAAGCCAACATTGTTATCTTTTTGGCACCAGGTTAAGACCTTCCTCTTCTCTCAGTCATTTGGCAGCATACAATGAGGTTTTAATCAGGTCTTGAATTTTTCTTGTTGATAATTCAAAATTGTTTTTAGATATATGTGTGTGTGTGTGTCTGTGTTGTATGTTTATACGTTCGTATGTATATGGTTTTTATAATGTATTTTAGGGTGCAATCTATGCCCCTCTGACTTCTGAAGGGGCATAGAAATTCCCTTATATGGCACAGTGCCCTCGTAACTCCCTTACGAGGGCACCGCGTGGTGGAGTGCCCACCCACCCCCACCTCATAGCTGGCGTGGTTTCCTCTGTGATGGAAGAGAAGTGAGCATGGAAGACTGTGCTCAGTTCTCCGTTGGGGGGGCATTCCTGGGGCAGGGAGGGAAGGGGCGAGGTGCCGCTGACTTAGAAGAATCCAGGCAGCACCTCAGCCTCCCCCCACTCAGGAGGAGGGGAGAAACATCTAGATGGTTGAAATTGGCTGTCTACATGTTTTCCAGGGTAGAAAGAGCATGGATTGTATCCTATCCTCCATGCTCCTCTCACCCTGGATAGGATGCCCACAAAAAAAATCCTCCAAGTTCGGGTTTGGAGAGTTGTGGGCAGCCTCATTGGATTGCACTGCCCAGGGTTTTGATCTTTATAAATTGCCCAAACAGCTTTGCCTATGGGGCAGTATAGAAATCTGATACATGAAACAAAATGAAAGATAAAAGCAATGTAAAATAATAAATTATTGAAACCATTACAGCAAAACCAACAATAAAACAGCAATGCCATAATCCATTACAAGTCAGGGAAAGCCTGTGTAAATAAATATGTTTGCAAGAGGCACTTGAAGCTTGCCACAGTTTCTGCCTCCTGCCTGGGCCACACATGGTTCTTAAGTTTGCTGCCTTGTGTCCAGTTTTCCTTTCTCTTTTATTTTATTCATTTTATTTTATTATTACATTTATATCCTGCCTTTCCCCCTCTTGCAAGGAACCCCTTGGTCCCCGAAACCTGTCAGAATGCTCCCTTGAACACATTCGGTTCTCCTGCATATTTGGCTATGGCCGCATCCTCACAACATTTTAATGAAACATTTCTGTGTTTGAATCTGAGGAAGTCTCTCACCCAAATCCAGCTTAAAGACCCAGCAGAATAAGATGGCTTACATTTCTCTGGTTCCATCTCTCAATTCTTTTCCGCTTTGTGCTCAGAGGAAAATGTAAGTCCGGTTCACTGCTCAAAAGTTGCATTTGTATTTTACATACGTCTGAATTTGTGCTAAATCAGCCTTCCCCAACCTGGTGCCGTTCAGAGCGGGCTGGGGGATTATGGAAGTAGTCCAACACATCTAGAGGGTGACAGGTTGAGGGAAGCTGTACTGA
Source organism: Shinisaurus crocodilurus (assembly GCA_021292165.1). Taxonomy (NCBI): domain Eukaryota; kingdom Metazoa; phylum Chordata; class Lepidosauria; order Squamata; family Shinisauridae; genus Shinisaurus; species Shinisaurus crocodilurus. The sequence continues at coordinate 5,520,718 of CM037882.1, read as the reverse complement.
CCTTTACATGCCAGAAACTTATTTATTCAGTTAAAATTAGGTTTTTCAGAACTTCCTGTGTAACATATCATTTCCTTGGGCGTGTGCCTGCAAAGGGACACAAACAGTACTGTACTCTCTCCACCCACTCAGAGGTGATAACAGAATTGTGTGCATAGATGCAGTGCCTGTTAATGTGCCTCCATTTGTTGCATTGATGATTTACACTGCTTATTATGATACATTTGGATCTGGTCATCCTTCTACAGTTAGGGCCAGATCACTACATTAACAGTGGAACAGCATTTTAATTACAGTTTTAACTCTGGTTTCTTTTAAGCCCATTACGTTCAACCCCTTCCAGTTCCACTTTTTTCTGTGGTCCACAGCAAGCTCTCTTCTCTCTTTGTACGTACCATCACAGCTCTCTCTGAGCCCCTCTCTCTATAAACCCTCCTTCCTTTTCTATCTCTACTGCAATGAGTGATCTCTCTCAACGACATAGCTCATGGGCTATACTCTCTACCGCCATAGGTCTGTATTCCATCCCCCTATTTTCCTCTGTAACCCATAGAAGTCTCCTCTCCCTCTGCCGTACAGTGTCTCCTTGTGTCCCCATCTCTGGTTCTTTCCACACAAAAGCCCACTTCACACATTACTCATGTGAAGGGAGCATCACTTGATTACTGGGGAGTGGGTCCTTGCTCCTGGCCTTTCCCACAGCATCAACATGCTGCCCGGCCCCACCTCCAGACATCCATGCATTCGTGTGGTTGTTGAGGTGGGGCCAGAAGCATGGTCCCACTCACCAGTGATCGCATGTTGCCCCTTGCATATGAGTAACATGTGAAGGGGGCTTAGATGTTTAGTCTGGAACAACCATCATTCTTCATTCACTCACTCTTTGCAGAGGCTCCAGAAGGCATTGCCAGCATGTTGCGGACCAGTGGTTACTGTGTTGTCCTTCTGTTTGTTTGTTTTTCACACATGATTTGTGGTGATATTTTTTTTTTCATGTAAAACACAATTGCAGCATAGCCTGTCCAGTGTCCTCTGGCAACGTGCTATGGAGGCTTTTCAGTGCTACTGTGCTATTAATTAGAAGGTTCTTCCTCTGGAAGGAATAGCTTTCTTTGCCTAAAATTGCTTCCTGCTCAGTGTGGCAAGTATTACTGCTGAATAACTGATGTCTTTTCTCTTAAACTGCTCCATAATCAGTCAGTTTCTGTTCCCTGCTGCAGTGTGGTGGTGATGATGTTTAACTTCCCTTTTCTTTTATAGTGAAATAGTGTCATCTCACAATAGAAAAAAGGAGAAAATGTAATAATAATTAGAGGAACTGAGTACTTAAAGCTCTTCCTCTGAGGAACAGGAATATGCAAATTATGGGACAATTCATGAGTAATTCATCAGTAATGCTGTGTTGCCTCAAACAGGAAAATATTAGAATCAAAAGCCACAAGGAAGAAACTTCTAATTAATGCTGCAGGGGATCTTTGCTGAATGGGCCTTATTTCCGGGAAGATATTACAGAAGGATCTTGGCCATGGGGCTAGGCATTGTCAGTATACAGTGCAATATTAAATGCCATGTGGAACCACTGTTTTGATTCTGGTTCCAGTTGATTGTATAAAAGAAATGCCTGAGCAGCATGAAAGGGTCCTAGTGTAGAAACAACCTCTGTTACTCCCTTTTCTCATTTCCCCCACCCTATAGTTCTCTCTGCAATCCATAGGACACATCTCTTTCTACATCAGAGAAAGTATGCCTATGTACACCAGTTGCTGGGGAATATGGGCAGAAGGGTGCTGCCACATTCGTGTCCTGCTTGTGGGATCCTGTGGGCAGCTGATTGGCCACTGTGTGAACAGAATGCTGGACTAGATGGACCCTTGGTTTGATCCAGCATGGCTCTTCTTATGTTCTTATCGTATAGTGCTGTTTCTCTGCACTCCTATGTGTTACTCCATCCAACTCTCAGTCCCCCCCCCTTCTTCATTCTGTCCTGCTTTTTGTTAGATTTTTGTTTTTATGTTTTGTCCCTCTCCTCCTTCATCTTTACTCTTCTTTGCTGAAAGCTGAATTCAGTTGCAACAGCCTAAAGTTTTCACTCTGTAAGCTAGTCTTTTTCAGCCAGGCTGCTGTGGAACCTTTGGGTTCCATCATAAGCATCTCCTGGGGATTTTGTGAAATTCTGTAATTCATTCATTCATTACATTTCTATAATACTCAATAGCCAAAGCTCTCTGGGTGGTTTACAAAGATTAAAAAAACTTTAAAATACAATATTGTACATAATATGAAAATCAGGTACGGTATGTACATATATCTAAATAGATTTAACAAAGCAATAAGAAATCCCAGGGTGCAAATAAAAACCTTACCATATGCTGCCAAATGCCTGAGAGTAGGAGAAGGTCTTAACCTGGTGCTAGAAAGATAACAATGTTGGCACCAGGCAGATCTCAATGGGGAGATGGTTCCATAATTGGGGGGGCACCTCTCCCTTGTTGCCACCCTCCGAGCCTCCCTCAGAGAAGGCACCTGGATTGTTAAATAAATTACTTGTTGCCAATTTTACTTTGGTGTGTGTGAGTGTGTGTGTGTGTGTGTGCGTGCACTTTTGTAATTGTTATGGTTACACAGGATATCACAACATGTTCCAGAGGTTCCTCAGCAAAAAAAAAAAAAAAAGGTTGAAAACCACCGCCCTAAGTAATTCGCCTGGTGAAGAAGTTTCTGACATGGCAGAGAGGGGTATGCACTGTTGCTTGCAACAGTCTGCAACTCTCCATTACACGCCTCTGAATCTAGGGAAGAGGAGGATCAGTGCAAACAAAAGATATGTGCAGATTCCCTTAATGTCAGGGGTCATCAGCATGTGGAGGGCGAGTGGGATCAGGCCAATGGCTCCTGAGCACACAATGACTGGGGCTTCTGAATAGAGCCTAAATGTATAGAAGTTGTACATCCGCATCATCCGCACGGGGCTGATGCAGAACTTAGGAACATAAGAAGCAGCCTTTTACTGAGTCCATTGGTCCATCTGGCCCAGTATTGTTGACTGCTGGCAGTGGCTTTCCAGGGTTTCAGACAGTAGTTTTTCCTGCCCTACCTGGTGATGCCGGGGATCGAACCTGGGACCTTGTGCTCCAGTGACAGTAATGAGAGAAAAGGTGGTGTGCAGAAGATTGTTGACTTAAGGAGTGGAAATGATGATTTCATAGATTCATAGATCATAGAGTTGGAAGGGGCCTAGAAGGCCATCGAGTCCAACCCCCTGCTCAATGCAGGAAACTAGAGGAGGGGTCTCCCATCCAAGTAATAACCAGCCCTGACCCTGCTTAGCTTTCCACACTCAGACAAGCTGAGCCAGCATGAGCCACAGGCCTGGGTGATTTCCTGGGTGATCTTTCTGTACGTGATCACACTGTAGCCAGTGCGGCGTAGTGGTGAGAGTGTTGGACTGGGACTCGGGAGATCTGGGTTCTAGTCCCCGCTCGGCCATGAAACTCACTGGGTGACTTTGGGCCAGTCACTGACTCTCAGCCTAACCTACCTCACAGCGTTGTTGTGAGGATAAAATGGAGAGGAGGAGGAGGACTATGTAAGACGCCTTGGGTTCCTTGCAGGAAAAAAGGCGGGGTATAAATATAATAAATAAAAATTTTAAAAAAACATCCCAGAAAGGCTCCTTCTATTAATCCTGCTGCTACTTCCCTGTTAGAACTCATAGACTGGTCTGAAAATGTATATGAACCTCCTTTGACATGCAGACTGTCGATATCAGAAGTTAAGAAGTTCATTAATGAACCTATGCAAGTTCCAAAGTGGCCCTGTCATGCTCAGTCTGTAGAAAGAATGGTCAAACAAGTCACAGAGACAGCAGGCAAAGTATATACAGCTGAGAAACGTGAGGGATATATAAGAGGTCAAGAAGCAAGTTGGCAGTTGATGTCTAAGAATGAATCAAAACAAGACTTAATGAAACTTATTGCATAATTTTTAAAGGGGTGTTATTATATTTTGTTGTTCTTTGTTTAGAAAGATATGTTTTATGGCAACTATGTTTTACACAACAAAAAATGAATGCTTCTTAGCATTATACACTGTTTTCCGAGAGCAGTGAATACGGTATGTGTTTTGTTCAAGTGCCAATTTACCGAGCTAAATGTTGTCCAATCAAAAAAATAATAGCAGATTTTAATTCCTGACATCAAAAGACATATTTTTAGATCCCCTATTTCACAAATGTGTGAAAAATAATTTTTAACCCTCTAAATGACACGCCCTACTCCTGCATGCAAAGCAGGTACTTCACCAGTGAGCTAAGGCCCCTCCCTTGTCCTACTTTTGATGGGCCTCCTATGTTATCAAAGAGGTGTGAAAGGGCCACAAATGCTGAGTATTTGGATTGGAATATCCCAGGGGCAATCACCCCAGGACTCGACTTGTGAGTCGGACTGAGTCCCCCCTCTGACTCGAGTCCCACTCGAGTCCCAATATTTTTAATGGGACTCGAGACTCGACTCGGGACTCGAGACCAAGGACTCTTCAACATCCCTGGGCTGTGCCAGAAGGAGTGGAGAGGAGCGCGATCGCCGGTGAAGAGCACATGGAAGTGAGGTGCGCCGCTGCTCAGCCACTATGGACGGCTACCAGGAGCGCAGCCTGCCTGGTCTCTTCTTAACCAGTTCCACAGTTTGAATTGTCCAAGACAAAGGCCTCTGCCTGCCTGCCTGCCTGCCTGCCTGGGGTTCCCTGCCTCCTCTGCCTGCCTGGTTATTTTGGGTTTGTCTGCCTGGTCTGTTCTTGCCAAAATCAGTTGCAGAGTTTTGAAATAAAAAGGCACACTTGTTCCTAGAATTTATTTAAGCCACACATCTGAAGTAGCCTTATTTTGTTGGGAAAAAACCCATTGATTTTAATAGGGACTCGTGGAGTCAGCTTTGGGAGTGACTCGTGACTCGTGAGTCACCATTTTGGACCAAGGACTTGAACTCGAGACTCAGGTCCAAAGACTCGTGACTCGACTCGTGACTCGAGACCAAGGACTCTTCAACATCCCTGCCCAGGGGTCACAAATAGGGAAGGAGGAGTACCTAATCTGCCCACAAGCTTTATGTTGGGCAGGCCCGATTGAGGTGCAACAAATGAAGCAGGGAAATTTAGCAAAGCCTGGTGGCTCTTCAATAGAACCATCAACAAACGTTGGCAGGGATGCCAAAGCCTGGTGGCTAGAGCTGATGGGAGTTGCAGTCTACCAACATCTGTAGAGGGCCATAAGTTGCCCCCCCCCCAGTCTATGTGAAGTAGTGTTTAGGCCCCACACATCCTCAAGCCACTTGTGTGTGTCTGGCTTTTATTTATTTATTTATCTATTTATTTATTTTTATACCCCACCTTTTTTCCTGCAAGGAACCCAAGGCGGCTTACATAATCCTCCTCCTCCCTCCCTCCATTTTATCCTCACAACAACCCTGTGAGGTAGGTTAGGCTGAGAGGCAGTGACTGGCCCAAGGTCACCCAGTGAGTTTCATGGCTGAGCGGGGACTAGAACCCAGATCTCCTGAGTCCCAGTCCAACACTCTCACCACTACGCCGCACTGGCTCTCTTTCCAAGTGGTTTATAAGCCAATGGTCCTGCTCTTGTTATTAGTACGTTTAAAACATTAATATTATTTTCTTTTACCACCTTCTCCTGCTACCTTTTGGGGAAAGTGTAGTTAGCAGGGCACAGCAAAGATGAGATAAAGCAAAACAGACCTGATGAACAGCAGCCAGTAAATGCCATCATTTAACAGATCTTGCTTCATATAGACATACTACTTACCCCTCATTATTGGTCAGCTGCAACCCTTTTGTTTCATTTCATTTCATAGTCTAATAGAGTTGGAAGGAGCCTACAAGGCTATCGAGTCCAACCCCCTGCTCAATGCAGGAAACTAGAGGAGGGGTCTCCCATCCAAGTAATAACCAGGCCTGACCCTGCTTAGCTTTCCACGCTCAGACAAGCTGAGCCAGCGTGAGCGTCTCTGTGCACTCCCACCTTTGGGATCTGTGTCTGCACAGAGCAGCATTTTGGCAGCTTATCCTGCTCAGTCAGCATAGCCTGCCCCTGAGCACAGAAGCCCTTTCCCCTACAAGGCTCAGGGCAGGGGCAAGGCTTCCTCCCCAATTTCTTTTCAACTGTCACCTGAACTGCACAACAGGGAACTCTCTTTGGAGCCTCAGAAATATTTCTCCTCATAATTACTCCTTGAAATATATTTTACCTCAGATTTTACCAAGTTTCATCTCTCTGTGATTTTTAAGAACTTCATCGTACAAAAAAGAATGGCTTAAATGTACATAACAAGTTTTATTTCTATTTCTTTATGAAGACAGGCCTGTGGCTTACACTGGCTCAGCTTGTTTGAGTGTGGAAAGCTAAGCAGGGTCAGGCGTGGTTATTACTTGGATGGGAGACCCCTCCTCTAGTTTCCTGCATTGAGCAGGGGGTTGGACTCGATGGCCTTGTAGGCCCCTTCCAACTCTATGATCTATGAAATCTATGTTCAACTTAATGTTACGGTGATGGCTTAGGCCTATACTTAGAAGGGAGAATTGTGGATACTTATTATTATTATTATTATTATTATTATTATTATTATTATTAATTCATTATTATTATTCTATCTTAGGATGCTACCAGATGAAGCTTTTATTGTCCAATCATCCTGCCTCACTCATTGAATTTTATGTGGGATCCAGATGTTATCATCTTCCATTTGTAACCCTCCTGTGTTTTCACACCACTCTGTCCATCTTTTCCTCTTGCTACAGAAAATCTGTTAAGGAGAGAAAGATGCAATAGCTGCATAATTCCTTTTGATTGGAAGCGCTAGGAGCCATCCCTTAGTATTAAAGGAGATACTTTACTCAGACAAAAAAGCCATAGGCATGAATTAAAAATGTCACAACAGCAACCAATTTCTTCCTACATTATATGTTCCTGGAATCTTACCAATCATTCATTCTTACAGGCCTGCGTGAGTGCATACAGTGGCATCAGACTGCTCTTGGAGTCGCCTGTGCTGTGATTCTTCTCCTCACTGTAGCTGTAATAACACTGATGATTTTGGGTGAGTAACTCAGTGTTTAATATTAGTTTCTCCAAGTGTATAAATTTTATATGTGCAAAGCAATCCTATGCACATCTAGTCAGAAGTAAGTCCTATTGAATTGAATCAAGTGGGACTTATTCACAGGTACGTGTGCAATGAATTGGAACCTAACAGTGCAATCCTATAAATGCCTACTCATGAGTAAGTAACATCACATTCAATTAGGCTTACCCCCAGGTAATTGAGTATATAGGATTGCATCTTGAGTGTATGAATACAGGTGAAGTTACTGAGCACAATCCAGCAAAAGTTAGTCATTATGGCAAGAGATTCAGACAAACCAAAGGAGGGAAGGCACCAATAACAAGGGAAAATGGGGGGAGAGCATATATTGGGTGCACAAAAATGAAGATTTTATTGGCCCAATGTGTTCCAAAATATAGTTCTTCTTCAGGGCCACTACAAGAACAAACTTTTTATATAATACAAGGCTGTCAAAACAATTATACAATAGATACAGAAGGATGAAACTAGTATCATGAAAATATCATTAAAAAGGTAAAGGATAACAAATATCTTTAAACATTTGAAACACTTACATAGATATTAAAATATTCCAATTATCACCAATAACAAAATAGATGTTTTAAAAAATTGCCTCATGCTGATAGAATGAAATACTGACTTTAAAAACCATACCACAGTGATGAGCATTTGCATATTTGTAGTATCTATATAAGTGTTATGAAAAAATTTACATTTATTTGTTGTCCATTTTCTTTTTAAATGATATTTTAATTATATTAGTTTCACCTGCACTTGATTATCTGCAGGGAGCCAGTAAAACTGTAAATTAAAAATTAAAAGTGCACCTAAACATGTGTAGAGCACTTTTTTATTCTTTTTTTTTTTACACCACTGAAAACAAACAAAAATTCAGGATTAAGAAGAACCTACAGCAAATGACATGGCTTTCCAACCTGTGGACTGGACCATTTATAGATAGGGCTATTTTAGCATACATGGCACTAAAAAAAAATGGGGAAAAGGTTTGTGTACGTGGAAGAAATGCAACTGAATGCTCAGATAATCCATATTCTGTATCAAGAAAAGCTGACTTCCGTGACCTGAATAAATTATGCAAATATGTATTTCTCTTACTTTGCACAATCTCCATTTGTACTAGTTAGCCCCATATTCCATTTCTGTATTTAGAAATTAAAATAACGATGCATCTTGATAGCTATGCTGTGATCTCAGCCTCTTGATGTCCTGCTTATTTTGCCCCATAGACACTGAATGGCAGGAATGCCCATCATTTGCCAGGTTAAAAGGTGCCAAGCCTACATATGTCCCACACCACCATACCTATGCTTTTCCGGGGGAAACATAATATACTTTACTTTCTCTTGATCCCAATTATCCTTAATATCTCTTGATTCTAGATCTGTTATACAGGTTTGAACAGTAATTGTCATTTATTAACACTGATGTGGGGGTTTAAAGTTTTACAGGCTAACAAAACATCCAATGTCACCAATGGAACCAGTTGCCTTCCTTTTCCTGAATTCCACTTGCAGCTGAAACACTTTCTGTGCAACTCTCCAAACAGGACAGCAGGTAACTCATGCATGACTCATGTGTTGCTTTGCACATGCGTGCATGTGTACCACCATGATCTGGCTGTCAGCCAGTTAGATCTGCATGAACTGCTTTCTGAATTTTGCTTTTACAAATCTTTAGGGCACAATTCTAAAACTGTGTAATTTTGCTTTTACAAAACACGAAGGCACAATTTTTAAATGCAAACTTCAGAGATGCATTGTCTTCCTCCCCCCAGCAGGGCCAGTGAAGCTATTTTGCTATCAAACAAAAAGTAATTTTGCTGCCCCCCCACTTCTTGCATGAAAGGATGGGGAGATCACTGGTGTTTCTTCCTTAATGATTTTCTCTATTGCACATACTTCCTTTTGGTTCATACCACTGAAGTGAAGAGAGCCTAAGAAACATGCAGGCTCAAGCATGAATAACCTGTGGGACCCTGGGGAGGAGCAGGATAGCTGGGTGCCACTGGGAGGTTCCCATAAGCCTCACGTTCTAAGTAATGGCCAGTGTGCTTCAGGGTGTGCATGGAAAGGGCCAACCAGTGGCAGAGACAGCTTGCTCCTTTGGCCCCTCACATACCTCCATGCCAATGCACTACTGCATGGCAGCTTCCAGAACAGTGGCTGTATTAGACTGTGGCAGCAAAAACAGCAAAGATTCTTGTGGCTAATACATTTAGTCTGGCATAAGCTTTAGTGGACTAGCATCCACTTCATTGGCTGAGGTGGCCACTGTCCCTGAAAACTTAAGCCAGAAAAAATTGTTAGTCTTTGAGGTGCCACAACTCTTTGTTCTTTTTAATGTAAGACAGATTATCTCCTTGTAATAGATGGAACTCACTCCTCCATGGAGAGCTTGAACTTCCACTGTGGCTATAAAAGAACTAACTGGAAGCCTCCGCTCTGGTTGCATCTGAAAATAATAATCTCTCAAGTTGGTTAGCATGTGGATGTGAGAGAGCACCTGGAACTCCACCTATGTTACTCAGGGGTGGGGTATCATATGCATACAGCTCCTTTTTGCAATGGGACAGCTTATTTCTTGTAATAAACACTCAAGATTTGCCAATGAGGAAGAAAATAAAAAACATACATGTATGTATTTGCACGTGTAAGAGGAGATGAAGAGTCGAGACACAGAAATATGGTATCAAATCAGGGCCACATTTACGTATTAATATCAAAGATCTGTGAAGGGAGGAGTGCAGGTATTAAGTAAAACCGGCCAGCAGCCAGTGGAGCATATCTGGGCAAAAACATCCAAACCGGAGTGGCAGCACTGTCTCTCACCATTCCCAAGTTCTACACCACTTGATGCTGGAGGGCCTTCCTAGTGTGACCTCCACATGGCGCTGCAAAACAACCAATGTGGGTAAGAAGGGTTGACCCCAAAGGCGGTCTCTACCTCCCACAGACTGAGCTGCACAACTCAGCAATGGGTTGTCGCCAGTCACCTAAAAGGTGCCATTGGGTGCTCACCAAAACCCTAACCCCACTGCTTATTCCCACACTTCCCGCAAATGCGACCGAATCAAATAAATAACCCAAAATAAAAAACCCTACCCTGACTCAGAGTGTAGAGTAGGCGAAACATGCCCATTGCCCCCAGCCAATCAAGGCAATAGACCAAAATTCCTACTCTGCCCCCGAACAGGCGACCAGAGGAGCCTTCACTGTTAACAGGAAGGGAGGGAGCTGCAAACGAAAGAGGCTGAGGGCGGAGGCAACCAGGTCTAATTAACAACCCTAGTGCTCCACCCCTTTAAGCCTCATTGGAGGGTGAGATCACCTGATAGTGGTCTCACTCTCCATCCCTCCCCCATGCACAAAATTCTCCCCACCCACAGCTAAGCGTGGTTGGGGGAAGAGAAATTCTGATTTTGGTTTCCTTCTCTTCCCATTTCTTCCTCTAGAGTACACCGAGGACTGCAAATTATGCCCCGAAGACTGGATATTGCACAAAGATAGTTGCTATTGGATATCTCAGGAAAGAAAAAGCTGGACCCAGAGCCAAGATGACTGCAGAGCAAAGAACTCCACGCTGCTTGTGATTCAGAACAAGGAGGAGATGGTAAAAATAAAACTCATGAGAGGTGTCTAGCAAAACAGGCATCTGATATTAACAACAACCAGAAGAGACTTTAGGTCTAGCTCCCATAAAAATAACAGCAAGGGAGATCAGTGTATGGAAGCATATTTATCCATGTGCAGCAGATGCAGGGATAGATGTGGTCCTGGGTCATGTTTACATCATGCTGCTCTTCCAGTCCCCACTGAAGTGTCCGGGTACATCTGCATATCCAAGCTCCACTAGTTGTTATGTGCAATTAGTTGAGCACAACAAGAACTGAATGGACACCTTGATGAAGATTAATGATTATGTGTAGTCACCATTTAAGGAGGGTGGGATGGTGCAGTCCCTAATCCCTCCCATGTATTTCAGTCCACATGTGATTATTCCTCAGCCGCACATCCATCTCTGGTTAATGACAATAATACTTAACATTGGTACAGAACATTCTGTTTTTCAGGGAGCCCTAAATGCATTGTCAAGTTGAAACTTCGACAATAACCCTGCAAGGTCAGTCAGTATTATCATCTCCCATGTTGCCAATGGGAGGACTGAAAGTGAGAGGGTAGTTTGCCTAGGCCACCTAGAGTCTTCATGGCAAAGTGAGATTCAAACACGGGACTTCATGATTTGTAGTTCAGTTTCATAGCCACTACAGTGAGGTACAAAAATAATCACAACTGCTATTCTTTCTGCAATTTAATCTTGAATTAATCCAAGAGCAGGCCCTTGAACCTTCCTATGAATCCTGTCTTGGTCTCAAAGCATCTTTGCCCAACCCCTCTAGAACCTGAAGTGCCTCCCTTGCTTACTGGTAAACACACTGGGTTCACACAACAGGATAAGCAATCGTTTGCTTGTCGTGTCATCCGAACCCAGTCGTGGTGAGTCATAATGGTTTGTTTTTGACTGTGGAAACCATGATAAGAAACAACAGTTTGTTGTAGGGTTTGTTGTTACCATGATAGTTTCTTGTGTTGTCTGAACCAAGGAGAGCTGTTTTATCATTGGTGGTTCAATAATTCTACATAGCAGCATGAGAAGAGTGGCAAAACAAGCAGCTGCTCCAGTCATCTGATCTCTATTTCCCATGTCTGCCTAGCAACACACAGGTTGCTGCTTGCTTCTCTTTTAATTGTAGGAGGCTTTTCACTTTTACAATCAGAATTCCAAAAACTGTATTTTTCTTTCAAAAATAAAGTATGCTTTTAATAGAAGAAGAGCAGATTACAATTGGAGAACTTTACAAGTATGTGGTGGGGGGGAGGGGAGGTGGCAGTTGGGTAGTAAGCAGAGGGCTGGAAAAATGAAGCCAAGGCTAAACTCCAGCTGCAGGAGCAAGAAAAGCTTTGGGGTAGGGAAGGTGTGGAAAAGATCTAGTTCAGACTTGCTACACAGGTGGGAGGCAGGATAGATGGGAGAACTGCTAGAGATAGCTGATTCTCTGCCATGCATGGATGCGAGTGGGGGAGAAGTAAAAGAGGTGCAGGGCTAAGCAGAGCTCGGCATGGAGGGGGGGGGGAAGGTGTAAATAACCTTCACCTGACTCCTAGCCAAGATGGGAGCGAAGGCGGGAGAGGGAGAGCAAGAGTGGCTTCGGTGCCAGGCAGCACGGAGAAAAGAGGGAGGCAAGGATCAAAAGCCGTTGCTTGGACAAGGGGCGCCAGGCAGTGGTGGGGAGGGTGTATAATGTGCTAATAATCATCACCTGTATGGTAGGCCAGGTGGGAACAAAGGCGGAACTAGGGAGAAGGGGGAGCGACCGGAGCGTAAAAGGTGTTTGTGATGGATGGCGAGGTTGGGAGTGGTGGCTGGGTTAGGAGAAAGTCAAGCTGCAGTTCATACTAGAGGCGCCAGGAATGGGGTGGGGAATGCTTCTATGCAGTGATGGAAACAGCCAGGCAAAAGCAGGAAAAGTGACAGGCGGACACGCACGGGGCAACATACACAGGAATCTTTTTTTTTCCAATGGGAACAGACAACAAAAGGGATATCAATCACCTACAGGGAGGTGGAGAAAGGGTTAAAGATTCCTGCAGGAGGAGGGAGAGAGAAGCACTCAGTGGACCAATCATGAAAAAGCTGCCTACATAGAGAGGGAGCAATGGCCCCTGGGATGCATGCCTGGAGGGTAGGACTGGGTGGGAACCAAACCAGAAACAATGATCCAGAAACAATGATCGTCTATCAGAACCATCCTTGTAAGTCACCACCAATCATGGTAACTTACGATAGCTTGTTGTGTGTGTGCGAACACACACACACACACACACTATTATAGCCTTAATAGTTGTAAATGAAAGACTATTGGCTAGCTCTCTCTCTCTCTCTCTCTCTCTCTCTCTCTCTCTCTCTCTCTCGCGCGCGCGCACACACACACACACACAATTGCACATGTAAACTAATCTGCAATATAATTCAATTATGATAATCTTCTCTTCTATATTCCACCCATTGGCCTGATTCACATCATACTTTCCTCTAAAAAAAAAGGAGGGGGGTGCCAGCCCCCAGAACCAAGGCTTTCCACATCAAGTGGTCATTACGCTTCTTTGAGAACTGCAAAGCAGAAAAGGAGTGATAATGTGGCTTCTGTGTATGTATTTGAGGGTTTAAAATTCACTTTTCAAGTTCTGTTTTCAAACTGAGGAGCAACAAATAAAAACAGCAAAGGAAAAGTACAAACCAAATGAGCAGTACAACCTTAACACCGGAGAGAACAATACAAACCACCCCAGATTCCATTGATGACTGGAAGTTAAAAGTTGGTTTTTAAAAAGAGCAGCTTGTTCAAACATGCTAAATTCTTGTATCTGGTAAATCTTGCAGTAATAAATTCCATAAATGGGGGATACAGAGGCTGCTGTGTTAACTGCTGAGGACCATCTAGTCTCTGAAGGAGGGAACACTCATACCAGAGATTCATTGCTGGTTCAGCGAGGATGTCAGGAGGCAGCCACTAATAAAAGCAATTTGAGCTTGACGATGCCCATGCTCTGATTACTTGGGGGAGCTATAGCAACAGAGCAATGAAAAGTTGCCTGATGCCCTACTCTGGCTGTTTGTTTTGGTGGGTGGTAGGAGACACCAAAGAAACACCAGCTGAAAGTACAAAACCTCAATACAATGGGATCTTATAACAATCAGCTGCACCGCTTGGAGACAGTGCAAGCTGAAAGCAAGGTATATACATGAGCTAGGACAGTGATGGCAAACCTTTTTGAGCCCAAGTGCCCAAACTGCAACACAAAACCAACTTATTTATTTCAAAGTGCCAACACTGCAATTAAACCTGAATACTGGGTTTTAGTTTAGTAAAAACAACTCATACAGTTGTCTGAACTAATTAACATCTTTTGTCTTAAAAGAAAAACACAATAACAGGGCTTTTTCAATGATACAGTTTTTTATTGAAAAAAACATCAACTCATTTTTTTTAAATAGTACTACATTGTACACATAGCCTGAAGGTAATTTAGATACGTTTGGGGGAAAGAGGGGGGGGGATTGTGAAGAAGCCAGGGAGAATGTGGGGAAAGGAGAAGACCTCAAGCATTTGGGGGAAAGAGGGGGGGGATTGTGAAGAAGCCAGGAGGAGGAGGTGCTGGCTAGGAGGGAATGAGGCGGCTGGGGGGCAAGAATGAGGCGGCTGGGGGGCAAGAATGAGGCGGCTGCATGGGAACGCGTGGCAGGGATGTAATACGAGCCTTACCTGGGCTCCTCCGATCGTTCCTGTGGCGGCGGCGGCCCGATCTCACTCTTCTGAGCGGCGCGGAGCTTTCTCTGCGTCGCTCAAGCTGCTGCTGCTGCCGCCCGTCGCTCTTCTGAGCGGCGCAGAGCGTTCTCCGCGCCGCTGAAGCCGCCGCCGCCTCTGAACCCGCCGTCGCAACCCGTCGTGTCATGTCCTGTGCGCTGGATCCCCGCGCACTGTTTTTGGTGGGGGGGGAACCAGGGCAACAGGGCTTAAACAGCCCTGTTGCCCTGGTTCCCCCCCCGCCAAAAACAGCGCGGGGATCCAGCGCGCAGGACATGACGCGACGGGCAGCGGATCCAGCGCGCAGGACATGACGCGACGGGCGGCAGCGGGTCCAGCACGGCCGGCGCGGAGGCAGCAGGTAGGCCCGTCGGCCCCGCCCGCTGCATCACGGCCTGAGCCCTGGCGCGCAGCATGACGCTGCCTCACGACGCCGCTGGTGACCTATGGCTGGTGGTGACCTATGGCTCGCGTGTCAGCAGAGTGGTCCACACGTGCCACCTGTGGCACGCGTGCCATAGGTTCGCCATCACTGAGCTAGGAGAAGGCAGGGCTGCTGCTTGGCCATCAAGTGTTCAGTGCTCCACTGGATAGATGGTTGGAGATTGTTGAGGAGCAGGGTGTGGAGCAACAAAGTGCTTCATACAGATACACCCATTGGAGCGGACTGTGGGCTAATCACAGAAGTGGGAAAACTACAACATACTCATTTGTTCAATTCTAGGCCTTTATAACAAACAAAACAAGAAAAATGGAGCTTTGGTTGGGGCTCCTAGCCAAGCACTTTAAATGGTGGACCTGGGAGTGGGTTGATGGATCCCCCTTAAAGGAAGAACTGTGAGTACTTCTAAATGTGCACATTATAAATGTAATCTCTGTGAAAATCAACAGGTCTATTCCTCCTGCCTAGCTATTAGCATGCAAGTCTAAGAGACCACAATTGCTTGAACTGGACCAACAACTGCTAGGTTAATAACTGTGGTGCAATTTATTTGTGGCTAATAAATACCAGTGGCTAATCCTGGTGCTCAAACTGCCTGGAGGCCCAAACCTTTGACCTCTGATATGTGGATGGTAGTTGTGGTTCTGTGTTATGTTCAGAGACATCCTCTCTTTGGTTACTTCAGAAATTACAGGGAAGAGCCTTGGAACTGAAAACGGGTTTTAGGCAAGAGCCCAAGTTCAAATTAAGTAGTGGTCAGAATCTTAAAAGTACATGAGAAATAAGAGCTAGAGTAGGACTGGTATCCAAAGGCAGAGTCAAGATGTGGCAAAAATATGCTAGATCTTAATGTACCCAGTTCAAATCAAGCACATTAGGAAGGAGAAAAAGTCTGGCAGTGGTCTAACAAGTTTTGTTCTATGGAATATGGAGACACGGGAGTGTAGCACTGCAAAGCCGCATCTCAACATGGATACTGAGATCTTATCAATTTATACAGTATCTTCTGGCGCAATCTCACGCATGCGTCTTACTAACAGAAGTTTCTAGCTGTGAAATGGAAAAATACAGTAGAGAGAGAGAAACAAAATCTTTAGACATGCTCACTAAGCTTTCATTACTGGAACAGAGGTTAGCTAGGCCACGCTGACTTCTCCAGCTTTCTACTCCCGTCCTTGGCTAAAATAGCAGAGCAAGATAAGCAAGAAGGCAACATTCTTCAGTTTCACTTCTCTGTCTCATAGTCAGTCTAAACAGCAGAAAGTTGTAGAGGGAAGCATTTCATTGGTTTTAACTCATTAGTTACTGAATTTTTACAACAAAGATCTGTTGTTTGAAGAGCTGTCATGCAATGAGGCCTCATCCAGGAACACTGACTCACACACTGACATGGCTGATCCTGGGAGGTCTATAGTACAGCTTTACAGCAGTGGGGCCACAACATTACTGCAACAGGAGTCACTGCTCCTGAATACAGTCTTACTGCCATATAGTTGTTAAAGCAAGAGGTGCTACTTCCCGGTCAGGAACTCAGAATCTTATACAAGACGCAATACAAGCATGTCTAAAGATTTTGTTTCTCTCTCTCTACTGTATTTTTCCATTTCACAGCTAGAAACTTCTGTTAGTAAGATGCATGCGTGAGATTGCGTCAGAATCTTATACAGGATTAATCTCAAGTTATCTGTGTGCAATTGTATAAATGTGGAGCACGTTGGTTTCGCTGGCAATAGAATGGTGGGAGGATTTTGCCTCTTGTTTCCAGGCCAGGTATTTATTAGAATAGTTTTCTCATTGTACTTTCAAAAACAGATGAGGGCATAGGGCTCAAGCAAAGATCGAAAGGCAGCAGTAAAATTCATAGACATTCAGTATTTGATTACATATATGTCATTGTGTGCTAATGTCTGTACATTCAGCAGGCAGGTCTAACCAAACTAACCTCTGCCAAGGTAAGAGAAAAACTCTGTGAGGTTGATTACCAGAATTTGAGGATATTGTTCTTCTAAGCTGGGAATCAGTAGCTCACTCCCTTGCATAATGGGAAAGGTAGGTTGGTTGGTTGGTTGGTTGGTTGGTTGGTTAGTTAGTTAGTTAGTTAGTTAGTTAGTTAGTTAGTTAGTTAGTTAGTTAACGGCACGATCCTATGCATGCATGGACAGTAAAAAGCCCTACAACTCCCAGCATGCCTCAGCTGGGAGTTACAGGACTTTTTTCTGACTAAACATGCGTAGGACTGCACCCTACGTATATTTTAATCCTCCCAAAAACAGACCTTATCTGGGCAGGCAAACAGTTAAAAGAATAAAATTCAATAGAAACAACAGATGATGTGTGAATGAAACCAGTACCCTGAGGTAGACTGAAGGAGAGCCTTGTTTCTTTTTAATGAATAATTTCCCTTATTTTGCAGGTTTTCTGTTTCAGGCCCAGCTCAAGAGAACAGCTGTGGACTGATGAGAAAGGATGGTGCGGTTTATTCGGACTCTTGCATTTCTTTCGCTCACTGGCTATGCATGAAGGTGGCTTTCCCAATATAAACCAGCCACTGAGTCCACTATTGGAAGTTAGCAACCATCTGTGTGAAGAAGGAATTGTCAACTTACTTAGCCTGTACCCCACAAGATCACCTACAGTCCACAACCAGCTACTGCCTCCAGGATGATCTTTAACCCACTTTTGTCATGAAGCCTTGTCACATACTCTGATCTTACATAATGCATAATGGGCATGCTTTTACATAAAAATGGGCAACTGTTACAAAACCCAGCCCTTTGGAGTGCTAGGAGAAAGGAAACCAGCTTAGCACTTAAAATAAGTTTACCTCCCTTGCTTTTACCCAGGGGTGGGCAACTTGTGGTCCTTCAGGTGTTTTGGCCTACAACTCCCATCTTCATTCACCATTGGCTGTGCTGGTTAAGGCATGGGAGTTGTAGACCAAAACATCTGGAGGGACACAAATTGCCTACCTCCAATTTAACCTGCAATACAGCAGTAATATTATGCAAGTAATCAAACCATCTAAAGACAAAAGCAAGGGAGAATTTATCAGGTATTACTCTATGTCAGGACTACTACTTTCCCCCCAGTAACACTACACACACACACACACACGCCAGAAAGAAAATGTCTTTATTCTACACTTTATGTCTTCTGTGTTTTCAGGCATAGTTGTATAATAATGTAAAAAGTGGATGACATTCATCATACACAAAGTACAATAAAATGAAATAAACATGACAAATGAACAGTTATCTGACAATCAGTGCTATCACATGTTTGCTGATGGCCTAAGGAACGTGTATTGATTGATTGATTTTAACATTTATGTGGAGAAAGCCTGACACGAGTATGCATGCACACACGCGCGCGCGCGCGCACGCGCACACACACACAGTCAGGGCCGGTGCTACCATTAGGCCAACTAGGCAGCTGCCTAGGGCGCCGGGCTAAAGGGGGCGCCAGGAGCATAGGGCTGGAGGGAGGGAGGGCTCAAGTGGGAAGAGGGGGGGCGCTAAATATCTGATCTTGCCTAGGGCACCAAACTGCCTTGCACCGGCCCTGCACACAGTCTCCGTCCAGGGGAGGGGGGCGAGGAGGGGGGATTGAGTTACAGGGAAGCAGCCAGACAGACTGGCATCCCCAACAATGGAGAGTCTCGGTTGAATTCCACAAAACCTAAGAAAAGACCATCAAGACCATCAAACTATCAGGGCAGTCTCAAAGAGCTGTAAAGTACCCAGTACGTCACCTTCTTCCCAGGCAGGAATAAGCCCACCTGATACGAAGGGGCAGGCATAAGCCCCCACCTGACCTGGAGGGTGGGGAGAGTGGGAAACTCAGGGGTAGAAAGGCCCTCTCCCTTCCTGTGAGGGGTTGTTGGGAACACAGGGTGCTTTGGAACAAGGTTCATCCTCCAAGAGGCGGCTGGAGTAAGCTGTTCTCATCCCCGGATCGGCCTACCCGGAGCCAGGCTGAAATTGACTAGTCTTCAGTCTAAGGTAACTGACTAATCCCAGTGAGCTAGCCTGGGAGCCTGTTTCATTGATAAACGTAGAGGTCACCTCAGGTTGTGATGACATTATAGTATTCCTAGAAAGCTGTTAGTTCCGCTCCATATCTTGTGTAAATAAATGAAGCCTTATTTGGTCATTTAAAGGGCTCTAGTTTCCTCTTGTGTACGCAAACCTCCTAGTCGGTTTCACTTGCTTGTACGGGCTGTAACTCAGTGCCGGTTAACCCGTTAAGCACCGAACTCACGCATAGGACCCGGGTGCTGGTCCTTCACAATTTATATGCCTCTTTTCCACACACAAAAGTGGGATGTAGTTTACAAATTTTTTAACAATATATAAAATAAACAACAGAAATCTTGGATCCTAACTAGGTATAAGTAACAAGCAACAAAATGAGTAAACATTTCCTGAAAAGCAAACAGGATCATAGATTCATAGTACAGAACAAAAGGAAGAACCTAAGAAGCATAGCAACTCTATTAACAAACAAACAGAAGGGAAATTAAGTGATGTATGGATCTGTGAATCCAATTCATCCACATCGTGTGTTATAATTGGAAACTAGACTGCCAAGAAAGTTTCTGACTTCCTTTGACCAACGGTTGCCAGTTGTTAAGGAGTTAGTTCCTCCATTAAAAAACAAACTGCACACTGTCGATAGCTGTTCCCTAGCAAGAATGACTAGCAGCTATCAACAAATATAATACAATGGGGGCAGATCTGATATGCCTCAAAATTGCCTAGTATTGACTTCCCTACCAGATGATCTTTGAGAATTGAGCAGCTTCTGTTTTATCGATGCTAGCCAAGATGATCCTTCAGATATCTTTCACAGTCCCACGGTAGGTGTACAAGGGCCACTTTCTAGCCATACCATTTCGAACATTTGTTTGTTTCTTCCCACAAATCACTTCTTCTAATTGCAAACTGAGGTGCTGAGTGTCAAGAGAAATGGAGCCAAAAGGGGTCACTGGGACACAAGTGGGAGCTTCCAGCATGCTTGGGAGTAACCCTAAATTTGCAAAGCACAAAAAACCTAGTGGGAGCAAACACACCCCAAATTCAGTTGTAAAAGAATAATGGAAAATTGGAGAGCAGGGGTGGGGAAGAGATGAAATGGACTATCCTGGAGAAGGGTGTGGCTGGTTGGCACCCTGAAAAGCAGCATTTCTGTTAGGGAGAGGCGATACAACCCAATGTCTTGTAGTAGGTCCCTCTTGTATATGGTATATAAACTGCCAAGTGTCAAATAGCCTATACAGTAGTTGATTAGTAGATAGTAACATGATTTGCACAAATATATTTAAGGGTCTTGATTGATTTCTCTCCCAATGTATGCTTCCCTGCTGTCTAATAATGGGAAGGTGTGCTAGGTTTTTATAAAGATATGATAAGATATATGGAATACTAGGTGCAGGCATATAGAAGTTGTTGATGTTATTTTCATTTCTATACCGTTCAATAGCCAGTGCTCTCTGGGCGGTTAACAGTTCATTCAAAACAATACAATACAATACAAACAGCCTAAAATTTCAATACAAAATTTAAAACAGAAGTTAAAACAATGTAAACTATTAAAACAAGTTCAATAAACTAGATCTGTTTAGAGAAAAAACCGCTGACATAAACCACCCACCCATATGCCATTAAAAGCCATTAGGTGCCATTAAATGCGTCGACAGAGGGCAGTCTTAACCTGGTGCCGAAAGGATAAGAGTTGGCGCCAGGCAGGCCTCAGTGGGGAGTGTTCCATAATTGGGGGGCTGCCACTGAGAAGGCCCTCTCCCTTGTTGCCACCATCCAAGCATCCCTTGGAGGTGGCACTTGGAGGAAGGCCTCAGATGTTGAGTGTAGTGTCTAGGTAGATTTAGGTTGGGAGAGGCGCTCTGACAGGTATTGCGGTGCAATGATTCAAAGGAAGTTGGTACTCTGCATTACTTTTCTCATTAGGACTTTTATCATTCACTGTTGTAGACATGTGTATCTCTGCTCGTTCTCCATTCTGTAAAGCAGAGATGGGGAAACTGTGGCCCTCCAGATGTTGTGGGACTATGTTTCCATCATCCCTAACCACTGTCCATGCTGGCTAGGGCTTATGGGAATTGGAATCCAACACCTGGATGGCCACAGGTTGTCCACCACTGCTGTAAAGTATCTCAACTCACCAGGATCAATGGAGGATTTCGGATGAAAAGTCCAGAGAAACTGAGGGAGCCGGTCTCTCCATCACCAGTCCTGCACCTTCAAATTATCCCTCACAATAATTTTCATTATTGAAAATGTGTCTACTTCTTCCCTTAACAATCATCCAATGAATGAAAATGAACTATAGTTCTTTAGTTCTGAAATATAATACTCAAGCCAGAATCTAAAGCATATGCAAGTAGCAACTAAACTTCAAGACAATTTTTACTCTAGAAGAAGTGATACGTTTTACTAATTATGAACAGTTGGAACTGATGTTTTTATTGCTTTTATTGTATTGTACTTTTATTTGCTTGTTTTTGTTTTGTCTTGTAATAAAAATGTATTCATTCATTCACATGCAAGTAATGCTATGCTGCACACCATCTGCTTGTAGGATGCGGGGTGGGGTGTGGGATTTGGACTTTCTAAAACTAGTCAATGCTGTGCCTTTTCCAGGCATTTTCCTCACACAATCGTAATATTGTGGATACTGGAGGGTCATGTCTGCTGGACCCAGCCCTGTGTCCCCTGCTGGCCCTGCATTGGGGGAAATGTCTGTAAAGGGAAGCCCACTGTACACATGCGCAGTCAGGCTTCCAAATCACCTGAAGAGCCTATGCAGGTACAGCAGGCATCCCTTTACAAAATCTTCCCCTCCATGTAGATGGGGCCAGCATCCCTCTCCACATGATTACAATCCCGTGGAGGGAATTTATTTATTTATTATACTTATACCCTGCCTTTTTTCCTGTAAGGAACCCAAGGCGGCTTACATAGTCCTCCTCCTCCTCCACTCCATTTTATCCTCACAACAACCCTGTGAGGTAGGTTAGGCTGAGAGTCAGTGACTGGCCCAAAGTCACCCAGGGAGTTTCATGGCTGAGCAGGGACTAGAACCCGGATATTCCGGGTCCCAATCGAACACTCTACACCACACTGAAAAGAGCTAATATGTCATGGTAAACTGCTTTAGAAACAGACTGGAGTTACAAAAGCATTTTCTGATATGGCCTGGGGGGCAGGGGTCATGGGTCTAGAATGATCAATTTATACTCAGCCTCACTTGGAAGTGTTTCCAGAAGGGAGCTCTCTGCGGAACCCTCCGATTGTTCTGAGGTATGCCCTGTAGAATCTGCATACAGTTCTTAGTGTTTCTTATAAAAAAAAATTTGGTCCTATCAGATTGCTATCCCTTAAGAAAGGGGTGGGCAACCATTTTACCCCCAACAGCCACAAGCAGCTATATGCAGCAGGTTGGAGTCTGTATATGCACGCGCGCACGCACACCCACGTTTTATATTGGGTGGAGCATGTTGTACCTAGGATGGAATCACTGGGGCAGGAAATAAATGCCTCTTTCCCTCCCCAGCAATCCTGATTAACATTGCTCTTTCCTTGGAGCCATTAGCATACACGAGGATCGGGGGGGGGGGGGGAGCGAGGGTAAAAACTATCCCCACCACCACAACCCCAGAATCCTAAATCAAGACTGCTGTTACAGCGATCTGTTCCCCCGCCATCAGCTGGTAGCTGGGCAGCCTGGAAAAGTGGGCAAGGGTGCTGCCCGCAGTGCTGCTTATCTTTGCCTTAAGGTTTGGAGGTTTCTTATTTTGTGTAGCTATGATTTCAGATCTCTTTTCCTTACCTGTGAGGAAAGACCAATGTCTCAGCACTCTCGGTCGTGTTGAAGACTGTCCAACATAGGCACATTTGTTTCATAGAAGCAAAGAGACTGTGACTTCCTTTCTGGTACGGCACACACTCGATGTGCCCCATGTTAAAGAGACATGGGAGTTTGATGACTCTGAAAGGTTCCCTTTTCTTTCTTTAGGTGAAACCGTTTCAAGGTGTCAGAGTCTTCTTACGCTAACAACACTGTAGTCAGTACAGTAGCAGGGGCAGTGTGCTGCTTCCGTAGAAGTCAGTCAGTAGATTTGTGTGTAAAACTTACAGCCTGCCTTTTAGAATAGAGTACGTTGCTCTAACCAGGCTAGTTGTACTAGCTCTAGCTGCATGTTATATGGCACAGCCCCTTGTGATTGGCTAGTTTCCCTTCCCCCTTTTGTATTTAGCTGCTTGGGAGTTTAGTTCTTTTTGTCCTTTCAACATGAAATAAGCTATGTAACTCTGGGAAGACAAAAGTTTTTTTTTTACCATCTTCTATCTATTGATTTTAATTATGCAACTGCATTCAGCTGAACTTCTACTTCTAAGAATGTAAGTGCCTCTTTACAACTTATTTTATTGTATGTTCAGATTTACTAAATAAAGTCTTCATCTAAGAAGCTGTGTTGGACTGGCTTGCAAAGAGATGTTTTATACTCTCCAGCCAAGTATAGGCAGCATCCAATGCGACACTACAGCTGCAAGAAACCTCTAGCACAGTGGTTCTCAACCTTTTTTTGCCCCATGCACCCTTTTCACCATATGTCAGAATGTCATTCCCCCCTTTCCAAGATTGTCTGACTCAAAAGCTGCATTCCAAATAATATGCATATAATATTGAAAATATTTTATTTTTTCTATATCGGTACGTATACATTATAGCATAAATGGAATATTTCCTCAGATAACAATGGAAATATTTATCTTTATTTTTAATTTAATCTGTGCCATACAATAAGGTGTGATGTGCTGTAGATTATGTACAATCTGTAGAATTGTAATTTGTTGAAAGATCAGTATTCCAACAGTTTGAGTCTGTGGTCCCAATTCCCCCCCTGAAACCCTAAAATTCCACCCCTGGGGGGAATTCCCCACTGATTGAGAACCCCTGCTCTAGCGCAAGGCCAATAGCATTTGCTGGTGCAGCAGGTTCCCACAGAAAACCCACCACTCCTGCAAACACTATTGGTGTTGCACTAGAGCAGGGCTCTCCAACCTTGGGTCCCCAGATGTTGCTGGCCTATACAGCTCCCAGCAAACACAGCCAGTATGGCTAATGGCAAGGGATTCTGGGAGCTGTAGTCCAGCAACATCTGGGAATCCAAGGTTGGAGAACCCTGTGCTAGAGGATGCTCACGCTAGCGCAACATAATTTACATTAGCGGTAGAGTCACACTGGATACAGCCCCAGGACAGGTGTTCAAAACCTTTAAGGGTGGGTTCCATTGACAATTACCCAGGGTTAACAAGCAGAAAATATCTGAGGATCAATGAAAACAAATTAATAATAAACTGGACTCTAGGAAAAATGTGATTAGAACAAGTAACATAATGCCTCTTGGCTTAACATTGTCTTATTGTAGAGCTCTTATTCCTTCTATAAGCATCGGGGTGGTTGCAAATCCAATTTCTTGTTATGTAACAACGAGAGGCGATGGCAATGTCAGTGCTTAGAAAGGCACAGCCTCCTCCTCCTCCTCCCACCACCACCCTGCAAGACAAGAAGCAAAGGTGCAACAGTCAAGCCAAGCGGTTCTCTCTTCCATGGCCAGGGGCAGGCACTCCAAACTCTGTAGCCAAAGAGCTGAACCATGAGAAACTGGCGTCTATTTCCATATCATCAGTATCACGTAACCCTCACCTTCAGACACTTACAGTGCGATCTCATAAATCCCTACTCAAAAGTAAGCCCCACTGAGTTCAACGGGACTTACTCCCAGGTAAGTGTGTGAAGGATTGCAGCCAAAGTTAACAAATTCAGCAGAATCAAATGGCAAAGGGTTTCCTGGATGGTACAATCTCAGGCTGCAGGTAACACAAACTGGCAGCGGGGGGGGGGGGGGGATTCCATGTTTAAATATTCTACTATTAAACAAACAATGCGAGTGTCCCAGGGGCCAGAGGATTGTCCGGGTTCCCCCTTCCGAGGTCGGACACAGTGCTCCAACCTCGGAAAGGGGAGTCAGAGATCTGATCATCCTCCCCTGCTCCATCGCAGCTGGCACAAAAAGAAGTCTGCTGGCAGCCCTCAGAGGTCAGAAAAGTGACCTCAGAAGAGGAGGAAAGGGGCCGTTCTGGTGGGCAGGGAGGGGAGGAGACCGAAGAGTCCAGGGTACAAGTTACCCTGCGCCTTTTCCAGTCTTTATCCCTCCACCTCCAAAGTGCCCTCACTAGGCGGGCTAAAAAGCCCATCCAGCAAAATCTGCAGGGCGGGAGGATGGGGAGGCAAAGCTTGCCTCCGCCGCTCCTCCCGCCGTGTATTGGATGATCAGATGCCTCCGAGTTTTGGCACTGGGCCTTTGACACAGTGGCTTCTGATCACTGAGGTTGGAATCGATAGGATTGCGCCCAGAACGTATCAACTGTATGTCAACTGAATGCAATGGCTCCATTACAAATTCATCTGCTCTGAATGGGTTCAGATACATTTCATGCAGATTAATGTCACAAGCTTGCAGTGTAACTGCTGTGAACACAGATCATAGCATTTAATTTGGGAAAAATTAAGAGAAGCACTTTGTATCTGGGGTCAAAGTCAGGAGGAAGGAAAAGTATCAATCCCCACCCAAAAAACTCTGGCTGCTCCTGGACTTCCTGAGAGAGATAATCCATTTTGCTTTTCCCACCCAGGTTGGTGCAGAGAGAGAACCATTCTCACCACCATTCTCAAAAGAATCTCCTGTGCACTTTATTGAACTATGGTACTTATTTTTAACTAGTTACCATATTTATTTATTTTTGTTCTGAGAAGGTTCGTTTCCAGTTCAAAGCAACCATGAGATTTTAGGTTTGGGTTCAGTTCTGGTTTCCTGAAGTCAACAGTCTCTGAAACAATTTTTGGTTACAAATTCAGATTTAGTCCAACTTTCTATACGTCGCTGAAGGCAAAGATCAGTGTGGCAGGCAGGCACAAGGAGGTGCATTCTCCTGGGCCTACTCCCACGTTAGACCCAGGAGGACACCCCCCCTCAAACCCACCCGCAGCCGCTGCCTCAGCCAAAAGGACTGTGATGCTGGTGGCGCAGTCCTTCCGGCAGAGGCTGCGGGCAGGATCCAGGCTGCAGGGAGGACCCCCGGTGTGCTCTGCCTACCCAACCGCCGAGTGGGGGTTGAGAGGGCAGCATGCGGCAGACCCTGGTGGCTCCTCCCCAGGCTCCTGCCAATGTCGGGAGAATGGGATTGCTCGTGAGGAATCCCAGTCTCCCAGCATCAGCAGGAATGCAGGGGGGAAGCCAATGACAGCTGGCCAAGTGTCACTTGGGCACTTCAGTGGCTGGCATTGGCCAGAGCAGCAACCTTTTTTTACACTCTTGCCATGGGGCTCTATAGCCCATTTGGCTTGACTGTGGCTTAGCCTGTCATCCGGATTTGGATGACACGCTAAGCCTACTACAGTTTACTAAACCCTAGAACAAGCCATGGCTTCTTGGGGTGGCATCGTAGCAACCCTGAAGCCAGCATGGGGAGAGGGGGCTGGGTTCAGATGACACGCTAAGCCATTGTGGCTTCAAAGACACCATGGCGTGGTGTGTGAACCCAGTCACTGGTTCCTGTTTGCTCCCTCAGGCAATATCAGGGAGTTTGGCCTTCTCCCACAATCTGCCTCAAATGGATAAATTGTCAAACTCTTCCTACTTTGCAATCCCCGCACAGAGCCCTGGCACTGAGAAGAACAAGGACTCACGTGTTGCGGAATTCGGTCCCATCTGCCCATTTCCAAGGTTGGCCTGTGTCCTTCCAGAGGCCTATCCAGTGATCAGCCTTGCCTTTGTACCGCAGCATGAACACCTTAGACGCACACACAAAAACAATTTAGAACAGTGTCTTCAGAGGAGTGTCCTATACCCGAAATGCTAGAAGTAACTTGCAAAATTTATATTAGATGGAGGAAGGGGAGGACAAGGGCTGTCAGTTAAGCCCCGAGGATGGCATTGGGAATTGTTGGTGGGAATGGAGATTGAAAAAAAAGGTGAGGCTAAGATGGTAAAGGGAAAGCTTTGCTGAAGAGGAGGAAGAAGGTTAAAAGGTCAAGAAAATGGCAGGATGAAGAGTACAGGAACAGCATGGCAGAAGGAAAAGATCATGCTGAATGAGAGCTCTCCTAGGATAACGTTCTAAAAATGTTTGTACTAGCAAATGGACCCAGCTTTGCATGAGGAATAGTCCTTAATTTGATACAGTGAAGTCTGCAAGCAAACTTATGCAGCTGTCAGACGTGGAGACATTTTGTCCTTCCTGTCTGACTGAAGGCACACTCACTGGCACCCTTTGGCACGACCCCTGCCATGCTGTACCCCTATAGCCTCCTGAGAGAGTGGTCTCTTCACTCTATTCCCCTGAGGGGAAGTTGCCTCACACCAGGGGGGAAGGGGCAGGTGTCTCTCTGCCTACTAATTTCCCCCGCCTTCAAACTGTAAGGACTGCAAAGTTAAGTACTATTTAGGGAAGTCTGCCCCTGATGACTAAAGATGTTATTGCAGGCTTCAACCGCACAGACGCATTGAACTTAATTAAAATTAATGCATTTTACAAACAAAATAACCCCCAAGGTGCACACCTCTTAGTATGCATGACCTGTTTCAGGTGTATAGGCTACACAGACTTGGTGCTATGGTGCTGACGAACAGATGGACACACATATTTTATTTTTATAGCTGAGGACTGACAAACTAGAATATATACCGTATATAGAATATATATATTGCAGCAACCAAATATATTTGGTTGCTGCAAAGCAAAATGGTACACGTATTGAAATTTGATAAGTACTCTAGGGGACTTTGCAAAAGTCCCCTAGGACTTTGAGGGGGGACTTTAACTTCCAGGTTAGATGTGCTTACATGCTGACCTAAGAATAAGCATCATTGATCACTATGGGACTTACTTCTGAGTAGACATGCACAAGCATGTACAGAAGTAGAGTGGCAGAGTCCTGGCAACCAGAAATTTTGGCTTGACTGTCAAGGCTGTCAAAATTTCAATATCCCTCAGAGCTGTCCTAGATGCAGCTTCTCATCCCTGTGGTATTACTATCTGACTAATTACTATCTGGCTTTCAATTGGGTCCTGGGATTTATTTGTTGTTTACTATAATTATCTGTGTGTGTGTGTTGTCTGTTTATATGTTTGTGAGTAATTGGTTTTTATCGATGGCAGAGCACAATAGCAGCAGCAGAGATCACCCCCACACACAAACACACAGAGGCTTGTTTCTAAAGTAGATGCTTTTAAAGTAAATAACAGTAAAATAGGATTTCTTAGGTATTATAAGCTGAATGGTTACAGATTTCTAGTAAGTGCAGTTTCTCATGTTACTCACACTGTAAGGAAAACCACAGAACATGGTCTCCTTTGCTTAAAACCAAGCAAGCATTAATCAAGTCTGTTAACTGTCAAAATGGCCTAACTGTCAGAGAGATATAGAATGGATTTTTTTAACTTGTTGCTAGGCAATGTCCAGCATTCCCTCCCCTGATACTACTAAGTTGTTTGCTCCACTAAATCCTGCCCCCCGACTTCTCAGAAAAGCTTGGTTTCTGCCTTTGCCCTTTAACTAGACCAGGGCTCTCCAACCTTGGGTCCCCAGATGTTGGCCATGCTGGCTGGGTATGCTGGGAGCTGTAGGCCAGCAACATCTGGGGACCCAAGGTTGGAGAGCCCTGAACTAGACTATAACAGTCTATCTTAACCCTTTACTGAGCAGTAAACTTAAAACACCCTCCCTGCAGAGTTGACACCTTTTCTTCACATACTCCAACATTTATATTATGTACAATATTGTATTTTTAAGGTTTTTAATCTTTGTAAACTGCCCAGAGAGCTTTGGCTATTGGGCGGGAAAGAAATGCAATAGATGAATGAATGAATGAATGAATGAAAATGAAATGAATTAGTCTGGTAAAACTCCCTCGTCTGAACAACTACTGAAGGCACAGGAGCTCTGTCTTCTCACCAGATGTCTGCACAGCCTAATACTATCCCAGTCTTTCTCACAAATCACACTTGCCCCAAATCCTGAATTTCAACACTATCACTAAATTCTTTTCAAAACCTGTCAAACAAACTGGTGCTCCAGCAGCCAAGATGGAAAATTGGTTCATGTCAAGTTATGACAGTGCAAGTATAGGTCAACCTTCCCCAACCTGGTGCCCTCCTGATATGCTGTACTACTACAACCCCCCAATGGCCATGCTGGCTGGGGATGATGGGAGATGTAGTCCAACACATCTGAAGGACATCAGGTTGGGGGAGGCTGATACTGCTCTTTTCTTAGAACTGCAGGGAATAATTCTCATGCACACCTAAAAGCTTCTCACACATACCTGTAGGTCTCACCTTTTCTGGTTCACTCTCAATAGTGGCCAGAGATGAGCCATAGGAATTGCAAAAGTTCTGGCCAGAAGTCCAATTTCTCTCTGCTTCTGAGAAAAAGTAACATTTCCCTTCATAGCCAATCCACCCAGTTGCGCATGCTGGTACCAAAGGAACAGAGACATTCGCATTGGAGCATGTCTTCTTAGACTTTGCTAGTGAAACTGAAAATGTAAGAGGGAATACAAATCAATCAACTGTTTATTCTGCTGCTGAATTGGGCCAGATTCTGGTTGAGGGATTCTGGGAGTTGTAGTCCAACATATCTGGAGGACAACAGGTTGGGGAAGACTGACGTAGGCAGTAGAACTGAGCAGCCTAGAACAAAAATGTGCAGAGGTTTCCTGCAGTCTTGGCATTTTAGTACCAAATCAAAACATCCTTAGATACAGGGAAGTGGCACAGGGTACCATGCAATAATATAGCTCTCTTCCCCATGGAGTGAAACCACAATAGCCTGCTCCCTATCGCAAGTGCAGATGTTCAGCCCAATGCAGATGTGCATTGAAGAAGCAGGTCAGATTGCCACCACCAAAAGCTCACACAGACACTCAGTGGCCCAAACTACACAATAGAGGCAATGCATGTAGCCAAACCCCGATGGCTACTTCTCCAAAAAACAGTAGCTTCAGAGAGGGGTGATTTGGAGTGGAGGACCAGTGGCAGGAGGTGGCACCCATTCAAGTCCTTTTTCTTAG
The DNA here is from genome assembly GCA_021292165.1 of Shinisaurus crocodilurus. Classification (NCBI taxonomy): domain Eukaryota; kingdom Metazoa; phylum Chordata; class Lepidosauria; order Squamata; family Shinisauridae; genus Shinisaurus; species Shinisaurus crocodilurus. The sequence goes on along the minus strand of CM037882.1, from coordinate 5,490,605 downwards.
ATGAAGCACCCATTAGGGATTTTGTTACTTGGGTTTGCATGTAATGGGTAGTTTGGCCAATGATGAAGCAGAGAAAAGGGAAGCTGTGGCTTGAGCAAGGTCAGACAAAGCATCAGTGGCACAGCCAATGAAGGGAACTAGTAGCTCTTACTCCCCATCTTGCCTTTTAGTTCCATTCACAGACACAGACCCAATTTATATTTACCAATAGTGCCATGAGACGTGCTTTCCCATGGCTTCTCACTATGCTGCTTCAGAAACCATTTGGTGGGGCCAGTCATGTGGTTTCTTCCCATTCCAATCACTGGCTGGGAGGGAGGGCAATGATTAGGTGGGAGGGAACCAAGCAGCTTCCTCCACCCATATGATTCTTGAATTCAGATGCATATCAGAGTGCAGCGGGAAGAAGCTGTCCCACCACTACTCCTAAGTGTGAATCGGGCCGTAGAAGCCAAACTGCTGAAGCCAGAGAGGAGTCATCGCTGTGACAGACCAAGAAGCAAGGAGGAAGACTAATGTCAGAAAACTCACCTGCCCACGAAATAGTGATGATGATGATGGATACTGTTAAGATGGCAATGATAACACAGAGAGTTTTTATAAAGAAATAATTATGGTGACTCCCTGAAAGGAAATAAGACACACAAATGATGCTGCTGACAATGCCTAGAAGGTGCCAGGAAGAATGTTTATCTATCCCACCTGGAACGGGTGTTTCTCCTCTGGCCACATGAGTAAGCATATTAAACTAAAACCTGCATAACAATTATTTGGGTTTCAAATGCCAGAGCTGTGCATTCTGTATCAAGAACAGAAGAATCAAGATCCTGCAGCTGTAATACATTATGCAGTTTAAGCAAATGTGCAAATCCTGTTTGTATAATTTTCACGATGTATTCCGCTTCTCCATAGGGAGGGACAAGGAGTTAAGCATAACATTGAAGTCCAGCTCAGCCCTCATGTGGCTTCTGAGATTTTATCAAGCACTGGCCTAAATGCAACAGCATTACGCATGTTTATGCCCATTGAAATCAATGGGCTTAACCATGTCTAACTATTCACTGGGTTTAGGCAATTTCCCACACATTTTCCAGTTTATCTTCACAGCCAGAGGGGCTTGAAACTGACCTTTAATGACAGAGCTAGAATTCTCAGGGTGCCAAGTGCTGTAATACCTAATGCCAAATATTGCACTCATGTGGTATGGCAGCAGAAGCAGGGAATACAGACAGTCCAGCTGTTAATGTCCCTCCTTTCCAGATACTTGGTTAGGTCTACACACGATCCATATGTAGAAAGGAATATTTTAGCCTCGGCAGCAGTGTGTCTTAGCAGATTCGTCCCATGATACACATGTACACAAACTCTATTTCTGAGGAGGTTTATCACACAAGAATCAGAATGTACACAATGAGCACTTTATGAATTGGCCTATTTATAATAGGCATTTAGTCCGTGATATTACTGTCCGAACTCCCATAAGGAACAAATAAGTTCGTATGCAAAGACAATCCTATGCACACTAAACATGGGGCAGAAGACCAAATGAAGACCATATCACTCCATGCACAGGGCTCAACAGTGAGGAAGTTAGCTTAAAGAGCATGCTCAATGTCTAATTCAAGGGCTGTCATGCTTCAGAAATTAGGCCATGATCATGTGTGACTGTCTCAGAGCTGGATAGGCTGGGCTGTAGCTTCTGGGGCGCTGCCAGTTCACGGCCCATACGCCAATCACTTGCTTAACCTCCTCACACATTTCAACTGGAACTGCAAATGTTCCACGCATGTCCTTTGCATGGGACAAGACTGAAGCCTCTTGAGGCAACACCAAGCAATATAAAAAAAATACTGGGGTGGAATGTCTCCCAGGCTCTTATGCCTAGCAGCCTGCCATGGTGGCCATGCTGCAGTTATTAAAATATTTATATCTTTTATGAAGAAACTGAGATAAAACTAAGGTAAATGTTTAACTGTTATGTTTTATTTCAACCACTGAAGGTCTGAAGGGGTTAAAAGCAGAAGAAAAATGTCTGTGTTTTACTTGAGGCTTGTGCCTAAGGGTAGTTAATATTGGATGCTGGCCAATTGGCAGTTAGTGTTACCATGAGGCAGTGAAAATGATGGTAGGATTGAAATTGGTACCATCTGATTGGGTAATAACTGAACATTCTAAAGTTGCCCACTGGCCCAAAGTTTACACAGAGATAGGGTGATGGAATGTTGGCTACCCCAAAGCTGACTGGCTGGAACGTTTTGACTAGACGAATATAAGTAGCTGTGGAGTCTTGTGAAGGAGTGCCAACCGGTCCTTTCCTCAAGACGAAATATCAAAGGTGCAAAACTGCCAGCCTTGGCTCTGCAGTCTTGACACTGATTCTCTCAGGGCTTTACCCTTAGTCTATACACTGGATTTAGCACTGAACCACAGAGGAACCACACACACCGTGTGGGGTAAAACCAGGAAAGTTTATTTAAGGTAAACCGATTACAATGAAAGGTGGGGAGACTTTGGTATACTTTGGTATACACAAGTAGAGCTACAAAACAACAAAACTAGTTCCTTTACTATATAAACACCCAGGCACTTACTCTTTGCCTGGGGGGGTTGGTCTTCTTAGGGCTGCCTCAGCAAAAGCCCTACTCCGCGCTCCTTAGCATCCAGACAACAACTCAAACCAGAAGCCACAGCTCCCAGTATCAATTTCCCCCCCACCCCTCCTTTCGGTAGCTTGGCTGTCCTTGGCCAATCAGGATGAACTTCATCTGGGCTAGGCAGGGGAGGGGTGGCTCCTGATCATGACTAGAGTGCTTGGGGAGCATTTGCATGTGAATACCTAAGAGCAGTGCTTTTTTTCCTGGAGAAAAGGGTACCGGAACTCTTGGATTACATTTCCTCGGAGTAGATGGCGATTAAATTGTAATGCAATTAATAGAAGAAAAGGTGCTGGAACTCAGTTCCGGTGAGTTCCACCAGAAAAAAAGCCCTGCCTAAGAGATTCTGAGGCCCAGAGCCATCAGAGGAACTATGTACATTTGCATGAGGTTCCCAGCCTTCACAGGAACTATGTACATTTGCAGGAGGTTCCCAGCCTCCAGCTGGGATTACACTTGTTTACACGTGTGTGGTGGAGAAGGGTCTGTTTTTGTTCACAAGTCTTATGTGGGGAGTCTTAGTCTGACAGAGGAGTCTGGCAGGAGGAGTCTGACTGGAGAGTGACCTGAGGATGTCTCTTTGTGAGATGCTAGAGACATCAGCCAGGAGGAGCAGTAGCTATACCACGAGACTGAGCAGAGTGCATGCGAGGCAGAAGCTGAAAGAGATCTGCAAGAGAGGAGAAGAAGACTCCTGCAGCAGTCTTTGGAGTGTCATCTGGTGTTGACGGTCTGAAGACAGAGTAGCTGCTGGACCAGAATGAAGACTTCAGGAGAAGCCTAGTGAACAGCTTACAAGAATCCAGGTGGAAGTCAAATCCAACCAGAAAGACTGCCTTTCATGCCCTCATGTTAGACCTGTGACTTAACTGGGATGGAGTTTGATAGGGGAATTGGCGTAAGGTTTGTTAGGGATAGGAACTGGGGGATTGGTGGTAAAAGTGCAGTTAGGGAGAGAGGGGGTTGAGTTAGGATGGAGAGCTAGACGCCACTCTCGAATGGTCATGTAGACAGATATTTGGTGTGCCTTTGCTGAAGTTTATGTATAATTGATACAATTGTTAATTTGGATGGGGGGGTATGTGTTTAGGGTTTGGGGGGGGCTCCATTTAGATTTTGTTTTATCTTGGTGAAATTCACCCCCAAAAAGTGGGGAGGAGAAAAGGATGGAGAGATAATAAACCTGTAACCCTATGCATGCTTAGAAGGAAAAGAGATCAATCTTGTCAGCACTCACCAGCTGAGCCTGCTGTGAGAGAGAATGATTATTCACTGGAAGTTCAGAATCTGTGTATATTCAATATTCCAAATTGATAAATGCAGGACACAGGAATCTTATTTGTGTCTCCCATCTCAGGAGATCCAATATTCATGTCCCATCTCAGTAGACCCAATATGGGTGGGAAACTTTTTCAGGCTTGGGGGCTGAATGACCACCACCACCCCTGTGCACACTCCTGACATCAAGCGGTCCCCAGCCAAAGCTCCTGTTGTTGCTTCAGCTGGAGATCCAGCTTCACTGTGCGTGGGCTTTTCTCAGGAAAGCCACCCCAACTAAGGTACAAGGTGTTAAGAGCAATCCTCCACACCACACTTTGGTTGTAGTGGCTTCACTTGCCCCGCACCTCCCCCTTCCCATGGGAAAGTAAGGGCAAAACACTTAGTGCACCACTACCCATCCCAATTGGGAGATTCCCCTCCCCAAGTCTTTGGTAGCCTCCAGGTGGTGAGGCTTGGGGAGTGGAAGGGTAAATCCTGGGTAAAAAATACAACTGCCTTGCAGATTATATAGTGTCTCCAAGTCACAGCTTATTGCCAAGACCCTGTATGCCCTTCCCGACTTACCTCCCTTTCCTGTGCAAAAACAAAGCTTTTTTCTTCCCTTTGGGTGCCTTTCACCAGAAGAACTTATCGCTCCAGCTGACTCCTCATTCAGTGTCTCTTCAGTAGCATCTTCTTCGCTTACCATTTCTCCTTTTGCATTGCTGTCCAGAGACAAAAGGCACAGCATAAAAGGAGGCAGATCTGCCACAGTGAAGTGGAAACTCTGTTTCAGAGAAAGTATGCCTCTGAAAACCAGATGCTGGAGCGGAACGTCAGGGAATGGATTGCTCCAGCTAGTCTAGCTTGTGAGGAGCATCTGACTGGTTGTCACTGTAGATCAGGAGTGGACAACTTCTGGCCCTCCAGATGTTTCGGCCTACAACTCCCATCAGCCCTATCCAGCATAGTCAATGGAGAAAGATAATGGCAGTTGTACAGGTATAGGCCAAAACATCTGGAGGGCCAGATGTTGCCCACACATGCTTCAGATGCAAACTTGGTACAGGCAGAGCTTTGATCTAATTCAACAAGGCAAGTGCTTGGGTGCTTGAGTACTAAAGGTCCTTCCTCTGATGTGAAATCCTCATCAACAGAGCCTTTAGCTCCTCCTCTCAAGAGGAACTCCCAAAAGATAAAAAGAGCCATGCTGGATCAGATCAAAGGTCCATCTAGTCCACCATTCTGTTCACACAATGCCCAACCAGCTGCCCACAGGAAACCCAGAAGTAGGACATGAGTGCAATAGGACGCTCCGGGTTGTGTTCCCCAGCAACTAGTATAAATAGGTACCGGTATACTGCCTCTGATACTGGAGGAAGCATATAGCCATCAGGACTAGTAGCCATTTATAGCACTATCCTCCATGAATTCATGTAATCCTCTTTTAAAGCCATCCAAATTGGTGGCCATCATTACGATCTTGTGGTTGTGAATTTCATAGGTTAACTATGTGCTGTGTGAAGAAGTCCTTCTTTTGGCGTATGCATGGTGCTTAGAGCAGCATGTCACACCTGTGACCCATCTCTCCCACATCACTTCTTAACTGCCATGTCTGTCTGCGGACATACAGTCAAGATCACATAAAGTGTCTGGGGGCAGTGGGTGGGGGGAGAGGAGAGAGGGAAGGGTAGTTTTTTTAGCCTCTTCAATGCCTACTTACAGGAATAAAGTAGAGATTCTACCACACACAAGTGGGACCTGAAACATTCAGTGATCATTCAGTGGAAGTCCAGATTCTGTGTATGTTAGATATTCTAATCTAAACTGATAAATGCAGGACACAAGATGTGTGTCCCATCTGGGGAGATCCAATATTTATGTCCCATCTCAGTAGACCCAATATACCAGGGGTGGGGAACCTTCTCAGGCTTGGGGGCTTAATTAACCCCATCCACATGCACCTGGCCCTCCACCACACTCCTGACGTCACCCAGTCCCCAGCCAAAGCTCCTGCTGGCACTTCAGCTAGAAACCCAGCTTCACTGTGCATGCACTTTTCCTGGCAAAGCCATGCCAACTAACACACAAGGTGGAAGAGTGATCCTGCACCCTGCACCTTGGTTGGAGTGGCTTCACTTGCCCCATGCCTCCCCTTTCCCTTGTGAAGGGATGGGCAAAGCACCACTACCCATCCCAATTGGGAGATTCCCCTCCCCAAGTCTTTAGTAGCCTCCAGGTGGTGGGGCTTGGGGAGTGGAGGGGTAAATCCTAGGTAAAAAATACAATTGCCCTGCAGACTAGAGCTGGAGAAAAGCCTTTAGTGTGGTGCTCCATTTCTCTGGAGCTCCCTGCCTCTGGAGGTCAGGCAGGCTCCGACACTGGGTTGTTTCCAGTGCCTCCTGAAAACATCTTTATTTCAGGAAGCTTTCCTTGGTCGATCAGCCACTGTTTTAATTGATATTCTGTTTTTAACATTGTGTTTTATTCTTTTTATCTTTTTTTGTCTTCTATTGTTCACCGTTCCAGAGTCTGTGTAGATATGGAGCAGTATATAAGGATTGTTTGTAAGTAAATAAATAAATATATACTGTGTCCAAGTCATAGCCTGTTGCCAAGGCTCTGCACACCCTTTCCAACTTACCTCCCTTTATTCTGTAACTACAAAGCCCTTCTCTTCTCTTTAGCTGCTCTTCATCAAAAGCCTATTATCGATTCAGATGTCTCCTCATTCAGTCTCTCTCCGGTAGCATCATCTCTGCTTACCATTTCTCCTTTCGCATTGCTGTCCAGGTACAAAAGGATTTCATAGATTTCATAGATCATAGAGTTGGAAGGAGCCTACAAGGCCATCGAGTCCAACCCCCTGCTCAATGCAGGAAACTAGAGGAGGGGTCTCCCATCCAAGTAATAACCAGGCCTGACCCTGCTTAGCTTTCCACACTCAGACAAGCTGAGCCAGCATGAGCCACAGGCCAGCATAAGGAGGTAGATCTGCCATAGTGAAGTGGAAACCTTCTATTTCAGAGGCAACCAGATGCTGGAGAGGAACATTAGGGGATGGATAGCTCCAGCTCGTCTAGCTTGTGAGGAGCATTTGACTGGCTGTCACTGTAGATCAGGGGTGGACAACTTCTGACCCGCCGGTGTTTTGGCCTACAACTGAGTGTGGAAAGCTAAGCAGGGTCAAGCCTGGTTATTACTTGGATGGGAGACCCCTCCTCTAGTTCCCTGCATTGAGCAGGGAGTTGGACTCTATGGACTAATAGGCTCCTTCCAACCCTATGATCTATGAAAAACTCCCACCAACCCTATCCAGCATAGCCAATGGTGAAGGATGATGGCAGTTGTATCCAAAACATTTGGAGGGCCACAAGTTGCCCACACATGCTGTAGATGCAAACCTGTATGGGCAGAGCTTTGATCTAATTCAACAAGGCAAGTGCTCAGGTGCTGGAGAACTAGATGTCCTTCCTCTGATGTGAAATCCTCATCAACACAGCCTGCAGACCCTCCTCTCAAGGGGAACTTCCATAGATAAAAAGAGCCATGCCAGATAGACTAAGGGTCCATCCCAAACCCTGAGATCTTCTTTGGAGGTCCTTCTCAGAGAGCCCCCTCTAAAGGAAGCTAGGAGGGTGGCGACCAGGAGAAGGGCCTTCTCAGTTGTAGCTCCCCATTTGTGGAATCAGCTCCCCAAAGAGATGCACCGGGCACCCACCCTCTATTCTTTTAGGTGCCAGGTGAAAACTTTTTTATTCTCCCAATATTTTAATGGCTAGATTTTTATTCCTTTTTTAATTATCACTATTGTACCTCCGGACTGATTTATTTGGCTCCTTTTGTTTTATTGTATTATATTGGGTTTGTAGTTTTATATTAATGACACGTTTGGTTTTAAGATTATTGGTGTGTGTTTTTCTGTCTGTTTTTTCTTGTAAACCGCCCAGGGAGTCTTTTGGCTGATGGGCAGTGTAGACATATATTAAATAAATAAAAATAAATAAATCGCGCAGCGTGCAACCAGCATGTGCTGGGGCAGAGAAAGAAGGCACAATGGCGCTCCCCCCCCCCCCCGTGATTGTGTAAACCGAACCAGTGACGCATAAGAGTAACATCAGGACAATTAAAAAATGCAGCACCCCAGAAGGCTTTCATTGTTGTCAGACATACCAATTAACCAAAGGGCACAGTTAATGTGCAAGTAGAGCCTTAGCTGATTAGTAGCACTGTGGCCGTTCCAGCCCATCATTACCGCCTTCACGGGGTTTTTTGCAAGTAACTCTCCATGCCTGTGACTCATCCGCAACTTAAGGGGAAAAGATAAGTAGAACACTATGAAGATAAAGAGAGGATTTACCTCCGCAGACCAGTTGCTCTCCCAGCAGGAGCCACACCCAGAACTCGCGCCCCCCCCTGGGGGGCCCGCCCCACTATTTGAGAAGCACTGCTATAAAGAAAGGATTTGCAGTAGCAGGTCAGGCTGCCACACTAAAGTAAACTTTCCTTGTCCGGAAGCTATAACGGACAACGCAGCAGAGGGCAGGAAAGGACTGTAAAAGATCATGTAAAAGCCGGAACGGAATCCACTGGACGGTACCCTTTATAAATAAAAGGGATACGAACAACTTTAGGATACAAGGATATTATTGAAATGAAATCTAGGCATTATTAAAATGTTATTAAACAATTCCCAACCAAATCACATTTTAAACAAAAGTGGATCAGAATGCAAGTCTCTAAGGCTTCAGACAGAGCCAAATTACTGCTTTGAGGCGTGTGAACTTGGCTGGGCTTGAAGCCTTAGAAACAGCCATTTCAATCTATTTTTCATTTAAAATGTGCTTTTGGGTTTAAAATGTTTTAATAGTGCCTTGGTTTCAATTGTAAAATATTGTTCTCATGAATGTTTAGCACATCCCATAGGGTGTTTTCTTTGGGGGGGGGGGATAAATAAATAAAATGTTGGTTCCATTCCGTATTTTTTATTTTTCCGTTTTATCTATAAAGGGGCTTTTATGCTGTTCTGTGTTTACTGATTAACTCAGCTGATGATGGTTGATTCCCAGCTCCTCATTTTGTTTCCGGTGATAAAAGCCATCATAAATCTCTTCCAAACTTTTCTCCTTGAAAACTACTCTTCAAGGTCTTCATCCGTGAGGCAGAGTGCATGAGGCTTTATAACATTACTGACTATGTAATAATCACCACCAGTGTACATATATTACAGCATAACGTAATCAAAAAGACAACTCTCTGCCCCAAGTAGCTTACAATCTAAATTTCAACAGTGGCGGAGCCAACAGAGAGAACGGAGATAGAAGCAGGAAAGAATCTACTCAAGTTCAGTCACAATATTTTGGCTTAGTTTCAGGAGACAGGAAAGGGTTAAGACAAAGGCTTCACAGAATAGGTGGGGTTTGAGGAGGGATTTAATCACTCTAGTCTGAGCTCTGGAAAGAAGTTCCGGGCATAAAGGGGCAGACCTTCTTACTAAAGGCAATCTCAAACAAAGTACACAATCCACAGTTCTGGATGCTTCCCAGCTCCTAGCGCCAGCCCACTACTAGGAGGGGGGGAGCTTTTGTCATAAAAGCAGGGCTGCTCTTCAGTCTCTGGATAGAGTTAGGAGAGGCAGTTACGGACTCTGCAAGTGGAGAATCTCCATGAGAAGATACAGCAACATCACAACCGAAAAGGGAGCCGCTGTTTCCCTGGAGGCAAGACATGGACAGTCGACTCGAGGATGTTAACACTAAATACCCTGGGATAAAATAAAGTAAAAATCACTTATGAAATGGAATTATGGAGATTTTGTTTAAAAAGCCCAGAAGAAAAAGGCAGTGGGTTTCTGTTTTTCATTAACATGGTTGGATGATGAAGACCCAGGTTCAAACTTCTGCACAGACGTGAAATTAACTGGATGACTTTAGGCTCAGAAATAGTCACTGGCCCAACCCACTTCACAGGGTTGTTGTGAGGAGCTGGGGCTTTCTCCAGGTTTTTGTCTGAGTTCCTTTGAGGGTGGGAGCTTTAAAGAAGCCAAATAATATCCACATTGTCATTATTTTGAGGGAGGTTTGGAAGGATTATTACAGCATCCAGAGTCAAATTCTTATCTGTTATTTGAGACTGACTTAATCACCAACCACTAACATTTTAAAATTTTAAGGCAGGGCAACACGAAACAAATCTGCATTTGGGCTGTACATGTCCAACACAAAAAAAATATTAATTTGAAACATTTTATACCTCTGCTAAATCATATCAAACATAGTCATAGGGCATGAATATCCAACAGGACATTTCCACCCCTGACAATTTTCTTCCACCCCACCAATTCCACTAGGTAAGTGCCCCCCACCACTTATTTCATAGATCATAGAGTTGGAAGGAGCCTACAAGGTGTGAAGAAAAGAGCCTTTGGGGGTTCCTGCATGCATGCACACATGCACACACACACACCTCCTCATGTGTAAACCAAGTAAGGTCAGTTGGGGGGGCTGGGAGGAGGCGAAAGGTACATAAAGCATAGGATAGGGCTTTCATATGCAAATGTAGTTCATGCCCAGTAAGCCATGAGTCAGGACTCATGAGTCTCCCTCCCCCTGCCTGGCCAGGTGAAGTTCAATCTAATTGGCTGAAGACAGGAAAGCTACAGAAAGGGGGAGGGGGGAAGATCTATTTCCCAACGTGTAGCCTGTGTGTCTTTGTCTTTCGTCTTGTCTTTGGGCCCGCATGGTTGCTATAGAGCAATGGCGGGCCAAGCAGAGGCCCCAAGCCTTCGGGGGGGGGGGGCATCAGGAACCGACCCCAGGTAGCTCCTGGTGAAATTAGCTGATTGAGGGCTCTGGTAAAGGCAAGCCCTGTGGAGGGCTACCATCTCGGACCTTCGGGTAGATGGAATAGTTCCCCCCGGGCGGCAGGGCTGTGCTGGATCTAACCCTGGAAGGAAGAGGACTGACCCCCAGGTAACAGAGTTATGTGCCTGGGAGATAGAATCAGGTTTTATTATTTTGCAGCTCTATTTCTGTGTGCCAAAGCGTCTCTCTCTCTCTCTTGTGTGCTTCTCTCATTTCCCACTTTTGTTGTTAAATGCTACCAGAATAAACCTTGTCTTGGTTTTACCCCACATGGTGTTTGTGGATTGCTCTGCTTGGTTCAGTATCTAAATCCAGGTTACAGAATTAAAGGCGAGTCCCTGAACAGAGATTCAAGTAGGGTTGCAAGGAGCTGAGGCTTGGCAATCTGGTACCTTGAGATCTCTGGGGGTCTTGGTTCCTTTGGGGTAGGTAAGGGTGGGGTGGTGGCGGGCCAGCCAGCCCCCCCTTCCTCCACACAAGGCTATCGAGTCCAACCCCCTGCTCAATGCAGGAAACTAGAGGAGGGGTCTCCCATCCAAGTAATAACCAGGCCTGACCCTGCTTAGCTTTCCACGCTCAGACAAGCTAAACTAGCGTAAGCCACTCACCACTCACAAAAGAGATACACACTAGGCAGCAAATTCTAACATGTAACTTGACCAATAGCTCTTGGTCACAGAAATAAGCTGCATTGTAATCAGCTGCAGTAATCGGCTGCAGCTGATTACAATGGGCAATGATTAATAAAAGCCTTGCCAAGTTGATGACAAATGTATTCAAAAATGTATAACACAAACAAACAATAAAGGTAAAATTATGTTTTTCAAGGTATTTTCTAATTATTTTTGCATAGTGGTATAAAAATGAAACCCAGCATTCCAAATGGCCTCTACTTACAGCACTGTGTAACAGCTCCAGCAGCTGTCAAATCCCTGTACATGTTGTGAGTTCCACTACGAGAATCATAGCGCAGCCATACCAAAGTTTTTCACCCTCAGCAGAGACTTCTCAAAAACCTGTCCACAGTACTTGTGCAATGGCTTCTGGGGCCGCCCAAAATGAGCAAAACACTCATTTCTGGAAGAAGGCAGGTTGGAGGAGCTCATAAGGCCTGTGGCTCACGCTGGCTCAGCTTGTCTGAGCGTGGAAAGCTAAGCAGGGTCAGGCCTGGTTATTAACTTGGATGGGAGACCCCTCCTCTAGTTTCCTGCATTAAGCAGGGGGTTGGACTCGATAGCCTTGTAGGCTCTTTCCAGCTCTATGATCTATGAAATCTATGAAATCTATATAAGGGAGTTCTGCCAAACTGCCTCCTTCCAGATATGAGCATTTCCACTCGTTTTGACACTTCCCCTTTCATAAGCAGTGGGTCTCCTGCTTATGCAACAGAATTGGTGGGATCCACGGCTTCTGCAATGGAATCAGGAGGACAGAAGGAAATCAGCAAGGTCATAAGCACCCTGTTGGATTTTGTCTATATAGCCCTAGCAGAGCTCTGCAAAACCTTTCTGTTGCGTTAATGTTTCAGTTGCACATTATGCTTGTGCAAGCATAATGCACAACCAGTTGTGTAAGCATGATGCACAATCAGTTGCGTGAACATAACTTTAGCTGGATTCTCCACTTACGCATAATCATAGCCCGGGGGCGGCTTGTTGTGACATCCAGCCTAGGCGGCATAGCTTGTTGGGAGGGGAAAACAACCCTCCAATAACCCATGGACTGTTGGAGAGTTGTTTCCCCCTCCCAACAAGCCATAGTGCCCAGGTTCAGACAACATGACAAGCTGCGTCCGGCCGGTGATTACAGAAATTGTGCCCGCACATGCCATGATTTAAATAATCCATGGTGGCTTATTTTGATCATGCAAACCATGTGACAAATATTGGGTTTTTTAAAGTTTTTCTTTTCAGACTGAAGCAACACATTATGGGTGCAATCTTATGCATGCTTAGAGAAGAATTGTTCTAGGAAGCCTTCTCTGCTCTTCAACCACCAATGTAATTTTAGTTTGTTTTCAATATATTGTTCTTGTTTATCTGTTTTTGTCTTTTCATTGTTCACAGCTCTGGAATCTTCTTAGGATTGTGCCTAAAATGGCTGAAGCCATAGGAAGCTGCCTTATAGCAGGTCAGACTGTCTGTCCACCTAGTCCAGTGTTACCTATTCTGACTTGCAGTGACTCCAAATCTCAGGCAGAGCTCTTTCCCCATCATCCATTATAAGGTCATTATTAACTGGAGAAACCATGGATTAACCTGCAAACTTCTACATGCAAAGCACATGCCCTACCAGTGATCTGTGTCAGCAACAGCTATATATTGAAAAGTGAGAAACAAGAAGCACTTGCTAAAGTGGGTCCTAATCACATTCACTCAAGCATCAGTGAGCGAAGTTCATTCTGATGGGTCTTCAGTCAACTAATTGCAAGACGCCCCAGCATCATATCTGGCCCAATGCTTTGTTTTGGTGCAAGTCATTCCCAAGTGTGGTGCCCCCATGTTAATAACTGCCAATATAAGTGTAAATGAAAGGGAACTAGGGGAGTGCACACCAAAGTAAGTTTTTGGATCACCACAAATCAAACACTGCCATGGCTGGGGGACTATCACCGTTGAGATGCCCTAGAATCATGTCTGGCCCAATGCTGCATTTTGCTGGAAGATACAGTCAAGCACTCTGCCAATGCTAGTAATTGCCAATATATATGTACATGAATAAGGAACTGGGGGGGAGTGTACCCTACCATAATCTTGGGGCCACCCTAAATGACACATCTACATCACTAGGAGTCTAACCCCTTTGAGGCACCTTAGCATCATGTCCGGCCTAATGATTCATGTTGAGACAAGGCTATGCCAAGTATGCTGTGCCCATGCCAGTAATTGCCAAGATAGGTCTAAATGAATAAGAAGCTGGGAGTGTGCACCTCACAACAGGCTTCGGTATTCGGCAAGGGACACACCTACACCAGCAGGAGATGGTTCTTTAAAAGGCACCCTCTGTTATTTGGGGTGGCCCAAGGCTTATTTGAGGATGCACTCCCTAGCTCCTTACTCCTTTGTCCATGTAAGGACCATTATTCATGGAGGGGCAGAACACTTGATAGTAACTTGCACAAATACAAAGCACTGGCCTGACACAATGCTAGGATGTCTCAAAAGTGAAAGTCTCCTGGTCATGTGGGTGCATGTTTTGGAGTAGCCAAAAGCTTATGGGGGGGATTACACCCTCAGCTCCTTGTTGACATGTACATTGGCAAATTACTGGTATGGGCCCAGCAATGTCTTTTGCAAATATGAAGCATTTGGCTGGACATAATGTAAAGGTGTCTTGTAGGGGGCTGCTCTTCCTGGTGCCGGCAGAGTAGCGTTGCACACTGCACATTGTGCACAAGGATGCTGGGTGAAACCTGTTGTGACATGTAGCAAAACAACAGCTGTGGCACAAGTGTTTTCATTTGGAAAGGTACAGGATGGCTAGAAAAACAGTCATATTGAGTCTGGCACTACTATTCTGTTTCTCATGGGAAAAGTAGGTGTGTACGAAATACGAGCTGGTCACATGGTTTGTACTTTCTGATGACGTAGTATGGCTTGTTAGGTTTCGTTTCCTGTAACCATTTTGAGTAGAGAGAAGGATTGCTTTCTGTGTGTTTCTTCTTGTCTCTTCTCTCTGATGCTCTGACTTATTGCAATCATGTAATGAAGAGTGCTAGAGTGGACTTGATCCACTGGACTGACTATGCATTATAATCTGCAATATAGACTGTAACTTAGGAGATTGTATTTACTCTGATATAGAATAAACAGGTAGTAAAAACCCTGTTGTGGAATCTATGGAGTTAATTCCTAATTACAGTTGAGCTGACAGGACGAGTGAGCTGCAAGCTGGCTGAAATCCGAGACGCTTGGACATGCTGTGTGTGGGAGAGAAAAGCTGGATCTCTGTGTGAACTACATGGGCCAGTTACACACACGAGACAGAGGCTAAATCTTCCATCTCACGCTCTGCTGAATCCACGTAGGCAGGCGGGCCTACAGGGTGGATTGTAAGCCATCAGGGCTGTAGCCAATTTAGCCCTTTCAAAACCAAGGATTCAGCCCATGACGGAAAGAGTGGCTGCCCTTTCTGGCTCCAACTGAGTTTTGTGCGGTATCCACAGGGGAGCCATGTGAAGCCAGGGACTTGGCTGGAGCCTGGAAGAGCAGCTGCTCTTCCCGGTGCCAGCCAAGTCTCTTTCTCCGGGCTGGGAGAGGCGCAGAATACTGTGCATCTCCCAGCAATGGATGGGGGGGGGGGGAGAATGACATCAGTGGTCATGGCCACACCAACTGACATCATCCAGCACATGGTGGGCCTGAGGGAGCAATTCCCCCCCCCCCCCGTCGCCGCCTTAAAATGGTTCTGCACCCCTGAGGCCTGTGGCTCATGCTGGCTCAGCTTGTCTGAGTGTGGAAAGCTAAGCAGGGTCAAGCCTGGTTATTACTTGGATGGGAGACCCCTCCTCTAGTGTCCTGCATTGAGCAGGGGGTTGGACTCGATAGCCTTGTAGGCTCCTTCCAACTCTATGATCTATATGAGATAATATTTGACAGGAAAATTCTGTCAGAGACCCTGGAGAGCCACTGCTGGTCAAGAGTCGGCAGTCCTGAGGTAGATGGGCAAACACTCTGACCTGGTACAAGGCAGTTGGCTCTGGTTCAGTCATTTTATGTGTGGCTTCATTCATACAACGGTTGTGTATATAAATACCAGTTATTTCTTGCCATTGTTTCTTACATATAGCTACAAAGGCAAAACAAAAGTACAAACTGAAGTAAAATGGATGAATTTAGCGATCCCCCCAGCAATTTACTATCATTTGTGATCATATAATTTTTTTTTACAGCAATCACTGCACAACTGTTTTTGGTCTTCAGTGGTATGGAGTCTTTAAATATCTCAAATTGCTCAAAGGTTACACAGCGCTCTCATCAGGTTTTCAGACATACACACCAAGAAAATATTAAAATAATTATAAAATATTTGGCATCTCAAAATGCCAAGTTGACCCAAAACATAGCATTTCTTCCCATAATTATTTCTTCAGATCCCCCCCCCCCGTTTAATCCAAGGTAAGGCATCCAGGTTCTTATTTCAGCAAATACTCAAAATTTGTGTTAACGTTTAGAAAGTCAGTGTGGCGTAGTGGTTAGTGTGTTGGGCTGGGACTCGGGAGATCCGTGTTCTAGTCCCCACTTGGCCATGAAGCTCACTGGGTGACTTTGGGCCAGTCACTGACTCTCCGCATAACGTACCTCACAGGGTGGTTGTGAGGATAAAATGGAGAAGAAGTTTATGTAAACTGTTCTGGGTTCCTTGCAGGAAAAAAGGTGGGGTATAAATAAATAAATAAATGAATGAATAAAAGCCAACATTTAATTCATAAAGTTTGTATTACTTGATAGTAGGACTATAGACAAGGAAAAGCTAAACCACCCCTTAAAGTGGGGTTTACAAGACTGAAAGTTTAACACAGGTTCTTATCCCAAATAACTTTGAGTAACAGTTTCTCCCAGTTAATCTAGTAAACATCAGCAGAGTTTGGGGGGGGGGGACATTTAGGAAGGACTGCCATTTTTTTACTACAATCCTAGCGAACCCACGTTAATCTCAGCTGGGGGACCATCCATCTTAGGCTAAAATCCTATACACACTTACTTGGGAGTAAGCCCCATTGAACTCAGTGGGACTTACTCACTGAATCAACATGCATAGGATTGTACTGTAAGCCCTTTTTAAGCTTGTTCATCAGAGTAGCATAATTCCAGGGGAGGCTGGTGACTCCTATTTCGGTGAGGCTCCTTTTCCGTTGCAAGTTTTACAGCTTTTATTTGGAGCGTCATAGGCACTATCCATGGTGCTGAACTCCATTCCCAAAATAGGTCCACCACCACGATGAATAGCTCCAAATGAAAGCTGCAAAACCTGCAATGGAAAAGGAGCGTCACCGAAATAGGACTCACCAGCCTTCCCTGCATAATTCAACTGATTTACTGAAAGTACGTAAGATATCTAAATACTTTTGCAGAGTGCTTCATACCTTTAGCCTTAACTGGTTTGAGCTCTGCGAGTAATTTTCATAGATTTCATAATTTCATAGATTTGGAAGGATTCAAATCATTTTTAGGCCACCTTTAAGGGTAAAACATGGCTATTGTCACATGGCAAGCAAACACCACCACCACCCAGATAGGGCGACCTCTCTCTCTCTCTCTCTCTCTCTCTCACACACACACACACACACACACACACACACTTTGGCTGTGTCCTCGGAGGGTAAACGCCATTGCCCAATCTGTATTCTACGCTAGAGCCGGATCCGACCATGCCTGACCCGCGATCTAGTCTATCCAGGAGCTGAAAGCTTTCCCTACGCATTCACTCCGGGAGTTTCCTGCCTTTCGGGGCTATTTTATTCTCATGGCCATCATTCAACTTCCTCCAACACTGTAAACCTCCGAAATGCTCCCACCCCCCCACCCCCACCCAAGGCAAAGAGAAGTGCTTCGCGTTCAGATCGGACAGACGAACCGGGGGCGGCGTGTCTTTCCAAAGAGCCCCCTCCCCACTCCTGTTTTCCTTTTCTCTCTCTCCTACACCGCACCTTCTTCCAGGCTAAACTCTTCGTGCTAAATGAATTTGTTCATCTTGGGTCCTAAACACCCATCGCTTTTTTCAAACAAAAGAAAAAGGGGGATTACCTGATGCTGGTCTTTCATTCAGCAGGTCTTCAACTGATTAAAAAGCCGGCGCTTTTTGTTCCCTTTGGCTCAGACCCGCCCATCCTCCCATGATTGGGACATCACACACGCGCGCACCCTCCCCACACACCCCTTTTTAAACCAGATACCACTCCTTGGATTTTTACAGTAGCTGGATCTGAGCGGTGCTACTAATGGCGGTCCGTGTGAGACAGCCATCATGGGTGTTACTTTAGGGGGCAATCCTATGCATGCTTAAATGGGGGGAAAGTCCTACAACTCTCAGCATTTCCCCTTTTCCTGTCTAAAACATACATAGGATTGTACCCAACATCGCCCTGTCCCCTCCCTGCCCTTCCATGCTTCAGAACTGCTTCTACATCCTTCATATTAGAACAAAAAACAAGACACCAGTTTGCCAACCCTAATAATTAAATATAACAATAAATACTCTGAGCATGTGCAGTTTTGCATTTTCATCTCAGTTCAATCATAACCCTTTCATGACTACAGGAATTTTTATTTTATTTACTTATTATATTTATACCCCCTCTTTTTTCCTGAAAGGAACCCAAGGCGGCTTACATGATCCTCCTCCTCTCCATTTTATCCTCACAACAACCCTGTGAGGTAGGTTAGGCTGAGAGTCAGTGACCGGCCCAAAGCCACCCAGTGAGCTTCAATGCTGAGCGGGGACTAGAACCCAGATCTCCTGAGTCCCAGTCCAACACTCTAACCACTACGCCACACTGGCTCTCAATAAAATGGAGTTTCCTTCTGCTGTCCTGATGCTAAACATATTCATTTAGAAATAAGCACCATTTTGTTGTTTTTAGAAAAGGATATCTTTTCAAATTAAAAAGAATAAAATGAGCACGTGTAATTATGCACGTGCCCAGCTGACCAGCCTGCCAATGGGCTGGTTTGCATGATGGAACAGCCCACCATCGCTTATTTAACCCACCTTGGGCTGCAATACCTGCTGGCGTAGTAAACTGTTCCCTTATGAGTTAACTACTGAGGGCAGCTAGAACAGAAATATCAAAGGGGTGGAAAACCTCTGCAGGTTATACAGTTGGTGGATGGTCTGCACATATTTGGCAAAGAACACTTGAGGGCATATTAACACAAGACAGAGTATCCAGAGGATTAACTAAAAATGATTTATACATACAGAATTGCTTTGCTTTTTATACTAATAAAGGAATGGCTGTCCAAAGACACACACACACACACCATAGTCTCCAGTTACCACAAAAATGCCAGGACCGGTCATGAAAATCCTTAAGCCATCAACTTCTCACTTTGGCATGCAGAGTCCCGAATTCCCCTGCCTCCCCCAACTGCAAACTACTTTAAGCTGCTCTTAAAGGGGCCATGGGAAAAATTGCAGCTAAGCTTGCAGTTTTAGCTTAGGTGCAATTTTGCCCATGGCCCCTTTAAGAGTAGCTCTGCTTAGGCTCAAACAGCAGCAGGGTCTCCATGGAGAGACGGTAAGCAGGGAGGGATCAGAGGCTGCTAAGCTGTGAGGGCCAGGCGAGGGTGTGTGTGTGTGCACTGCTGTGAGGAAAGAATTAGCTGGGTCTGGGTGAAAAGGAGGTGGAGGCTGCACCCAATGGCCTGGACCGAGGAAGAGGTGAATGAGGGGATTTATCACATGATTCCTATCTTTATATTGCCAAAGATTTTATTTCCTAACAGAGCTGACTCTGTGCCTTTAACAGGTGAGGTTACAGTGTCAGAAGGAAATGCAAGAAACTTCCTCTTCTCTCTGAAGCTCCGTGTTTGGGGGTGTGGGATGGGTGGGAAAGCTTCACCTGTTGAATTTGTGCCAATCCTGACCATTTTAAAACTAAAAGAGATTGCCCTGTAAGCACTGACACACACCCCTGAAAAACACCAGATATCAACAATTAAGGGTTTAAGTAAGGTTTAAAAAATTATAAAAGCCACTTATAAAAAATTATAAAATATATAATAATGTAATAATTATAATATATAAGATATTAGATAATAAAATAATTCTTGAAACGTCATCCTATCACTGGCACTGCTGCTGCTACCTCTTCTTCTAGCAAGGCGCAGCATTTCACAATTATCCCTTAATTACATGATACTTCTTCACACAATGCAGTCATGCCTTGGATTGAGAGCATAATTCGTTCCGAAACGTGCTTGTAATCCAAAACACTTGTGGGGTTTTTTGTTTTTTTTTAAATATTTTATTAAATTTTAAAACAATACAAAGAAAATAACATACACACATAACTAATATTGTGCTCCCATCACCATGGGTCCAAACAATCCAATAACTCTATAATTGTTCATTATTCCAAAAATACAATATCATCATCAGGCGATCACTCGTGACCGAGTAAGATTGTCTTCCGGGATAAAAGGAGGAAATTCTAAAGAAGATTGTGTAGACTCTAGCGATGAGTCCGTAAGTGACTGTGGAGGCCAATTCTAGATCCACACAGCTTCCCACAGTGAGGACACAGGTTACCAGATAGAAGATGGTCCTGTAAAGGATTCATTTGACGTGCTTTTCGCTTAGCACGTTTCTCCCTTTCACCTTGCACTCGGGCTTCTTCAAAGTCCATGGAACCTTTGTGAAAGGCCAACCTCCATTTAGATCGTTCATGGGCCAGAGCTTCCCAGTTTTCGATGTTTATATTGCATTTTTTTAGATTAGCCTTATGAACATCTTTAAACCTCTTATATTGACCACCGATATTCCGCTTTCCATCCTTGAGTTGGGAGTAAAGTAACTGCTTTGGGAGACGGCAGTCAGGCATTCGAACAACATGACCGGTCCACTGAAGTTGGCGTTGAAGGATCATTTTTTCAATGCTAGTAGTCTTTGCTTCTTCCAGTACACTGACATTTGTTCGCCTATCTTCCCAAGTAATTTGCAGGATTTTCCGGAGGCAACGTTGATGAAACCTTTCAAGGAGGTGGAAGTGACGTTTATAGATAGTCCATGTTTCGCAGGCATACAATAAAGTTGGTAATACAATGGCTTCATAAACCAGTGTTTTGGTCTTCTTACAAATATCCCGATCCTCGAACACTCTATGTTTCATTCGAGAAAATGCGGCACTTGCGGAGCTCAGACGATGCTGGATTTCACTGTCGATGTTAGCTGTAACAGAAAGATAGCTGCCAAGATAGAGGAAATGATCGACGTTTTCCAGTATTGTCCCGCCAAGCTGGATAGATGTATCTTGACAGGGTAAACTCCCTTTCCCCCTTTTAAACACATATTCCAAAAATAAACCCCAAATATCCTTAAAATTATTTTTCTTTAATTGACCCCTTTTGCATTTAATATTACAAGTCAACATATCATTCAAAGCCATATCCCATACTTCCTTATACCATTCAGTAATAGTGAAAACTTGCTGGATTTTCCATTTCCTTGCTATCATTAGTCTACCTGCCGTTAACAAATTTATGATTAATTCTTTAACATTTTGAGAACCAATCACCTTTTCCGTTATTGTTAGCAAAGCTAGTTTAGGGCATACCTCTAAATCAACTCCAACAATTTCTGATATTTCCTCAAAAATCATTTTCCAAAAATCCATTACATTTTTACAACTCCACCACATATGAGCATATGTACCCAATTCCTGACATCCTCGCCAACACATTGGAGAACATTTATTATCTATTCTATTTAATCTCACTGGGGTCAAATACCATCTCCAAATTAGCTTATAAAAATTCTCTTTAATTCTTATAGACATATTTTTCAATATTCGCCTATCCCAAATCTTATTCCACTCATCCTTTGATATTTCCTCTTCAAACTCTGTATCCCAAACTATTTTAAGATTTTCTGCTTGCTCTTCTGATTTCTGCAACATTTTATATAACATCTTTGTAAGACCCCTAGCTGATGCATTTCCTTCTACAAGTTCTCTAGACATAACCACCTGCTCAAATGCAGTGAAATCCCTTTCATGCTCATGTCTCCTCTTCCATTTCTTACCCCATTGTACTAATTGAATTAAATTTAACCAAGAAATTCTTCCTGCCCCAACCCTATCAATTATTTGCTGTCTTGTCTCCATTTTTTCCAGCCAATCCATTAAAGTTATCACCTTTTTCTCTCTAAAAATTCGTTCTAAATGTCTAACATTCTCGGGAAAATCTTCCATAACCACCACTGGAGTAAGCGGGGATATACCTGGTAAAAATATTTCCTTATTTCTACCCCAAATTTCTAACATATTTTTTAAAAAGGGATTTTCTAATCTTTTCGTCATAATATGTCCTTGTTTTGTAAATAAAAATTTATCCACCCTATTACCCAATTCAAATGCTTCTATTTCCCACCACATAAAATCTTTTCTAACAATAATATCCATGATATATCTAAGTTGATTAGCTATATAATACCATTTTAAATTAGGGAGACCAAGTCCCCCTATTTTTTGAGCTTTATACCATCTATTCTTAGTAATCCTTGATTTTTCCCCCCCATTACAATAGCTATTTAACATTACTTGCCACTCTTTAATTTCTTTCTCTGATATCTTATATGGTATCATTCTAAATAAAAAATTAAACTTCGGTAAAATCTTCATTTTAATCAAAGCTATCCTACCAAACCACGACAATCCCAATTTTTTATAATCCTCTATTTGATTTTTAACTTCATCTTTTAGTTTTTTAAAATTACATTCCCCTATTTTATCCAAATCTTTTAATATATCAATACCTAAATATTAATTATATTTTTTATCTTTATATCCACTCCCCTTTGTTTAAATCCCCTTTCCTCCAGTTTACTATAATTAAATGTCATTATCTCTGATTTATCCCAATTAACTTTTAACCCTGTTACTTCTCTAAATTCATCTAAATGTTTCTCTATCCAATCCCAATTTTCTATAGGCCATTCTAATGTTAACAAGATATCATCTGCAAAAAGGTTTATCTTACATTTGGTCTCTATTCCTATCCCTAATAATTTCTTCTCCTGTCTTATCGAATTCGCTAACAATTCCATAACTAACACAAATAATACTGGGGAAAGGGGACAACCCTGTCTAGTTCCCCGGCCTAGGCTAATAGTTTCTGTTATTCCATCGTTTACAATTACCGACGTGACATTATGAGTATATAATTGGTTAGTAATACCTATAAATTTTTCTCCAAACCCCATAGTTTTTATTAACATCTTTAATGCAGGCCATTCCACACAATCAAAGGCTTTAAAAATATCCAATGCAAGAACCCCCGCTTTCAAATTATTTTTCTTTATTAAATAAATTATATTCAGAACCCTTCTTGTTAAATCTGCCATTTGTCTTCCTTGAATAAACCCACATTGATCTATCCCTATATACTTATTTAGAAAACTATTCATTCTTCTAGCTAAAATTGCTGTCAATAGTTTAGCATCTTGATTAATTAATGATATTGGTCTATAAGAACCTGGTTCTGCTAAATCCTTCCTTGGTTTCGGGATTAAAATGGTCAAGGACTGTTTCCATGACGGGGGGATCTCTCCCCCCTGTAAAATATCATTAAACAACCGTTTTAACTTCGGAATTAACATTTTTTTAAAGACTTTATAATATTCCGCCCTCAGACCATCTAGTCCTGGCGTTTTCCCCTGTTTTAATTTATTTATAGCACTTTCTATTTCAATTTCTGTGAATGGTTGCTCCATTTTCTCTCTATCTTCATCCTGGATTTTTATTTTTAAATTTTTCTCGATATATCTTCTACTCTCAGCTTCCGACCATTTTCCTGCCTTATATAACTCCGTGTAATATTCATGAAAAATTTTCAATTTATCCTTTACTAGATTATATTTTTTTACCCCTCTTATCTTTAATCATCCCCCACTAAGCTTTTTTCTTTTTTTTTTGTGCTAATCTAGCCAACATTTTAGAGTTTTTATTACTATTCTCAAAATACTCCCTTTTTGTGTAAATCAAATTCCTTTGTACCCTGTCCAGTTCTTTATTCTCCAATTCTTTCCTTTTACAAAACACTTATATCAAAACGAAATCCCAAAAAAATATTTAAAAATTTGCTTTTCTTGCAAAACACTCTCAAACCAAGTTACTTGCAATCCAAGGTATTACTGTATTCAATTTGCAGCCACAAGATGTGGTCAGTTTTGTAGATTGCTTTAATACAGACTTTCTTGTGAGTAAGTCCCATTGAACTTAATAGGACTTCTGAGTACACATGCATAGGATTGCACTGTTACTCTGTTTTCAGAGCAGTGGTAAATTTTACTTGGCTCTACCAGTGTACCCCATGTGAAAGCCTTTTTCTAACACATGCTGAAGTGCAATGGAGAAAGCTCTCTACAGTAATGATTGGGATTATTCTGCAGGGATTTTGGATTGTTGTTTTTAAATGCATTAGAAGGGAGTTAGCAGAAAACACACCCCCATCAAGAGAAAGAAAAAATCCCAACTATCTCAAACAGCAACAAACATACATAGATTCATGTATTTTGACCCCAGATCAACTTTGAGTACTCTTCAGTGTGCTCTACTAGTTCATGTTCCTTTGATTTTGGATGGATATTTGGGCTTCTAAACCTTGGGACTGTGTCTGCTTATCTCTGAGTAATTTATGGGCTCAGGCAGCAGCTGCAGCTGCAGCAGTAGCCTGTTGGGCCTGCAAGGCCTGGACAGCAGCCAAGAGTTGTTACCTGCAAAAGCAGGTTGTCCTGCAGAAGCTGTTCCATCAAGTAATTTGGCTTCATCTGCTGCTTCACTCTTATTACTGATCTGAGGCTGGAAGCAAGCTGTCCTTACTCCGTTCCAGAGATAAGCAGGAGCCAGTCTGGTGATAGGGTTTGGCACCACGGACATCTCCTTTGAAGTTCAGAGTAAAATCCAGAGTGGATACACACCCTTCCTGACATTGGAGTCACTAGCCTTCACTGGCAGGGGAGCAAATGGCAACCTCACAGACAGCAGCTCCTGCATGACTGATGAGAGAAGTCACACACTGTCCCCAGCATGTCTCTCTCATCTCACACTAGCAGCAGGGATCACATGCTGTGCAAGAGGCATCTCAATGGCGGGGTAAGCAGGGGAGGTAGGAGGCGGAAGCAACAGCAAAGGATTAGTTCAGAGGCTTGGAACACTGGGCGGTGTTGCAGGAGTCCAGAGCTCTGTAAGCACAATGCAAGGGGGTGTGGCTGGGATGGGAGCAGCTCAGTAGCAGGGCCGGTGCTACCATTAGGCCAACTAGGCAGCCGCCTAGGGCGCAGGGCTAAAGGGGGCGCCAGAAACGCCTTGGGAAAAAAATACAGCGCTCTCAAGTGGGATGGGGGGCGCTAAATATCTTCTTGCCTAGGGCACCAAACTGCCTTGCACCGGTCCTGCTCAGTAGGAGAGAGGGCCCCAATCCACCACTCCTTGCAATACTCTGCTCGAAGAAGATGCTTCACTCTGCTTCATGAAAGTGTTACGACAGATAATTTGGGCGTTAGATTCCCTCTGAGCAGGGAGAAACTAACCCCACTCTTATGAAAGGTTTGGGATCTTTGGCTGAGGTAAAACGCACACTGCTGGTGGAGTATGCACTTTGCCCTTTTACACTTAAACACACACACACACACACACACACTCCAGAAACAAAAGGGTTGTTTTATTAAAGAGGAACTATAGAGTAGGTACAGTGTCCTACTTGTTGGTAAAGCAAATGCAGTAATTTCAGGCAGCAAAATATCCTTATGCTATAGTTCAAACTCTATATTCTGGAGAGGAAAGAGTCCCTTTTGACCCTGACAGCCTAAATAGAAGAGGGGATGAAAGGCTTCCATCTAGAGCAGTGATGGCGAACCTATGGCACGGGTGCCACAGCAGGCACACAGGGCCCTCTCTGTGGGCACTCGAGCCATTGGTCACCAGATCGCAAAAAGACTGACCCCTTCTGCAAAACACTAATGATCTTGTTCTTTCTCACAGTGTGGAACAGAATGATTTTATTCTAGAATTCCTGTTACAGAATTCTTTTCTACATTGTTATCACATTTAAAAGATTTTGAAGAATGATGCACAGAGCATGGCTTGGATGTAAAGCCCTAACAGTTGACCTGAGTGTGATCCTCCTGCTGTAGCCTTGACTCAAATGAGTAGACACAGAGCCTCCTGGAGATATTTCCTTGCCCGATACAGCTCCTTGACAATCACTCCAGCAAGCTGTGGAAAACGAAATCCTAGTATCCAGCGTTGTTCACTGTTCAGTAGCCTTGGATCTGCCAAGCTTGGCACCTCCGTTCCAGCTTCTTCCAAAACGAAAAATCCTTCATCTCTCTGTCCTGCATTCTTCAGTTGTGCTGCATTCCAAGCTGCTGTTATCAGCATCCAGCTCTAGCAACATCGCCTTTCCGGTTGTTTACATTCCAAACCGTTCCTTACAAATGTAAACAATCTCTTAACCTCATAACTGCCTAATTTCTCCGTACTGCGTCCCTGGGCTTATCTGCCCCATCTGAGATAATAATCAGGGTTATCTGCACCATCTGGGTTATCTCGGGACGTAATCTGGGCTGGGCCCATAACCTGATGCGAGAGCTGGACTGACCCCGGTTCAAAAGCTTACCTAGCCAGTGACCCTCAGTCCCAGTCACGCAGACGGAAGGAGGGGATAACAGCAGTTAATAAAGATTAAAGAGTTTATTTGTAAGACCAATTACATGGGATTAAGGCAAGCAATGCATCTCTTACTCACTACATGATTGCAGATTCAAATCCAAGACCCCAGTGGTAAGGCTGAGATGAAGTGACTGACTTGAAGTAGAAGTCCAGAACAAGAGAGGTGCAGAGAGAGTGTAGAAGTGAAGGGATGTGTGACTTACCCCAACTTATATAGGAAGACCCTATTTATAGTATCTATAAATAGGATATTACTCACCTATTATATAACCTGTTATTCAAACCGGTTTACTTCAAACTTGTCCCATGGTTCTGAGTCATAGACCTTGATATTATGTCTGGTGACTGAAGACCTTGTGTACTTCACCTCAAGAGACATCCTCCATGTCAGGTGACAATCTTGATGTCAGGTGACAATCCTCGTTCTGCCCACTATGCAAAACCTAAAACCTCCCATCCTACATTTTTGCTAGACTGGCTTTTTTGCCCATCTAGCTGGAGCATTTTGGAGGCGAGGTAAGGAGGCTGCCAAACAATCAGGATAGCTCATAGCCTGGTCTCTCTCTAGTCCCCTCCCTGCCCACCGGAACACCCCCTTTACCCCTCTCTGAGGTTGTGTGGTGCTTTCTCTGCCAGCTGCCAGGGGAAGGGGGGATGGAGTTCTGCGCACTACAGTATCTCCAACCTCTGATCTGGGAAGCCCAAATATCCTATGGTCCCTCAGAGCTGTCCAGGGGCCATAGGATTGCTCCGTTCATTAAAGTATATTTTAATCCACCCTCTATAACAGACATTCACTGGGTGGACAAACAGGTAAAAGATACAAGCACATAAAAAAATCAAATACAATATAAACAACAAATGATGTGAGAATGAAAACAGTACCCTGAGGTAGTTTGAACTAGAGCCTTGTTTATTTTTAATAAACAATTTCCTTTATTTTGCAGGTTTTCTGCAAAGGTTTCCATGATTCCATGGAAAACCCACCACTCCAGCAAATGCTATTGGCATTGCACTAGAGGATGCTCACACTAGTACAACATAATTCATGCTAGCAGTAGAGACACTCTGGATACTGCCCCCGGCAACTGTTCAAAACCTTTAAGGGTGGGTTCCATTGACAATTACCCAGGGTTAACAAGCAGAAAATATTTATCTGAGGATCAATGAAAACAAATTAATAAACTGGACTCTAGGAAAAATGTGATTAGAACAAGTAACATAATGCCTCTTGGCTTAACATTGTCTTATTGTAGAGCTCTTATTCCTTCTATAAGCATCGGGGTGGTTGCAAATCCAATTTCTTGTTATGTAACAACGAGAGGCAATGGCAATGTCAGTGCTTAGAAAGGCACAGCCTCCTCCTCCTCCTCCCACCACCACCCTGCAAGACAAGAAGCAAAGGTGCAACAGTCAAGCCAAGCGGTTCTCTCTTCCATGGCCAGGGGCAGACACTCCAAACTCTGTAGCCAAGGAGCTGAACCATGAGAAACTGGCAACCATTTCCATATCATCAGTATCACATAACTCACCTTCAGACACTTACAGTGCAATCTTATAAATCCCTACTCAAAAGTAAGCCCCACTGAGTTCAACGGGACTTACTCCCAGGTAAGTGTGTGAAGGATTGCAGCCAAAAGGATAGTTAACAAATTCAGCAGAATCAAATGGCAAAGGGTTTCCTGGATGGTACAAGCTCAGGCTGCAGGTACCACAAAGTGGCAGCGGGGGGGGGGGGGGTATTTAAATGTTCCCCCATTAAACAAACAAACAGTATGCAATCCTTCTCCTGCCATCTGAAATTGTATTGTCCAGGAAAGGTTGTACCACTTGAATCAACTGGGAGAGCAATCTGATGGACCCTAGGTGAACGTCCCAGGGACCACAGGATTGTTCAATTCCCCCTTCTGGGGTCGGAAATAATGCTCCAACCTCAGCAGGGCAAGTCAGAGATCTGACCATCCTCCCCCACCCTGTCACAGCTGGCATGGAAAGAACCGTGCCAGCTGCCCTCAAAGGTCAGAAAAGTGACCTCGGAGGAGGAAAGGGAGCATTTCAATGAGCAGAGAGGGGAGGAGACCGGAGAGGCCAGGATATGAATTATCTTGAGCCTTTTCCAACCTTCTTCCCTCTGAAGCACTCTCCCCAGACGTCTAGCAAAATCTGCAAGGTGGGAGGACAGGGAGGCAAAGATCGCCTCCACTGCTCCTCCCACCCTGCATTGGATGATTGGATGCTTCCAAGTTTGTGGGCTTCTGATCACCGAGGGCGCAATTGATAGGACTGCACCCTGAATGTATACACTGTATGTCAACTCAATGCAATGGCTCCATTACAAATTCAGCTGCTCTGAAGGTTTTCAGATACATTTCATGCAGATTAACGTCACAAGCTTGCAGTGTAACTTTTGGAAACACAGATCATAGCACTTAATTTGGGAACATTATACATTTTTAAACATGTTATTTGCGCCCACACTAAAACCGCATCCTCCAAAACCCTTTCAGTCATGTTTGACCACTGAGGTGAGAGTATGCAGTAAGAATGCACTCCCGTGCCAATTTGCAAGCTACAAGCAAGGAGCATGTTAGCAAAGTGATATCATTTATGTATTATCTTTCACTTGTCTTCCAGCTGTGAAGAACATAGTCGCTTCTACTAAGAGGTGGTCTATTCAATAAAAGAATCCCGGAATTGTCAGGTAGGTTTGTGGGCCTTGCTTTAACCAAGCGTCTCTTGTTGCTTGGAATCCTCACATTCTTCAGAGAGTAGTTCAAGGGAGTATCATCTAAACTAACCAGACATGTCTCCAAAAAATAAATGAATAAAATTTATTCACTTTGTAATGTAGAATTCAAGGACCAGTTCATTTTGAATCCATTGATCCTGTAGTGCAATGGGGCTACAGCTGTATCCTCCCCCTCACTTTTGTTGTCCTGAATCCCATGTTGCACAGAATGTACCTGCCTATATGCACTGGATTGTACGCCAAACTCCTATAATCCTTCCACCTTGACAGAGAGGTGTAGTGATCATAGCTATCAGCCACATGCAGATTAGGATGTATGTACATCTCTGCTGCTCCACCTCATTTATAGCATTACCAGGCAAACTGGTCCTCAGACTTATGACAATTCAGAATAAGTTCACATTTTAGTAAGACTGCTCCTCTCTTTGTACTCATCTAAGAGAAGCGGTTTGTATCTGGGCTCAAAGGTCAGGAGGCAAGGAAAGTACCAATTCCCTGCAAAAAAAACTCTCCGGCTGCTCCTGGACCTCCTGAGAGATATAATCCATTTTGCTTTTCCCAACAGGGTTGGAGCAGAGAACCATTCTCACCACCATTCCCAAAAGTCTCCTGCGCACCTTGTTGAACTACCGGTACTTATTTTTAACTAGTTGCCATTTTTGTTCTGAGAAGGGTCGGTTCCAGTTCAAAGCAACCAAGAGATTTTAGGTTGGTGTTCAGTTCTGGTTTCTTGAAGTCAAGTCTCTGAAACAGATTTTGGTTACATATTCAGATTTAGTCCGACTCTTTGCATGTAGCTGAAGGCAAAGCGTGGCATTTCTAGGATCATTCTCCAAAGAAAGAACCGCACCTAATTTTCCTATGACCATCTCAACAGCATCTAGTGGCCATAGGATTGCACCCTTAAAGTGGCTAATTCAAATAACTGTTGTTAAGCCTCAGCTGTTCAATTTTCATCTCAGTTGTCACTGGGAATTCATTTATTTATATGCTAATTTCTTATTTTCTTCAATAAGGAGGATCACATTTGTTTTCTAATGTAAGAATTCTGTTGAGCTTAATGCCAATTACAGTAATACCTTGGATTGCAAGGTTTGAGAGCGTTTTGCAAGACAAGAAAATTTTTAAATATTTATTTTAAAAAATTGACTTGATATACAAGTGACGTCTTGCAATACAAGTACTGTAGTACGGTTTAAATTAAAAATCTCTGTACAAATTTTTTGGGGGGAATTTCGTTTTGATATAAGAGTGTTTTGGATTACAAGCACGTTTCCTGAATGAATTATGCTCTCAATCCAAGGCATGACTGTACTTTCAATAGATCAGAACAAGGCTGCTGATCTGGAGAAGCTGAGAGAGGCAGAGAATTTTGTGGATGAGATCTTCAAAGACCTATAGCAGCATCCCAAACCCAACCCAAGACCTATAGCAGCATCCCAAGTGTGACAGCTCCACTGCAATAATGGAGAATGGGGGGTCTAGGTGAAGGAAGGCATCAGTCTGTGGTGATGGGAGATTTGATGATTAGCTACACGAACAGCTGGGTTTGTAAGTGGCGTGTAGAGCGTAGAATTGCCTGCCTGATGTGAAGACTGCAGACATCACATGTCTTCAGTGCTGTTCCTTTGCCTTCCCATTTTCTTTTCCTCACGTTTTCTGCTCTTAATTCAGATTATAAACCTGTTGGAGAAGCCTTATTGCACTTCATTAATGAACTGGACTTAGTATTCAACAGCACCTTCTTCCTGGCCATAAAATGATGACCTAGGCTGATCGTTGGTCTGTTATATATATTCCCACTCCATTGGTTCTTCCAAAATGTTACCTCCTCTTCACATTCAGCTCAACCATCTCAACTCGCATCTTCCTCCAATACATTACCTTAAAAACTGGTTACTCCGCACATTGGATCTTTTCACAATCTCTCCCTTGATGGGCTCCCAACCAAAATAACATATAAGGTTATGGGTCCTGTTTGCTCCCTCAGGCAATATCAGGAAGTTTGGCCTTCTCCCACAGTCTGCCTCAAACACATGAATTGTCAAACTCTTCCTATTTTGCAATCCCTGCACAGAGCCCTGGCACTCAGAAGAACAAGGACTCACGTGTTGCGGAATTCGGTCCCATCTGCCCATTTCCAAGGTTGGCCTGTGTCCTTCCAGAGGCCTATCCAGTGATCAGCCTTGCCTTTGTACCGCAGCATGAACACCTTAGACGCACACACAAAAACAATTTAGAACAGTGTCTTCAGAGGAGTGTCCTATACCCGAAATGCTAGAAGTAACTTGCAAAATTTATATTAGATGCGAGGAAGGGGAGGACAAGGGCTGTCAGTTAAGCCCCGAGGATGGCATTGGGAATTGTTGGTGGGAATGGAGATTGAAAAAAAAGGTGAGGCTAAGATGGTAAAGGGAAAGCTTTGCTGAAGAGGAGGAAGAAGGTTAAAAGGTCAGGAAAATGGCAGGATGAAGAGTACAGGAACAGCATGGCAGAAGGAAGAGATCATGCTGAATGAGAGCTCTCCTAGGATAACGTTCTAAAAATGTTTGTACTAGCAAATGGACCCAGCTTTGCATCAAGCAAACTTATGCAGCTGTCAGACTTGGAGACACTGTGCTCATCCCATCTGACTGAAGGCACACCTGCTAGCACCCCTAGGCATGACCACTGCCATGGTGCACCCTACAGCCCACTGAGGGAGGGCTCTGCTCTCTGTATTCCCCTGAGAAGAATTGCATCACAGCCGGGGGTGAGGGTGGGAGGTGTCTCTCAACCTACTAATTTCCCCCGCCTATGCTGGCTCAGCTTGTCTGAGCGTGGAAAGCTAAGCAGGGTCAGGCCTGGTTCTTACTTGGATGGGAGACCCCTCCTCTAGTTTCCTGCATTGAGCAGGGGGTTGGACTAGATGGCCTTGTAGGCCCCTTCCAACTCTATGATCTATGAAATCTATGAAACTGTATGGACTGCAAAGCTATGTGCTGGTTAGGGAAGTCTGCCCCTAATGACTAAAGATGCTATTGCAGGCTTCAACCGCACAGACACATTGAACTTAATTAAAATTAATGCATTTTATAAACAAAATAACCCCCAAGATGCACACCTCTTAGCATGCATGACTAGTTTCAGGTGTGTAGGCTACACAGACTTGGTGCTATGGTGCTGACGAACAGATGGACACACATTTTGTATTCTTAAAGATGAGGACTGACAAACTAGAACAAATATATTTAGTTGCTGCCAAGCACAATGATACATGCATTGAGATGATTGGTACACACTACAAATTTAAATAATATGGTGCCAATCCCTACCTCATCCCCCACACTGGCACCAAAATTACTATTTATGTGCAAAATTATATATTAAAGTGGCACAGGACAGTGCCCCTTTAATTAAGGTGAGTCACACACACACAGAAAACGTTCCGCCATTATACGCCTCAAAATCCTATTGCTTACAAAAATGATGCTGGTTCAGTGGTTCAGGTAATAACGTGGAACTTGGCATCTGTGATCTACCAAATGAGTTCTACAACTGGCCAAAATTTCAAACTGATCCAATATAAATTGCCAGAGGTACAGCAAGTTAAAAGGTGCTGAAAATTGACACATTTACCCTTTTTACTTCAATTTGCTGCACGATATATTATAAATTTCTTTCAAATGTTGGTGAAAACTACTGATGGACCTTATTCAGGCTTGTTAGGGAGACATAGATTTCATAGATCATAGAGTTGGAAGGAGCCTACAAGGCTATTGAGTCCAACCCCCTGCTCAATGCAGGAAACTAGAGGAGGGATCTCCCATCCAAATAATAACCAGGCCTGACCCTGCTTAGCTTTCCACACCCAGACAAGCTGAGCCAGTGTAAGCCACAGGCATGTCTTTCATTGGTTTGGTGATGTTCTGAGCAGCAGTTCAACACTTATTAAGGTTTTCCTGCACCAATATAGCCTAAGGCAGCAACTGCTGGCAAGGTTATGTGGTGCACATGCAGTTTCATTTTGAAGCTAGAATGCTGCCAGTACCCAATGTGGAGGGTGACGGCCTGCAAAGCAGAGCGTCCTCTATCCATGGTAACTCTCCCTAGGATTTTAGAATCCTGATGCTAGACATAAGTCTAGTGTGCCTGGTGCAATTCTCTCAGTGCAATTCTGAAACTTGCAACAGAGAAAAGAGTGAGGTAATTTGGAGGGTTGATGGAATCATTCTGACTGACAAATAGATCACTGATGAGAAAAAAAATTCTGATCCTATGCAGGCTTACTCAGGGACATATCTCATTTGTATACATCTATATAGTTAATGACTTGTTCGTGTTTTGCTTTTTAGTTTGTGTGTTTTTTTCCCCTTCAGAACATTGTAATAATACATTTCCTTTTAAAAAAAACAACCCAGGGAAATTCCATGATTTTTTTTAAAAAAACCTGCTGCTTTAAGACCCGAGTTAAGGCTATCTCATGTTGGTCCAAGCTCCACAACTGGAAGCTAAGACTGAAGCATTAACAGATGTACCCTGTGATTAGTGATGATGTCATGCAATGTCACAAATTGGGCTTATTAATGCCAGGCATGGGTCAACTCACAGGAGGATTCCTCTGGCAATACAGTAAGGCTCAGATGCTTCATAAGGCAATAAAGGACCAGGACAACCTGGGGCATCTTTCCTGGTCCCAGCCATTCCATCCTCCCCATCAGGATTTGGGCCTAAAAGACCAAGGAAAAGTGCATGGAGGTTAAGTTGTACGCAAACACAATTTGCATGTCTTCACAAAAGTAAGCCCCATGGAGTTTGAGGGGACTTACCTCCAGATTAAGTGTGCTTGCATGCTTACCTAAGAGTATGTGCCATTGAACACAGTGGGTCTACATTCTGAGTCGACATGCAAATTGTTCTCGCTGCCCTCCATGAACATGAGTGTTCACATCCAGTTATGACAGCACAAGTTATCTCAGGGGTAGTCTTTGTGCTTCCGTCAGGGTCTGTATACTCAGCCTTCCCCAACCTTGTGCCCTTCTGATATGCTGTACTACAACCCGCAATGGCCATGTTGGCTGGGGATGATGGGAGTTGTAGTCCAACACATCTGAAGGACATCAGGTTGGGGGAGGCTGCTATAGCTCTTTCACAGCACTGCAGGGAATAATTCTCACACACACTTAAAAGCTTTTCACACACATTTGTTGGTCTCACCTTTTCTGGTTCACTCTCAATAGTGGCCAGAGACGAGCCATAGGAAGTGCAAAAGTTCTGGCCAGAAGTCCAATTTCTCTCTGCTTCTGAGAAAAAGTAACATTTCCCTTCATAACCAATCCACCCAGTTGCGCATGCTGGCACCAAAGGAATAGAGACATTCGGATTGGAACATGTCTGGTTAGACTTCAATGGTGAAACTGAAAATGGACAAGGGAACACGATTCAATCAGCTGTTTAATCTGCTGCAGAATTGGGACACGTCCTGGTTGGGGATGCTGGGAGTTGTAGTCCAACATATCTGGAGGGCAACAAGTTGGGGACTGATGTAGGCAGTAGAACTGAGCTTCCCAGAACAAGACTTTGCAGAGGCTTCCTGCACACTTGGCATTTTAGTACCAAAACAAAACATCCTTAGATACAGGGAAGTGGCACAGGGTACCCTGCAATAATACAGCTCTCTTCCCCATGGAGTGAAACCACAATAGCCTGCTCCCTATCGCAAGTACAGATGTTCAGCTCTGTAGTATGCAGTGACTGGATATATTGAACATGCAGGTCAGATTCATAGATTTCATAGATCATAGAGTTGGAAGGAGCCTACAAGGCTATCGAGTCCAACCCCCTGCTCAATGCAGAAAACTAGAGGTGGGGTCTCCCATCCAAGTAATAACCAGACTTGACCCTGCTTAGCTTTCCACACTCAGACAAGCTGAGCCAGGGTAAGCCACAGGCCACCACCAAAGCCCACACAGGCACTCAGAGGACCATACTATGCATCAGAGGCAATGCATATAGTCAAATCCTGATAGCTACTTCTCCCAACAGCAGCAGCTTCAGAGAGGGGCGATTTGGAGTGGAGGACCAGTGGGTGGGGGCTGCACCCATTCAAGTCCTTTTCCTTAGATGAAGCACCCATTGGGGGGCTTGTTACTTGAGTCTGCATGTAATGGGTAGTTTGGCCCACTGATGAAGCAGAGAAAAGGGAAGCTGTGATTTGAACAAGGTCAAACAAAGCATCAGTGGCACAGTCAATGAAGGAACCCAGTAGTTGTGATTCCCCATCTTGCCTTTTAGTTCCATTCACAGACTCAATTTATATTTACCAATAGTGCCATGAGACGTGCTTTCCCATGGCTTCTCACTATGCTGCTTCAGAAACCATTTGGTGGGGCCAGTCATGTGGTTTCTTCCCATTCCAATCACTGGCTGGGAGGGAGGGCAATGATTAGGTGGGAGGGAACCAAGCAGCTTCCTCCACCCATATGATTCTTGAATTCAGATGCATATCAGAGTGCAGCGGGAAGAAGCTGTCCCACCACTACTCCTAAGTGTGAATCGGGCCGTAGAAGCCAAACTGCTGAAGCCAGAGAGGAGTCATCGCTGTGACAGACCAAGAAGCAAGGAGGAAGACTAATGTCAGAAAACTCACCTGCCCACGAAATAGTGATGATGATGATGATGCATATTATTAAGATGGCAATGATAACATACAGGGTTGTTATACAGCAATGCTTATGGTGACTCCCTGGAAGGAAATAAGACACACAAATGATGTTGCTGACAATGCCTAGAGGGTGGCAGGAAGAATGTTTTGACTATCCCACCTGGAAGGGGCATTTCTCCTCTGGCACATGAGTAAGCATACTAAACTAAAACCAACATATCCATTGTTTGGGTTGCAAATGCCAGAGCTGTGCATTCTGTATCAAGAAATGAAGAATTCAGATCCTGCAGCTTTAATACATTATGTAGCTTAAGCAAATGTGCACACCGTGTTTGTTTATTTTGCATGATATATTCTGCTTCTCCATAGGGAGGAACAAGGAGTTAAGCATAACACTGAAGTCCAGCTCATGTGGCTTCTGAGATTTTACGAAGCACTAGCCTAAATACAACAGTGGTAGGCATGTTTATGTCGACTGAAATCAATGGGCTAAAGCAGGCCTAACTGTTCATTGGGTTTAGGCAATTTCTCACACATTTTCAAGGTTATCTTCACAGCCAGAGGGGCTTGAAACTGTCCTTTAACGACAAACAGAGATAGAATTCTCAGGATGCCGAGTGCTGTAATATCCAATGTTAAATGTTGCCCTCATGTGATATGGCACCAAAAGAAGGGAATACAGTCCAGCCGTTAATGTGCATCCTCTCCAGATACGTGTTTAAATCTACACACAATCTGAGACGCACATGTAGAAAGGAATATTTTAGCCTTGGCGGTGGTGCATCCTAGCAGATTTTCCCATGATACACATGCACACAAACTTTATTTCTAAGGAGGTTTATCACAGACGAATCAGGAACATACACAATGAGCACTTTATGAATTGCCCTAGTTATAATAGGCATTTAGTTCATGATATTACTGACCGAACTCCCATAAGGAACTAATAAGCACAAATGCAAAGACAATCCTATGCACACTAAACATGGGGCAGAAGACCAAATGAAGACCATATGACTCCACACACAGGACTCAAGGGTGGGGAAGTTAGCTTAAAGAGCATGCTCAATGTCCAATTCGAGGGCTGTCATGCTTTGGAAATTAGGCCATGATCATGTGTGACTGTCTCAGACCTGGGTGGACTGGGTTGTGGCTTCTGGTGCTGCCAGGAGTTCACAGCCCATGAGCCAATCACTTGCTTAACCTCCTCACACATTTAAACTGGAACTGCAAATGTTCCATGCTTGTCCTTCCGCATGGGGCAAGACTGAAGCCTCTTGAGGCAACACCAAGCAATATCAAAAAATACTGGGGCGAAATGTCTCCTTTTACACCTTCCATGGTGGTCATGCTGCAGTAATAATTATATCCTTTTGTGAAGAAACAGCGATAAAACTGAGGTAAAAGTTTTACTGTTATGTTTTATTTCAGTCACTGAAGGTCTGAAGGGGTTAAAAGCAGAAGAAAAATGTATGCGTTTTACTAGAGGCTTGTGCCTGAGGGGAATTACACTGCAAATATGGTGTGCTGTCCAATTGACAGTCACTGTTACCACTAGGAAGTGAGAAAGAAGCCATGTTTTCTCTCTTTCAAGGTAGGATTGAAATTGGTACCATCTGATTGGGGAATAACTGAACATTCTAAAGATGCCCATTGGCTGGACGTTTACATAGAGAGATGGGGTGATGGAATGTTGGCTACCCCAAAGCTGATTGGCTGGAGGGTTCTGACTAGAATAAACATAAGGAGCTCTGGAGAACCTGTCAGGGGGAGTCTGAGTCTGACAAGGGAGTTTGCCAGGAGGAGTCTGGCTGGAGTGTAGCCTGAGGAGGTGCCTTCATGAGAAGAAGTCTGAAGAGAGCCTAAAGAAGACATCAGCCAGGAGGAAGAACAGCTACAAGACCCGGAGGCGAAGTTAAGAGCACGTGAGGCAGAACCGAAAGAAGCTCTGCAAGTGGAGAGAGGAAGACTCCTGGAGCAGCCTTCAGAGGAAGCCTGAAGCCTGAGCACCAGCTGGTGGTAGTGGTCTGAAGACAGAACAACTGCTGGACCAGACTGAAAACTTCAGGAGAAGCCTCATGAACAACTTTCAAGGTTCCAGGTGGAAGTCAAATTCAACCAGAAAGAAGACTGCTATTCAAGCCCTCATGTGAGGCCTGTGAGTAAACAGGTGGAGTTTGATAGGGAAATTGGCTTAAGTTTGGTTAGGGATAGGAACTGGGGTTTCTAGCACCTGATGGGTAGTAAAAGTAACTATATAAACCCTGTTTAAAAGTAGAAACAACATTCTTTTAAAAAACTTTTGGTTTTCTCCCCAATTTATGGAACTCTCTCCCCAGTGACCTCTGCCATGCCCCTTCTTTGATTAGCTTCCGCCGGGCATTAAAAACGTGGCTTTTCAGGCGGGAATATGGGGTGGGTTAGGGTTTTTAAGTTTTGTACTATTTTTAATTGTGTTTTATACTGTGTGTGTGTGTGTGTGTGTGTGTGTTCCCCCCCCCTTGTGTTTTATTGGACTGTACATCGCTCAGAGTGGCCGGATGTCTGGCCAGATGGGCGATTCATAAATATAATAAATAATAATAAATAAATAAATAAATATATCTTTTACTTTTCTAGTACCTCTTATCTGTTTTATCTCACACCTAATGATCTTAGGGGGAAAGAAGTATGCTAAATAAAAGGGGTGTAGTTTAATGGTGGCAGAAGTGAAGGGAGGGATTACTCAGTGGTGATCACCACTGAGGGGATAGGGTTGATTTGCCGTAGCCTACAGGCCCCACCCCAAGACCCAAGTTCTACACAACTTTTGAAGCAAGGTCACCAAAAAAATCACCAAAGGAAGTCCTTCCATCTCACGAGTGCCCTCTAGAACAGCATAGCCTTTGTTTGGCGTAGGAAAAAAACAATCCCTGTGAGGAATTCCAAAGACTTAAGTGTCTCTGTAGAAAAAAGGTGCTAGCTCACCATGCTTCAGATGGCTGGAAGGCCTCTGTGGAAGATGTGAAAAATACAGGCAGGTTCATATGGGAGAAGGTGGTTCTGACAGGAGAGTGAGTGGAGGAATGATTGACAGCCGAAGCCAGAATGGAATCTGGATGGAGTTAGTGGCAGTTGGAGAAAGTCAGAAGGGCAGAGACAGTTAGGGAGAGAGGTCAGGAAAGGAAGAAGGGAGTTGATTAAGGATTGAGAGATACTAAGGCCACAATCCTACCAGGGTTGTGGCAGGATTGTGTGTCCAGATGTGTCTATGGTATCTGTCAAATAAGTGGTTTGATTGGAAGTTGTTACTGATGCACACACTACAGGTTCATTGTGAACATTGCTCCACCCATCCAGACTCAGACAGACTGTCTTATTTTTTAGGTCATTCCCAGACTCTTGCAGTTAGAATCATAGAAAAGTAGAGTTGGAAGGGGCCTATAAGGCCATCGAGTCCAACCCCCTGCTCAATGCAGGAATCCAAGTCAAAGCATCCCCTGACAGATGGCCGTCCAGCTGCACCTTGAATGCCTCGAGTGGGAGAGCTCACCACCTCCCTAGGTAGTTGGTTCCATTGGCGTATTGCTCTAACAGTCAGGAAATTTTCCCTGATGTTTAGGTGGAATCTGGGTTCCTGTAACTTGAGCCCATTATTCCGTGTCCTGCAAACTGGGATGATCAAGAAGAGATCCTGGCCCTCCTCTGTGTGACAACCCTTCAAGTACTGGAAGAGTGCTATCATATCTCCCCTCCGTCTCCTCTTCTGAAGGCTAAATATGCCCAGTTCTTTCAGTCTCTCCTCATAGGGCCTTGTTTCCAGTCCTTTTATCATCCTTGTTGCCCTCCTCTGAACCCTCTTCATCCAGTAATTTGTTGTCAGTGTCATTTCTGTTAGGTGGGCTGTAGCCTGGCCTTAACATCTCTATTGCTAATTTGTACTCTGGATGTTCCACAGCTCTGAATGGATTATTCGTTGCATATATACTGCGGGCAATTTGAATATCCAGTGCATTTTTTTTGGTCTGTACTTGTCTTTATAACAAGTATAACATGGGGGTCTAAAGTAGGTCTTTTCGCCCTTGGTGAAGAAGCAGTGACACTCCTATAACACAGGTAAGACCACTAGTTCTAGTCTACTAATGAAAGGGACAATACTGAAAAAGTATGCTTTGCTCGCCGGAGGCTGACGTAATATCCACTTCACAGTTGCAACCCCTCCCCAACAGGATTTGTAATGGTTTGGCAAACACTGCTAGAACTATGTGGAAAACCACTTCACACAAACGACTTGCCGCCTGCAGCGACTAATGCATGGTCGCAGCTCAAGCAGCCACCCATGCAGCTGCTTAGAGGTGCATGTCACACCTGTGACCCATCTCTCAGGTCACTTCTTAAATGCCATATCTGTCAGTGGAGATATAGTCAAGATCACAGAAAGTGTGTCTGGGGGCAGTGGGTGGAGGGGAGGAGAGGGAAGGGCAGCTTTCTCAGCCTCTTCAATGCCTACTTATAGGAGTAGAGATTCTACCGCACACAAGTGGGACCTGCAACAAAATGTTGCAGCATAGAATGCTACAGTTTAGGGTTCCAGCCAGAGATGCTCTCTTCCAGATAGCCCCCTTTCCCCGTCCCCCATGGTATTTAATTTATTTTCTCCAGCAGACACTCTGCATCTTGTGGCCACTGAGCATATTCATTTCTCGCTGGGCTGTTTGGGTTTAGGGATTTTGGGCCCCCTTGGGGGGGTGGGGCGGGTTGTACTTCTGTATAACTTGTGGCTCCCCCAAGCATGCCACTGCCTCCCTCTTGTTCCTCAGTGGCCTGATTTGGACTACAATCTTGTCAGCACTCACCAGCTGAGCCTGCTGTGAGAGAGAATGATTATTCACTGGAAGTCCAGAAGCTCTGTAGATTCAATATTCCAAACTGATAAATGCAGGACACAAGGATCTTATTTGTGTGTCCCATCTCAGGAGATCCAATATTCATGTCCCATCTCAGTAGACCCAATATACCAACGTTGGGAATTTTTTCAGGCTTGGGGGCTGAACGACCACCAACCCCACATGCCTGGCCCTCTGCCACACTCCTGACATCACTGGTCCCAAGGCAAAGCTCCTGTTGGTACTCCAGCTAGAGCTCCAGATTCACCGTGCACAGGCTTTTCCCAGCAAAGCCACCCTGACTGAGGCACAAGATGGAAGAGTGATCCTCCACCTTAGCTGGAGTGGCTTCATTTGCCCCACACGCTCCCCTTTCCCTTGGGAGGGGACGGGCAAAGCACTTAGTGCACTGCTACCCATCCCAATAGGGAGATTCCCCTCCCCAAGTCCCTGGTAGCCTACAGGTAGTGGGGCTTGGGGAGTGGAGGGGTAAATCATGGGTTAAAAATACAGTTGCCTTGCAGATTTTATTTTATGCCCAAGGCACAGCCTGTTGCTAAGGCCTTGCACACCCACCCCAACTTACCTCCCTTTGTTATGCAACAAGCCTTTATCTTTATCGATCCAGCTGCCTCCTTATTCAGTGTCTCTTCAGTAGCATCTTCTTCTGTCTCTTCAGTAGCATCTTCTTCGTTTACCATTTCTCCTTTCGCATTATTGTCCAGGGACAAAAGGCACAGCATAAAAGGAGGTAGATCTGCCATAGTGAAGTAGAAACTCTGTTTGAGAGAATGCATGCCTCTGAATACCAGATGCAGGAGAGGAACATCAGATGGATAGCTCCAGCTCATCTAGCTTATGAGGAGCATCTGGCTGGCTGTCACTATAGATCAGGGATGGACAACTTGTGGCCCCCCAGGTGTTTTGGCCTACAATTCCCATCTGCCTATCCAGCATAGCCAATGGTGAAGGATGATGGCATTTGTAGGCCAAAACATCGGGAGGGGCCAGAAGTTGCCCACACAGGCGGTAGATGCAAACCTGTATAGGCAGAGATTTGATCTAATCCAAAAAGGCAAGTGCTCAGGTGCTTGAGCACTAAAAGTCCTTCCTCTGATATGACATCCTTGCCAAAACAGCCCTGTAGCCCCTCCGCTCAAGGGGAACTTCCATGTGAAGATAAAAAGAGCCATGCTGGACCCGACCAAAGGTCCATCTAGTCCAGCATTCTGTTGACACAGTGACCGACCAGCTGGGAAGTACCCAGAACTTTAGACTTTGTTTGAGATTGCCTTTAGTAAGAAGGTCTGCCCTGTTATGCCTGGAACTTCTTCCCAGAGCTCATACTAGGGTGATGCCCCTCCCTCCTTTAATTCCCTCCTCAAACCCCACCTATTCTGTGAAGCCTTTGTCTTAACCCCTTCCTACCTGCCTCCTGAAACTAAGTCAAAATACTTGTGACTGAACTTTTCGGCAGCTGTCACCACCACTCTGCTCCCCTCAGTGCTCCCACAGTGTCCCCTGGGATACAAGCAGGAGGACTGACAGGGGGAAGAGTGCCTCAGAACCCCTGCTGTGCCTCCTTAGTCAGGCACAGCATGGATCCCAGGTTAACTTTTAAGCTCAGTGTGGCTACACAGCCATCCTGGGTTTAAAGTGTTGTGCGAACCTACTCACTGGGTGACTTGGGCCAGTAACTTGACTCTCAGCCTAACCTACCTCACAAGATTGTTGTGCAGATAAAATGGAGAACAGTGTTTACATAAGCCTGCCTTGGGTTCCTTGCAGGAAAAAAAGGCAGGATACAAATATAATAAATAGAAATCAACATTTAATTCATAAAGTTTGTACTACTTGATAGTAGGGCTATAGACTAGGAAAAGCTAAACCACCTCTTAAAGTGCGGTTTACAAGACTGAACATTTAACACTGGTTCTTATCCCCAATAACTTTAGGTAACAGTTTCTCCCAGTTAATCTATTGAATATCAGCAGAGCCGGGGGGGGGGGGGGGGATTCATTTTAGAAGGATGGCCATTTTTTATGACTACAATCCTAGCGAACCAAGCCAATCTCAGTAGAAACCATCTGTCAGGCTAAAATCCTATACACACTTACTTGGGAGTACTGCAAGCCCCATTGTACACAATGAGTCTTACTGAATAAACATTCATAGGATTGTCCTGTAAGTCTTTTTAAAGCTTGTTCATCAGAGTAGCATAATTCAACTTAATTTAATAAAGTCTGTGGATTTACTGAAAGACATTCCTTTATTAGCATAAAAATGAAAGCAATTCTGTATAAATTAATCATTTTAATTAATCCTCTAGAGATTCTGTCTTCTTTTAATTTGCCCACCAGTGTTATTTGCCAAATATGGGCAAACCATTTTACAGAGTGATCCAAACCTTAGCTCTTAACTGGTTCAAGCTCTGCGAGTAGCTGAATGAATTTATTTATTTCAAATCATGTTTAGGCCACCTTTAACGATAAAACATGGCTATCGCCACAGGGGAATCCCCGCCACGTGGATAAGGCAACCTTTCTTAGCTGCGCACCCCCAACACGCGCACACACTTTGACTGTGTCTTCGGAGGGTAAAAGCCACTGCCTGATCTGTGCGCTACGCTACTCAATACCGAGTCGGATCCGACCATGCCTGTCCCGCGATTCAGAACCGGTCCTTTCAAGAAGCACAGTGAAGCGTCTTCTCGGAGCAGCGGATCGCAAGGATGGCCCTCTCTCTCCTACTGCGCTGCTCCCCTCCCTTCCCAGCACCGATCGGGGCTGTTTTATTCCCATGGCCATCAATCAACCTCCTCAAACTCCGTAGACCTCCGAAATGCTCGCTCCGAAAGCAAAGAGAAGCGCGTTTTTCCCAAACTGCCCCTCCCACGTGCTGTTTTCCCTCTTCACTATTATTTCTCTCACGGACAGCACCTCCTTCCGGACTAAACTCTGTGCTAAATGTATTTGTTCATCTTGGGTCCTAAATAGCGACAGCTTTTTCAAGCCACAGAGAAAGGGGGATTACCTGGCCTTGGTCTTTCCTTCGGCAGGTCTAACGGCCAAAAGAAAAACCTGCGCTTTCTCCTACGGCACCGGGCTGCAAATAAGACCCGCCCATCCTCCCATGATAGGGCAAATAGCACACACATCCCTTTTAAACCAGATCCCGCCCTATCCTATAATGTTTAGACAGGAAAGGTTCCTACGACTCCCAGCATTCCCCAGCCAGTACGACTGGCTGAGGGGTGCTGGGCGTTGTAGGACCTTTTTTCTGTCTAAACATGCATAGGATTGCATCGTTAGTTGTGAAACACACACCCAACATAGCCCTGCCCGGTTCCTTGCCATTCCATGCTTCAGCATTCTTCATGTTACAGCAAGAAACACCACTGTTTGCTAATCCTAATAATAATAATAATAATAACAGCAGCAGCAGCAGCAGCAGCAACAATAATCATAATAAAAGAAATACTCTGAGCATGTGCAGTTTTGCATTTCCATCTCAGTTCAATCATAACCCTTTC
This sequence comes from Shinisaurus crocodilurus, assembly GCA_021292165.1. Lineage (NCBI taxonomy): Eukaryota > Metazoa > Chordata > Lepidosauria > Squamata > Shinisauridae > Shinisaurus > Shinisaurus crocodilurus. Next base: position 5,446,648 of record CM037882.1, on the reverse strand, counting down.
ATGACTACAGGAATAAAATGGAGTTTCCTTCTGCTGTCCTGATGCTAAACATGCATTTAGAAATAAACACCATATTGTTGGTTTTTAAAAATGGATAATATCATTTCAAATTAAAAGTAATAAAATAAGCATGTGTAGTTATGTACGTGTCCAGCTGACCAGCCTGACAATGGGCTGGTATGCATGATGGAACAGCCCACCGTGGCTTCTTTAAGCCACCATGGGCTATGACACATGCTGGCGTAGTAAACTGTTTCTTTATGAGTTTACTACTAGGGGCAGCTAGAAGAAGAAATAGCAAAGGAGTGGAAAACCTCTGCAGGTTATACAGTGGATGGTTTGCCCATATTTGGCAAATAACACTGGTGGGCAAATTAAAAGAAGACAGAATCTCTAGAGGATTAATTAAAATGACTAATTTATACAGAATTGCTTTCATTTTTATGCTAATAAAGGAATGTCTGTCCAAAGACACACACATGCACACACATGTAGTTGGCGCATGCAGCCAGCCATTTTGAATATTCAATGCCTGGCTTGTCATGTTGTGCAAACACAGGCACTGTGGATTATGCGAGCGTTAAACAACCCACAGCCCTCTGGGGCTTAAACAATGCACGGTGGGCTGTTTTGATTGTGTGAACCTATAAAATGTTTTTAAAAATAAGAAGGGAAGGATGTTGCAGTGCCCAGTAGACCCATGAGGCCTGCTGATGTCAGGCCTATTTGCAACTGCCCCCATCACCTGCCACTCTCTGGATGGCTATTGGGGGCCCTGGACTGTGGGAACCCTGGACTTTAGCCCCAAGGCCCAACCCCAGCTGCACTACTATGATCTGCAACTAATAGCCTGTGATCATGCTTGCCTCAGTAACCCAGATGCTCTGAGATGCAAAGCAGGTTTTAAGTGGGGATTAAAATCTGGTTCGAGCCCCAGTGTAAGAGTGAAATTCAAAATTTAAACACTAATTTTGATGGAAGTTAATTATAACAAGTCAGAATTGATCTGCCGAAGCATGCCATTGGAGCAACAAAAACGACTTCAGGGGATATTGGGTTAACAATGAAGCCATCCAAGCTTTAAATATTACAGGAACAACACAATTACAAAAGATCTCAAACTATTAAGGAACTTTGATTCCCTCACAAGGCAGATAAAAGGAAGGCTACACTGTTGGAAGGCTCTGAATTGGGACTTTTACTTTGGAGGCTGTTCTTCAGAACAGGTTGTCTTGTGGTGCTATTTTGAAAGCATTATGGAATTTTAAGCCGCTGGTCTTTATTTATTGACAAGATTTATATAATGCTCCATATTCAAGTATGGATATTTTGGAGCAGTGAACAATAATATAAAACACATAAAACAATATGTTAAAAATAAGATCAATAAAATCATATCAACAAAACCGTGGCTGGTTAGATCAGAAAGTCTTCTTGAAATAAAAGTGTTTTCAGGAGGCACCGAAAACAATACGATGTTGATGCCTGTCTGACCTCCAGAGGCAGGGAATTCCACAGAAATGGAGACACTACACTGAAGGCTCTTCTCCAGGTGGACTGTTGGACTCGGGAGATCCGGGTTCTATTCCCCACTCAGCCATGAAACTCACTGGGTGACTTTGGGCCCAGTCACTGACTCTCAGCCTAACCTACTTCACAGGGTTGTTGTGAGGATAAAATGGAGAGGAGGAGGACTATGTAAGCCGCCTTGGGTTCCTTGCAGGAAAAAAGGTGGGGTATAAATATAATAAATAATAAATAATAAAAAAATAAAAATAAATGGAAAGAACATGTTTTTCTAATAACTGATCGGTATAAGAAAGTTTGGGATATAGCCCTAAATGATAGACTAACTTGTAGTATCAAATGCAAAAAGGGACAGTTAAAGAAGAATAATTTTATGGATATATGAAATCAATTATTAGACTCTGTATTAATAAAGGGGAAGGGGAGTATGCCTTGTCAGCATATGTTATATTTTTGGAATGTGGAATTTAATTGATTAAGGGGGTGGATGTATATTACTTGGTCCCTAGGCGGGTGGGGGTGCACTTTATGATTTATTTTAGTTGTATGTTTGTGTTTTAACATTTTGTATGTAGTTTATAACAACTAAGTAAAAAAAAATTTTTTTTTAAGAGACTAGGGCCTCAGCTGGATCACCCTGGAAAATCCCCCAGCATTTTCAGTCCTGGGGCGGAGCATCTGAATGGTTCCCCCACCCCTGCAGGAGGGAAGTAACACCATGAGTTTGAATATCACCAGGAAAATGGTCTGACCATGACAATGGGGTTACTTGGATACCCTCAATTTTCAGATTACTCATCTCACAGCTTGGAGCAAAGACCAAATATCAAGGGAATTCCCCACTTCATGTGTTGTGCTGATGACAAATTGAGACAGCCCCATGATTGTCATGGAGGCCAGGAAGTCGTGAGCTAGGGCTCCAGAGGCAGCCTCAGAATGGAAATTGAAGTCACCAAGAACCACCATCCTGGGTTCCTCCATAGGTCCCATCTCTGAGTTTTCCCAACACATCCTTACCAAAAACTTCCACACACTCGCAACGCCCACTCACAGCACAAACATACCGTCAACCACTCAGAGCCTCACACACTCCATTCATCCAACAAGTGAAACACAAGCAACCCAACACAATCACAAATTATAATTTGTGCATATAACCAGCCACTGGTCACATGAAGGACATCAGGCTTATCAACCCATCAGCAACATAGAAAACAACTACTACTTCATACTCACTTAAGGTGACCATATGTACTGGTTTTACCAGTACAGTACTGGTTTTTTGGACATTGTCCTGGTTAGTTGTGAGATGTAACCAGTACAGTTTAGGACTACAAAATCAAAAATTATTAATTTATCAAAAGAGTGAGTACATCAAATCAATCCTTGATAAACCAGCCTAAATCAATTTTATTAATTTATCCTAGCTTTAGTTTTATTTTACACGACAGTTCTCGTTGTTGGATCTCAGCAATACTCAGCATTCAGCACACGCACTCTCACCATATTGTGACCACAGCGACTCTTCGATAATACTCCTGCGCAGTACATACAGCCCGACCGTGGGAACTCAATGATGACGTCATCACACAGAGCCCACCAAAATCGACCAATTCGCTGTTAGCTTCGGACTATAAAAGGCCCTCCGCAGCACACGACATCACCAGTGATCTGGCATCTTCGGACCGTGACACTGGCCCTCAGAGCTCCACGCTCTCTCGGTTACTCGAGCTTTTTGCTCCGCCGTTTTCACGGCACACCTCGCTGCTTCGCCAGGACTAGGCTGACCATACATACCATTTTAAAAGGGACAGTCCCGTTTTTTTTTCATATTTCCTGACCATCCCTTCTTTTTAATATAAATGTCAATTTTGTCCCATTTTTAGTAAACTATATATAGTTTTTAATTTTTTGTAAAAAACTGAACGCAGCTTGTTTATTTCTCATAAGACTCTCCGTGTTAAGAAACCTCGGGGGGGGGGGTGAGCCAAGCCCCATGCGGAGCTGCTCCCACGCTCTCCTTAGCCCTCAGACAGGGCAACTACTGACATAGTCTAGAGCGCCGTGTGAGCCACGCCAAAGAAAGGGAACACTGCTATTTGTTGCTCGGTGCCCTTGGTGGGGGGGATTGTTTTTCCCTGTCTAGGGCCTGAACATGTGCCTTGGAGTGGAGTCATGGGGCCAAGTGAAGGGTTCTGTGGGGGCCCCAATTAGTGTAGTGACAGGTAGAGGGAGATATGGCATTGGGAGGAGGACTAGCCAGGTAAGGGGAACACGGCCCAGACACTTAATGGCTGTGCCTTGTTCCGGTCCTCCTCGCACCCGCAGGTTTGGTGGTTGCCCTATCAGCCTGCCCTTGGGTCTCCAGATGCTGCTTCTAAATGCCAGACTGGTGCAAAATAAAACCTCCCTCATCCACGATTTAATAGTGGATGAGGCGGCCGATCTGGCATGCATTACCAAGACCTGGGTGGGAGAACAGGGAGGAGTTAGTCTCTCCCAGCTTTGCCCACCGGGGTACTTGGTGCAGCATCAGGGTAGACCTGAGGGCCGGGGAGAGGGGGTTGTCGTGGTCTATAGGAATTCTATCTCTCTCTCCAGGCTCCCTGTCCGTCTGACTACTGGTCTGGAGTGTTTGCACCTTTTGTTGGGCCAGCGGGACAGATTATTGATTCTGTTGGTGTACCGCCCACTCCACTGCTCAACAGACTCCCTGGCTGAGCTGACGGAGGTGGTCTCGCTGGCGATGCTGAGGTTCCCCAGGCTGTTGGTCCTGGGGGATGTTAACATCCATGCTGAGAGCACCTTGTCTGGTGTGGACTCAGGAATTCATGGACTCCATGCACAACCACGGGACTGTCCCAACATGTCATCGGCCCAACACATGTAGCAGGGCACACTCTAGACCTGGTTTCTTCAGCCGAGCATGGAGATGATGATCTGAAGGTGGGGGACTTTGAATCAGTCCCCTTGTCATGGTCAGATCACTACCTGCTGAGATTTAGGCTAACGGCAGCTTTCCCCCTCTGCAAGGGTAGGGGACCTATCAAGATGGTCCGCCCCCGGAGGCTGATGAATCCTGGATGGTTTCCAGAGGGCCCTTGGGGGGTTTCCGGCTGATATGGCTGGCGGTCCTGTCGAATCCCTGGATGATCTCTGGAATGATGACCCGGGCCATTGACACGATAGCTCCTGAGCTCCCTCTCTGTAGTAGAGCTCGTACGGCTCCATGTTATACCCCAGAGCTGAGAGTGATGAAGCAAAACAGGAGACGGCTTGAGTGCAGGTGGAAGAAAACTCCTAGTGGATGCAATCGAGCCCTGGTATGTGCCTATAGCCAGGTATACCTAGAGGCAGTGAGGGTGGCAAAGAGACAACATCTCACTGCCTCTGTCCAATCATCTCTTTGCTGCCCAGTGGAGCACTTTAGGGTCGTCCGGGGCCTGTTATACGCTGGCCCCAGGGACATCATTGACCCATCTGATGCCCGCTGCAATATATTCGCTAGGCACTTCCAGGAAAAAATCTCTTGCATCCGCAGGGACTTAGGCTCCAATGTTATAGCAGTAGAATCAGGAGAGGTACCCAGAGCACAGCCTGGTCTAGTTATTTTGGATGAGTTTCAGTTGGTACAGCTCAAGGATGTTGACAAGGTGCTTGGATGGGTTCATGCAACCACATCTGTTCTGGATCCTTGCCCCTCTTGGCTTATAAAAACTAGCAGGGAGGGAATGGCCGGCTGGGCCAGAGAGGTGATCAATGCCTCCTTGCGAGAGGGAGTGGTCCCATGCCACCTGAAACAGGCGGTGGTGAGACCACTCCTGAAGAAACCCTCTCTGGACCCGGAAGATCTTAACAACTTTAGGCCGGTGGCGAATGTTCCTTTCCTGGGCAAGGTCCTTGAGCGGGTGGTGGCCAACTTGGATGAGACTGATTATCTGGATCCATTTCAGTCGGGGTTCAGGCCTGGTTTTGGCACAGAAACAGCTTTGGTCGCTCTGTATGATGACCTATGTCGGGAGAGAGACAGGGGGAGTGCGACCCTGTTGATACTCCTGGATCTCTCAGTAGCTTTTGATACCATCACAAAGACAGCGAAGGCTGCAGTTGATAATAGGTAAAAGGTAAACAAAAGTGCCACAGAGCACACAACTGCACAGAAAGAAAATATATTATCGAAAAATATCACGGTTGCCCCTCAGTAAGAGATATGTGTTGACAGACCATGACAAGGATTAAACAAAAATATAAATATAAAGTATAGTAAATAACTGACAATAAGAAAACATGTTGTGACAATCAACGTGAGATATGGTACGTAGTAGTAACAGCTAATAATGAAGACACCAAAATGAAGAATATTTAAAGATTCAATTGAAGATTATGAGGCAGCAGCTCTTGGATAGGGGATATCCCACCAAGATCATCAACAATTCAGAAAGGAGAGCCGCTATGGTCTCCCGCCAAGCCTTGTTACGTAATGCGGAACCCAACCCTACTAACAGGATCACGTGCTCTTTTACGTATACTCCTCTTGCATTTTCAATTAGGAAGATTATTATGAAACATTGGCACATAGTGTCTGATATACCGGGTGTGATTCTATACCTCAGATTGGATTTAAACGTACCAACAATTTTCGAGATCTACTAGTACATACAGACTTTGATCCACCACGCACTGTGCAAAGCATGGTTTATGGACATTTCAAGTGCAGTGGCTGTTCTGTCTGTGCATTGACTCTACAAACTAAGATTTTCAAACATCCCAGGGACAACCGGCTCTTTAAGCTATATCACTTTTCTAACTGTGTTACCAAGTGGGTAATTTATATTATCATCTGTCCCTGTGGACTGCTGTATGTTGGTAAGACTACTCGAAGTATAAGAACGTATCTTGGAACACTGTTCAAAGCTAAAAAATCACACGTTAGATGCACCAATGGTTCCTCATTTCATTGAAAAGGCACACAGATATGATGATTTCAACTTTCTTGTCATTGAAAGAATATATCCTCACAAATACAACTGGAATGATCTTGATAAACTGTTATTAAGAAAGGAAGCTGAATGAATCTTTAAATTAGACACAGTGTATCCACAGGGGTTAAATGCTAGTATGGAGTTAACTTCTTTTTTAGGGAGATAATTGTTTGAGCACTTCTCCTTCTAACATCTCCATAACAGCTGTGCAACATGAGATAAGACCAGGACTGCTGCACCTTTAACTCCTTCTCTATATATCGTCAACGAGGCTTTAAACTTTGGAAGGAGATTCTTTACTGCTTATGAACAAAGGATTTTTCAGTCTGGGTAAACTGGTTTGGGTTTCTTTCACTTTCTACCTTGTATATAATTACTTACAAATTACTTAACTGTTGATATTTTTATACTGACAGAACCTTCTGCTACGGGTGCAGTCCAAACTATAAGTTCTATAGATGGAAACCATGTTATTTTTTACCTTCACGGTAATTGCTCGTAAGCAGGGGTGAGTGTTTGTCATTTGTATAATGTTTCATAGATGGAAGCCTACGTGTTAAATATTTGTGTTCCATTCTTGAGTTTGGTAGTTAGTTAATTAATGTATTTATAATTGTTTACAGACCTTAAGAAGACTTGTTCTGATGAAGTCACATATGACGAAACAGGCTTTACAATCCGGATTCCTGTATAACAGTCTGCTTATAGTAGTCTTATCTACTGTTATTACTTGCCAACATTGTTTGTTCTTCTTTTCTTTATCGTCAGTCTTGCTTTGATTTTGTTACCTGTTATTCATTACATTCAGAGTGTTTTTCCCTTCCCCCCTCTCATTTTGTCTTTGCTAATACTCTGTTTACTGTAGTTTTACTTATTGTTACTGACCTGCCGACTTTGTGTGTTATTGTTTTCTTTAACGTTAATAATATTTTTCATCAATTGTTGATTGGCTGTGTTTGTTTATATTATATATCTTGGCACATGCTCGAGCATTTTGGTGTCTTCATTATTAGCTGTTACTACTACGTACCATATTTCATGTTGATTGTCACAACATGTTTTCTTATTGTCAGTTATTTACTATACTTTATATTTATATTTTTGTTTAATCTTTGTCATGGTCTGTCGACACATATCTCTTTCTGAGGGGCAACTGTGATATTTTTCGATAATATATTTTCTTTCTGTGCAGTTGTGTGCTCTGTGGCACTTTTGTTTACCTTTTAGCTATTATCAACTGCAGCCTTCGCTGTCTTTGTGATGGTATCAAAAGCCACTGAGAGATCCAGGAGTATCAACAGGGTCGCACTCCCCCTGTCTCTCTCCCGACATGGGTCATCATACAGGGCGACCAAAGCTGTTTCTGTGCCAAAACCAGGCCTGAACCCCGACTGAAATGGATCCAGATAATCAGTCTCATCCAAGAATGTCTGGAGCTGGTTGGCCACCACCCACTCAAGGACCTTGCCCAGGAAAGGAACATTTGCCACCGGTCTAAAGTTGTTAAGATCTTCCGGGTCCAGAGAGGGTTTCTTCAGGAGTGGTCTCACCACCGCCTGTTTCAGGTGGCATGGGACCACTCCCTCTCGTAAGGAGGCATTGATCACCTCTCTGGCCCAGCCGGCCATTCCCTCCCTGCTAGTTTTTATAAGCCAAGAGGGGCAAGGATCCAGAACAGATGTGGTTGCACGAACCCATCCAAGCACCTTGTCAACATCCTTGAGCTGTACCAACTGAAACTCATCCAAAATAACTAGACCAGGCTGTGCTCTGGGTACCTCTCCTGATTCTACTGCTATAACATTGGAGTCTAAGTCCCTGCGGATACAAGAGATTTTTTCCTGGAAGTGCCTAGCGAATATATTGCAGCGGGCATCAGATGGGTCAATGATGTCCCTGGGGCCAGCGTATAACAGGCCCCGGACGACCCTAAAGTGCTCCACTGGGCGGCAAAGAGATGATTGGATAGAGGCAGTGAGATGTTGTCTCTTTGCCACCCTCACTGCCTCTAGGTATACCTGGCTATAGGCACATACCAGGGCTCGATTGCATCCACTAGGAGTTTTCTTCCACCTGCACTCAAGCCGTCTCCTGTTTTGCTTCATCACTCTCAGCTCTGGGGTATAACATGGAGCCGTACGAGCTCTACTACAGAGAGGGAGCTCAGGAGCTATCATGTCAATGGCCCGGGTCATCTCTCCATTCCAGAGATCATCCAGGGATTCGACAGGACCGCCAGCCATATCAGCCGGAAACCCCCCAAGGGCCCTCTGGAAACCATCCAGATTCATCAGCCTCCGGGGGCGGACCATCTTGATAGGTCCCCTACCCTTGCAGAGGGGGAAAGCTGCCGTTAGCCTAAATCTCAGCAGGTAGTGATCTGACCATGACAAGGGGACTGATTCAAAGTCCCCCACCTTCAGATCATCATCTCCATGCTCGGCTGAAGAAACCTGGTCTAGAGTGTGCCCTGCTACATGTGTTGGGCCGATGACATGTTGGGACAGTCCCGTGGTTGTCATGGAGTGTTAAATATTTGTGTTCCATTCTTGAGTTTGGTAGTTAGTTAATTAATGTATTTATAATTGTTTACAGACCTTAAGAAGATTTGTTCTGATGAACTCACATACGACGAAACAGGCTTTACAATCCGGATTCCTGTATAACAGTCTGCTTATAGTAGTCTTATCTACTGTTATTACCTGCCAACATTGTTTGTTCTTCTTTTCTTTATCGTCAGTCTTGCTTTGATTTTGTTACCTGAATTCCTGAGCCACACCAGACAAGGTGCTCTCAGCATGGATGTTAACATCCCCCAGGACCAACAGCCTGGGGAACCTCAGCATCGCCAGCGAGACCACCTCCGTCAGCTCAGCCAGGGAGTCTGTTGAGCAGTGGGGTGGGCGGTACACCAACAGAATCCATAATCTGTCCCGCTGGCCCAACAAAAGGTGCAAACACTCCAGACCAGTAGTCAGACGGACAGGGAGCCTGGAGAGAGAGATAGAATTCCTATAGACCACGACAACCCCCTCTCCCCGGCCCTCAGGTCTACCCTGATGCTGCACCAAGTACCCCGGTGGGCAAAGCTGGGAGAGACTAACTCCTCCCTGTTCTCCCACCCAGGTCTTGGTAATGCATGCCAGATCGGCCGCCTCATCCACTATTAAATCGTGGATGAGGGAGGTTTTATTTTGCACCAGTCTGGCATTTAGAAGCAGCATCTGGAGACCCAAGGGCAGGCTGATAGGGCAACCACCAAACCTGCGGGTGCGAGGAGGACCGGAACAAGGCACGGCCATTAAGTGTCTGGGCTGTGTTCCCCTTACCTAGCTAGTCCTCCTCCCAATGCCATATCTCCCTCTACCTGTCACTACACTAATTGGGGCCCCCACAGAACCCTTCACTTGGCCCCATGACTCCCCTCCAAGGCACATGTTCAGGCCCTAGACAGGGAAAAACAATCCCCCCCACCAAGGGCACCGAGCAACAAATAGCAGTGTTCCCTTTCTTTGGCGTGGCTCACACGGCGCTCTAGACTACGTCAGTAGTCGCCCTGTCTAAGGGCTAAGGAGAGCACGGGAGCAGCTCCGCATGGGGCTTGGCTCACCACCACCCCCGAGGTTTCTTAATGCGGAGAGTCTTATGAGAAATAAACAAGCTGCGTTCAGTTTTTTACAAAAAATTAAAAACTATATATAGTTTACTAAAAATGGGACAAAATTGACATTTATATTAAAAAGAAGGGATGGTCAGGAAATATGAAAAAGAAACGGGACTGTCCCTTTTAAAATGGTATGTATGGTCAGCCTAGTCCTGGCGAAGCAGCGAGGTGTGCCGTGAAAACGGCGGAGCAAAAAGCTCGAGTAACCGAGAGAACGTGGAGCTCTGAGGGCCAGTGTCACGGTCCGAAGATGCCAGATCACTGGTGATGTCGTGTGCTGCGGAGGGCCTTTTATAGTCCGAAGCTAACAGCGAATTGGTCGATTTTGGCGGGCTCTGTGTGATGACGTCATCATCGAGTTCCCACGGTCGGGCTGTATGTACTGCGCGGGAGTATTATCGAAGAGTCGCCGCGGTCACAATATGGTGAGAGTGTGTGTGCTGAATGCTGAGTATTGCTGAGATCCAACAACGAGAACTGTCGTGTAAAATAAAACTAAAGCTAGGATAAATTAATAAAATTGATTTAGGCTGGTTTATCAAGGATTGATTTGATGTACTCAATCTTTTGATAAATTAATAATTTTTGATTTTGTAGTCCTAAACTGTACTGGTTACATCTCACAACTAACCAGGACAATGTCCAAAAAACCAGTACTGTACTGGTAAAACCAGTACATATGGTCACCTTATCCTAGATCCATCATTGTCACTGGAGTGCCTTTTACCATCTTTGATTGGTTCACCAGCTACAGACTCTCCTGGACAAGGATAGCATGGCCACAGTGATACAGGCGCTAGTAACCTCAAGACTGGATTACTGCAATGTGCTCTATGTGGGGCTGCCCTTAGGCTGCTCTGGAAGCTGGAGCTCGTGCAGAATGCAGCAGCTCAGCTATTGTCGGGAGCTGCCCCTTTTCAGTATGCAACTCCTTTGCTGAAGGAACGGCACTGGCTACCTATTGGCTACCGGGTCAGGTTTAAGGTTCTGGTACTTGTGTACAAAGCCTGAAACAACTTGGGACCAGGTTACCTGAGAGAGCACCTCCTCCCATACCAACCTGCCCGGTCACTGAGGTAATCAGATGGCATGCTCCTGGTGGTTCCTCATGGACCTTTGGCCCAATTGGAGTCCACCAGGAGAAGGGCATTCAGTGTGGTGGCTCCATTTCTGAAGAACCCCCTGCCTCTGGAGGTCAGGAAGGCTCAGACATTGTGCTACTTTCGGCACCTGCTGAAGACCTCCTTGTTCCAGGAATCCTTTCCTGTTCTTCAACTACCAATGTAATTTTAGTTTGTTTTCAATGTATTGGTTTTTATTTCTTTTATCTGTTTTTGTCTTTTTATTGTTCACCGCTCTGGAATCTGCTTGATGTGGAGTGGTATACAAATACCATAAGTAATAATTTATAATACTTATATGCCGCTTAATATAATAAAATCTCTAAGCGGTTTACATGTAAAATGTGGAGAAAGCCAACCTAAGCCCCCTTTCTGACACATACACACTCACCAAGGTGGGGGGAAGGAGACCCGGGGGGGGGGGGAGACAGCCAGTCTCCACAGAGGCCAAAGGGGACAAAGAACATCTGCATAGAATCACCCCAGGGGGGAAGACAGGAAGCATCGCCAGGTTTGTCAATGCTCTCGTATATCAGCCCCATCTACATAAGACTTGAATACCTCTCCAGAGCAGACACTTCGGCACCCATAAGAAAGGACCACTCAACACCACAGGATGGGACCATTAAGCAAGTGGCTTCAAAGGGACCCCACCCCACGGGGGGAAGGCGTCACCCCACCTGACCCAAAAGGCCGCCCCTCAGGGAGGGTGGCAACCCACCTGATTACGGAGGGAGGGGTTACCTGAAACACCAAGGTATAAAACACCCTGCGCAAGGGAACTGAGTTGTTGGACCTGATCAGCAATCTTGCCCCATGCTTGGGGTAAGGGAACGAAGGATAGGCAACCCCGGGTAGCAGCACCCGGCGCGCTCCAGCTAGCTGAAATCACTGGCCGCTTGGGTTGACCGGACCCCCGGGAAACCAAGCTGAAATCACTGGCCGCTTGGGTTGACCGGACCCCCGGGAAACCAAGCTGAAATCATTCACAAGCCGCTTGGGTAGACCAGACCTCCGCCGGGAACCCAGCAAGCAGCGTGCGGTTGACCGGGCCTCTGCTGGAGCCCGAGCTGAACTAACTAGCTGAGAGCCCTGAAATCACGGTGTCCTTGAGACTTCTTGCTTGCTACTTTGTACCGTACTGATAAGCTGTATTGCTGGCGTGTGTCTGGGTTTGTGAAGGTAATTTTGTAAATAAACTTGTTTTATAAAAGATACTTTTGTGGCTATAAGTTATCCCTTTGTTCTGGGCTAAGGGTGATAGTCGCTGGGGACCTCGGAGAAGGCCCACCCCAGGACTCGCTACCCCCTTAGCATTGAACCCGCGCAGAAGACCAGGTTGTCGGTCTTCCACTTAAAAATATTTTTTAAATCACTGTCTAAAATACAATTACAGCTACAAGAACAATCAATGCAATGCAATGCAAAAAAAACCCCAGTATGATGGAGCAGCATCGTGATACAATTGGTTACAAGAAATACTGTAACTCAGGAATATTACTTAGCATTTGTATTGCACTTTCATTTGGTCAGAGCATCTCATGTGCATTATCTAATAACCCTTACAACAAACCAGTAAAACACCACCAATCCCCCAGTTCCTATCCCTAACAAACCTTAAGCCAATTCCCCAATCAAACTCCACCTCAGTTAACTCACAGGTCTACCATGAGGGCTTGAAAAGCAGTCTTCTTTCTGGTCGGATTTGACTTCCACATGGAACCCTGAACACTAGACTTCTCCTGAAGTCTTCAGTCCAGTCCAGCAGTTGCTCTGTCTTCAGACCACCGATACCAACTGACACTCCAAAGACTGCTCCAGGAGTCTTCCTCTCCCCTCTTGTACATCTTCTTCAGCTTCTGCCTCAGGTGCTCTCAGCTCAGTCTTCCATTCTAGCTGCTCCTCCTATTGGCTGATGTCTTATTCAGGCTCCCCAGACTCTCACAAAGATACCTCCTCAGGCCACCCTCCAGTCAGACTGGACTCTCCCCAGCTTGTTCTGGTTAAAACCCTCCAGCCAATCAGCTTCGGGGTAGCCAACATTCCGTCAACCCATCTCTATGTAAACTTACAACCAATTGACATCTTTAGAATGTTCAGTTATTCCCCCAATCAGATGGTACCAATTTTAATCCTACCTTCCCATATAAAGTGAGAAAAACTGGCTTCCTTTTCACTTCCTAGTAGTAACAGTAACTGCCAGTTGGCCAGCACCCCATATTTATATTGTAACTCCCCTCAGACACAACCCTTGAGTATAAACCATACATTTTTCTTTTACCGTGGACCCCTTCAGATCTTCATTGGTTGAAATAAAACATAACAGCTAAACTTTTACCTCTGTTTTACCTCAGTTTCTTGCACAGGCGCCCAAAACCTGGAGCCAGTCCTGGCTGTAATGTGATATATCTGGATTGCCTACCCATCAAGATTGTATGAAACTTTTAGGGGCAACAGCACCATCTCTTTATGAGTTTGCACTTCACAGCAATGTTCCAGCTTCTGCTCTAGTCTTCTGGACATAATCTGTCAAGATACTGTTGGGGCTGCTTTTCCTGTAGATGTGTGACTCTCTCCATTAGCTGAAGAAAAATAGCAAATGGCAGAGCCCTTTGCTGATCATAAAACTCAGCTGCGTGTGAGAGGCAGCACAGAGCTTTTCTCAGAGGTGAGGAAAATAACAACACAGGAAACATAAACTCTGACCACTTGACTATATCTCTCTCAGCACCTCTGTCATTCTTCCACTGAAAACTGCTCACAGTCTTTCTAAACATTAGTTTCTCTTTCATGTCCAAAGCATGATCTTCCTGCTCCAGTTTGGACTGGGCATGGTCCTTTTTAGGACCAAAAAAAAAAAAAAAAGGCAGGAAACCAACAGAACTTCTTTGTACAGCTCCAAGATGGAGAACACTAATAACAGTAGGCATGAAATGAATTCATTCTCAGGTTCTCTTTGAGGCAGTTGTGTTTAATTGTTAGAGAAGTGTGATGTTAAGTCTGCAGTCTCTCCTTGTTCAGAGGTCTCACAGGGATGATGGTTTAAATATCCTACGTAGGACTTATTGAAGACATGTTTTATAACAGTCCCTGGACTAATATCATAATCAAGAGATGAATGAGAAGCTGAAGTGAGTTGAAAGAGTCAGCAACCTCTGAACTCTCTGGAACTCTTTGACTTGGGCTTCTTTTACCTCGTAATGAATGTTCATATAAACCAGCCTTCCCCAGCCTGGCACCCTCTCGAGATGTGTGGGCCTACAACTCCCATCATCCCCAGCCAGCATACCATTGGTCTCTGGCTGGGGATGATGACAGTTGTAGTCAACACATCTGGGGAGGGCGCCAGGTTGGGGAAAGTTGAATACAGAGTAGCAGGGTTATTTTATTAGTACTGAGAGGAGTTTACTGTTCTATAGAGAAACAGAGTTGCCCATTATTATAATCCAAGGTAGCCATATTCAGCACTCTGTTTTTAAGATTCTCTCTTGCTCTTAATTCTGTGCTGGGTGATGTTTTGAAGTTTTTAACTTTTTCTTTTTAAAAGTTTTTTAAATTGTTTTAATTTTTAATTGTAAGTCACCTTGGGGGCACTTTTCAGGCCAAAAGAAGATGAATAAATATATATAAATAAATAAATAAACAGAGCTGTGTGGCTGGTATTTCTTCTTCACGTAGACAGGAGTTGACACTTCAGGATAGCAGTCCTGAGATAACACCCTCAAATAACGAGTTTTAAATTGTGAGTGTCTAAGCAAGACAAAGGCCAGAAATGAATATGCCAGGATTGAGCAACATGTGGCCCTCCAGATGTTTTAGCTTACAACTCCCAACAACAATAGTCAGAATGGCTAATGGTGAGGGATGATGGGAGTTGTAGGGCGAAACATCTGGAGGACCAGACGCTGCCCACCCGTGGACTAGACCATGTGTGTTTTTTCATGGACATACATAAATAATTTCTATTGTTCTTTGTCAAGGTGTGGATTTCACCTACAGCTTTTCAGGGGGTCTAAGATTCACATGGGATTGCAAAGCCTTCTTTCCAGTATATGAATAATATCATAAAATATTGCTGAGGTGATTTGTCTTCTCTAGCGGTGCCATCAGGGAAGGACTTTGGGGCAGATGTCCAGGGCCCTCACCCAACAGAATGAGCAGGAGGGTCCCCACATGCAGCAGGGCTATCTTACCACATTTTGAAGTAAGTAAAGTAAAATACATTCCCATCTAAAGCAGGCCTCTCCAGTAAGACCATTGTCCAGACCCTAAAATGGCCTAACAGCATGATTAGTCTTATCCAAAAATTACCTCCCTTGTTCAGACTATTAGTGTTCAAAGCAATGAGTAAGCATCTGGAAATCAGGTGATGTCCTTAGAAATTATGAAATTTAGCTTTGTTTAGATGTAGGTATCTCAGGTCAATAAGTCATGGTTCATCAGGTTGTTACATCTGAACCAGGCCAAAGTCAAACCTTAGTATAGGTAGTGTGGTGGTTGACTACCTGGTTTATGAGACTTTTAAAGTCATACTTCAGTTTTTAGTTCAAGCTGTCTTCTGTAGTCATGAGAACTAGAATCTAGCTTTAAAGACAAATTAAAGCCAAGATTTTCAAAACCATAGAAAAGGAAAGCCACAAGCCTTTCCAAATGCAAATTGGAACCTTGAAACACAGGTCCATCTGTGCTCTGGTGCACACAAGAAGCTCATGTATGCAGGAGCTGCCCCAAATATTTCAGTGAAGGGAGGATCAGGAATGCTGTTCACACCACTTCACTCCCTCCATTGGAATGATTAGGACAGGCTGTGTTTACATCTGAGATCTGGTGCCCAAGGAAAGTGCTAGATTAGGGAGATGGTCTGCTGCTATTCTTGCCTGTTATAAAATGTCAGATTACCATCTATAAAAGGTCACTTTTAAAACCTTCACCTGTGGTTTCACAGTTGAGATGCCGGAAGGGTGCTCACATTTCCTTTGCTACCCTAAGCCCTATGCTGAAGATAAGTAACCAGACATCTAGCCAACTGCATCTTTTTTTGAGTCTCTTGAGATAGAACCAGTTTGGGCGATGGAAGATGAAGAAGGTTATATGGCATTAAGCCCCCAGCCAAGTAAGGAAACTGCTACTCATTACTCACAAACTAAGAGGATCCAAGGTACAGTTTTCATGTTCCCCTGGGGTTTCTGCTTGAACATGGTAGCATTTGGAGTTGGATTTGTGTTTTTGAGTGGAAGAAAATTAAATGCTCTGCTTGCACACTGCTTTTAAATTATCATCAAGCAATCTTCCCTGAGCACCCATCTCTCCCTCTCTCTATGAATTAAGATCGGGTGATTTTTTTCAGGTAATGATGGTCATGTTTCAGAATATGTTAGAACTAAAGGAAGGTACTAGTAGCTGTGTTCTACTTGTAGGCTACTGCATCTTTGAGGTGGCGCAGCATTAACTTTTAACTGTCTTGAATGGTTTTGTATTTTGTGAAAATATACTCCAAAACATCATCATAATCTTGGTCTGTTGCCTATTGTTGAGCCAGCTGAGGACATTTTGTTAGGGGGGGAGGCCAGGATCAGCATCATCCTGCAAGAATCATTAGATCAGTATATCTATCCTGTCCTGTTGTCCTCCGATGGTGATTTGTCTTATTCTGAGATCATGTTGTTGCATTTATATAGAATGTTTTAATAGAGAATTATATTACTGTGATTTTGAAAGATATCTATCTGTGGGAGACCCCTCCTCTAGTTTCCTACATTGAGCAGGGGATTGGACTCGATGGCCTTGTAGGCCCCTTCCAACTCTATGATCTGTGAAATCTATGAAAAGCCGGTCTTTGATATTCCATCATGCTTAGGGTGACCAGGAAAGGTGGGCTTATTCAGAGAGAAGCAGGCTTGATCAACAGGCTGGGATCACCAGGAGCAGGGAGTAGGTCTAGCACTTTCCCCCTGCAGTATTTTTGCCAGCTGGACACCTTTATCTTCTCCCAAATAAGTGCCATTCGCTGCTATATAGGTAAAGTAAAAGTAAAGCGCTATATATGGGAGCACTGATGTACTGACGGGCCCTCCATCGCTCTCCCTAGGGTTCCTGAAGACCCTGGGCCACTTGATGTCCCAGCATTCATTAATATGGCTTCCATTGGGGCAGTGGGGGGGGAGATACAACATATCTCTGTGTGCATAGAGTCTCTGCAGTATACAACAGCCCTTCCATGATTATGAGAAACATATCACAAATATATAGGACTTTGTTGTAAGTTGTTTTTGGACCCCATGTTGAAGGGGGGAGCCAAACAGAAAAATGTAAACATAAAAGAAATAAATATTAGAATATCATCACAAATGGTTTTGGTCACTGCACCTCAGGAAGGATACTGCAGAGCTGGAAAAGGTGCAGAAATGGGCAACCAAAAGAATCAAAGGGCTGGAGGAACTGCAACTCCCCCATGAGAAAAGGTTACAATGTTGGGGGCTGTTTAGCTTAGAAAAATGGCAAGTAAGGGGAGACATGATAGAAGTGTATAAAAGTATGCACGGTGTGGAGACAATGTGGAAAGGGAGATGTTTTTCTCCCTCTCTCATAATCCTGGAACCCGGGGTCATCCCATGAAGCTGAATGGCAGGAGGTTCAGGACAGATAAAAGGAAGTACCCGTACCGGTACTTCTTCACACAGCACATTGTTAAACTATGCATTTCTATGTCGTTTGGGTCACAGAATAGTCATCAATGTAGGGTCAAACTAACTTAATGCTTTGTTTCGCAAATTTTTCTGGGGTTCTTCGCATCCACAAATCTCTTTGAAAAAGATGTAACTTGCAACTAAAGAAGGTGGGTTTGGTTTTCCAGATCTTGCCTTATATCATAGGGCTTATTTGTTGACTTGTTTTAAATTCTGGTCTTTTCCACTTAGATTAGATTATCCACCTTGGTCAGTTTTGGAATCCTTATGTCTAGATCAAGGGTCCTCAAATTTTTTAAACAGGGGCCCAGTTCATTGTCCCTCAGACTGTTGGGGGGCCGGACTATAGTTTGAAAAAAATATGAACGAATGGGTCAAGTAAAAAAAAAAAGGACCCGGGTCCTTTTTTTTTACTTGATAAAATGGAAGGTTGTAATAAATTAATAATAAATTAATTATAAATTAATTTGCTGTCTAAAATTGAAATACATTAAATTTTAAAAAGGTATAGAAAAGTTTGATTTGCACACTGCACATATCTTATTTGTAGTGCAAAAAAACAGGAAAAAACAATACAGTACAATATTTTTAGTATGAGTGATGAGCAGTATTTACCAGCCACAGAGCTGGTGGTCCACATCCTGCAACTTTGTTCCACATAAATGTGCATAAGATTGCAGCCTTACAGCCTCATCTTATGCATGTCTACTTGGAAGTAAGTTTCACTGAATTCAAGGAGACTTTCTACCCAGATAAGTTTACAAAGGATCACAGCCTTAAAAGTACAAACCCATTCCCCGGGGTAGGTCAGGAAGACCTGGTACCCAGAGAACATAGTGAGAGCCAGTGTGGCATAGTGGTTAGGGTCGCCGGGCTCCGTGCGGCTCGCACCCCGCCACCGCCGACTCTGCCGCGTCTCCCCCATCATTATGTAGGTGGCTTACATAATTTTCCCCCTCTCCATTTTATCCTCACAACAACCCTGTGAGGTAGGTTAAACTGAGAGTCAGTGACTGGCCCAAAGTCAGCCAGTGAGCTTCATGGCTGAGTAGGGACTAGAACCCGGATCTCCCGAGTCCCAGTCAAACACTCTTTTTGATGGGAGTTGTTAGCCAAAACATCTGGAGGGCCACAAGTAGCCCTCGCCTGTTGTTCTTCTCTCTCTCTCTCTCTCTCTCTCTCTCTGTGTGAGAGAGAGATAGTCCATGCCTGTCCTTCTGGCCCCATCATTTGTCACCCTGCCCACTGACTGTCACACATGTGGCCCTGAAGGTTCTCACAGCCACCAATGACAATGTCATTGGTGGCTGTGAGAAACTTCAGGGCCAAAATGGGCCCGGAGTTCTCCGCGGCGGCCCGATCCCGCTCTTCTGAGCGGTGCGGAGCGTTCTCCGTGCCGCTCGAGCCGCCGCCGCTGGATGCCTGGGTGGACTGACCCCCCTCCCCCTGCCACTGGACCCGCCACTGCTGGACCCGCCACCATACCTGCACCCGCCGCTGCCGCCGCTACCGCCAAAGCCCCGCCGCGCTGTCGCCCCGCCGCCGTTGCCGGACCCCCCCACCCCCCAGGACCCCCCCACCGCCGGACCCACCCCGCCACCCCCCACCGCCTCCATACCTGCACCCGCCGCCGCTGCCGCCAAAGCCTCACCACCAAAGCCTCGCCACCGCTGAAGCCCCACCGCGCCGTCACCCCGTCGTCCCCCCAGCACCCCCCACCGCCGCCAGACCCAGCCCGCCACCCCCCGCCACCGCCGGACCCACCCCGCCGCCGCCGCTGGACCTGCACCCGCCGCCGCTGCCGTCAAAGCCTCGCCACCGCCGAAGCCCCGCCGTGCTATCGCCCCGCTGCCGCCAAAGCCCCCCCAGGACCCCCCCTGCCGCTGCCTACCTGGTCCTGCGCGCTGCCTACCTGGTCCTGCACGTCGCCGCCGGAGCCAGCCACTGCTCCGGTGTGCTGGACCCCGCCTGCGCTCTGCTTTGAACAGAGCGCGGGGATCCAGCACAACGGAGCAGGGTCCCGTCGCGTCACTTCCGCCGCGCGGGAAGTGACGGGACGGGACCAGTGCGGGCGGAGTGGGCGGCTCTCCACGGAGAGCGAAGATTCATTTGTAAGCCCGCGCGGGCACGAGTGGGCAGCCGCCGGGCTGGATGGAAGGGCACACTGGGCCGGATCCGGCCCGCGGGCCGTAGTTTGAGGACCCCTGGTCTAGATCCTCTCTATAACTGGATGGCATTAGGGTCTCGCTACACTAAAATGGATAGGGTGCCTCCAACAATTATGGCAGAGAGGCATATTATATCTCGTCAATTACAGTTTACAGTAATTACAGTTTGACCCATTTTCTCATGCTAGGCTGACTTTATGGGGTAATCCGGATTTAAAAATTGGTAAGAAAATGTTCCTGTGGCAGACTTGGACTGCCAGGTTGATTTTTAGTTTGGATCAATTAGTGAGTGTAGTTGATGAGTTTTTGTCATTTTTGGCTTTCCGTACTAAATATAACTTGCCTGCTTCAGCTGAATGGCAATACTTGCAATTGCAACATTTGTTAGAATCTAGGTTTGGTCCAGCTGCTTTTACAGTTTCAGAGCCTCCTTTCCTATTCGATACATTGATTGAGGCTGAGCAGTTACCGGTATATCAAGCTACGATTCATGTTTATAAATACTTATTATCGGTGAATAAGTATGATACACAGAGTCTTAAAGATGAATGGAGGAGCGAATTGGATGTTCTTATGTTGCCTAATCAATGGAACATTGTCTTTGTGTCTGTGTCAGAAGGGTCTATGGATCTTAGGTTACATCTTATTCAGCAAAAACTTTTGTTTCGTGTTTATTGGACACCACAACATCTTTTTAATAATGGTTTGTCTAAGTCAGCTAACTGTTCGAGGTGTAATACTGTGAATGCTTCATTTACCCATATGTTTTAGTAATGCCCAGTGGTTACTTCTTTTTGGGTAGAGGTCATAGTACAGACAAATGTAGTATTAGAATGCTCTAATATTTACCGATGCATATGTTCTTTAAATTATATATACCTGCTGTATGGAATTTATCACAAGGACAACACATGTGGATTTTCCGCATCCTCTTGACAGCTAAAAGGCTGATATTACAACACTGGAAAGATAAACGCTCACCTCCTATAACACAATGGATTGAGGACCTAATAACACTTTCAACATTTGAGCAGGTGGTATTTAGACGCCACCTGCAGATGGATAAATACATGGATATTTGGTCTGCTTTTTCTGAAGTTTATGCATAACTGTCTTTATGGATAGTTGTATTACTACATACTTATGGATACGTATGGATATATATTTCATATATATTTACTGTAAGTGATTCATTTTAAATACTGTAAGAAATTTGTATTTTTTCCAATTTTTAATTATTATTTTTATGGTGCGTTTTTTGTTTGTTTTGGTGAAATTCACATATAAAAAACTAATAAAAATATTTTTTAAAAACAAAAAACCCTTAGGGTCAAACTAAATATTACATTAAAGTACACTTTTCAAAATGTGTGCTGCTTAGCACTGACCACTTTTGCTTTTGACAAAAAAAAAAAGAAGAAGCAGCCACACAGGCCTCTAATCTGGTTTTGGACTGAAATGGGAGGTGGGGGAGAGGGGAATAACCCCTTTTCCCTTCCCCATTTTCCAACTGAAAATAATAATAATAATAATAATTATTATTTATTTATTTATTTATTTATTTATTTATTTATTTATTACCCGCCTCTCCATCTAGATCGAGGCAGGGAACAACAGAAAATATAAAATACATAAACTAAAACAACACAATACATACTATTAAAACATCTTAACACATCCTAAAAACATCTTAAAACATCTTAAAAACATCTTTAAAACATCTTAAAAGCATCCTAAAATTCCGCTGGATAGGCCTGCCGGAAGAGATCAGTCTTTACCGCTTTTTTAAATTCCAAAAGACTAGCAAGTTGACGAATGATCTCCTCCGGCAGGCCATTCCATAATCTGGGAGCAGCAGAAGAGAAGGTCCTCTGGGTAATGCTTGTCAGCCTAGTTTTGGCTGGCTGAAGTAAATTCTTCCCAGAGGACCTGAGTGTGCGGGGCAAATTGTACGGGAGAAGGCGATCCCGTAGGTAGCCTGGACCCAAACCATGTAGGGCTTTAAAGGTAATAACCAACACTTTATACTTCGCCCGGAAACTGATTGGCAGCCAGTGGAGTGCTTTTAAAACTGGTGTGATGTGAGCACCCCTAGGTGTACCAGCAACCAGTCTGGCTGCCATATTTTGCACTAGTTGAAGTTTCTGGACTAGGTATAAAGGTAGCCCTATGTACAGCGCATTACAGAAGTCGAGCCTCAAAGTTACCAGTGCGTGCACTACCGTCTTTAGGTCTTCCAACTCTAGGAAGGGGCGCAGCTGGCGTATCAGCCGAAGCTGATAATAGGCACTCCTAGCCATTGCATCTATCTGGGACGTCATTTGGAGCGACGGATCCAGAAGCACCCCTAAGCTGCAAACACAGTCTTTCAGGGGGAGTGTGTAACCCCATCCAGAACTGGTTGACATACCTCCAAACCCAGGTTGTGGCCTTTGACAGCAAGCACCTCCGTCTTGTTTGGATTCAGTTTCAGTTTATTTTTCCTCATCCAGCCCATTACTGCCTTCAGGCATTCATTCAGAGGAGACACACTGTCCTTAGCTGACGTTGACGAAGGCATAGAGAAATATATTTGGGTGTCATCAGCATACTGATAGAACCCCGCCCCATGCCCCCCGGATGATCTCTCCCAGCGGTTTCATGTAGATATTAAATATCATTGGGGAAAGAATAGCTCCTTGTGGCACGCCACATAGCAGCTCCTTTTTGGAGGAGCAGCTATCCCCAAGCATCACCATCTGGAACCTACCCGAGAGGTAGGACCACAGCCCCAAGTTGCTACATCCCTCAAAAGTGCTGTTTACTGACAATAGCACATTCTTGGGGGGGGGGGTAGCACGGGGCAAGAGTTTTTTGACAGGAAACCAGGCCTGTGGCTCATGCTGGCTCAGCGTGTCTGAGCGTGGAAAGCTAAGCAGGGTCAGGCCTGGTTATTACTTGGATGGGAGACCCCTCCTCTAGTTTTCTGCATTGAGCAGGGGGTTGGACTCGATAGCCTTGTAGGCTCCTTCCAACTCTATGATCTATGAAATCTATGTAAAGGCAGTATATACATTAAGGGCACAATCCTATGGTCCCCCCTGACCTTGCCTGGGGGGGCCATAGGATAGGTCAGACTCCCTGCTGTGACCTCAGAAATCCCTTCTGAGGTCGCAGTGGAGACTCCACCCATGGAGCGCCCTCCCCCACCTTGCAGCTGGCACGGTTCTTTCCACGCCAGCTGGGAACCGAAGACGGAGGACTGTCTTCAGTTCCAGCATGGGGGGCATTCCTGGGGACTGGGAGGGGAGGAGTGAAAATCCAAGCAGTGCCTCAGCCTCTCCTCGCGAGGAGAGGAAAAACATTTTAGATGGCCGATATCGGCTGTCTACATGTTTTTGAGGGCAAGGAGAGCAGGGCAGCAATCCTATCTTCCGTGCTCTTCCTGTCTTCAATTGGATGTATGTAATCCCCTGGTTTCGGAGGGTTGCGGGCACCCACATTGAATGGGGCTGCCCATAAATAATTCAATTCAGCTCAATTAATAATAGAATGCAGGGAAGGTGAGTTGGCCCTTCACACATATTAGCAACTCTTAGCTTTCTGTGGCAGCCAGGAATGTATCATTGGCTATCAATGGCTACTGTGGCTATCAATGGCTACTAGTCCTGATGGCTATATGCTACCTCCAGTACCAGAGGGAAGGTGCTGTTGCACTCATGTCCTGCTTGTGGGTCTCCTGTGGGTAGCTGGTTGGACATTGTGCAAACAGAATGCTGGATTAGATGGGCCCTTGGTCTGATGCAGCATGGCTTTTCTTATGTTCTTAATATATATCTATGCTAGGCTTGTGCAAGCTACTTTCAGTAATATTTCAATAAATGATTACAGGTAGCCAACATAATAGTAATAGCAATTTATCTGTCTGAATGCTAAGCATTACTATTATGTTGGCTGTGATCATTAAGTGTCAAAACATTATTTTCAGTAATCCTTAGACCAGCCCTGTAAAGTAGGCCACTGCTGTTATCTCCATATTACAGGTGAGCTGTGCTGAGATGCTGAGAAAGTAGCAGGGATGGGGACTCGGACTCCAGGACTCGACTCGTGAGTCGGACTGAGTCCCCCCTCTGACTCGAGCCAGACTCGAGTCCCAATATTTTTAATGGGACTCGAGACTCGACTCGGAACTCGAGACTGTCAAGGTTCCGCTACTACAGGGACCCCTTGATCTGCCTTTGGAAGATCTCTGCCTCTTCTCAAAGCCTCTCCCATTCCAGGAGATCAAATCCTTTGCCTGCTTCCAGTAGCATGGGTGTAGGCTTTAGACGTGGTGAATAAGTCACTCCAAACTCTCAGGGTACACAACAACACTTTACTTATTATATTAGGGTATTTACTTAATAGAGTGGTTATAATTCAAAAGCAAGTATGATCAAATTAAACAAACAAACAATCCAAGGTTCTCTAGTTTAACTTCAGACTACCTCTCTCCTCTGCAGTCAGTCAGTCTCTCTCTCTCTCTAATCAGGCTCTCTCTGCTCCTAGCTGACCACACCCCACATATATATAGCCTTCCCAGGATTGGAAGGTTATAATCAGGTGACTTTGAACAGGAGATATAATTCTTAACTTCTATTGGGTAAACTAAACTCTCAAACTCCTCCTCCCATCCTGAAGTGTTTGGGCCTTCAGGCTCCAACTAATCTAGGGAAGTGTTTGGGCCTTCAGGCTTCAACAAACTTAAGCCTGAGTAGGCCTCAATCCTTCACAGAGACCAAGGACTCATGTTCCAAAATTGTGTTCCTCAAATGCAACGTGGATAGGTTTTAGGAAGTACAGCAAGTTTATTTTTTAAAATCATTTTCCTAAATTGCAACCTTTCAGACATTTTGGGTTTGGCTGCCTCTGCCTGCCTGTTTGGGGTTCCCTGCCTCCTCTGCCTGCCTGGTCTCTTCTTAACCAGTTCCACAGTTTGAATTGTCCAAGACAAAGGCCTCTGCCTGCCTGTTTTGGGGTCCCCTGCCTCCTCTGCCTGTCTGGTTATTTTGGGTTTGTCTGCCTGGTCTGTTCTTGCCAAAATCAGTTGCAGAGTTTTGAAATAAAAAGGAACACTTGTGCCTAGAATTTATTTAAGCCACACATCTGAAGTAGCCTTATTTTGTTGGGGAAAAAACCACATTGATTTTAATAGGAACTCGTGGAGTCAGCTTTGGGAGTGACTCGTGACTCGTGACTCGTGAGTCACAATTTTGGACCAAGGACTCGGACTCGAGACTCGGGTCCAAAGACTCGTGACTCGAAACCAAGGACTCTTCAACATCCCTGGCAAAGTAGCATGCCTAAGGCATCATACTGAGTTCATGCCTGAGTTGAAATGTGGACCTTGGACTTCCTGACGCTCACATCCTTTGCGACTATGCTGTACCAGCACATTATAATTTCTTCCATTATTTTAATAGGCATATTTTAATAAAACACCAGAATTGTGTTTCACAAGGCTGGTAATTCTGACATGCATGAACTATAAATTAATTCAGTATTAAAAACCACCCTTTCTACACTTCCAGTTGTGCTCACTGTATCACTCCCCCCACCCCAAACACACACAGTTACGGCCTAGGCCAACCTTCTCCAACCTGATGCCCTCCAAATGTGTTGGACTACAATTCCCGTCACCCCCTAGTCATCATGGTCATGTCAACTGGGGATGATATGAGTTGTAGTCCAGCACAACCCAAAGCGTTACTCTGGCCTTGGGAGCTGGAGCTGCCTGGGCTGTCTCAAGGTTGCAGATCCACAGGTGGTTACATCACTATTAAGTGCTATCATGGCTTGGCCTGATGGCAGAAGTTCCCAATTAATATAGCCATGAAATGAAGGTTTGACATATCTCACGGTCAAAATGCAAAACCAAAAATGGAGTTCTTCACAGTTGCTTATAGAAATGAAACTTTACCTTTTAAAGCTGAAATCTCCCAGTTTTATTAGTGCTGATTGCCCTAATTTTCTTCAAAAAATGATTAGCACTTTTGTTGATTAGCTTGCAAAGATCAAAGGTAAAATTGTATAGCCATTTAAACACTGCTGCACCATGACCCGGTTTGCATAATCAAGCAACTCATGGTTAATGAAGTGAGTGCATTGGCTTCTGCCTGTTTGCCCACTTCTGCTTGCTAAACAACCCAGGAACGGGTTGAGCAAGTGTGCTGCCTCCCATGTGCTCATTGCTTCCACTATACACCCGGCTTTGTATTTTGTAAACAACCCATGAACACCACATTTCTGGGTTGTTGTCATAACATGCAAACCTGGCACTCTGGATTGTTTAGGGTTAAACAACCCAGAGTTGTAATCCATGGTTTGTTGTTTTTAGTTATTTATTTATTTACCGCTCCCCTTCTAGAGAGATTCCAGAGCAGTGAAGAATAAAAAAATAAAAGAATGAAACACAATATTAAAGCAGAATATCAATAAAAACAATAAAATTGTTGGGTTAAAACTCTTACCTGGTTCACATGTCACACTGCAATTCCTGGGTTCCTAGGAATTAATGGTGACGAGCAAATTGATGAGCACACTGTTCCTGAGTGCTTGTCGTTTTCACTTTCAATAAACAACCCGGGAACTGGGTTCCTGGGTTGTTTCATGACATATATGTGAAGAGAAAGCCGGGTAGTCTGTTCTGTGTCTGCGAAGGCCCATGTAAATAGTAAAGGTGACAGGAGCAATAGTTTTCCCACTAGATGGAGTCATAAAAGCCTCCTCCGGCCAGATGGCTCTTCCCTTATCTTAAGAAAATAACCTTGCTGGTCTTCAAGGCTAAACGTCCCGTGAGAGAGGAGTACATGGAGGATTTACAGCTGGGGCCCCTTGAGTAGTTGGGTGAATTTACAGCTGAGGCCCATTAGGGGAGATCCTGGGCGGTGAGGTAATGTAGCCTGGTAAGAAGGCTCTGATTGGCTAGAAGCGACCTGGCTCCGGTCTGGGGGGGGAATATAGGAACCTCCATTCTGGGCCTTTGTGTCTTCTTTTCTGGCCCGGTGATGCGAAAGGGCGGAGGGGGCTGCTGTTAAGGCAGGGCCCTGTGGAGATCGACCCCCTTGCGGAGGAGACCAGCTGGTGTGTTTGTAGGTATAGCCTTTGTTGTTTTGTAGCTCTACGTGTGTGTATCAAAGTAACTTGTTATTTCTATTTTGTTGTTCCTTCTCACCCTCTCCCTTCCCTTTTATTATACCTGCTACCTTTTAATCCTAAATAAACTTCTTTTAACCCTGTTTGGGTGTGAGCAGTTTTCTCTAAGAATTCAGTGCCAAAATCCAGTACCTTGACCGGTGGGCCGGCGTGCAAGCCCAGGCAAGGGTAAGAGGACTGGGCTAGTCCTTCACATGGTGGCAGCGGTGGGATCCGACACTGAATCATAGAGAAAAGGCGCTTGTGGGGAGAGGAGGATTGGTGGTTGCTTTGATACACACATAGCGGAGGTTTGTTGTTTTTAAGAGATATTAGGGTGAGATGGAGGCACAGAGAATGTCTCCTGAGAGTTCAGAGGTGGTGGCTCGGATTGTGGAAGACCAGCCTCCAGAGCAAGGACCACCGGAGCGGGAAATTTCTGCCTTTGAGTGGGAAGTGGAGGAATCCGCTACAGAAGGTGTAAGAGTGGATGATCAGAGGCAGGGAGAAGGAGCAGCCATACAGGAGGATGGGGCTTCCGACAGTGGCAGTGACCAAGAGTCGGTGAATTGGCAGAGAGAGGCCCGGGCTGCTTTCCGTCGTCAACAGGAATGGATGGATCTCCAGATTGAGATGGCTAGGCTGTTTGTGCCGGCAAGAAGCGGCAGAGGGAGAGGCGCTACCCCGGAAAGGGCCAAGACACTCCCTGATCGGAAGTTGTTCCCCGTGTACCAGCCGGGGCAGGACGTTATGAGTTTTTTTGCATTATTTGATACCACGTGTGAGGAGTTGGAGGTGAGAGACGATCAGAAAATGTCTATTCTTCGAACGCAAGTAAAGGGAGGGCTGGCTGATCTCTTGGGGGCTTTGCCGCGGGCAGAGATCCAGGACTATCCTAAATTTAAAGAGACAGTGCGGCAGCGTTTTGCTCTTTCAGCTGAACACTGCCGGCGTCGGTTCCGGCAGGAAAAACCGCTCCAGAAAGAGACTTTGGTGTCCTGGGTGGCTTTTTTGGAACAAGCCTGGGATGCTTGGTTCGAAGCGACAGGGAAACGTACTGTAGCAGAGCTAAGAGAATTAATGATTTTGGAGCAATTTTATGCCACTATCCCAGAAGAGCTAGCCACTATAGTCCATGATCGAGATCCGGCTACGGCTAGAGCAGCTGCCCTACTGGGAGATCAGATGGGGCTGTATCGTCAGAAGGGCGCTGGGCGCGTCTTTCTGCCCAGGCGAGTGGACCTTAGTCGCGGAGATATTAAGGAGAAGGACGGGGGCTCCGTGGTGAAGAAGGAAGGGGGAGAGCGCTCGGAGGGATGGGTGTCCCGGCCTCGTGGGGCCTCCACTCCTGCCAACAGTGGGTGCTTTTATTGCCGGGAACCCGGCCATCTTAAGAGAAATTGCCCCAAACTTTTGAACAAAGAGCGAGAGAAACAATCACAGGTCAGCAAGCTGGGTCGGGTCCTGCCGCGGGCAGATAGCCCTGAAGTGTGGGATGATGCGGAGGAGCCAGTCGCGGCCCCATTGGCAAGGGAGGGAGGAAGATCGGCCAGCGTCAGTAGCGTTTATCCTCCGGCACCCCAGAGAACCAGCTGGCCATGATCAGCATCCGCCTCAGGAGAAAGTGTGACCGAGAGGGAAGAGCTTGATTCAGGGGATGGGCTGCGTACTCGCCCCTCAGGTGCCCGACAAGGAGAAGCCTCAACTGCCTCAGTGCTAAGGATTGTGCCTCGGGAGCAGATCCGTTGGAGCCAGCTGCAGTTCTGTGAGTCTGTCTTTATTAATCATATGCCTTATACAGGGTTTAGAGACACGGGGGCGGAAATTTCTGCAGTACATCGCTCCCATGTAAGAGACTCTCAAATCTTAAAGGGAGAAACTTTTACTGTTTTGCCCTATAATTCCCCCGACATTGATGTTCCCTTGGCCCGTGTGTGGGTGAAGTATCGAGGCTGGGAAGGGAATTTAGACGTGCTGGTGCATGATCAAGAACATTGGGGGATAATTATAGGAAATGACTTGGGATACCGAGTTGCCAGAATGGGGGCTATAACCCGTAGCCAGGCGAAGTGTAAAGCCGAGGAGGCTAAACTACAGCAAGAGGCCGAAGAAAGGGAAGAAGGATCCCCCCTCCCAGAGGCAGCAGAGCCTAACTCCCCGGAGATGGAGGGCGGAGAGGTTTGCCCTCCTGAAGAAACAGTTGAGCTGGAAAGTGTGGGGAAGGAGGAGGGGGAATTGGACTCTGGATCCTCTTTGGGGGCTAGTCCCATTTTTCAAACCGCCCAGCAAGAAGATGCAACTTTGCAGTCGTGTCGTGAGGAGGCAGATTTAGCCTCGCCCTTGGGGCAATCGATCCATTCAGCTCGGTTCGTGTGGGATAGAGGAACCTTATATAGGGAATTTATGCCAAAAGCCACCGGCCGATTGCAAAGGGAGAAGAAGCGGAGGCAGTTGGTGGTCCCTCTGGAATATCGATCCTCCGTATTACAATTGGCACATGATGCTGTTTGGGGAGGGCATCTCGGCATTAAACGGACGCTCTCCAGGATTTCGGAAGGCTTTTACTGGCCTCTAGTGGCCAAGGATGTAAAGGACTATTGTCGCTCCTGCCCAGTTTGCCAGCGAGTGGGCTATAACAGAGACCATCCTAACGCCCCCCTTCAGCCTTTGCCAGTGGTGGGGATTCCCTTCGAGAGGCTAGGAATGGACCTAATGGGCCCCTTTAACCCACCCACGAAAAATGGAAAGAAATTTATTTTGACTGTGATTGATTTTGCTACTCATTATGCGGAAGCCTTTGCATTGTCCTCCATTACTGCTACTAGTTTGGCTAAAACCTTGCTTTCTCTTTTTGCTCGTTTAGGAATGCCTCAGACCCTAGTCTCAGACTGTGGTTCTGGATTTGTTTCCAAGTTGCTCCAGAAGATGTGGGAACTTTCGGGGGTGGAGCACGTGACCTCAGTGCCGTACCATCATGAGACTAATGGGTTGATTGAACGGTTTAACCAGACCCTGGGGAAAATGATTAGGGCTTATGCTAGCCAGCACCCAGGGGACTGGGATCAAGCGTTACCATATCTGTTATTTGCTTATAGAGATGCTCCCCAGGAGAATTTGGGGTTTTCCCCTAATGAGTTGATGTTCGGAAGGAAGCTGCGGGGACCCTTAGCTTTGTTGAAAGCTGAGTGGGAGGGGGAAGTGAGTACTGTGCCGCAGCCTGTGGCTATTTTTATGCAACGGCTGCGGGCTACCTTAGAAACCGTAAGAACCGCTGCCCAACAACATCTACAGGAAGCCCAGCAGCAACAACAAGAGTGGTACAACCAGACGGCTGTTCCACGGAGTTTTAGTGTTGGGGATTTGGTGCTAGTGTTAAAACAGTTGAAAACAGATAAGTTGTCTTTGAAGTGGGAGGGACCAGGGACTGTGTTACAAAAAATTGGAGAGGTGAATTATTTGGTGGCCTTCCCGGAGGGGGAGAAACCATCCCAGGTCTATCATGTTAACTCCCTGAAGTTGTATGTAGAACGTAAACCTGCTATGTTGTGCTACCAGGGACCCCCAGAGGAAGAGCTACCGGAAGGGGATCTCTTAGAGGATTGGAAGCAAGAGGGGGGACTGGAGGAGTTAGAATTGGCACCCTCCCTATCGGAAGAGCAGCGGGTGCAAATTTGGGGGGTTTTGGAGGACTTTCGGGCCCTGTCTTCCAATCGGCCTGGTAGAACCTCCTTAGCTCAGCATTCCATTCTAACTGGGGACAGCCGCCCAATTCAGTCCTTGCCGTATCGTGCCGTGGGGCAACATGCACAGGAAATTGCTCAGGAGGTGCAGGCTATGTTGGAGCTGGGAGTTATATCTCCTAGTTCCAGTCCATGGTCTTCCCCTATTGTTTTGGTGGCTAAAAAGGATGGGGGGGTCAGGTTCTGCGTAGATTATAGAAAAATCAATAAGGTGACTCTTCCTGACCCCTATCCTATACCCCATATGGATGTCCTCCTGGAGCGTTTGGGAAGAGCCAAGTACATTACCACCATTGACTTGACCAAAGGGTATTGGCAGGTACCTCTGGACCCGGATGCCGCCCTTAAATCTGCTTTTGTTACCCATCTGGGGTTGTTTCAGTTTAATACCCTCCCTTTCGGGCTGCGCAATGCTCCCGGAACCTTCCAGAGGTTGGTGAACGGGTTGTTAAATGGGCTGGGGGAGTTTGCCTGCGCCTACTTAGATGACATAGCAATTTTTAGTTCTACCTGGGAGCAGCATGTAACGCATGTTCGGCAAGTATTTCAGCGCCTTTCCGAGGCAGGGCTCACCGTGAAGGCAAAGAAATGTCAAGTGGGTCTGGGAGAGGTAGTATACCTAGGTCATCGCGTGGGGGGGGGGGGTACCATTAAGCCCCTAGAGGCAAAGGTAGAGGCGGTGAGAGACTGGCCTCGCCCAGTAACGAAAAAGCAAGTCCAGTCATTCTTAGGATTGGCTGGGTACTACAGAAAGTTTGTCCCTCATTTTAGTCAGTTGGCAGCCCCTCTGACCGACCTGTGCAAAAAACAGCAACCCGTGCGAGTGAAGTGGTCGGAGGCGTGCCAGCTGGCGTTTGAGGGATTAAAAGCATGCCTTATGGCAGCACCCATCTTACAAGCTCCAGACTTTGATGCTCCCTTTGTGGTGCAAACAGATGCCTCGGAAGCTGGGATGGGGGCTGTGCTGTTGCAGGAACGGGAGGGCCAGGGCTTGTGCCCTATTGCATACTTAAGTAAGAAACTTCTCCCTCGAGAGCGGAGTTTGGCCACGGTAGAAAAAGAATGTTTGGCGGTGGTTTGGGCGGTGACTAAACTCCGGCCATACTTGTGGGGCCGAAGGTTCCAACTGCAAACGGATCATTCCCCTCTGTGCTGGTTGGACAAAGTGAAGGGGTCCAATCAGAAACTTTTGCGGTGGAGCCTGGCCCTGCAAGACTTTGACTTTTCTGTGGCCCATATCAAGGGGAGGGAGAATGTGTTAGCTGATGGGCTGTCCCGGGCTTTCCTTCAGAGTGACAGTAGATGAAATGTGGGGGCTTTAGACCCCAGATTTCATCTTTCCCAAATGGGGGGATGTGAAGAGAAAGCCGGGTAGTCTGATCTGTGTCTGCGAAGGCCCATGTAAATAGTAAAGGTGACAGGAGCAATAGTTTTCCCACTAGATGGAGTCATAAAAGCCTCCTCCGGCCAGATGGCTCTTCCCTTATCTTAAGAAAATAACCTTGCTGGTCTTCAAGGCTAAACGTCCCGTGAGAGAGGAGTACATGGAGGATTTACAGCTGGGGCCCCTTGAGTAGTTGGGTGAATTTACAGCTGAGGCCCATTAGGGGAGATCCTGGGCGGTGAGGTAATGTAGCCTGGTAAGAAGGCTCTGATTGGCTAGAAGCGACCTGGCTCCGGTCTGGGGGGGGAATATAGGAACCTCCATTCTGGGCCTTTGTGTCTTCTTTTCTGGCCCGGTGATGCGAAAGGGCGGAGGGGGCTGCTGTTAAGGCAGGGCCCTGTGGAGATCGACCCCCTTGCGGAGGAGACCAGCTGGTGTGTTTGTAGGTATAGCCTTTGTTGTTTTGTAGCTCTACGTGTGTGTATCAAAGTAACTTGTTATTTCTATTTTGTTGTTCCTTCTCACCCTCTCCCTTCCCTTTTATTATACCTGCTACCTTTTAATCCTAAATAAACTTCTTTTAACCCTGTTTGGGTGTGAGCAGTTTTCTCTAAGAATTCAGTGCCAAAATCCAGTACCTTGACCGGTGGGCCGGCGTGCAAGCCCAGGCAAGGGTAAGAGGACTGGGCTAGTCCTTCACAATATAAACCCAGAAACTCTGGACTGGTTATGCATTAAACAACCCAGAGTTAACCCAACAATTTCCCATGATTTGTTGTTGGGTTAATTCTGGGTAGTTTAACCCACAAACAACCCAGAGGTTCTGGGTTTGCAGGTCAGGATAACAACCCAGGAACATGGCAATCTTGGATTGTTGATTGAAAGCAAAAGTGTGCTCATTGCTTTGCTCGTCCCTGGCAATTCATGGGATAAACAACCCAGGAATTACAACAGGACATGTGAAATGGGTCTCTGGGTTGTTTAACCCTAAACAACCTGGAGTGCTGGGTTCACACCTCATGACAACAATTCAAGAACGGGTGTTCCTGGGTCGTTTACAAAGCCGGATATAAAGCGGAAGCAACTAGCATGTAGTGGTGGGGCCGAGCCTTGAGTCGGCTGGAGGCTTGCTCCGGGCTCAGCCCTCCGTGGCAGCGGTGGCCCGATCTCGCTCTTCAGAGTGGCGCGGAGCGTTCTCCGTGCTGCTCGCACCGCTCGAGCCACTGCTGCCACCACCGGAGAAATCCCCCGCGCACGCCCCCCCCGCTGCCACCGCCGGCGGACCCCCCCGCCACCTACCTGGTCCTGCGCGCCACCTCCGCCGCCTCCGCTGCCGCTGGAGCCACTGCCCTGGCACGCTGGACCCCCGCCCACGCTCTGTTTTGACGGGAGGAACCAGGGCAACAGGGCTTAAACAGCCCTGTTGCCCTGGTTTCCCCCGCCAAAAACAGAGCACGGGGGTCCAGCGCGACGGAGCAGGGTCCCGTCGCGTCACTTCCCCCACGCTGGAAGTGGGGACAGCCTATCGGACAGCCTATCGGACAGCCGAGGAAGGCTCTCCGCTCTGCGGAGAGCCCAGGTAAAGCCCACGCGGGTGGCTGAGAGCCCGCGCGGACACGAGCAGGCCCAGTTCGGGCCTTGCTCCTGTCTGACGGGCTGCTCGGCTACATCCCTACGAGGCAGCACACTCACTCAAGTGTAGCCATGGCTAACTATGGGCTGTTTAACCCATAATTAATCATTACATGTGAACCAGGTCAGTGTGTGTGTGTATGTGTACATATGTGCTGAAAGGTTCATTATGCAACATATTATAGCCATATGTTTATTCTTAACAAAGAATTCAATGTTCCTGATTCATCAAGAACTAGTGAATGGAAAGGTTGGAACAGCCCTTCATTTGATGCAGCAAAGCCTACGAGCAAACACACAGCTAATTCAGAGTTGGACACTTCGTGTTCGCCCCATCTGAGTGAAGGCACACCTAGGTAGAGCCTCTGCCATTGTTCACTACTGCAGCCCCCTGAGGGAGGGGTCTATCCACTGCATCTCCCAGTGGGGAGGCTGCCCCGGCCACACTAGGGGGCAGGAGGTAGCTGTATAACTCTGTCCCTCAGCCTACAAATCTCCCCTGGCTTCAACTGCAAAGCTCTGCGCTGGTTAGGGCAGTCTACCCAGGGATGTTGAAGAGTCCTTGGTTTCGAGTCACGAGTCGAGTCACGAGTCCTTGGACTCGAGTCCGAGTCCTTGGTCCAAAATGGTGACTCACGAGTCCCAAGTTTTTTCCCCTCCCTGGTGGTTCCCTGCTGGACTGGGGCCCTGCCTCTGCAGCAGCCAGGAGGAGCTGCCCCCTGGACTGATTGGGGAGTGGTGCCAGCTGCCCCAGCAGAGCCAACTGCTACATCTGCCGGCCTGCGGAGCGGGGCGGCGACGCCCCGGCGGCGACGTCCCCAAAGGGGACGACGCCAAAGGGGTCGCCCCTTTGGGGCAGCCACTTGGGGGGTGGCACGAGGGCGAGGGCCTACCCCCCTGTCTGAGCTGGGTTGGGGTTTTAGGGATTTTAGGGGTTGGTTTTAGGGGTGGGTCTCCCGCCTGATCGGCGGAAGCAGGGGGGAGCATGTGTTCATCTCAGGGAGATGATGGGGGGAGTTCCGGGGGGCAAAACATACCATTGTTGAGCGGCAGACGCTGGCAGAGTGCTAGGGGCAGGCCATGCCGATTAAGGGGAACAGGGGATCGATGCTTAATATCTATCCCTTGTTCAGGCCTGCCCAGAGCCAAGGGATAACCGGGGTGTGTGTGGCTCCTTCCCCACCCTTGCATTTGCTGCTGTGTAATGCCAGGTCCGTTACCCAAAAAACATCTGTAATCCATGACATGATCCTGGATGAGGGTGGGACCTGGCATGTATTACGGAAACCTGGCTGGATGAGGCTGCTGCTCCAACTCTGGCGGCCTTGTGTCCGGCTGGTTTCTCGTATGCCCAGCAGCCAAGGGTTGGGGGACGGGGAGGGGGAGTGGCTGTTATCTACCGGGAGTCCTTGGTCCTCACCAGACTCCCTCTCCGGGAGACCAAGTTTATTGAGTGCATGTACTGGAGGTTGGGTCCAAAGGGCAGTCTGGGGATTCTGCTCGTTTACCGTCCACCCCGCTGCACGACAGACTCCCTGGCCGAGGTGCTGGAGGTGGTCTCTGATGTGCGTGTGTTGTCCCCCAGGCTATTGGTGTTGGGGGACTTCAACGTGCATTCAGGGGCTGCCCTCACGGGGGCACCTCGGGACTTCATGGAGACCATGGCTTCCTGGGAGCTGCACCCTGTATTAACTGGACCTACCCATGTAGCCGGTCATGCGCTGGACTTGGTTTTTGTTTCTGGAGAGGGGGGAATTGATCTGAAAATCGGGGGTATATCCACCACCCCCTTGTCATGGTCAGATCACTATCTGGTGGGGTTGGATTTCTTGGTGCCACAACCCCTCTGCAGGGGTGAGGGACCTATTAGAATGGTCCGCCCCAGGCGTCTTATGGATCCGGATGGATTCCTGAATGCGCTTGGGGAATTGGAGCACACAAACGGTAGCTCGGTCGAGACCCTGGTGGATGACTGGAATGCTGCAATCACCAGGGCATTAGACCGAGTTGCCCCGAAGCGCCCTCTTCGCCTAAACAGAGCTCGCGCGGTGCCATGGTTCACTCCGTCGCTGCGAGCTCTGAAACAAGAGGTGAGAAGGCTAGAGCACCGATGGCGAAATTCCCGCTCCGAAGATGATCGAACACGGGTTAGAGCTGCATCTTCAGCCTACCGGGTGGCGGTGAAGGCAGCAAAAAAGAATTTCTATGCTGCCTCCATTGCGTCTGCGGAGTGCTGCCCCAGGAGGCTGTTCCAAGTGGTCCGGAGTCTGGTCGGTCCAGTCGCTCCGGACCCACTGGAACAGTCAAAAGCCTCCTGTGAGGCTTTAGCGAAGCACTTCGCAGATAAAATCGATCGGATTAGGAGTGGGATATCGTACGTCGTGGACACAGGGAGTGAGCGGGAGGAGGCCAATGGCAGACCGGTTTTGTGGGATCGGTTTCGGCTTCTTCCTTCTGATGAAGTGGACAAGGTGCTTTCATCTGTGAGGCCGACCACCTGCTTGTGTGATCCTTGCCCGTCCTGGCTCATTATGAGCTGTAGGGAGAGACTGGGTGAGGGGATCAAGGCGGTGGTGAATGCCTCCCTCGAGGAGGGAGTGATGCCATCAGCCCTCAAGGAGGCAGTAATAAGACCGCTTCTAAAGAAGCCCTCCTTGGATCCCCAGGATTTAAACAACTTTCGCCCAGTCTCCAATTTACCATTTCTGGGCAAGGTGATCGAGCGGGTGGTGGGTGCTCAGTTGAAGGCACACTTGGATGAAGCCGATTATTTAGATCCGTGCCAGTCGGGCTTCAGGTCTGGACATGGGACGGAGACGGCCTTGGTCGCCTTGGTGGATGATATGAGGAGGGCTTTGGATAGGGGCGAATGCTCCTTTCTAGTCCTCCTCGATCTCTCAGCGGCTTTTGATACCGTTGACCACGGTATCCTCCTGGACCGTCTGGAGGGGTTGGGCTTGGGAGGCACTGTATTGCAGTGGTTCCGGTCCTTCCTCTCTGGAAGGTATCAGAGGGTAGTTCTCGGGGAAGAGGCTTCGGACCCTCGGCTGCTCACTTGTGGAGTGCCGCAGGGTTCCATCCTCTCCCCGATGTTATTCAACATCTACCTCAAGCCGCTGGGAGCTATCATCAGGAGGTTTGAGGTGCAGTGTCATCAGTATGCGGATGACACGCAGCTCTACCTCTGTTTTAAGTCCTCACCGAGGTTGGCCGTTGAGACCCTGTCCAAGTGCCTGCAGTCAGTGGCAGGCTGGATGGGAAGGAACATGCTGAAACTGAACCCCGACAAGACCGAGGTACTTCTGGTGGGGGACAAGGGAAGGTTAGGGGATGTCGACCTGGTGCTGAATGGGGTACATCTACCCCTGAAGGACCAGGTCCGCAGCTTGGGGGTCATTCTAGACTCCCAGCTGTCCATGGAGGCTCAGGTGGCAGCTGTGAGCCGGGCGGCGCTGTATCAACTCCATCTGATACGGCAGCTGCGCCCCTACCTTCCTAATCACCTGCTCCCATCAGTGGTTCATGCCTTGGTCTCCTCTCGCCTAGACTACTGTAATGCACTCTACGTGGGGTTACCCTTGAAGACGGTCCGGAAGCTTCAACTGGTACAGAACGCGGCGGCTCGCCTGATTAAGGGCAGCCGCCGGCGTGATCACATCACGCTAGTGCTTAATGAGTTGCACTGGCTACCAGTTGCTTGCCGAGCCGAATTCAAGGTGTTGGTTTTGACCTTTAAAACCCTACACGGCTCCGGCCCAGCTTATCTCAAGGAGCGCCTCCAGCAACATCAAGTAGGCTGCTCAACAAGGTCTGCCATGGACGGCCTTCTCCTTATCCCATCAGCCAGAGCAGCCAGGCTGGTGGGGACTAGGAAGAGGGCCTTCTCTGTGGCGGCCCCCACATTATGGAACTCCCTCCCTAGTGACCTTCGCCATGCCCCCTCCGTGATGAGCTTCCGCCATGCATTAAAAACATGGCTGTTCAGGCGGGAATATGGGGTGGGTTAGGTTTTTAATAAGAATTTTTTATATTGTTTTAATCATTATATTTTATTGTGTTTTATTGTATTTTAATTGTACATCGCCCAGGGTGGCCGGGTGACCGGCCAGATGGGCAATTAATAAATATAATAAATAAATAAATAAATAAATCAGTACTCAATTATCCACCATTGAATGACAGTCAGACTATGCAGCTCTAGTGAGCAAGAGATATTTTATATGGCCAATTCACATGTTTACAGCAATACTTTCTCTGCCCTAAAAGGAAAGGTTCCTTATTCCAGACATGCTGACTTTCTAGATACTCAGGTGACACATATGGGAGAGGGAAATCCTATGTTAAAAGAGGTTTTGTTTTTCCTAAACTTAATCTGTATGATGCAAAGACTAAATACCAAGGATCAGAATTATGGTCATATTTCTTCACTCAGCTTTGAATTCTTGCAGATTTTTCCAGGATGCTCACTCTGTACAAAATCTCAGTGGGGATATTAGCGATGGCCTGTGTCATTCTGGGATTGGCTGTGATTGTGCTGATGGTGTTTGGTAAGTGCCTAAATGCCTGTCTTTTTAAAAAGATTTTTTTTTAAATTGTATTTCATATGGTATACAAAGGTAACAAATTTACAAAATGACAAAAAACAATTACATTTCACACAAAATCATCACACAGGATGTGTGTTGCTGTACAATTCCTTGAACCACACACAGAAAAAAGTGGAAATGCTATCCAGATTTCTGCAATTACTGAACCAAGTGTACCAAAAACTGTAGGCAAATGGTACTCCCCTACCATGATTTTTGGTAAACCTAAGGTTGCCAACTGACCATTTTGCCAGCTGCCATAATTTTTGTTGGTAAAACTGGCATCTCAGAAATGATTATATCCTCCCGCTCCATTTTTAGTACACATGTGCAGAAAATTACAGGTCGCATGTATACGTGTACTCAGGTACTTCAGTCTGCCAGGCATTCTGCTTCTTTCTGAAGTTATTGGAAATGCCTGAGACATGACATGATGGTGGTAAACTATGTTCACATAGTTTTCCTCACTCCAGCATACTTTATGATCTTTAGAAGTAGCTGACTTGGATCCCTTTAATAGCACAGTGGAAGGGGAATCCAGTTGCACGAGGGGCTTATGGTCTCTTCAGCTATGACTCAGATTGGCTCAGTTCAATCCAATTACAGTTCAGGCTCAGTACCTCCCCGCACCCTCAATACTTTGAAGTGATTCAGGTCAGGAAAAAGTACACTGCAGCAATACCAATTTATAAAAGTGACTGGCACATATTAAAGGTGTTGTATCTGTTATTGTAAAACATACTGTCAATGAGACAACCCATCTCCACACAACTAAGGAGAAGCCAGAGGCCTGTATTTAAATCCTCAAATGTGTTATTTAAAGCATGGCTGACTGGGGAATGCTGGGAATTATAGAAATGTTTCTGTCTAAACATGCATAGAAATGCACGCTTATTAACTTTCTTAACAGATTTATTTTTGGGTTTGCAGACAGTGTAGTTTGCACCTGAAACGCCATCCATTTTTAGCCAAGTATGGTATTTACGTATTCGTGTCAGGAGCACCACAGAAAAATTAAAATTACAAATAAAATTAGGCAACAGCCTATATATTAAAAAAAAACATACAGTAATACCTTGGATTGCAAGTAACTTGGTTTGAGAGCATTTTGCAAGACAAGCAAATTTTTAAATATTAATTATTATTATTTTTTACTTGATATACAAGCGATGTCTTGCAATACAAGTACTGTAGTACGGCTTAAATTAAAAATCTCTGTACAAATTTTTTTGGGGGAATTTCATTTTGATATACAAGTGTTTTGGATTACAAGCACGTTTCCGGAACGAATTACGCTCTCAATCCAAGGCATGACTGTATATGAAATACAGGCTAATTTACATAGACAGGCTCAGAAAACTTAAATAAATATATCAAATAATCTTTGCCCAGTAACAAGCAACATCAAGGGCATTTGGAGCAGCCAGCATCAAGTCCTCCATAGTGCTTGTTGAAGGACATAGAGTGCACTGGCATAGATGTGAAGTTGTCTGTTCCTCTCCACACTCACAGAGAACTATGTTGGTTTGAAAGCCCCATTTTCTTACATTCACCTTCGATCTGCCGATTCCACTCCTTAGCCTATTAACTTCCAGGTTACCCAGTTCTCTGTGTAACAAGGAACTAGACTTTCCTGGGGCTCTGGCCATTCGGACGTGTAGGTGGTTCTTTCCTTCCACATTCTAATCCTAGCATCTTCCACTATTCACAGATGTTCTGAAGAAACTTTTCCTTGATTTTAATCTAGGAGGTGCAGGACGCACCAAAAAGTGGATGCACATTTGATGTAGAAGCCTTGAATCTTTCACTGTTAGCTGCTACCTCTCTCCTTATGCTACTAGGAGCGATGATGCCTGCTAGATAACTGATTTTATCAACAGGAGTCGGTTTTAGATGTCCGGTAATGATGGGTTGCAGGGCTTGGGGTTGCTCTCTCTGTTCATTCCAGTTAGGGTTAAATAAAGATTTTGAAACAATGGTTCGAGTTTTGTATCAGTTTAAGAAACAATAATGGTTGGATGAGGTTTTAGGTGTGATCCAGGGTTGGTTTGGTTTGCTGTGTTTAATGCAAAAGCAGGGAGGGGGTACAGAGGAGCAGCAGGCAGGGAGGGATGACTTAACTCTTCCCACACCCAACAGGTTCCCCCAGCTGAGCTCTGTGTACAGAAAGGGGAAATGGCCCAGAGAAAGGTACCGTATTTCTGGGGGAAAGCAGCAGCTGGGTCTTTCTTGCCGGGGAGTTGTCCACTCCAAAGGTCCACCACCAAATTCACGTTAGGTTGCAGATATTTTGATAGGAATCCAGTGCTTGCTGCCTTGCATTCACTCTTGTGTCACATGTCTTCAAATCTTGGTGATGTCTCAAGAGCCTGGCAGTGCTGGCACAGTTTGCCTCATGCTAAGAGTGATTGTAAATGACTTCTTTCTATCATATGCTCTTCTACTGCTTAAGTTTTGCAGGGCGGGTATCATAAAGGTGAGACCACAACTCTCAATGCAACTGAGGATGAAGCAGAAAGTCTGGCTGGCCTGAACATGACAAAATGCAGCCTCTGTTCTAAACATCTTGCTGTTCACCTGTGTGAACCATTAACAAGTAAGCTGACACCTGTCACTCTCTCCTACGGTACCTGACACATTTCCTTTATCAGTGAAAAGGGCTTACTGCACATTAGATGGAGTACGCTGCTCCACCAACCTGGTGCCCACCAGATGTGTTGAACCAAAACTCCCATCAACTCCCAGCCTAGATTACCATGGCCATGCTGGTTGGGCGGGGTGATGGGAGTTGTTGTCCAACACATCTGGAAGGCACCAGGTTGGGGAAAGCTGGAATAGGCATTTCTGAGGGCTTTAAAAGGGGATTAGACAAATTCATGGGGAATAAGGCTATCGATGGCTACAAGTTATGATGGGTATATGCTACCCCCAGGATCAGAGGCCTCTGGATGCCAGTTTCAGGGATTAACAATGGGAGAGGTCCATTGCCTTCATCTCTTGCTTTTGGGCATCCCATGGGCATCTGCTTGTTAGTGTGTAAAGCAAAATAGCTTGCTGTGTTGCTTCTGTTTTGTTACCATGGCCTAACCTGCTATCTGGAAAGTTCTCAGCCAGGAGACACCACTACATTGCTGTCTATGTTTACTGTGCTATTCTTAGTTCAGCCTTGCTAGGCGTGAGAATGTTTTTGGTGTGAGCCAGCCAGGATTGTCATGTGATGTAAATAAGGTGATGACGTGAAATGGCTAAGCTGCACCCATATGTATTTGCTTATACCGTGCCTGGGTGTTTTGTTGTTTAGCTGGATGTATTTTCTGCTGAGCTGTATATGAGCTCTAAGTAATTTGTACTCTGCACACGGACTCTGTATATGGAATGTGAAGAAGATGTAACCTGTAGTGACACTTCGTTATAAGTTAATAAAACAGTTAGAATCGAGCTGTTTTTTTGACTACAGCCTGATTCCTGAGTCCTGAACTGAGTTGCAGTTGAGAATGCTGGAGTGGTGCTGTGTGGAGAAAACTCTGCTGTGTGTGGAAGGCCAGGGCTTCATTTAGTTGGCCAGCACACAGACCAATATCTAACAAACCCAACACTGCTTGACCACTGAGGGAAACGGAATGCTGGTCTATATAGGCCCTTGGAATGATGCAGCAGGGCTCTTCTTATGTTCCGATACTGTACATTAAATTCTCTCAAGCCACCTCTTCCTTGGTCTTAAGGCTGCTCTTCACATTTTATCCCCTTCATAGCTTGAAACAGTTAAACGTGGCATCCATCATGCAAAGATGTGTTGGCCTGGGGAATTACACAATCGCTCCTCCTGAGTGTCCTCTCTCACAGAGAGGAGCCAAACTAGCCCCCTGGTTCTCCAGGGCACTGTGGGCAATGACATGAGTGGGATGTCAACTAGAGAGATGTTGAAAGCTTACTCCATGGCACCGAGGGTGGTGAAGAAACTGTACTTCTCCGCCACCACTGCATCTGCTCAAAGCCACCCAGTGGACCTTTTTTGGGTGGTCAGGGGCCTGTTACCTTCTGGCCCACAAGAAGATGAGGTAGATCACTTGATAGTCTGCTGTGACCAATCTTCATGCCGCTTTGCAGATGAAACTGATCATATCCGTGCCGACTTCGATGCCATATTTGATTCAGGTCTGGTTTATTTAACTTTAGCTTCTGCTTGTCCAGCTATAATGGAGACTTTTCAATTTGTACAGCCTCAGGATGTGGACAGGATCCTTGGAGAGGTGAGGCCTACCACTTGTGTGCAGGACCCTTGCCCTTCCTGACTTATAAAAGCAGCCTGGGGGGACTGGCTGAGTGGATAAGGGTAGTGGGGTCAGTCCTGTAGCCAGGCTTCCTTGCTAGGTGGGGCAGCCACATTTCTAGGTGGGGTATTTTGAGCGGGGAGGCACATAACACCAGTCAGTCTTGCCCCCACTCCTCCTTGCAGATCCCTCCTTTTAGTCTTATTGCTGACCTTTAGATTTTCCTTCCTGTTGGACAATCAAGGGAAAACCTTTTAACTGGTTGCTACATAAAAAAACTAAGTAATTGGACACTAATTGTGGAAAGCAATTGGGGTTTTTTTTACTGGTTGCTGGGTTGATTTTTCTGCCAAAAACCCTGAAAAGGCCTCGTGCTAAGCTACATACATTGGGAAAATCAGAAATTAGGCCTGAGTTACGGCCAATGTGGCCGGCCGGTCAGTCAGCTAGCTAACTGTAGTGTGCACAGCAGTGTTTCTGTTCCTGTAAGGGGGTAGGGCTGTTTTCATCCTTTGCCATCAAGTACTCAAGAAAAAGAAGGAAAAATAGCCACTGTGATTTTGAGTATAGTGAGCACTTTAAAAGAGTAAAAGGTAACTTAGGATATTTTTTCAGATCACATTAAGTTACCTATCTCTTTATTTCACCCTTTAGGAATAAGCACACAATCCTGCTCTGCTCATTATAATAACTGCAGAATAAACTCTTACTTCTTACTGCAGGTAAACAAACATGCTTCTTTATTGCTGGCTGGCTAGAGAGAACAACTGAAACTGAAACTGAAAGGCAAAGCAAAGTCCAAGGAGTGGAGTCTAACTCCTGCCCATAATACAAAGTTCTGATATTTAACTCTTCAAGCATCATGTTACTATACAGGCTGGGGTGTGTGTGTTCTTCAGGATCACTTAAGTGATTGTGATCATGAAAAATCCACACTCAATTGGGGAAAGTCTTGAGTGAGCAGACTTTTGGGGGCTCTTCCAGATGAGGCTTTTGTTGTGCACTCGCCTTGCCTTATTCACTGAATTTTTCCGAGGGTCCTATTCTTAAATTGCTCCTGTTCTTAAAGCAAGCTGTTCTTAAAGCAAGGAAGAGACCAAATCAGCCCCTCTGTGTTTCTCCTAATATGCCTTACTCTAAAAACTGTTCGCATCTTCAGACACACACAGGACTGGCCCAAGACATTTTGGTTCCTGGGGTGAAGAACAAGATGGTCCCTGCCCCCCCCATTCCATCTACAAAGGTTGACCTACCTAGAAGTTGAATCTTATTTCGACACTTATTTCCACTAAACCCAAGGGCAGCTGGCTATTTTAGGGGGTGTAAGGCAGGCTGTGTGGTACACACAACTCTGGATGCTCACTGCCCCTCAGCATCTGCAGCCTGAGGCAGCTGCCTCAGTCTGCCTATTGAGAGGGCTGGTGCTGGACACACAGCTTGATGACCTCATCCCCTGAAAAAGGAGTGTGGAGAGGGAAAGCTGGCTCTCTCCCTCCAGAAGAGCTCATCCGTGGAGAGCCCTGAGGCTCTCCTTAACAAATGCAGGGTGCTTGACCACTCTGCCAAAGCTAAGAAGATAATGGCCAGTAGCCCTACTGGTCCTACTACTAACCCCTCTCCTGACCAAACTCCAATCTTGCAACCAAGAATCACAGAACCCCAAGGGAGCCTTGTAAGCTCATCTTGGCCAAGCTCCCCAGATCGCTGCAATAATTTCCTTTCCTCTGGACACGACTTTTCTAAAAATAAAATTTAAAAAATAGCACATTGGCTTCAGTGTACACTGTTGCACGTAAAGGGTGGTTTATGTGGTTAAGAAAGCAGGCAACAGCAACAGACTCAGCACAACAATGAAAAGGAAGTGCAGGAAAAACACAGAGCAGAGGTGGCTAAGCAGAGATTGGTTACTAATAATTTTATAAAAGTTGA
The DNA here is from genome assembly GCA_021292165.1 of Shinisaurus crocodilurus. Lineage (NCBI taxonomy): Eukaryota > Metazoa > Chordata > Lepidosauria > Squamata > Shinisauridae > Shinisaurus > Shinisaurus crocodilurus. Next base: position 5,401,806 of record CM037882.1, on the reverse strand, counting down.
TGTTTTATACAACTCCCAAGTGACTCTGACATGCCTCCATGAAATTCCCATTAAGTTCAGTGGTGCTTACAGGTTGGTAAGTGGGTTTAGGATTGCATCCTGAATTAGCCTCCTCAAACAGTTCAGGAATGGCTTTTCTGAATGAGTATTCTGACTTCAAGAAGGAATAAGAACATAAGAAGAGCCATGCTGGATCAGACCAAAGGCATATTTCAGGGGTGCAGAACCTCAGGCCCAGGGGCCCAATCCACCCCTCTGGACTTCCCCAGATCTCACACCCTTTTTCTTGGCTCCACTCCCTTTCCTCTTAGTTTCCTTTTGTTCCCTTTCCTTTTGTTAGTTTCCTGGCTTTTGTGCAGTCTTTCCCCATTCTAAAAGGTCAAAATGCCTCTTAAGGCTTAGTTACTGGCGGTAAGAGCTTTAAGTTAAAGCAAAATGGGGGTACTGGGATTTAACCCCCTTCATGGCAAGATCCTTCACCCCCCTTGTTTCTGAGAGTTCCCGAATGTGCGTTGTTTTTTTTATAGGGCTCCCCATGGCTTCTTGTCAGGGACATATGCAAGCGTGAATGCATATGTCCCTGTGAAGAAACCATGGGGAGGGAGCCCTTCCAAAGAACCACTGTTAAAAGGAGCCGGGGTCTCACTTGTTCCTTAGACTCTAGGTGCTTGGGAACATGGAAAAGTGAGGGCCACCCCCTTTTAAAAGGAGCTGTCAGTTTTGACATGTTCCCAAGCACCTATACTCTCAGGAACAAGTGGAAAAGCGAGAGCACCCTTAGGAGAGTGGAGTCCAAAAAAACCAACAAGCAATGAGGATCTTGCCATGAAGGGGGGTGTAAATCTCACCACCCCATTTTCACGAGCACACATCACTTTGGTTTGACAGCTCGCCTTCTAACTGCTGTTAAACCAAACCAAAGGGGGGAGGAAGGCTATTTGGGCCCTCTGTGGGTCAATGTTCAGTGTCGGTACCTGCTGCACTTTGCCAGCAGGTACCTCCCTCGACATTGCCCAGGTGAGGCTTCACATTTTTGGATCACCGTAAGGCCACAGGTGCGCACTTGCAAAAGACCGAAAAACAATATTTAATAAATTACGATGTGCGCAAATATCTGCACAAATTAGGGGGTGCAAAAAAATTTTTAATTGGTTTGCAAACACAGACAGCCCCCCAAGGAGCTGATTGGGCACTTTGGAGGGACTGTCAGTGGCTGTCAAAATGGGCATCATGAAAGCTGCCTGTTAAACTGGAGATTGCCATCTCCGGGGGCGGGAAGGGTAAAGGGACAAAATGTTGTGGTGAGCAGGAACGGTGCAGGGCTGTTTGGCGCCCTAGGCCAAATTGTATTTAGCACCCCCCCCTCTCGTGCTGTGGGGGGGGCTCCGGAGCAAAGCAGCCCTGCTCTGCAAACCCCCCCCCCGCGCCGCCCCACCACCACCTACCTTCCCCCCGCCCCCGCTGCTGGCTGCTGCTGCCGCCACCGCCGCCGCTTCCGACGCGACGGGACCCCCACACTTTTTTTTTTTTTGCCGGGGAAACCAGGGCAACAGGGCTGTTTAAGCCCTGTTGCCCTGGTTCCTCCTCCCGCCAAAACAACGCCGGCGGGGCTCCAGAAACGACGGGAAGGTAGGTAGGTGGCTGGCGGGCGGGCGGACGCGCGCGGGGGGGGAGGTGCGGCGGCGGCAGCGGCTGGCAGGCGGGCAGGCGCGGCGGAGGCGGCAGGCGGGGCAGGAGCGCGCCGGAGGCGAGGAAGGGGCGCAGAAACGCTGCGCCCTGTTCCGCCACGCGCCCTAGGCAGCCGCCTGGGTCTGCCTAGCGGTAGCGCCGGCCCTGGTGGTGAGCGGAAAATGGCTCGCTATCACGGTGGGGGACACCCAGCAGTGCCAGTTGTCCCAAAGTGTTGCTATGGCTATGGCGGTGGCCAAGGCAAGCTTGGCAAGAGCGGCAAGGGGTTTTTGCTGCTCTTGCCAAGCAGCTCGCTAGCGGATTCCCAGTACCCATGGTGGATTCAGTTGCCCAGGTTTGGATGACATGAAAATCCATTGTGGGTACAACAACCCGTACAACAACCCATGAGTTGTCAGGGTGGACTCAAACAAGCCAACCTGTAGGAATCGGTCAAGATTTGCATGACACAACAACCCACTGTGGCTTGTCACCCACGATGGATTGTCATGTCGTGCAAACCCAGTCAGAGAGAGATGTGGTTTGAATTCTTCTAGTTCAGCCTTTATTTTATTTAAACCACAAACAATGTAAGGAGCAAACAGATTAGAATAACCCACTTTGGAAACCCTATTTTTTTTTCTACCTCCATCTAGAAGATGCCATATGTAAACTCTGTCCATCCACTTGGTTAGAACAAAAGGGGAAGTGCTACTGGTTTTCGAGAGATAAAAGGAAGTGGCTTGTGGGCTACAGCGACTGTTCCAGGAAGATCGCTCAAATGGTTGTGCTCCAGGACAGGGAAGAAATGGTAAGGTGAACAATGTGGCTTGAAAGTCAAAAGAGAGGAAGGGGAACAGAAGGTGGAAAAGATGAGTTGCAAAATGCAATTTCTGGTACTGTGGGCAGGGCTGAAACCAGGCTGCCTTTTCTACCATCCCATTCCATCCTGTCGCATGTTTCCATCTTGCAATAGCAACATGTCACTCTGGATTTCCTGGAAATGGGAATGCTGGGATATTAAAGTGAGGGAGAACACAGCAAGGTATACAAGGCAAGGTATACAACCAATATATGAGTGCAAAGGTTTTATCAACCAATACAGACTTTGGAATGCCCTCCCAAAGGAGATTTGGTTGGCACTGACTTTGTTTTCTTTTCCAGGCCTAGTTTATACACACACACACACACACACACACACACGTATGTACACCTTGTCCCCAAACATCCCCGTGCCCCCAGCTACATCAAAGATCTTCATGTGTTGAGTGCAAAGGTTTGCATAGGGACTTGTAAGCGTGTTCGACTGAATGTGCCATAAGGCAGGGTTCACAATCACGGCAGCTTTGTCAGCTGTCTTCAGACCTTCGTGCTCAACACATCATGATCTAAATGGCTGCCAAACATATGGGGACATTGGGGGCAGGGCTTACAGGCACATCCACCACTCCCTCACCAATTTAGCCCTACATGTGAGCAGGCTAATTCCTGCAGAGGTCTTCAGTCTCATCTGAATTCAACTTCAATTTCTCCTCAGAAAGCTCTTAGCAAGTGCACATGAAACCCCACTGCCATACCTGGGTGAGATGAAAATGAGAAGTAGAGTTGAGTATCAACAGGATACTGATGATGGCATGCTCCACAGTTTTAGATACTCTCTCCCATGAGCGCAACAAAGAAATTATCAAGCAGTGGGGACAAAGGGAATCCTCATAGCTCATAGGGTAGAGCAGCACTTACTCTGATGCAACCAGCTGTCTCAAGCAGACTGAAAGATGTGATGGCCAACAGTTTCAAAAGCCTGTGAGCGATCTAGAATCACTCTTCCCCTGTTGAACTTCAGAGGCTGATAACTGACTGAGGCTACCCAGACCAATTTCTATTCTTCAAAATCTTGGCCTTACCCCTGGGTGGAATGAGGTCAGAAAGTTATCATCACCCACGAGTCAATAGATGAAATGTCATTTAAAAAAAAAAAAAGACCAGTAAGAGGAGTGAGAGTTACAGTATTCCTAATGTTCTTGGCAGGAGTTCATCATGCATAACCTCATTGAAGAGAAATATCCAGTTTGGATTGGAGTTAATATTACATATTCAAGGAAGACCTGGACTTGGGTAGATGGTTCGGCATTAAATCAAACCCTGTAAGTGTCTTCCTATGTTCCTATATTCACAGCATAACCCATACTAGGGTTGTCTGAATCAAGAATGGCCCATTCCCATATTGGTGGTCCAATCCCACATGTCCATACACTACTGGATGTCTTGTCTCTTGATTACTGAGATGTCCGTGGCTCGAAGCTGCATGTGGAAACTGCCTCCATGGGAAAGTGTTGTGACTGAAGCAGTGTCTGATGAGATGACAGCTCTGCTTATAGTGTTTTGATCTTTGATAGCTTCTCATGCACATTATTCCCCAATGTTACGATCAAGAGACAAATGTACATGACTGAGTTCACACTGTGTTCTGGTTTTCAAACTACAACTCCGCCTGTCTAAGGAGGCAAAGGAACATTGCCAAGACAGGCAGCACTAGCTGTTGTCTTAGGCATCATCCTAAATAATACAGTAATACTGTTCCAAAAGATTGAAGCGAAAAAAGATAACCTTAAGACGATATGGGAAATGGAATTTGAGGAGATATCGAATGCGGGGTGGAAAAATATTTGGGGCAGACGTATATTAAGAAATATGTCAGTAAGGATAAAAGAGAATTTTTAAAAAACTATTTGGAGATGGTATTTGACTCCATTAAATAAAATAGACAGTAATTGTGCTCCATTGTGTTGGAGAGGATGTCAGGAAGTTGGTACTTATGCTCATATGTGGTGGAGTTGTAAAAGCGTATTGGATTTTTGGAATAATTTTTTTGTAGAAATTTCAGAAATTATTGGCATTAATTTGGAGGTCTGTCCAAAATTAGCATTGTTATCAATAACGGAGAAACTTCTGTACTCACAAGAGAAAAAGGAATTAATTGTAAGTTTATTAATGGCAGGGAGATTACTGATAGCAAGGAATTGGAAAGTTCAACATCAGTATTTAATTACAGAATAGTAGAAAGAGGTGTGGGATATCGTTTTAAATGATAAACTAACATGTAGTATTAACTGTAAAAAGGAACAATTAAAGAAAAATAATTTTAAGGATACATGGGGACCATTTTTAGATTATGTTTTAGTAAAGGGAAAAGGGAGTAAGCCATGTCATGATATGATGTATTTTTGGAATATAGATTAATAATGGATTATGTGGATAGAATTTGTTTTGGCCCTGGGGTGACGGGTGCACTTGGACTTTATGATTTGTAGGCTTATGTTGTTGTTTTTTTCTGTATGTGTGTTCATTTAAAAATATAAATAAAATTTAAAAAAAATACAGTAATACCTTGGGTTGCAAGTAACTTGGTCTGAGAGCGTTTTGCAAGACAAGCAAAAAAAATTTAAAATTTTTGACTTGATAAACGAGCAAGGTCTTGCAAGATAAGTGTAGGGACGTAACCGCCCGCCTCGAGCGGGCGTAGCGGGCTGAAATCGGCCCCACGCACGCATGCACGCCAGAGACTTGCTTTGATATAAGAGTGTTTTGGATTACAAGCATGTTTCTGGAACGAATTATGCTTGCAATCCAAGGTATTATTGTATTTGTATATGAGCCAGAATTGCCAACTTTGGTGTTCTACAATAAATACTTCCTGTAGGTATTGGAATGAGGTTACTGGAGACGTCTTGGCATTTTGTGTAATATATATATATATAGAAATATGACATTTATTTACATATATTACATTGCATATATTTAAATATATATACACGGGTTGAGCAAAGCTGAACACTCTAGACTTCACTGTTCTCCCATCAGAATTCTAGGGGAGCTACCAGCAGCACCTTTGGATTTTTGCAATTAAACTCTGCATCTTTCCATCTTGTCTGTCTGCCAGCATCTCCCAAAAACTACTCCTAAAAACACTTGAGTTACAACATTACTTCAAAGGGAGAGACCTCACATTCAGACATCCATTAATGGATGTGCTCAAGCAGGTTTCAGGCATTAACCCTCTCTCTTTCAATCAAGAATTCTTTTAAATTTTGCTATAAGCAACCTTGAATATTTTATACAAAGACAAGGGTGTGCATTGACAATAAATATGGCTCGCCAAAGCTTTTCTTCTTGTTTCCACAGAATCCCACTACCTCTCCCAGGAACTGCAGCCAGCTGTGGAGTTGTTAAAGGCAATAAAGTTCGCTCTGAAATGTGCACCGCTGAATTTAGGTGGATTTGTGAAAAGAAAGCCATTTTGTTCTAAATGTGTGACAGCAACTAGGCACGGACCCTAACATGCCAATAAAACATCTCTTTTTTTTCATCTGAAAGACTTAAACCACAACGACTGCATATAGGAGATTGTTTCTGTGTAAGAGGAATTGCAGCCATTACCAGCATGAGACAAGATCCAGTGTTGTTAGCTGGATAACATAAAAATGTAATGTGGGGGAAGCCATATTCTTGCCATTTTCCTAATTCCCACCATTTCCTCTCCTCCCATAAAAACCAACGGAGTAATGACAGTAACTAGATCAGATCAGTAGCTGATCAAGTAGTGTGCAGTCCTATGGGTTGCACCTTCGATGACTGTAACCCCCCCAAACTCAGAGGCTTACAGGGCAGGCATCCTGTGTAAGGTGGGAGGAGCGGCGGAGGTAGTCTTTGCCTCCCCATCCTTCCACCCTGCATTTTCACTAGACCAGGGGCAGTGTTAGGTACCAAAAAGATCCGGGGCTCAGGCCCACAGGACAAATTATTACAGAAATCTCACAATGCTAATCCACATATGCAAATATATGTGCATAATTAGAAATTATTATTATAATTTATATTTTATAGAAGGCAAGCTAATTAACCTCATGCTTTCTTTTAGGACAGAACTGTGCAATGTCCCAAATTGTGTTTGCTTAAATCTTACCCTCCGTGCACCCACACTTTTCCTTGGTTTTTCAGGCCCACATCCAGATGGGGAGGATGGAATGCCTGGGGCCAGCAAAGAGCTCTATGGCACCTTAAACATTTACTGATTAATTGTCAACTCTGAACATGGCACACTGGCCAGGAAGATTGTGGCAATGTATTGCAGACTATAATGACCCATGCTCTTAGGCTGCAAATTTACACAATTACTAGGGAGAAACCCCCATTAAACATAGTGGGCTTTACTTCTGAGAAAACCCTCACTTGCTCTCCCCCACCCCCCTGCACCATCACCAAAAAGCACAACAGCACTGGACAGAGCAGTCAGGACTAGAGGATGGTGCTTTGCTGGTTCTGGTCCCTGGACCAGGTGAGGAGGCAGATGGAGCTGCCACAAAAGGTGGCTCCTCGTGTTATTTCAAACACTTTATTTTGGTCGTTTCTGGGATCTTCTTCTTCTTCTTCTTCTTCTTCTTCTTCTTCTTCTTCTTCTTCTTCTTCTTCACAGTTCTCTGGGGTTCTAATTTCTGGAAATCCTAAAATCTACACCAAATGTTGCAATATTAAGTTTCTAGCAACCTCATCATCATACATAGTTGGATACCTTTTTGAGGACCAACCAAAATTCCTAATAAAGATATTGCCCAACTGTGGATTTGGGGTTTTCATTTCTCATGGACCAGCACAGCCACCTTTATTTTTGGTTTGTTGTTTTTTAAATTACCAAAGTATATCAATTCCCAGGTTTCTCCCTAGAGCCAGATATTGGAACTATCTTCAGGGTGGCTAAGGCAGGTTGCAGCCCTAAGACTGCAATCCTACACTTACCTGGGAGAAAATCCCAATGAACTCAGTCCAATTTATTTCTGAGTAATAAATTGTTTAGGATTATACAGTAAGTCTGATATAATCCTGTACATGTTTCCCCATCCATAGATCACTCTGTACTCCCAGTTGTTTCCCTACCCCACATAATTTCCTAAACCATCTCAGCTACCAAATCCAGCATCGTCTGAGCTCCGCAAGTGCCGCATTTTCTCGAATGAAACATAGAGTGTTCGAGGATCGGGATATTTGTAAGAAGACCAAAACACTGGTTTACGAAGCCACTGTATTACCAACTTTATTGTATGCCTGCGAAACATGGACTATCTATAAACGTCACTTCCACCTCCTTGAAAGGTTTCATCAACGTTGCCTCCGGAAAATCCTGCAAATTACTTGGGAAGACAGGCGAACAAATGTCAGTGTACTGGAAGAAGCAAAGACTACTAGCATTGAAAAAATGATCCTTCAACGCCAACTTCAGTGGACCGGTCATGTTGTTCGAATGCCTGACTGCCGTCTCCCAAAGCAGTTACTCTACTCCCAACTCAAGGATGGAAAGCGGAATATCGGTGGTCAATATAAGAGGTTTAAAGATGTTCATAAGGCTAATCTAAAAAAATGCAATATAAACATCGAAAACTGGGAAGCTCTGGCCCATGAACGATCTAAATGGAGGTTGGCCTTTCACAAAGGTTCCATGGACTTTGAAGAAGCCCAAGTGCAAGGTGAAAGGGAGAAACGTGCTAAGCGAAAAGCACGTCAAATGAATCCTTTACAGGACCATCTTCTATCTGGTAACCTGTGTCCTCACTGTGGAAAGCTGTGTGGATCTAGAATTGGCCTCCACAGTCACTTACGGACCCATCGCTAGAGTCTACACAATCTTCTTTAGAATTTCCTCCTTTTATCCCGGAAGACAATCTTACTCGGTCACGAGTGATCGCCTGATGATGATGACTGGCCCCAAACACATTTTGCTGCCTGAGGCAGAGCAGCAAATGGTGCTTCCCCCACCCTAACCCAGCCAAGGTGCATAGTGGTACTCAAAGCCAGTCAAGTTGTTTTGGTCCCTGAGGCAGAAAATCTTACAGGCATCTCTCCCCTTCCCTTGCACTGAAAATACAATAAAAATTAATATATTAAATAATGAATAATGTACTGCTTTTTCATGACAAATCAGCTGTCTGAGGCAGCTACCAGGCTCTAAAGTGTGTGTGTGTGTGTGTGTGTGTGTGTGCGTGTGCGTGTGCGTGTGTGTGTGTGTGCGCATGCGTGTGTGTGTGTGTGTGTGTTGGTGTGTTTAAAGGAGCATGACTCCTAAGGACACTCCTATTTGTAAAAAGGGGGTTATGGACAGGGGAGAGGAGGGCATTTGATTTCAGGAAAAAAAAACCTCAGGCAAAAAGATTCAAGGGAGGCAGCAGGAGGGGAAGCAGATGTGGGCAGATCAATGTGCCTTGATTTCAGCAAGTGCCATTTTTTTCCAGTTACCGGTACATGAAAAGCAACATCTTTCAGAATAACTTTCTGTACACTGGACTCCTGTCCATGAAAACTTATTATGCCACAGTAAATGTGTATCGTTAAGATGCCACGAGGCATTGTGGCTTTTGTACACAACAGAGGAAGAAGCTCCTATCCTCCTCTCACATCTATTCACCTTTTTCTAGCCTAGTGCAATCCCGGGATGCCAAGGAAGACCATGCACCCACCAGAATCTGGCCACATGGATCATGCAAAAAGCAGGTGCACTCCAGAAAGATGATTGCAGAGCCAAGGAGCTCCAGGCACACTCAAGCAAGCTGTACATTCTTACAGTAACTTGCCCTAAATTCAGATATTGTTGCTCATTCAGACCCTTTTTGCAAGCAAACACACTTCTGTTTTCCCACAATGTAAGGAGTTTGGGCCAGCTTGGTGGAACTAATGAATGAAGAAGGCCTCTGGCACTGCATTTGATATGTGAGCAGCCAATGCGCCTGCTCTTCCCCTTGTCAGGGCCTTGCTGCCTACAATGGCCGAGACCACAAGTGCAATTGCCCAGTAGCAATTGGCTGGGCAGGTCTCTGCAGAATCAGGCACACTCCGAGAAAGCCGGGTGGCAGTAGGGCTGTTAGGCAATTTTGGGCTCTGGACTTAATGAAAATAATGAGCAGACTGTGGAAGGAAAGTTGGCACGGTCCCCTCTAGTTTAAAAGGCAGGTGCCTTCATGCTACACTCCCTATTAGTCTGCTAATGGAGTGAATGCTAAGGTCTCCAATAACTGTAAGGCTACTGAGTGCAGAGGGAAGAAGCAGGCTTGTATTAAGGCAGAGGATGGCAATTGGGGCAGCTCTAAAGATCCAGGGCACTGCTCAAAAAGATCCAGGTCCCATGTCTAGGTGGGCCACCCACTAATGCCGCTCATGGATGGCAGGGTGGTGGGGCAGATGACCTCCCAGAGATCAGGGCTCCAAATGAAAGATTCAGGGCTCCAGGCCTAGTGGGCCGCCCCCTAACGCCACCTACGTGCTAGATGGGCTTTTTGCCCGTCTAGCGAAAGCGTTTTGGAGGGGGAAGGAGGAGACTGGGGGAGGCATCAGGATAGCTCATATCTTGGCCTCTCCAGTCTCCTCCCCTCTCTGCCCACCGAACTGCCACATTTACCCCTCTCCGAGGCTGCTTTCCTGACCTTGGAGAGGCAGCCGGCGCAGTTCTTTCCACACTGGCTTCGAGGGGGCAGGGGAGTGGGTTGGAGCTCCGATTCCCAGCTCCGAGGTAGGAGCACAGTCTCCAACCTCAGAGCTGGGAATCCAAAATATCCTACGGCCCCTCAGATGCTGCCTAAGGGCCATAGGATTGCTCCCTAGAAGTAATGGGTTTTAAAAACAAAATAACCCTGTGGTGCACACCACTAGGTCCCCTTAGTATCCATGCCAAGTTTCAAGGGTCTAGGTCTCACAGTCTTGGCACTATGGCCAAGACTGATAGACAGACATCCTCATTATTATTATTATTATTATTATTATTATTATTATTATTATTATACATAAATGACTATCTTGTATTAAAGGCTCGCATCAATTTTGATAAGGATAAAAGAGGAACAATCTTGTTCTCGTTATCGTTTTCATTTTTCTGCAATAGAAAGCTATGCTTCATCCATTTGAAGACTGTATCCTTTTTTAACCTGTACACTATATAGTATAGAGACTTGAGTTCAACTATGTTATAGCACTTCCTGGCTGTGCATTGCATTGGCTGATGGTGGGTCAGCTTGATTCATATGCACTAGCTAGCAGCAGCCGGCTGCCCCTTGTCACCCACCCACAATCACTTGGTTTTATTTGCTACTCACAGTATGGCAGAAGAAATTTTCTATGCTGACCTCACCCTTCCTTCTCAACCCAGGGCTCCAAGGCTGTTTCATCTATCTCAAGGTATCAGTAAGTTTTAATATTATCAGGGGTGGGTGGGGGGGGGGCGGTGATGTTGATAGTATTTTTATCTGTTAATTGCAGCAGAGAGAGAACATCAGGTCTGTCTGTGTGGGCTGAAATATTTGTAGTGCAAATGAAGCAATGCAGTCATTTCTTAAATTTCTTTTTAGCCATTTGTATGAACGTGGACTTATTCATCAGAAAACACAAATGTTGTTCTGTGACTACGCATGAAAAACAGACTCCATAGCCATGTTTCAAGTAAAACGAAACTGGACAGGATCCAAAGGGATGGAAGCAGTGTTTAAACTGAACTAGGACTTGCTAGTATCTTTAAAATGGGGGGAGGGTTGAGTGGGAATTGGGTGGATTCATACTGGTACTTACCTCTGAGTATGTCCCAGTCCAAATCCTCAAGATGCCCCTCAAAAACCCCATTTTGCAAAAGTGCAAATTGGCTCCACCATGGAGACCGGGGGGGGGGGGGGGAGATGAGGATCTTTTGAAAGGGGGGTTCTAAATCTCCCCAAACCCCAATTTTCACACAGAAAGATCAAAGATCATTTTGTGAATTTAAAGTGACGAAAAAGCTGAAACAAGCTGTAAACGGCTCCACATTGCAGTGGGAAGGGAGAGGGGACTTGTTGCTCCCACGGTATCTCCTGGGATACCGCCTGGAGGAAGAAGGGGGGAAGGAGGGGGAGGGAGCGAGGGAGCGAAGTACCCACGATCAACCCAATCGTTTGTCGGGCTCATCATGGGTACTTTGCAGAACCATGATGGGCAAATCACCATGATGGGTTGTCGTGATGTGCGAATCTGCCCAGTATGTTTTAATATTGTCTGGGTGGGGGGTGACATTGATTGTATTCTTATTTGTTAATTGCAGCAGAGACAGAGAGCATCAGGTCTGTGTGGGCTGAAATACTTGTACAGCAAATGAAGCCATGGCAGTCATTTTTTTAGCCATTTGTATGAATGTGGACTTATTCATGAAAAAACACAAAAGAAGTTCTGCGACAATGCATGAAATATGGGCTCCATAGCCATGTTTCAAGTAAAACATTGAGAAACTGGACAGGATTCCAAAGAGACAAAAGCAGTGTTTAAACTGAATTAGGACGTGCATTACGTATCTTTCTTTAGAAGTTTGCATTGGGACCCAGAGAATCAAAATGTCTGCCTTATTTTACAAATGTAATAGGCACTAAAATGGAAAGGCTGAAGGAATGAGGTTTAGTGAGTACATGGAAATTTAAACAGATCCAAAAATGACATGTTGATAGTTGTTAAACATTTCAAAGACTTTCACAAGGAACTGGGGGAAGAAATGTTATTTTAGGAGTTTTATTGATGCAGTGCAACACCCAGGATGGGTGGAGACGGGCTTTTAACCCTTTCCCCTCAACTGGCTTTCTACTGAAAATCACACACAACCTGGCTGCTTTTACCCATGCTGGCAAAAAAGATATGACAGCAGAATAATAGGACATGGGGAAAGGGTTAAGAAGCCTGCCTCCTCCAGTGTCAGTCATCTGCTTTCAACTGTGTTTTAATAGTCCTAAAAAGGTTCGTGGAAGCAGGGCTTTTTTTCTGGTGGAACTCACCGGAACTGAGTTCCAGCACCTTTTCTTCTATTAATTGCATTACAATTTAATCGCCATCTACTCCCGAGGAAATGTAATCCAAGAGTTCCGGTACCCTTTTCTCCAGAAAAAAAGCACTGCGTGGAACTATATGTAATACTACATAATTCCGCTCTTAGTGGCCATACTTTTTATTTTAACTATTAAGCTTCCCCACTCTCTCCCTCTTGCTCTCTTTCGTTCTCTCCATAGAATGAAAACTATGAAGCATAAAGTGTTGTGAGCAAGCTAAGTGCTGCTCATTCCACTTGTAGTGTTTGAAGGACCAAGCTGGAGTGATTGTTTTTGCACAGAACACGGCTTTCTGTGGGGAGGGAGGGAATGGTGGCTATCCTGATTGTCTTCCCTGCATAATAATTTTGTCTCACCCCTGAAATATTCCCCAAGCAAAACAGCCAATTCTGATGTGGGTGAAACGGCTGAGCAATGGTTGTTGTCATTTCGGTACAGCTACGCTGATGATGTCTTGAACTTGAACCCTTCAGCCAGAATGGATGAATAAGATTAGAATAGTGTGCAACCTGTGCTTCCTCCCTGAGATCAGGGTGAGAAACTTGCCTAATGGGCAGTTTTAAATGGAACCTAATTTCTTTTTCTCGGGTGCTGTGGCCTGTGGGACTATGCAGAACTGCTTTCTCTCTGGCTTTATTTCTAAGAACGTGCAAAACTTGTTGCAGGAGTGGGTGCGGGGCACAAACTCACTTATTTCCTGTGTGTTTGTTTGCATTTAGTTTGAAACAATTGTCTGGTGCAGCCTTCACCAACCTGGTGACCTCCAGTTGTGTTGTGTCTATAATTCCCATCATCCTGCTGATTGGGGGTGATGGGAGCTATAGTCCAACACATCTGGAGGCCACCAGGTTGGCGAAGGCTGGTCTAGTGCATTAAGTGGTGGGTCGCATGCACATTTGGACATTTGGACAGGCCAGGGTTACTAGGAACAGAAGGATGGGTTAAACACCTTAATAGTCATTGATGAAGTGTGCCAGCCACATCTATTGTTAGGGGATTACAAGTAAATGACCCAGACAAGAAGGTGGTTGAAGAAAATGAAACATCCTTATTACATGTGTGTTTGAAGGAACAAAAGAATAGAAGCTGCAGTTTTGAGCGTGACACACACAGAGGGCGAGAGAGCACTAGCCTGTGGTTCTGGAAGCATTTTGTGGGTATTGTTACCTTTCTCTGGGATTTGGTATCAGCAGTGCCAAGTTGAGACACAAGCTAAGTAAGCTAGTTTAGGGCCTCACATTTAGGGCCTCTGAATACCAAATAAATGACTACATTTCAAGTTTTACGTAAAGTGCCATAGGGGATTCTGAGGAGGAGTGATTTGTGAGGCAATTCTGAGGGAATCACCAGCTAGAGAAGACAGTGGAGGAGACAACTGCAGCCCCAAACCCTCACATATCCTCCTTCCAGCACCAGTTTTGTGGTGAGAGAGTGGGAGGTTGAGACCTACAGTTTCATTCCGGCCCAGGCCTGAGTCGTAGTATAGAGAGGCCTCACCCTGACAGATCGATCATTGATACCGAGAGGGAGGAAAACCAAAAAGGTTTTCATAATTGTGTAAAGGCATAAAATGTCTGATGATATCCTGATTATGTTAATGTTACCCTTGTTGGGGAAATAAAGCACATGAATGAACTGCAGAAAACAATGCTAGAAGAAAGGCTGTCTGCATTAAGCATTATGTGCATAGAAAGTGATAAACTTCATAACCTATCATTTGACAACATCATCAACTATTTTGCTCTCCAGAAATCATGAAGGAAAATGTTTTAAAATTTATGTGATATGCAAACAGACATAGTACAGGTTGTATTGCTTCTTCAATTTAGTAATGGTGAACTGTGTAACAGCTCTTGCATATCTGTACATTAAACATTTCCATAAATGCGAAGTGTGGAGAAAGCCTGACACGAGTACACATGCACACGCACACATACACACACAACTCAGTCTCTTCCCAAAAGGGGGCGGGGGAGGGAGACTGGAGATACAGGGAAGTAGCCAGACGGATCTGCATACCAACAATGGAGGACCTCGGTTGAATTCCACAAAACCCAGGAAAGGACCATCAAGACCATCAAAACTAGCAGGGCAGTCTCAAAGAGCTGTAAAGTACCCAACACGTCACCTTTTTGCCGGGCAGGAATAAGCCCACCTGACACGAAGGGGCAGGCATAAGCCCACCTGACTGCAAGGGCGGAGAGAGCAGGAAACTCAGGGGTAGAAAACCCCTCTCCCCTCCTTTTGGGTGTTGTTGGGAACACGGGTTGCTTTCGTCAAGTTCGTCCTCCAGCGGCGGCTGGAATAAGCTGTTCTCTTCCCCGGATCGGGCAGATCCGGAGCCAGGCTGAAACTGACCAGCGTAAAGTCTTTAGTCTAAGGTAACTGACTAATCCCAATGCGCTAGCCTGGGAACCCGTTCATTGATAAACTCGGAGATCACGTCAGGTCATGTTGACGTTATAGTATTCCTAGAAAGTTATTAGTTCCGCTCCGTATATTGTATAGTAAATAAAAGCCTTATTTGGTCATACAAAGGGCTGGAGTTTCCTTTTGTTGCGCAAACCTCCTAGTCGGTTTCAATCACTTGTACGGGCTGTAACTCAGTGCCGGTTAACCCGTTAAGCGCCGAACTCACGCATAGGACCTGGGTGCTGGTCCTTCACACCAAGTAAGAAATCATAATGTATTGTTAAGTGCTTGGGGTCAGTCTAAATTATCTTTGAAGGATCCCTTGTAACTCAGTGCCACTGATTACAAAGTGATTCAGGATTCCCTCTGCCCCATCCCACCGTAGCTCTGCAACTGGTAGCTTTTGTTCTACAGTCATGCCTTGGATAGAGAGCATAATTCGTTCCGGAAACGTGCTTGTAATCCAAAACACTCTTATATCAAAACGAAATCCCCCCAAAAAAATTTGTACAGAGATTTTTAATTTAAGCCGTACTACAGTACTTGTATTGCAAGACGTCGCTTGTATATCAAGTCAAAAAAAATTAAATAAATATTTAAAAATTTGCTTGTCTTGCAAAATGCTCTCAAACCAAGTTACTTGCAATCCAAGGTATTACTGTAACTAGGACAAGCGGAGGCACCAAGTGAGGCCTGGCGCCCAGCAGGAAGTCAGGCTGGAGAGTTTCAAATTGAAGAGGGCGAAGAGAACTGACTTGGGATCTCTAGAGAAAGATCCCTAGACCGCTCAGGGGGAGGCAGAGGTCTGTTGGACTGGGAACGCTGTGGACCCTCATCCTGAGCTCAGTGTAGATAAACCTTCCATGACAGAAACGCCACAAGCCTCCAGTGTCCTTCTTCTTGGGAAACTGAAGTCTGAGTAAGTGCTGGACCCCCTGAAACTCCTCACCTCATAAGCAGGGTGCAGGAGCGTAGCACTGGTGTCGGACGTGGGGGTAGTGTTTCCTAGAAGAGGAACTGTGAGCCAATTTGTGCCTGTGGAAGAATGGAGAGTGAAACAGCAACGCTCCTGGAGCAGATGAAGCTGATGTTCCAGCAGGTCTCATTGCAGCAAATGGAGGCCTTGAGGCAGCAAAACCAGCAGCACGTAAAGGCCTTACAGCAGCTTAATGAGAACCTCAGGGCCAGCTTGGAAACACAGCTGAAGCAGAGTCTGGAGGCTACACACCAGGATATCAGAGCCTTGTTGGACCATAACCCGCAAGGAGTTGAGGCTGACCTAGAAGCCCAGTTACAGGGCTCCTAATCTGGTTTGGCAAAGAAAATTGAGGCAGTGGATGGCAGACTGACTTACCTGGACTCTAAGATGTTTGAATCAGTAGCTGAAAATCAAAAGATTTTGACCAATTTGAAAGTGGCCAACCAAGAAGAAAATGAAAAGTTGCACAAAGAGTTACCAGAATTGGAAAGATGGCTGCAGGAGGTGAAGCAAGAGTGGCAGCCCACCCTGGGGGTGAGTGGCTTGGCAGAACAGGAACCAGCAATTGGACTCTCATACCCTCCAATTGCAAGGACAGTCCCGCTCTGCAAACACTTAAGCCATCACAGCTTGTTACTTTCTTATGCAGAGTCCAGATTTGTTATGCAGAGCCCCTGCCTGCATAACAAATTCCCCTGCCTCCTCCCGCAAGCTATTACCGGTATTTATCTTATCTACGATTTTGCCCATGGCCTCTTTAAGCAGGAAGGGAACAGACCTAGATGTCTGCCCACCACCCGCTAGCTCTGCTCGCTCTGGTGCCTCTGACCAGGCCCCTTGGGTAAGTAAAACCCATTGAAGACATTTGTACTTACTTCCAAGTAACTGTGTGTAGGATTGCCCTGTTTGTTTTAACTTAATTCAAGTTAGTTAAATTCTGTAAGATTATTCCAGTTTAAGAGTTTCTTTAAATCTAAATTGTGTGAATAGATCACAAAAAGTGCTTTAAACTGGGGCCTTTCCACAATAACAAACAACAACAAAGCTGTTCAGCCCCTCAAAGTTACTCCTTGTGCTTAAAAACCAGGTAGAGGTGTTGGAGCAAAATGCTGAAGGGGCTCAAAACCCCCAATGTGTCTTTCTGTATTTCCCCCCACCCAAAAGCTCCCCCTCCTCTGCAACTCCTTCCAAGTTGATTTTCTTCTCCTACTCCAACTGCCCTGAAAATGCTGGGACCAATCCTGCCAATTTTAAAACAAAAAGAAAGAGATTGCCCTGCAAGCACTGACAGCCCCCCCCCCGAAAAACACCAGATATCAACAATTAAGGGTTTAAGTGAGGTAAAAATAATAATAATACAAAAGCCACTAATAAAATATTATAAAATAATATATAATATTGTAATAATTATAATATATAATATTTTATGTTTTTTGTGGAGAAAGCCCAAAACTCAGTACACACACGCACACACATCTTTCCCCAAAGGAGGGGGCAAGGGGAGGAGGGATGAGGTCACCAGGGAGTAGCCAGACAAGTCATCAGCCCCAACAAAGGAAGACCTCGGCAGAGATCCACAAACGTCCAGGAAGGGCCATCAAGGACCATCAGCAAACAGGGCAGCCTCGAAGAGCTGCAAAGGTTTCCCTACCTCACCTTCTTCCCGGGCAGGAATAAGCCCATCTAAACGAAGGGGCAGGCATAAGCCCCCACCTGACCTAGGGGGCGGGGGGAGAGCGGGGAATCCGGGGTAGAAAACCCCTCTCCCGTTCCGGTTTGGGTTGTTGGGAACCACGGGGCCAGATCCTCCTAAGCAACAGCCGCCCAGGCACTCCGTTCTCCGCTAGGAAGCGCCGATCGGGAGCTGGGCTGAAACTGACTAGAGTATTGTCTTTGATGTAAGGAGAGTGACCTGAATGTAACCTGCTAGCCACGGAGCCCGCTCATTGGGTAAGACGCGAGTCAACTAAGGTTATGTTGACTATAAACGTATTCTTAGAAGACTGCTAGTTCCGATTTGATTGCTGTATAAACAAATAAAAGCCTTATTTGGGCATACAAAGGGTTGTGGTTTTTCCTATTGTACTGAGAGCCGATACGAGCGGTATTGCTCTGCCGGTTAACCCTAGAGTTGCCGAACTCACGCAAAGGATCCGGTTGCTGATCCTTCACATTTTTCCTCTAATAACTTTTGTACTTGACCATGCCCTTTGGTTGCCTGGCCATACCTTTGGCCATGTCCTCATGTTGCCTAGCCCCGCCCTCTTGATCACACCTTCATGTTGCTTAACCATACCTCTTACAAATTCACATGCGTGTCCCTATTTTCATCTGTGAAATGTTGGAGGGTCAGATTCAGCAGAGCTCTTTGTATGTTCTTATATTAGTTTGTAAGGGCAAAGGTGAGAAAACTGATCTTATGATCATATATTTCTTTACTGAATATACAGTCTCTTGCCCTCTCCACAAACGTGAGGAAGTTTCAGTGCACCCTTCGAAAGGGTCAATTTTCTTATGGAGTGAGAATACTGGAGACTCGTGGTAATTCTTGTGTTACGTGATTTATGTACAAACGTACAGGTTGAGCAGAGGGGGAGCAGGACTGTGTGCATGCAGGCTGTGCGAATGCCCACCCGTACACACACATAAAGCAGCAGCAGCCAAGGCAGGTTGGATGTGAGTGCCACAAATTCCAGTGTCTTGGAGTACGCAGTGCACATTCAGGGTCATAGGGAAATCCTAACACTGTGTTGAAAGAGGTTTTGCTTTTCCTAATCTTAATCTGTATGATGCAAAGACTAAATACCAAGGGTCAGAATTATGGTTATATTTCTTTACTCAGCTTTGAATTCTTTCAGATATTTCCAAGAAGCTCACTCTAGGGATATTAGGGACGGCCTGTATCATTCTGGGATTGGCTGTGATTGTGCTGATCATGTTTGGTAAGTGCCTAAATGCCTGCCTTTTAAAAAAGATTATTTTTAAAATTGTATTTAATATGGTATACAAAAATAACAAATTTACACCAAGACAGAACAATTAAGTTCACATAAAATCACACAGAATGTGTGTTGCTGTACAGTTCCTTGAACTACATACTGAAAAAAGTCAGAATGCTCTCCAGATTTCCACAGTTACTACTAGATCAACAGCGCAATTCAATGTGGCTGCCAATAACCCTCCGAACTCGGAGGATTACCGGCATCCCGTGAATGGCGGGTGGAAGGAGCATGGAAAGAAGGATTGCCTCCATGCTTCTCCCACCGAAAAAAACAATTAGACGGCCAGTTTCGGCCATCTAAATGTTTTCCCCCTGCTTGCGAAGAGAGAAGGCTGAGGCATCACCAGGATTCCTCATACCACGGTGGTGCCTCACTCCAACCCTGCCTGCCCCCCAAATGCCATTTCCAAAGTCTCAAGAGTGGCAGCTGGTGCGGTTCTTTCCACGCCAGCTGCAGGGGCGGTGGAAGGGCGCTCTGAAGTCAGAGTCCCAGCTTGGACCTCAAACTGCTTTTCTGAGGTTGTAGCTGTGACTCTGATTTTTCCTATTGCGCCCCAAGTGTGCCAAAAACTGTAGGCAAACCTGACTCCCCTACCATGATTTTTGGTAAACCTAAGGTTGCCGACTGACCATTTTGTCTCCTAGCTAGCTGCCATACTTTTTGTTGGTAAAACTGGCATCTCAGAAATGTGTATATCCTCCCCCTTCATTTTTAGTACACATGCACAGAAAATTACAAGTAACACATACATGTGCGCTAAGGTACTTCTTCAGTCTGTCAGGCGTTCTGCTTCTTTCTGAAGTTATTCTGAATGCCTGTGACATGACGTGATGTTGGTCAGGTGTTTGCATACAGTTTTCCTCACCGCAATGATACTTTACGTTTTTAAGAAGTAGCTGACTTGGATCCCTTTAATAGCACAGTGGAAGGGGAGGCCAGTTGCACATGGGGCTTATGGTCTCTTCAGCTATGACTCAGTTCAATCCAATTATAGTTCGGGCTCAGTACCTCCCCCCACCCTCAATACTTTGAAGTGATTCAGATCAGGAAAAAGTACATTGCGGCAATACCTATTTATAAAAGTGACTGGCACATATTAAAGGTGTTGTATCTGTTACTGTAAAACATAGCATCAATGGGATAACCCATCCCCACACAACTAAAGAGAAAGCAGAGGCCTGAGCAAGCCCAACCTGTATTCAAATCCTCACATCTGTTATTTAAAGTAACTAATTGAGGGCACAATCCTACGCAGGTTTGGACAAAAAGAGAAGTTCTACAACATCCATCCTTCTGGGAGTTGTAGGACTTCTTTCTGTCTAAAATACATGGAAATGCACCCTGATTAACTTTCTTGTGAACAGAAAGGGGAAATAACCTAGAGAAGGGTATTTCAGGAAAAAAGCAGTAGCTGGGTCTTTCTTACCAGTCACTTGTCCACTCTGAAGGCCCACCACCAAATTCACCTTAGGTTGCAAATATTTTGAGAGGAATCCAGTGCCTGGCCTGCTGCCTTACATTTACTCTGGCCTCGTCCCCTCAAATATTGGTGATTTCTCAAGAGCCTGGCAGTGCTGGCACTGTTTGCCTCATGCTATGATTGATTGTAAATGGCTTCTTTATCTCATACGCTCTTCTACTACTTAAGTTTTGCAGGGCGGGTATCATAAATGCGAGACCACAACAACCGTCAATACAACTGAGGATAAAGCGGAAAGCCTGGCCAGCATAAACAGGACAGAATGTAGTCCCTGTTCTGATCATGTTGCTGTTCGCCTGTGTGAACCATTTACAAGTAAGCTCACACCTGTCCCTCCCTCTTACAATACCTGAAACATTTCCTTTATAATTGACAAGGCTTACTATGTATTAGATGGAGTAGGCCAGCCTCCCCCAACCTGGTGCCCACCAGATGTGTTGGACTACAACTCCCATCAACTACCAGCCTGCATGACCATCGCCATCCTGGCTGGGGGTGATGGAAGTTATAGTCCAGCACATCTGGAAGGCACCAAGTTGGGGAAAGCTTGAATAGACACTCCTGATGGCTTTAAAAGGGGATTAGACAAATTCATTGGCCTGGGCAGTTGACATGATCTCTCCTGAGTGTCCTCTCCCACAGAGTGGAGCCGAAAGAGCCTCCTGTTCTCCAGGGCACTGCGGGCAATGAAATGAATGGCATGTCGCATGTCAACTAGAGAGATGTTGGTGGAAAACTCAGAGGAGTCCGATCGAACATGGGCTTGGGCTCATTTGAAATCCTACTCCATGGCAATGAGGGTGGTGAAGACACTGTACTTCTCCGCCACCATTGTGTCTGCTCAGAGCCACCCAGTGCAGCTTTTTTGGGTGGTCAGGGGCCTGTTACGTTCTGGCCCAGAAGAAGATGAGCTAGATCACTCAGTCCGCTGTGACCAATCTTCATGCCACTTTGCAGATAAAACCGATCATATCCGTGCCGACTTGGATGCCATATTTGATACAGGTCTGGTTGATGGAACTTTGGCTTCTGCTTGTCCAGTTATAATGGACACTTTTCAGTTCGTGCAGCCCAAGGATGTGGAGAGGATCCTTAGAGATGTGAGGCCGACCACTTGTATGCTGGACCCTTGCCCTTCCTATCAAGCAGTTGGGGGCGGGGGAGACTGGCTGAGTGGATAAGGATAGTGGCGATTGCCTCTTTACAGCAAGGTGTGATTCCGTCTTGCTTAAATGAAGCAATGGTAACACCCTTTAAAAAAAACCCAGCAACAACAACTCCTTGCACCCTACTGTACTGGACAATTTCTGGCCAGTCTCCAATACTCCATTCTTGGGCAAGGTCCTGCAGTGTGTGGTGGCTTCTCAGCTCCAGGGATTTCTGGATGAGACACATCAGGAGCCATTTTGGGCTTGCCGTGGCCTTTTTTCTTTTTACTCCCCCCCCCCCGAGATTGGAAAAGCCAGCTTTCAAGCAGCCCCTCCAAGGTGCCATTGGGGCACTTTGAAGGCAATGCTCATGGCTGTTGAAACAGGGATAGAGAAAGACAGCCTGACAGCCAACTTTCCCGATCTCCCCCACCCCCCAAAAAAGGGGTAAAAAGAAGAAAAAGCTGCGGCAACCCCAAAACAGCTTGCAATTGTGGTGGAGAGGGAGTGAAAGAGTTGTTTCCCCGGCAGTGTCCCCTGGGATATACACAGGAGGACCGAGGGGGGAGGATGAGGCCAAGAACACATGGTGACCCTGATCATCTGTCGGGCTCACTGGCAGGGTGGGTTAGTGTGATGTTTGTTCAGACAACATGATAACCCACACCCAATGGTTGAGAGAGCCATCTCCTTAACAAATGCAGGGTGCTTGACCACTCTGCCAGAGCTATGAAGATAATGGCCAGAGCCCTACTGGTCCCACTAACTCTCCCCTGATCAAACTCGAGTCTTACAACCAAGAATCACAGAGCCCTGAGGGAGCCTTGAAAGGTCATCTTGGCCAGGCCCCCCAGATCACTGCAATAAATTCCTTTCCTCCTGACACGGCTGTTCTAAAAATAAAATTTAAAAAATCGTACTTGGGCTTTAATCCTCACTCTTGCACGTAAAGTGTAGTTACTCCCAAAGTGGCAGTTTAGGCTCAAGAGGGGAAGCTAGGGTGGTTTGTGTGGTTAAGAAAGCAGGCAACAGCAACAGACTCAACACAACAACATTGAAATGAAAGTGCAGGAAAAATGCAGAGCAAAGGAGACTAAGCATAGACTGGTTACAATTAATTTTATAGCAGTTGATCTTGTATACAACTCCCACGTGACTCTGACATGCCCGCATGAAATTACATTTCATTAAGTTTAGTGGTGCTTACAGCTAGGTAAGTGGGCTTAGGGTTGCATCCTGAATTAGCCTCCTCAAGCAGTTCAGGAGTGGCTTTTCTGAACGAGTATTCTGACTTCAGAAGGAACAAGAGCATAAGAAGAGCCGTGCTGGATCAGACCAAAGGCATATTTCAGGGGTGCAGAACCTCAGGCCCAGGGGCCCAATTCTGCCCAGTGGGCTTCCCCAGATGGTCACACCTTTTTTCCTGGCTCCACTGCCTTTCCTCCAACCTTTTGTTAGTTTCCTGGCTTTTGTGCAGTCTTTCCCTATTCTGAAAGGTTGAAATGCCTCTCTTAAGGCTTAGTTACTGGAGGAGGTAAGAGCTTTAAGTTCAATATGCTGGTATCTTTGGTATTTTGTCCACCTCCTACCTTTTGCATTGTTCCATCACTGGAATGTGACTCCCCCAAAAAAGAATTTGCACCTCGGGCTAAAAGTGCAACCCTAACCCTAAAAGCCTAACTAGTCCAGCATTCTGTTCCCACAGTCGCCAGCAAGGTGCCCCAATGGGAAGCCCACAAGCAGGATGTCAGGGCAACAGCACCCTCCTTCTTGTGTTCCCTACCAACTGGCATTCAGAGGCATAATGCCCATGATACTGGAGATAATAGGCATCATGACTAGTAGCCATTGATAGCCTTCTCCATGAATTTAGTTAATCTGCCTTTAAATTCATCACCACATCATGTGGTAGCGAATTCCATAGTTTAACTATGTGCTGTGTGAAGAAGGACCTCCTTTTATCTGTCCTGAATCTCCCACCATTCACCTTCAACGAATGACCACAGCTTTTAGTAGTATGAGAGGAAGAGAAACATCTTGACATCCTCTTTCTCCGCACCATGGATTATTTTACACGTCTCTGTCATGTCCCCACACAGTGGCGTAGTGTGGGTTGTCAGCACCCGGGGCAAGACATTTGCGCCCCCTAACCCATGGATTTTAGCACTCGAGTCTCTTTTGCTCGATTTTAGCAATCGAGAGGATTTGTAATTCATAATACAGGCCATTCACCTGGACAAAATGAATGAACAAATCATATTCTTTAGGAGAAGCAAAATGTATAATTAATATTGTACATTGGCATTACTGATCTGGGTTGGGTCTTACAACTGTTTGTCAAACTCTGAGAGTCTCTCCTATTTTTAATATATATTTACAAAGTCTGGTACCACCAAGCAAGATCTGATTCCTCCAGTACTATCACCATATGAAAGGTACGGTAGCTTAGAAAGATGTTTCAAATGCTTATCATTAGGAAAACATCCTTGTGATCTATGTTAACCGACTCAATTGTTTCCTTTGAGAATATTAAATTAAAGCTATGGGAGGCTTTACATAAAAGAGAACTGAATATTAAGATTGACATACATTCAAGTGTAACATCAGAATTCTGAATCAGTTCAGAAACAAATGACACTGCATTTCAGCCCAGCAATCTGAAGGTTTTGATGTTTGATATAAATCAATGTCCTGTCTTAAATGCTACTTCCTACTAATGTGTCTGTTCATCTACATACCAAAATGCATTAACCCAAAACAACAATCATACATTCATTCCTACATATGGAAACAGATTCCTTGTAGAGCATCTGTCTGGAAAACACCAAAATGAGGCCATGATAAATCTACTAAAAATAGACTGAAATAGTTTAAAACTAAAAGTAAGCTGTTCACCATAAGTCACAGCAATTCTTTGTAAAAGTATCAGCTGTTCACTGTTCTCTGAAGCCACAAGAAACCCTAAAGAGATTCATGAGCCCCATTCTCATACAGACAACAGGATGGCAACAGGCAATGTTATAACAAGGCAGCAATGCCCTAAATACCGAATTTGGCACAAATGGACTGGATGGTTTAAAATCAGGTACTGCTGATTAGCAGAGTTGCAGAGCACAATCTTGACTAAAGCTGCAATCCTATACACACTTATCTGGGAGTAAACCCCTTTGAACTCAGTGGGGCTTACTTTTGACATTATTTATTTATTTGCAGTATTTTTACCCTGCTCTTCAGCCCCAGAAGGCTCCCAGAGAGCAGCTTACAAAGATTAATAATGAGACAGTGCCTGCCCTCAGACATATATAGGATTGCACGGTAATTCAATTAACTCTATATGTATGCAGCACATATGTCTATAATCTAATCATAACCAAGAAAATAAAGGCTGTTCTAGCAGAATGAAAACATTATAAAAGCAATAGAAATACAATAACTAAATATCATAGCTAAAGTTAGCTTCCCCAAATTGTGAACTACTGCAATAACTCAGCTGACTAATCTTACACATTAAAATCTGTTTGTGCTAAAAAAAACGTAGATGTAGTCCCAAGTATACTTACTTGGAAGCATATTCAAGTGAAATAAATGGGATTCTACTTTCACAAAAAATATTTTTAGAATTTACATGAGCATGTGTATCAATGGATTCATGCCCAGGTTCAAACTGCACTTCTTTGGAAGTAAGACTGATTGATTTCAGTAGAATTCACTTCAGTAAAGTGCTTCAGATCGCATAGTTGTTAAATTAATGCACCAGGAACTACTACACTGAATTATAAAAATAATTGTGGTGTTGCTCTAAGTATACCAAAGAATCACAAAAGCTTTCCCCTTTTCCCCAAATACCTTCACTTTCACATCTAGAAAACGTGATACAAAGAGAAGGACAATCTTTGAAATGTTCTATAGAAAACATTATTAGCTGGAGCGGGAGGGGCGGGGGGGGGGGAGAGAAACTTTAATTTAAAAAAAGATCTCCCCCTCCCCCTCCCCTGCCTCATTAACTCAAGTATGATGAGACGGATTATAACGGGAGAATACAGATCAATCGGGCTGAAGCCTTCAAGTGGCTTTTAGCCTTGAGAGCTTCCCCTCCCAGACAGACAACAACACGCTGGCTCGCTCGCTCGCTCGGCCCTTTTAATAGAATACAGTATCTGCTGCTCCTGGAGGGGCTGCCACTTGGCTTTAATACCCCATCAAGGAGCTGCTGATGGACTCCTCGACTCCCAGACAGCAAAGCCAAGGTGACAAGGGCTCTTCAGCGGCAGCCTCTCCTTGGACCCTCTGCTTTCCTCCCCCCCCTTCCAATTATTCATCCTCTTCCCGCCCCCGCCCCCGCCCCCCAGCCTTTCCCGGCAAAAGCAAATTCCGCCACAGACGAGGAAGCGACTCTAAAAAGCAGCCAGCCAGCCGCAGAAGGCGAGGCGAGAGACGCAGGCTTCTTCACAGGCATTATTTGCTAGAAAGTGTTTAAGTTTATTGCTCAAATGATGTTTCTAATTAGCGCTGCGGGCCATAAATCCGAAGCGGCTTTTGTTTCAAACTGATTTATTATTTACTCGAGCTTCGACCTCCGTCGGGGGTGGGGGCGGTGGAGGGGGAAAGAGGGAGTGGGGGGGGATATAAATTGGTAATGAATTGTTGGAGGGGGGAATCAAAACGAGCGGAGGAGAGCCCACGCCTGGCACACACCCCCTCCACAGTGGGCGGCGACCCGGCGGCTAGGATCGGATTCGCACAGCCAGCACTGCAGAGAGAGTGAGTGAGCCAGGCAGGGGCAGAGAGCTGCGAGTGCGAGCGCGCCCCCCCAGATGTTGCGCCCGGTGCGGCCGGCCCCCCCTGCACCCCCCACGCTACGCCTCTGTCCCCACACCCTTACTTGCTTTCTCTGTAAGTTAACGAACACAAACATTGCCGTCTTTCCTCATAGGGGAGTTGCTCCAGCCCCTTGATCATTTTGGTTGCTCTTTTCTGCACCCTTTCCAGCTCTACGGTATCCTTTCTGAGGTGCAGTGATCAGAACTGCACACAGTATTCCAAGTGTGGTCACACAGCATATTTGTATAAGAGCAGAATGATATTGGCAGTTTTATTTCTGATTCCTTTCCAGATGATCCGCAGCATGAAACAGCTGTGCACTGGATCTATGTTTTCATTCAGATATATTTAGATTGATGTTTAAATGGACTGATGAATATAGAGGGAAAGCTTGTGCTAGAGCAGCCTTCCCCTGCTAAGCCACCATGGCTGGGGATGAAGGGTGTTGTAGTCCAACATGTCTGGAGGGCACAATGTTGGGAAAGGCTGTTCTATACATAGAGAACAATGGAAAGAAAGCACAGAGTCAGAAGCGAGAGAAAGGTATCATCTCCATAGTAATTTATAGAAATTCTCCTTTAGCCTGGTTAACATAACTTTCACAATCCGTCTATCCCATATATTGTTCCAGCCTGCCTTCGAGGTCACCTCTTCAAATTCATTATCCCATACTGTCTTTAGATGGTCATCTTATTCTTCTGCTTTTTTGAATCAATCTGTATAAATCCCTTGTTATACTTCTTGTTGATGCGTTCCCTTCTAAACCATCTCTAGACATAACAATCTTTTCAAATTTGGTTGCATCTCCCTCATACTCGGTTTTCCTTTTCCACTTCTTTAACCACTGTTCTAACTGTAATAAATGTAACCACAACACTCTTCTTCTCCCAATAATTTCCAGTATTTGGTCTCTAGTCCCCATCTTTTCCACCCAATCCGATAATCTAATAACCCTTTCTTCTCTTAATATCCCCTCCAAATCCACCCTTAAATTTTCGGGGAAATCATTTAGAGCCACCACCGGAGTTAAAGGAGAAATCCCTGGTATAAATATATTCCTCGTAGTACTCCAAATCTCTACCAAACTTCTTAAAAAGGGGTTGTCTATGTTTTTTATCATTTTATTCTTATTTTAAAGAAAAAGTATATTCTCCAAAGTATTTCATAATTCAGATGTTCCTAACTCCAACCACATTATTTCTTTAGGCTGTGCTATAATATCCACTATATGTCTTAATTGATTAGCTATATAATACCATTTTCAGTCTGGAAGACCCAAACCCCCTGCTTTTTGCACTTTATGCCATCTTGTTTTAGTAACCCTAGACTTTTTCCCTCCATTACAATACGTGTTAATAAATGTTTGCCATTCTTTAAGTTCCTTATCTGATATTGCAATTGGTATCATCCTAAATAAAAAATTAATCTTGGGCAGAATCTTCATTTTAATCAAAGCTATTCTGCCAAACCAGGAAAGTCCAATTTTCTAATACTCCTCTATTTTATTCTTAACCTCATTCTTTAGTTTGCTATAATTCTGTTCTCCCAATTTATCTATATCTTTTGGAATTACAATTCCTAAATATTTAATTACATTATTAGTCTTAACATTACTTTTTTTCCTACACATTTCTATCTCTTCTCTTTTGCTATAATTAAACAACAAAATCTTAGACTTATCCCAATTAATCTGTAGCCCCGTTACTTCCCCAAACTCCTTTAGGTGATTCTCCATTCCTATCCATATTTTCTATAGGATTTTCAATTGTTAAAAGAGTATCATCTGCAAAGAGGTTTATGTTGGTCTTCTCCTTGATCCCTATCCATATATATTCCTATCTTCTCTAAATACATTTGCTAAAATCTCCATTACTAATGCAAACAAAATAGGAGAAAGGGGACACAACCTTGTCTGGTCCCTCAACCTAGGTAAATTTGCTCTGTTAGACCGTCACTTACCACTACTGACCACTACTCCAGTAAGATTAAATAGAATAGATAACAATTGCTCCACACTCTGTTGGAGAGGATGTCAGGAAATAGGTACACGTACATATGCCCATATGTGGTGGAGTTGTAAAAATGTACTGGAATTTTGGCAAGAGGATTTTACAGAAATATTGGAAATTATTGCTATTAATCTAGAGGTCTGTCCTAAACTTGCATTGTTATCAATAACCGATTAAGTCACTTGTGCCCAAAATACGAAGGAACTAAGGGTAAACTTGTTAACAGCAGCTAGGTTAATGATAGTGAGGAAATGGAAAGCACAACATGTTTTTCTAATAACTGATTGGTATAAGGAAGTCTGGGATATAACCCTAAATGCTAAACTAACGTAGTATTAAATGCAAAAAGGGACAGTTAAAGAAGAATACAGTTAAAGAAGAATACTTGTAAAACCTTGGATTGCAAGCAACTTGGTTTGAGAGCGTTTTGCAAGACAAGCAAATGTTTAAATATTTATTTATTTATTTATTACTTGATATACAAGCGACGTCTTGCAATACAAGTACTGTAGTACAGCTTAAATTCAAAATCTCTGTACAAATTTTTTTGGGGGAATTCGTTTTGATATAAGAGTGTTTTGGATTACAAGCACGTTTCCGGAATGAATTATGCTCTCAATCCAAGGCATGACTGTAATTTTATGGCTATATGGAATCAATTATTAGACTATGTACTAATAAAGGGGAAGGGGAGTATGCCTTGTCAGGACATGTTATATTTTTGGAATGTGGAATTCAGTTGATTAAGGGGATGGAAGTACGTATATATTAGTTGGTTCCTGGGCGGGTGGGGGGTGCACCTTATGATTTACTGTAGGTGTATGTTTTTGTTTTATAGTTTTGTATGTAGTGATTAATGCCTGTGATTCTGGAGATAATTAATAGGCATCATGACTAGTAGCCATTGATAGCCTTCTCCTCCATGAATTTGGTTAGTCTGCCTTTAAATTCATCACCACATCATGTGGTAGCAAATTCCATAGTTTAACTATGTGCTGTGTGAAGTGCTAGAGCAGCCTTCCCCTGCTAAGCCATCATGGCTGGGGATGAAGGGAGTTGTAGTCCAACATGTCTGGAGCCCACTATGTTGGGAAAGGCTGTTCTATACATAGAGAACAATGGAAAGAAAGCACAGAGACAGAAGCGAGAGAAAGAAGCAAAGATCAGTTACTAATGAGTATGAGCAGAGCTGGAAGAGAGAGAGAAAGGGAGATAGAGAGATGTGGCTTGATTTCTTCTAGTTCAGCCTTTATTTTATTTTAACCACAACATAAGGACCAAACAGATTAGAATAACCCAATTTGGTAACCCTATTTTTTTCCTACCTACATCTAGAGGGTGACACATGTAAACTCTGTCCAACCAACTGGTTAGAACAAAAGGGGAGGTGCTACTGGTTTTCGAGAGATAAAAAGCTCTGGCTTGAGGGCTACAGCGACTGTTCCAGGAAGATCGCTCAAATGGTTGTGCTCCAGGACAGGGAAGAAATGGTAAGGTGAACAATGTGGCATGAAAGTCAAGGGGAACAGAAGGTGGCAAAGACAAATAGCAGAATGCAACTTCTAGTACTGTGGGTAGGGCTGGAAAAAGGCTGTCCTCTCTGCCGTTCTATTCCATCCTGTCTCTTGTTTCCATCCTGCAATACCAGCGTTGAGAGCAGCGTGTGGTGTAGTTGTTAGAGAGTGTCTGAGATGTAGTCCCCACTCAGTCAGGAACACCACTGGGTTGTTGTGAGGGTAAAATGGAGAGGAGGAGGATCATGTTAGCCACCTTGGGTTCCTTGGAAGAGGAAAAAATGCAGTATGTAAATGTAATAATAATAATAATAATAATAATAATAATAATAGTAGTAGTAGTAGTAGTAGTAGTAGTTGTTGTTGTTGTTGTTATTCACTTAAACAAATGTCACTCTGGATTTACTGGAAATGGGAATGCTGGGATATCGAAGTGGTGGAGAACACAGCAAGGTATAAAACCAATATATGAATAAAAAAGTTTTATCAACCATTACAGACTTTAGAATGCCCTCCCAAAGGAGATACAATTGGCACTGACTTTTCTTTTTTCCCCAAGCCCAGTCAAAATACATACATACATACATACATATACGCATGCCCTGCCCCCAAATGTCCCCAGCTGCATCCAAGATCTTCATTCATTGAGCACAAAGGTTTGCACAGGGGCTTGTAAGTGTGTTTGGCTGAATGTGCTTCCCTGATAAGCAGTGGCGGATCTACATTTTTGGGGCCCTGAAGCTTGAACTGTTATGGGGGCCCCTTCGCAACCTGTTGGGTGGAAGGATTTTCTTCCACCCAACATAGACTTCTAAAGGCACAATCCTATGCAAAGCCAGCTATGCTGGCTGGGGCATGCCAGGAGTTGTAGACCTTTTTTTCTGTCTAAACCAGGGATGGGGACTCGGACTCGAGGACTCGACTCGTGAGTCAGACTGAGTCCCTCCTCTGACTCGACTTGGACTCGAGTCCTAATATTTTTAATGGGACTCGAGACTCGACTCGGGACTCGAGACCAAGGACTCTTCAACATCCCTGGGCTGTGCCAGAAGGAGTGGAGAGGAGCGTGATTGCCGGCGAAGAGCGCATGGAAGCGAGGTGTGCCGCTGCTCGGCCACTATGGACGGCTACCAGGAGAGCAGCCCCAACAGTGTGTCAAGATTTATTTTGATTGATGTGTTGCGTACTTGGGAGAGGCAGAGGAAGGACCTGAGATTACTCTGTGTGGCTGCTCTGAGTGTGAAGTAGCCTTATTTTGTTGGGAAAACCCCCCATTGATTTTAATAGGGACTCGTGGAGTCAGCTTTGGGAGTGACTCGTGACTCGTGACTCGTGAGTCACCATTTTGGACCAAGGACTCGGACTCGGACTCGAGACTCGGGTCCAAAGACTCGTGACTCGACTCCTGACTCGAGACTAAGGACTCTTCAACATCCCTGGTCTAAACTTGCATAGGATTGCACCCTAAATGTCATGGATGAGACTGTGAGCAACAGTGCATGCACTTACACACAAGAAAAATGCACAGTTGTGTTGTAGCCCTATTCACTACGTGCACAAATTAGAACCACATACCACTGTGCAATTAAAAATTTTCCTGTAAAAAGCCCTGCCAATTTGGCACAGGCAGCTCTGTCCTCTGACATCTCAATGCCACTCCCCATCATCCATGCCTGCTGCGCACAGGAGGCCCCCCCCCCCGTGCAGCTGCCACCCCCTGCCGGTGCGACTTCCCTGGCCCACCTTGCAGCCCCGTGCCAAACAAGCGTGCGGCACTGCCCGGCCCCTTCCATGCTCGATAGGCGCGGGCCCTTCCTGCCTTCAGCATGGGGGAGTCGGCATCGTGGCACCTGCCTTGCAGGGTCATTTGTTGTAAGCAAGGTGCACCGCACACAAGAGCTTGTGGGTGAAGAAGAAGCGGTGCTTCGTGTTGGGAATGTACAGTCAAAACCTCAAGCCATGCATAGGTGCATGATGTAATTGAGACCACAGAGTCTCTGCATCCTAGAGCAGAGCAAGAGGGGAGAGATAATATATCACAATCCCAGGTCTTTTGGCAATCCCCAACACTTTGCACCCTGCGCGTGTGCCAAGGGCAGCCTCCAAGCCCAATGCAGGGCTCCCCCGGGGTGGGCTGAGAGCCACCTGGGCAGGACGGATCCCCAGGAGGGCCGGTCCACTCCAGAGCAGGTAGACCACCTGAGCAGCTGCCACCACCTCCCACAGCTAAAGTTGCTTCTGACTGGGGGCCCTCTGGGATTAGGGGCCCTGAAGCTTAAGCTTCAGTAGTTTCACAGTAGATCCATCCCTGCTGATAAGGCAGGATTCCCGATCACTGGAGCTTTGTCAGCTGAATACACTTCCTATGCCCTCTTCAGACCTTCAGGCTCAAAACATGATGGTCTAAAGGGCAGCTGAGCGTGTGGGGACATGGGGGCAGGGCTTACAGGCACATCCACAACCTCCTCACCAGTTCAGCCATACACGTGAGCAGCCTAATGCCTGCATGAGGCTTCAGCCTCATCTGAATTCAGCTTCAGTGGATTTAGCCTCAGCAAGTGCTCATGAAACCTCACTGCCATACCTGGGTGAGATGAAAATGAAAAGTAGCGTTGAGTATCAACAGGATACTCTGTGCTCCACAGTTTTAGATACTCTCTTCCATGATGAGTGCAACAAAGGAATGATAAAGCAGTGGGGGGAAAGGGAATCCTCATAGCTCATAGGGTAGAGTAGCACTTATGCTGATGCAACCAGCTGTCTCTCTCAAGCAGACTGAAAGATGTGACAGCCAACAGTTTCAAAAGCCCGTGAGAGATCTGGAGTCACGCTGCCCCTGTTGAACATCTGAGGCTGATCATTGACCAAGGCTACCCAAAGCAATTTCCATTCTGCAAAATCTTTGCCTGAACCCTGAGTGGAATGGGGTCAGAATGTTATTATCACTCAAGAGTCACTAGATGAAATATCATTTTAAAAATTAAAAAAAGATCAGTAGGAGGAGTGAGAATTACAGTATTCCTAATGTTCTCGGCAGGAGTTCATCATCCAGCACCTCAATCAAGAGAAACATCAGGTTTGGATTGGACTTAATATTACATCCCCAAGGAAGACCTGGACCTGGGTAGATGGTCGTTCAACATTAAATCAAACCCTGTAAGTGTTTTCCTATGTTCCTGTATTCACAGCGTAATCCATACTCGAGTTGTCTAAATCAAGAATGGCCCATTCTCATATTGGTTGTCCAATCCCACATGTACACATGGCATTTATTTACAAATATATACACAGGTTGAGCAAAGCTGAACAGTCTGGAGTTCACTGCTCCCCCATCAGAATTCTTGGGGAACTACCAGCACCTGCGGATTCTTACAGGGAGCAACTAAGCTGTGGGAGGGTCCAGACGACACAATAAGCCACACTGCACACAATGTGCCAGACAGATGATGGGTGCAACATGGGTAGGGTGCCCCCTTACTCCCCCTCCTGGTCCTGCAGCTATCCCAGGGGACACCGAGGGAGCACCAAGGTTTCCTGTTTTGACACCGCTGCCGCAGGCAGTGACTTCTATTATGAAACCCTTTTTTGAGATTGCAAAAGCTGGCTGTCAATCTGTCTTTCATGATCCCCATGGAGGCATACACGAGGTGCTACTCCCAGGACCCCCAGTAGTAATTATAAGGGCTGCCTATGGTCGCGCCCCCCCTCCTTTTTAGTCCAATTATGTACACAAATAAAATCATGTGTTCATGATTTATTTTTTTTAAGCTGCCCTGCCCTGTTTGCACAAATGGGGCAGGTTGGATTAGCACAAGGGGGTCCCTGAGCTGGGTACTGGCCAGGGTGGGTGCCTACTGGCCAAATGCAGCAGGCACCCACCCTGTACAGTGCCTAGCCCAGGCTACATGCACTGGTAACCTCACGATTAGACTACTGTAATGCGCTGTATGTGGGGCTGCCCTTGGGCCTGGTTCAGAAGTTGCAACTAGTGCAGAATGCAGCAGCCGGGGTGCTCTGCTCCCTGTGACAGCCTGCTAGGCTCACATAAGACCTCTGCTAAAAGAATTGCACTGGCTGCCTATTAGCTACTGCACCATTTCTCAAGGTTATGGTATTGTCATACAAGCCCTAAACAACTTAGGACCAGGATACCTAGCAGACCACCTTCCCTTATATATACCCAACTGACCATTAAGATCATCAGAGGATGCCTTGCTGGTCATTCCAGAATTATTGGAATATTGCCATGCAATACCTCAATGGCGGGCTTTCTCGGTAGCGGCACCCACCGTGTGGAAGAAACTCCCTCGTGCAGTTCAGGAGGCAGAAAATTTAGCATCTTATGAACACCTCATGAAAATACACATGTTCACCCAGGCTTTCCCTGTCCCACAATTAAATTATCTATGCTGCCCCATTTTTACTGCTCTTGTACTGCTGTGTATTATTATTATTATTATTATTATTATTATTATTATTATTATTATGTTTTTAAAACTGTATTTTAAATGTGATTTTAATTGTGATTCTATTATTTATATGGAAACTACTTAGGGATTTTCTTAATATTTAGCGGTATAGAAATAGTGCAAACAAATAAATAAATATTCTCCCCCTTTGCAAAGAGCTGTCAGATTTGACAGGTCTGGAACTGGCAGCTCCTTGCAAAGCCCCGGCCCCCGGGAGAACGCAGTTTGCAGAAAGGGGCTCTTTCCACCCTTTTCGCTACATGATCCCCTGGTTTTTTGGGGGGAGATCAGGTGTTCCTAGTGGCCCCTCAATTTTGAAACTGTCACCCCACTTCTAACATCAGGGGAACCTGCAAAACTGGAGGGGATTCCCACTGACAAGAGGGTGGGCTCTCTTGGACATGTGCCAAAGGCACGTCAAACACGCCTAACCCTCCACTGGGAATCCCCCCACATTTTGCCGCTCCCCAAGGTGCTAGGAACTCGGGGTCAATGGCAACACCGAGGGGACACACACATTGGACTTGTGATCACTCCCCCAAAGCCCCAGGGATCCTGCTTGAAAGTGGGGGAATTGAGGGGGTGGCCCCCCGAACACCCTTTTTTGCATGATCTTTGGGGTTTTATGGGGGGGGAGCTCTTGTCCCATTGGATTATCCACACTTGGAAAAGTGAGGGCAGCCGAGGGCCACATGAGAACCCCCCCCAAAAAAAAACCAGAATTCTGCTGCTAAGGGTGCTTCCAACACCAACACCCCTTTTTCCCCAGCACTTGCAAAGTGGGTTTTGCAAAGTGCTACAATGTGCATTTTTGGCATGTACACTTGTTGGGAAACACAAAGGGGGACAGAGAAGAGGGAGGGAGGGGGGACTCTACCCACCATGTGCCCAATCGTCTGTTGGGTGCATTTTGTGTTGGGGGGCTTCTAAGCCGCACTGCATAGCTTGCTACTCCGTGTGGCTCATTGTGTTGTGTGAACCCTCCCTGTGTCTTTCCAGCTTGTCTCAGTCTGCCTGCATCTCCCAAAACTGCAGACACTTGAATTACAATATTCCTTTGGAGGGAGACACCTCCCATTCGGACATCCATGAATGGATGTGTCCAGGCAGGTTTCAGGCATTAACACTCTCTCTCTCTCTCTCTCTCTCTCTCTCTCTGAATCAAGAATTCTTTTAATTTTTGCTATAACAACTTGAATATTTTATAGAAAGGCAAGGGTGTGCATTGATAATAAATATGGCTCACCAAAGCTTTTCTCCTTTGTTTCCACAGATTCCCACTAGCTTCAAAGGGAGAGACCTCACTAGCTTCCCCAGCAACTGCAGAGAGTGCAGACAAGTGTGGAGTAATTAAGAACAAAGAAGTTCGCCCTGAAATGTGCACCTCTGCCTTTAAGTGGATTTGTGAAAAGGAAGCCATTTTGTTCCAAATATGTGACAGCAACTAGCCACCAACCCTAACATGCTAATAAAACATACCACCACCACCCCGAACAAACCACAAAGACTGCATACAGGAGATTATTTCTGAGTAAGAGGAATTGCTGCCATTACCAGCACTAGCCAAGATCCAGTCTTGTTAGCTGGATAAGGTTAGCTGGATAAGGGCTTTTGAAACTGTTGGCTGTCACATCTTTCAGTCTGCTTGAGACAGCTGGTTGCATCAGCATAAGTGCTACTCTACCCTATGAGCTATGAGGATTCCCTTTCCCCCCACTGCTTTATCATTCCTTTGTTGCACTCATCATGGAAGAGAGTATCTAAACTGTGGAGCACAGAGTATCCTGTTGATACTCAACGCTACTTTTCATTTTCATCTCACCCAGGTATGGCAGTGGGGTTTCATGTAGTGTCGGGCGCAGGAGCCATGTTCTTGCCGGTCTCCTACTTCCAACCATTCCCTCTCATCCCATACAAACCAGTGGAGTAATGACAGTAATTTGACCAGAAGCTGATCAAGTAGGGTGCAGTCCTGTGGGTTGTGTCCTCGATGATCGTGAGCCGCCAACCATGGAGGGTTACGAGGCTTCTTTACAGGAAACTCTCACATGTTCAGTGAACATTGGGGGGGGGGGGGGGCTATACCAGCTGGTCATGTCCTCAGTGTCAGCATGCTACTCTGGTCACACCACCGATGTCTGCGCACATATAGGCTTCCATGGGACCGGAAACCCCGACACAATCAGAGCTCCTAAAGAAGTGTAAGCTCCAACATGCCCATGACTGGGCACGCATGGTACTGAACATGCAGGCATTGGGGGATGTGGACAGAGGAGTGTGCTTTCCAACAATATCGCTGCATTAAGTCGGACATCTCCCTCGCCCCCTCCAAGGGTGTATTAACAGTGCAGTCCTCTACATGTCTAGTCAGAGGTAAGTGCACTGAATTCAGTGTGGCTCACCACATGTGGAGCTTCTGACTGTTTTCACAAGTAGGTAGTACTTAAAATAGTCTCCCTGTTAGTTTTCTGCCTGAACAGGCAAGGGCCAAATGGGGACAGGGGCTCATGCAAACCCTGACCCCAACACACACACCCCATACGCAGTCTCTTCAGACCTTTGTCTGCTGAGCACGGATGTCAGAAGAGGATTTCTAAGCCTTATATGGGTTTCCAGTTGCCTGGATGCTTCTATGCATATTCAGATGTGCTTAGAAACCCTCCTCCAATCTTTGTGTTGAATCTGCAAAGGTCTGAAGAGAAGGAGGTATGTTTGGGGGCATTGGCAGTAGGACTTGCATGCGCTCTCCCCCCCCGCACACACACATTTAGCTCTTATGTGTTCAAGCAAACTCCTTTCCAGGGATATCAGGGCCCTGCTTGTTTTAATGGTGAAATGTGTGCGCCCACTTTGTGTCTTAGTGGTGTTGAGTAACTGTTGTGTCCCTTCTTCTGTAATGCCAGCTCTGCAGCAATAGGTGAAGTGGCTCTTAGTATCACCTGTGAAAATACCCCTGTTGGTGTGAAAGCATGGAAATGGGGTGGGTGAACACCACCTGTTGGCAGGGTTTTAAACTATATGTGGCATTCAGAGTGGAGTCAGAGAGAGGGATGTTTCCAGATTAACCTGGAGCACAGGGGTGCAATGCTATGTTAGGTATCTTCTCAAGTTTAAATCAGGGTCTTTAAGATTAGTTTTCCCCTGCCTGGTGCCCTCCAGATGTTTTGGACTTCAACTTGGCCAGGGGACCGTAGCTCAGTGGTACAGCACCTGTTTTGCATGCAGAAGCTCCCAGGTTCAATTCCCATCTCCCAGTGAAGCTGGAAAAACACCTGCAGGAAACCCTGGAGAGCCACTGCCAGTCAGTGTCGCCAATACTGGACTAGATGAACCAATGGTCTGACTCAGTATAAGGTGGAATGCCTGCCTCTAAGGGCTTTGGAATGTGGGCTGTGTATAGTGGGAGGGCCCTGGAATCAGAGACGGTGTTAGGAGGCCCACTAGGGCTGGAACCCCACATCTTTCATTTGCAGCCCCGAATCTGTGGGAGGCCATCTGCTCTACTGTCCATGGGTACTTCATGAAATAATGGTACAGGGGCCCTGATGATCTCTGTTGCACCTGATCCCACTGGATTAGCTGGTTTTTTGCCCACATGTGCTTCACCTCCTGCTGCCACCCCCACCTTTGAATCTTTCTGCCTGGTTTATTTTTCTGAAATCAAATGCCCTCCTCTCCCCTGTCCATACATTCCTTTTTTACAAACAGATGTCCTTAGGAGGCAGGGTCCTTGAAAGACACAAACATATACACAGAGAGAGAGAGTTTAGAGAATGAGAGGGTTCACACAACACTTCAAGGAGATCGTGTTTTCTACGATGGCCATGAAAAAAACATAATCCCCCATTCATACGATCATGCCTGCTTCCCCCCCCCCCCTTCTTCATAGTCTTTCTCCATGCCAGCATTGTTTTCATAAGCGCCTTGTGGGTCCTCCCACTCAAGTCAGGTATCCCAGTCTCCATTGTGCACAATTCCCTGTCCCAGCGTTCCCCGCTTCCCTGCAACGTTTGCAGCTGCTGTGCTATTCGTCTGTCTTGATCACGTTTCGTGCTGTCCCTCTCCCTCTGCACAAAGCGAGATTTATTTTTTTAAAAAATAAATTTTATTAATTTTTTCAATCATACAACATGATCTAAAAAAAATACAACATAAGCATACATCATGCTCCCCCCACCTCTTGGGACCAAGTTATATTTCCCAAAAAAAAAAACCAAAGGGGAAAAAAAAGAAAATCAGATGATATTCTATGTTCCAAAAATGTAACAAATCTTGACAAGGTTTGTTCCCCTTCCCCTTCACTAACACATAATCCAGAAATTTACCCCCAAATGCTCACAAAAGTGTTTTTCTCCAATTGTCCTTTTTGACATTTAATATTACAAGTTAATTTATCATTTAGCACAATATCCCATACCTCTTTATACCACTCGGTAATTGAAAAGACATGTTGAACTTTCTATTTCCTAGCTATCATTAATTTAGTTGCTGTTAACAAATTCACAATCAGTTCTTTAGTATTTTTTAAACAAACTAATTTTTCTGTTATTGTTAACAATGCTAATTTTGGGCAGACCACTAATTCCATTCCGATTATTTCTGCAAACACTTTCTGACAACATTCCAGAACATTTTTGCAGCTCCACCACATGTTGGCATATGTACCTTTTTCATTACACCCTCTCCAGCACAATGCGGAGCAATTGTTATCTATCCAATTTAATCTTAGTGGAGTTAGATACCATCTCCATACCACTTTATAAAAATTATCTTTTCTCCTAGTTGACATAACTCTTACAATACGTCTATCCCAAATATTTTTCCAACTTTGTTTTGATATTTCCTCATCAAATTCATTATCCCATAACAATTTAAGAGAATCTTTGTTCTTCTTCTTTTTGAAACATCATATATAAAACCTTTGTTGTACCCCTTGTTGAAACATTACCTTCTATAGCACTGAGCTTTTCTCAGAGGAAAGGAGAAGACAAATACGTACAGGAACATAGACTCTGGCTATGGGCTTCTCTACCTGAGACATTTATTGTGCTCTTGTGATTCCTCACTTCTGGTAGTTTGCAGGCGCTTTACATGAAATCATCCTGCATGGCCTCTCCCGTGATTTCTGAGCATTTACGTGCTCCTCGTTTTTTTTTTTTTTTTAGAACGAGGATAATGAGCTAATAAAGGGATAGTACAGGTCGTGTGTTCTTTTCGCAATTCCGTGATACCACATCGCCACCTTGTGGCTGTCTCAATGCAATTTATAGAAAGGCAGAGGACGAAAAAACCGCAAGGGGGGGGGTGTAAAAAAGGCAAGCATAACCCTGCAAAGAATCCTGAAGAAGAAGCCTCGGTAAAGTGGCAGGTTTAAATGGGTTAAAAGCCTAATGTACAGAAGCCCTAGACCTCTCTCTGCCATTCTTCCACTAAAAACTGTTCATCTTTTTCAACATTAGTTTCCCTTGCACGTTCAAAGCATGATCTTCCTGCTCCAGTTTGAAGGGAGCATGGCCCTTTTTAGGACAGGAGGAGGAGGAGGAGGAGGAGGAAATGAACAGAACTTCTCTGTATAGCTCCAAGATGGAGATACGTAACCAGCAATAAGAATAGGCAGGCAATCTAAGCATTTTCATGTTCACTTTGAAGCTGTTGTGTTCAATTGTTAGTGAAGTGTGATGTTAAGTCCTCAGTGAAAAGGGCTCCACTTTTCTTCTTGTTCAGAGGTTCTCAGAGGGATGATGGAGATTCTTTAAATATCCTATGTAGGACCTACTGAAGACATATTTTATAACAGTCCCTGGACTAATATCATAATCAAGAGATGACTCAGAAGCTGAAGTGAGTTGAAAGAGCCAACAGCCTCTGAAATCTCAGCAGCTCTTTGACTTGGGCTTCATTTACCCAGGAATGAATGGTCATATAAACCATCTTTCTCCAACCTGGTGCCCTGTTGAGATGTGTGGGACTACAACTCCCATCATCTGCAGCCAGTACACCATTGCTCTCTGGCTGGGGATGATGGCAGTTGTAGTAAACACATCTGGGGAGGGCGCCAGGTTGGGGAAAGTTGAATAAAGAGTAGCAGGATTATTAGTGCTGCTGAGAGGAGTTCACTGTTCTGTAGAGAAACACAGTTGCCTGTTATTATAATCCAAGGTAGTCAACAACACTTGTTTTTTTTTAAGATTCTCTGTTGCTCCTCATTCTGCTCCGGGTGATGTTTTAAAACTTTAAACCTTTTTTAAGTTTTTAAATTTGTTTATAAAGTTTTAATTGTAAGTCACCTGGGGGGCACTATTCAGGCCAAAAGGAGATTCATAAATGGCTGGCGGTATCACATCACTCCAGTGCTCAAAGAGCTGCACTGGCTACCAGTTGTTTGCCACGCGGAATTCAAGGTGTTGGCGTTGACCTTTAAAACCCTGTACGGCTCCAGTCCAGTTTATCTCAAGGAGCGCCTCCAGCAACATCAAGTAGGCCGCTCAACAAGATCTGCCACGAATGGCTTTCTGCCTGTCCCATCAGCCAGAGAAACCAGGCTGGTGGGGACTAGGAGGAGGGCCTTTTCTGTGGCAGCCCCCAATTTATGGAACTCTCTCCCCAGTGACCTCCGCCATGCCCCTTCCTTGATTAGCTTCCGCTGTGCATTAAAA
This sequence comes from Shinisaurus crocodilurus, assembly GCA_021292165.1. Classification (NCBI taxonomy): domain Eukaryota; kingdom Metazoa; phylum Chordata; class Lepidosauria; order Squamata; family Shinisauridae; genus Shinisaurus; species Shinisaurus crocodilurus. Next base: position 5,360,777 of record CM037882.1, on the reverse strand, counting down.
ATGTGGCTTTTCAGGTGGGAATATGGGGTGGGTTAGGATTTTAAAGTTTTGTACTGGTTTTAATTGTGTTTTACACTGTTTCCCCCCCCCCCCTTGTATTTTATTGGACTGGCTCAGAGTGGCCAGATGACTGGCCATATGGGTGATTCAAAAATATAATAAACAAACAAACAAACTGTGGAGAAAGCCTGACACGAGTATCAGGGCCGGTGCAAGGCAGCTTGGTGCCCTAGGCAAGATCAGATATTTAGCGCCCCCCCTTCCCACTTGAGTCCTCCCTCCCTCCCTCCAGCCCTATGCCCATTATGAAATAAATTTCCCTCCCTGGGAACTGCCGAGCCCCATAGAAAAATTTTGTGGACTTTGAGACTTTTCCTTTGTGTTCACGCGGAAAGCAAAGAGGCAACATCAGCCCAGCTATGCCAGGAATTCCCAAGGGCCTTCTCCCTTGGGAGTTCCTGGCATAGCTGGGCTGATATAATATATATATATATATATATATATATATATATATATTATATCATATATAATATATATATATATATTATATATATATATAATATAATATAATATAATATTATATTATATTATATTATCTTATATTATATTATATTATATTATATTATATTATATTATATTATATATATGTAAAAGCCTGTCTCCTCCTGCGGGCAGCACAAGGGATATGAAAAAAGAATGTAAGAGAGGTGTAGTGGCGCTACCTGTGAGGAATAGAGACAAAAGGGCATCTTGCAGCCTGTCCTACCTCGCAGGGTGGAGGTGCTTTACGAAACTTGCTGCTTCCCCTCCTCTATCACTTTGTTGCAATATTTCTTTATCAGAATAATGTATATTATCCTGTCTTTCCCTTTACCAGTCTAGTGCTCAAGGCAGACAACAATATTCAAAGAACAGTAAAGCAAACATCAACAGCTCAGGGCACAATCCTAAACACAGAGGCAGAAAAAAGCCCCGCAACTCCCAGCATTCCAACAGCCAGCCATACTGGCTGGTGAATGCTGGGAGTTGCGGGGCTTTTTTCTGCCTCAACGTGCGTAGGATTGGGCATGACTGGCTGGGGAATGCTGGGAGTTGTAGGACTCCCCCCCCCTTCAAACACGCGTAGGATTGCATCCTAAAAGCATTTAAAACCAAAACACAGAAACAGCATGGTAAATAATTAAAACATTGGAGCCCCAGCTAGCTTAAAATACCTTTCCCTCCCTCCTTGGTTGCTGGAAATAACTGCTTTCAGGGGAGTTGAGCTGAGGCGTGCATCGGGAGGGAGGGAAGGCGAAGGAGGTGTTTGCAGGCGCATCCCCTGGGAAGGCGAAGGAGGTGTTTGCAGGTGCATCCCCTGGGAAGGCGAAGGAGGTGTTTGCAGATGGCCTGAACAAACTTGTAAAATACGCATTTTAGCGCTGGATTTTTTTTCCCCAAGGCGTTTCTGGCGCCCCCTTTAGCCCAGCGCCCTAGGCAGCCGCCTAGTTGGCCTAATGGTAGCACCGGCCCTGACGAGTATGCATGCACACACACACACACACAGCCTCTGTCCAGGGGAGGGGGGCGAGGAGGGGGGATTGAGTTACAGGGAAGCAGCCAGACTGACCGGCATCCCCAACAATGGAGAGTCTCAGTTGAATTCCACAAAACCCAAGAAAGGACCATCAAGACCATCAAACTATCAGAGCAGTCTCAAAGAGCTGTAAAGTACCCAGTACGTCACCACCTTCCCGGGCAGGAATAAGCCCACCTGATACGAAGGGGCAGGCATAAGCCCCCACCTGACCTGGAGGGTGGGGAGAGCGGGAAACTCAGGGGTAGAAAACCCCTCTCTCTTCCTGTGAGGGGTTGTTGGGAACACAGGGTGCTTTGGAACAAGGTTCATCCTCCAAGCGGCGGCTGGAGTAAGCTGTTCTCATCCCCGAATCGGCCGACCCGGAGCCAGGCTGAAATTGACTAGCGTAAAGTCTTTAGTCTAAGGTAACTGACTAATCCCAATGCGCTAGCGTAGAGGTCACCTCAGGTTGTGTTGACATTATAGTATTCCTAGAAAACTGTTAGTTCCGCTCCGTATCTTGTGTAAATAAATAAGGCCTTATTTGGTCATTTAAAGGGCTCTAGTTTCCTCTTGTGTACGCAAACCTCCTAGTTGGTTTCACTTGCTTGTACGGGCTGTAACTCAGTGCCGGTTAACCCGTTAAGCGCCGAACTCACGCATAGGACCCGGGTGCTGGTCCTTCACACAAACAAACAAACACTGTTGTGTGGCTGAAGGATCCTGGTATTTATGTGGACAGGAGTTGACACTTCAGGATAGCAGTCCTGGGATAACAACCCTCAATTAATGAGTTCTAAATTATGAGTGTCTAAGCAAGACTAAGGCCAGAAATGAATAGGCCAGGATTGAGCAACTTATGGCCTCCAGATGTTTTGGCCTACAACTCCCATCAGCAATAGCCAGCATAGCTAATGGTGAGGGATGGTGGGAGTTGTAAGCTAAAACATCTGGGGGATCAGACATTGCCCACCCGTGGACTAGGCCATGTGTGTTTTTTGATGGACATGCATGAGAGCCAGTGTGGCGTAGTGGTGAGAGTGTTGGACTGGGACTCGGGAGATCCGGGTTCTAGTCCCCACTCGGCCATGAAACTCACTGGGTGACTTTGGGCCAGTCACTGACTCTCAGCCTAACCTACCTCACAGAGTTGTTGTGAAGATCAAATGGAGAGGAGGAGGAGGATTATGTAAGCCGCCTTGGGTTCCTTGCAGGAAAAAAGGCGGGGTATAAATATAATAAATAAATAAATAAATAAATAATGTTGATTGCTCTTTGTCAAGGTGTGGATTCACCTACAGCTTTTCAGGGGGTCTAAGATTCACATGGGATTGCAAAGCCTTCTTTCCAATATATGAATAATATCATAAAATATTGCTGATGTGATTTTTCTCCAGTGGTGCCATCCAGGAAGGACTTTGGGGCAGACGTCCAGGGCCCTCTCAGCAGAATGAGCAGGAGGGTCCCCATGTGCAGCAGGGCTATCTTAGCACATTTTGAAGTAAGTGAGGGCCCATCTAAAGCAGGCCTCTCCCGTAAGACCATTGTCCAGAGCCTACAATTGTCTAATGGCATGATTGGTCTTATCCCAAAATTACCTCACCTTGTTCAGACTATTACTGTTCAAAGCAATGAGTAAGCAGCTGGAAATCAGGAGACATCCTTAGTAATTGTGAAATTTAGTCTTGTTCAGATGTTGCTAACTCAGGTCAATAAGCCATGGTTCATCAGATTGTTACATCTGAACCAAGCCAAAGTCAAACATTACTGTAGGTTGGGTGGTGGTTGAACACTTGGTTTATGAGACTTTTTAGACTTCAGTTTTTAGTTCAAGCTGTCATCTGCAGTCATGAGGACTAGAATCTGGCTTTAAAGACAAATTAAAGCTGAGATTTTCAAAACCATAGAAAAGGAAGTTCACAAGCCTTTCAAAAAACAAATTGGGGTTGTACAGGTACCTTGAACCACAGGTCCATCTGTGCTCTGATGCAAACAAGGAGCTCGTGTATGCAGGAGCTGCCCCAAATATTTCAGTGAAGGGAGGATCAGGAATGCTGTTCACACCACTTCACTCCCTCCGTTAGAATGATTAAGACAGGCTGTGTTTACATCTGAGATCTGGTGCCCAAGGAAAGTGCTAGATTAGGGAGATGGTCTGCTGCTATTCTTGCCTGTTATAAAATGTCAGATTACCATCTATAAAAGGTCACTTTTAAAAGCTTCACCTGTGGTTTCACAGTTGAGATGCCGGAAGGGTGCTCACGTTTCCTTTGCTACCCTAAGCCCTACGCTGAAGATAAGTAACCAGACATCTAGCCAACTGCATCCTTTTTTGAGTCTCTTGAGATAGAACCAGTTTGGGCCATGGAAGATGAAGAAGGTTATATGGTATTAACCCCCCAGCCAAGTCAGGAAGCTTCTACTCATTATTCACAAATTGAGAGGATCCAAGGTACGACTTTTCATGTCTCCCTGGGGTTTCTGCTTTAACACGGTAGCATCTGGAGTTGGACTTGTGTTTTTGAGTGGAAGAAAATTAAATGCTTTGTTTGCACACAGCTTTTAAATTATCATCAAGCAATCTTCCCTGAGCACCCATCTCGCCCTCTATGAATTAAGATTGGGTGATTTTTTTCAGGTAATGATGGTCATGTTTCAGAATATGTTAGAACTAAGGGAAGGTACTAGTAGCTGTGTTCTACTTGTAGGCTACTGCATCTTTGAGGTGGCACAGCAGTAACTTTTAACTGTCTTGAAGGGTTTTGTATTTTGTGAAAATATACTCCGAAATATCATATTTTGGTCTGTTGCCTATTGTTCAGCCAGCTGAGGACATTTTGTTAGGGAGAAAGACCAGGATCAGTTCTACAACAGCATCAAGAAAGAAAAAATAGATCAGTATATCTATCCTGTCCTATTGAACTCAGATGGTGATCTGTCCTATTCTGAGATTATTTTGTTGCATATATATATATATATATATAGAATGTTTTAATGGAGAATTACGCCACTATGATTTTGAAAGATGTCTATCTTCTATACATATAAAAGCCGGTCTTTGATATTCCATCCTGCTTAGGGTGACCAGGAAAGGTGGGCTTATTCAGAGAGAAGCAGGCTGGGATCACCAGGAGCAGGGAGTAGGTCTAGCACTTTTCGCCTGCAGTATTTTTGCCAATTAGACACCTTTACCTTCTCCCAAATAAGTGCCATTCTCTGCTATAGAGAAAAGTAAAGCGCTACATATGGGAGTTACATGTATTGAGGGCCCCTCCACCTGTCTCCTTGGGGTTCCTGAAGACCCTGGGCCACTTGATATTCTAGCATTCATTAATAAGTTTCCACCAGGGTGGCAAAGGGGGGGGATGCAACATGTCTCTGTGTGCATAGAGACCCTGCAATATACAACAGCCCTGCCAGCATTATGAGAAACATCTCACAAATACGTATATAGGACTTTTTTGTAAGTCATTTTTGGGCCCCATGTTGAGGGGGGGAGCCAAACAGAAAACTTTAAACATAAACAAATAAATATTAGAATGTCATCAAAAATGGTTTTGGTCACTGCACTTCAGGAAGGATATTGCAGAGCTGGAAAAGGTGCAGAAAAGGGCAACCAAAAGGATCAAAGGGCTGGGGCAACTGCAACTCCCCCATGAGAAAAGGTTACAACGTTTGTGACTGTTTAGCTTAGAAAAATGGCAAGTAAGGGGAGACATGATAGAAGTGTATAAAAGTATGCACGGTGCGGAGATGGGGTGGAAAGGGAGATGTTTTTCTCTCTCTCATAATACTAGAACAGGTGGTCATCCCATGAAACTGAATAGCAGGAGATTCAGGACAGATAAAAGCAAGTAGGTCTTCAAACAGCGCATTGTTAAACTCTGCATTTCTATGTAGCTTGTGTCACAGAATAGTCATCAAATGTGACTATTGACCTCACTTTTCACTATCAGCTCCCAGGCAGAACTATGCAATGAGAAATATACATTTCTGATTAATTCAAATTAAAGAATTCATAATACTCCATGAACCTATCTATCAAATATGAAATACTTTAACTGTTCTCAGTTAAAGTATTATTTCATATTTGTTATATAGTTTCAAGGAGTATGATTAATTTTTCAATTTGAATTACTCCAAAATGCATATTTCCAGTACCAAATATTCACCCCTGCCGCACGCACACACACACGATTCAGAATGTATTTCAGAAAGAAAACACTACATACCTATATTGAGGGACAAAAAGGGCGAACAAAACAATCAAGGGGTGGGGTAGGAAGATGGTTAATGGAGCTTGATAGATGTTATATAATTATGCATGTTTTGGCCATTTTGAAGATCCAAGATACAGTAGTCCTTATCTTAACTTTGTGCAAGAATTCTAGCTCATCTTACCCATGGGCTGAAGATGCAAAGGCTGAAGGAATGAGGTTTAGTGAGTACACAGAAATTTAAACAGATCCACAAATGACATGCTGATAGTAGTTAAACATTTCAAAGACTTTCAGAAGGAACAGGGGGAAGAAATGTTCATCTTATTCATCCATTCTGACTGAAGGGTTCAAGTTCAAGACATCATCAGTGTAGCTGTACCAAAATGACAAAGATCATTGCTCAGCCGTTTCACCCACATCAGAATTGGCTGTTTTGTTTGGGGTATATTTCAGGGGTGAGACAAAATTCTTTTTCAGGGAAGACAATCAGAATAGCCACCATTCCCTCCCCACAGAAAGCCGTGTTCTGTGCAAACACAATCACTCCAGCTTGGTCCTTCAAACACTACAAATGAATGAGCAGCACTTAGCTTGCTCACAACACTTTATGTTTCATACTTATTTTATTTATTATATTTATACCCCGCCTTTTTTCCTGCAAGGAACCCAAGGCGGCTTACATAATCATCCTCCTCCTCTCCATTTTATCCTCACAACAACCCTGTGAGGTAGGTTATTCTCAGGGATGTTGAAGAGTCCTTGGTCTCGAGTCACGAGTCGAGTCACGAGTCTTTGGACCCGAGTCTCGAGTCCGAGTCCGAGTCCTTGGTCCAAAATGGTGACTCCCGAGTCCCAAGTCCTGAGTCACTCCCAAAACTGACTCCACGAGTCCCTATTAAAATCAATGGGGGTTTTCCCCAACAAAATAAGGCTACTTCAGATGTGTGGCTTAAATAAATTCTAGGCACAAGTGTGCCTTTTTATTTCAAAACTCTGCCACTGATTTTGACAAGAACAGGCCAGTCAGCCAATCCCAAAATAACCAGGCAGGCAGAGGAGGCAGGGAACCCCAAAGCAGGCAGGCAGAGGCAGCCAAACCCAAAATGTCTGAAAGGTTGCATTTTAGGAAAATGATTTTAAAAAATAAAATCTTCGCTGGCGATCGCACTTCTCTCCACTCCTTCTGGCACAGCCCAGGGATGTTGAAGAGTCCTTGGTCTCGAGTCCCGAGTCGAGTCTCGAGTCCCATTAAAAATATTGGGACTCGAGTCTGAGTCGAGTCAGAGGGGGGACTCAGTCCGACTCACGAGTCGAGTCCTCGAGTCCGAGTCCCCATCCCTGGTTATTCTGCTGTCATATCCTTTTGCCAGCATGGATAAAAGCAGCCTGGATGTGTGTGATTTTCAGTAGAAAACCAGTCCGAGGGGAAAGGGTTAAAAGCCCGCCTCCACCCATGCTGGTTTTCAGAGGGGTTGCATTGCATCAATAAAACTCCTAAATAGAATAGAACCTGTGGTTCCTCCCTGAGATCAGGGTGAGAAACTTGCCTAATGGGCAGTTCTCTAAAAGGAACCTAATTTCTGTTCTCTGGTGCTGTGGGACTATGCAGAATTGCTTTCTCTCTGGCTATGTTTCTAAGAACATGCAAAACCTGTTGCAGTGGTGGGGGCACATTCACTTATTTCCTCTGAGTGTGTGTGTGTGTTTGCATTTAGTTTGAAACAATTGTCTGGTGCAGCCTTCACCAACCTGGTGACCTCCAGATGTGTTGTGTCTACAATTCCCATCATCCTGCTGATTGGGGATGATGGGAGCTACAGTCCAACACATGTGGAGGCCACCAGGTTGGCGAAGGCTGGTCTAGTGCATTAAGCGGTGGGTCGCATGTACGTTTGGGCATTTGGACAGGCCAGGGTTACTACGACCAGAAGGATGGGTTGAACTCCTTAGTAGTCAGTGATGAAGTGTGCCAGCCAGAAAAGAAGGTGGTTGAAGAAAATGAAACATCCTTATTACATGTGTGTAAGAAGGAACAAAAGAATAGAAGCTGCAGTTTTGAGTGTGATACACACAGAGGGCGAGAGAGCACTGGCCTGTGGTTCTGGAAGCATTTTGTGAGTATTGCTACCTTTCTCTGGGATTTGGTATCAGCAGTGCCAAGTTGAGACACAAGCTAACTAAGCTACAGTTTAGGGCCTCACATTTAGGGCCTCTGAATACCAAATAAAATGACTACATTTCAAGTTTTACTAAAGTGCCATAGGGGATTCTGAGGAGGAGTGATTTGTGAGGGAATTCTGAGGAAATCACCAGCTAGAGAATACAGTGGAAGAGACAGCTGCAGTCCCAAACCCTCACACAGCCTCCTTCCAGCACCAGCTTTGCAGTGAGAGAGTGGGAGGCTGAGAGACCAACAGCTTCATTCCAGCCCAGGCCTGAGTCGTAGTAGAGAGGCCTCTACTGAGCCTGACAGATTGGTCATTGATATGGAGGGGGTGAAACCAAAAATATTTTCACAGTTGTGTAAAGCTGTAAAATGTCTGATGAAATTGTCCTGATGATGTTAATGTTACCCTTGTTGGGGAAATAAAGCACTTCCACGCTATATCAAGCAAAATTATTCAAATAAAGGACACTTATTCCATCAGGATCTATATCAAGTCATCATCAAAGATAAAATTCAATTGGCTTTCCCAAATGTAGAAGAGATATTGCGGCTCTTTTTGAGTGTCATGGTAGCAAACTGATAAGGAGAAAGGTCTGATCTGTACATTAAACATTTCCATACATGCAAAGTAAGAAATCATAATGTATTTTCATTTAAAGGTCTTTCTGATGCAAATAGACTTATTACAAGACAGCTGTTTTTGCTAAGATGATTCGTTTTTCTGTTGCATCATTGCCAAGCGTATGTGTAAAAATAAAGTTTTATTATTTCCATTTTCATTGTCCTTTTCGTTAGAATAATACATTTTTTAATGCTGTTGGCCCTTTTCAGTTTGACATAGCTTAGGAGCTTCAGTGTGTCATAATCCAGACAGGGATGTAGGGCACTGGATTTGGTTCTCTGCTGGAAGTGTTAACCTGTGCCTCTACTTAAGCACACTTTGTATATTTGTAAATACCCTCAAATATTTTCAGAAATGCCTTAAGTCTCCACTTATTTCTTCCTCCAAAAGGAAGCAAACCCAGGGAAGTGCTGCACCTCTGGAATGTCTCACTGCTTGAGTAAATGGGGTACATGTAACAATATTTTGAATAGATGCGGCATCCCTATTCTTTGGGGGAAATTGTGTAGCTGGGAATCAAGCTCCCTTGTCCAGTTTAGCTGATTTGCTGTGTGACTTGTTGTTATATACAAACAGTGAATTTTTTTACCGCAGGGGTGGGAGGGAGGATGCTGTTGCACTAATTTCCTGCTTGTGGGCTTCTCATGGGCATCTGATTGGCCACTGTGCAAGCAAAATGCTGGACTAGGCCCTTGATAGGCCTTGGTCAGATCCAGCATAGCTCTTTATATGTTTTTATATGAGTTTGTAAGGGAAAAGGTGAGAAAACTGATCTTATGATCATATATTTCTTTTCTGAATACACAGTCTGTTGCCCTCTCCACAAACATAAGGAAATTTCAGGGCAACCTTCGAAAGGGTCAGTTTTCTTATGAAGTGAGAGTATTGGAGACTCATGGTATTATTATTTTTTTGGGTGATACATGATTTAATTACAAATGTACAGGTTGAGCAGAGGGGGAGAAGGATTGTGTGCATGCAGGCTGTGCTAATGCCCACCCATACACCCACAAAAAGCAACAGCAGTCCCCAAGATCGCTTCCTGCCAATCAGATGCAAAAACTGAAATTTCATTGAGTTTGTCAAATCCAAATTGCAAAACTGTTTCCTTCAACCCCCACCAAAGCAGTCTATTTAGCCAATTAACATGTTTACAACAATAGCTTATCTGCCCTAAAAGTAAAGGTCCTCATTCCAGACATGCTGACTTTCTAGATACTCATGTGAAACATATGGGAGAGGGAAATCCTAACACTACGTTAAAAGAAGTTTTGCATTTCCTAATCTTAATCTGTATGATGCAAAGACTAAATCCCAAGGGATCAGAATTATGGTCATATTTCTTCACTCAACTTTGAATTCTTGCAGATATTTCCAAGAAGCTCACTCTGTACAAAATCTCAGTGGGGATATTAGGGACGGCCTGTGTCATTCTGGGATTGGCTGTAATTGTGCTGATCATGTTTGGTAAGTGCCTAAATGCATGTCTTTTTTAAAAAAAGATTGTTTTTAGAATTGTATTTCATATGGTATACAAAAATAACAAATTTACAAGAAGACAAAACTATTACATTTCACACAAAATCACACAATGTGTGTTGCTGTACAGTTCCTTGACCGTCGTACTGAAAAAAAGTGGAAATGCTATCCAGATTTCCACAGTTACTGCATCAACAGCGTGATCCAGTGTGGCTGCCCATAACCCTCTAAAACTCAGAGGATTATGGGCATCCTATGGAGAGTGGCAGGAGTGCAGAAACAAGGATTGCCTCTGCGCTTCTCCTGCCCTCCAAAACACCTGGACAGCTGATTTTGTCCATCTAAATGTTTTCCCCCAGCTCGGAAGGAGAGGAAGCTGAAGCATCAGCAGGATTTCTCATAGCATGGTGGTGCCTTGCTACTCCCCTCCCCTAAAACACCGTTTCCAAGGTTGCAAGCAAGCCATTGGTGAACAGGTCTCCTGTGTCTGCAGAATACTTGCGTCACTTTGCTCTAGCACAGTGTTCTCCAACCTTGGGTCCCCAGATGTTTTTGGCCTACAACTCCCAGCATGCCCCAGCCAGCTAGAAGCAGTTCTTTCCACACTGGCTGCGAAGGCGGAGGGAGGGAACTCCGAAATCAGAGTCCCTCCCAGCTGTGACTTCAGAGCGTTTTTCCATGGCAGGAGCTGGGACTCCAACTTTCCTGTGACTTTCTAGACAGCATCTAGGGGCCACAGGATTGCACCCCAAGTGTACCAAAAATGGTAGGCAAACGTGACTCCCGTACCATGATCTTTGGTAAACCTAAGGTTGCCAGCTGACTACTTTGTCTCCTGGCTAGCTGCCATATATTTTGTGGGTAAAACTGGAATATCTGAAATGTCTATATATCCTCCCCCCCTCCATTTTTAGTACACATGCACAGGAAATTACAGGTCACATGTACATGTGCACTAAGGTACTTCAGTCTGTCAGGCATTCTGGTTCTTTCCGAAGTTATTGCCAATGACCGGGTTTGCATGATGCAACCTTGCCTTCTTTTCCCAGCCCTGCGCATGCCGGTTTCACGCTGCGCAATTTGCCCAATTACCCTCACAGTGGTGCGCAGCTTCCCATGTCATCCAAATCTGGTGGTGTGTGTAGCTTGGGTGGCTTCGAAACCACCCCAGAACCTGACCAATCCCTGTCTATATCCTCCCCCTGATTTTTAGTACACATGCGCAGAAAATTATAGGTCACATGTACATGTGCGCTAAGGTTCTTCAGTTTGTCAGGTGTCCTGCTTCTTTCTGAAGTTATTCTGAATGCCTGTGACATGACGTGATGTTGGTCAGGTGTTTGCATATAGTTTTCCTCACTGCAGCAATATTTTATGTTCTTTAGAAGTAGCAGACTTAGATCCCTTTAATAACACAATGGAAGGGGAGGCCAGTTGCACAAGGGGCTCTTGGTCTCTTCAGCTATGACTCAAATTGGCTCCGTTCAATCCAATTACAATTCAGTATCTGGCTTAGTACCTTCTCCCAACCTCAATACTTGGAAGTGATTCAGATCAGAAAAAAGTACATTGCAGCAATACCTATTTATAAAAGTGTCTGGCACATATTAAAGGTGTTGTATCTGTTACTGTAAAACATAGCGTCAATGGGATAACCCATCTCCACACAACTAAAGAGAAAGCAGAGGCCTGAGCAAGCCCAACCTGTATTCAAATCCTCACATCTGTTATTTAAAGTAACTGATTTAGAGCACAATCCTATGCATGTTTAGACAGAAAAAAGTCCTACAACTTCCAGCATTCCCCAGCATGACTGACTCCGGAATGTTGGGAGTTGTAGGACTTTTTCTGCCTAAATATGCATAGAAAAGCACCCTTCTTGTGATAGTTCTATGCTTGGGTTTGTGGATGGAGGATACAGAGTGGTATGCACCTGAAATGCCATAAATTTTTAGCCAAGTATGGTGGGTTGCAGGGATGGTTCAAGTTTTGAATCAGTTTAAAAAACAGAAATGGTTGGATGAGGTTTTAGGTGTGATCCAGGGTCAGTTTGGTTTTCTATGTTTAATGCAAAAGCAGGGAGGGGGGTACAGAGGAGCAGCAGATAGGGATGATGTAACTCTTCCCACACTGAACACTTCACCCACACCGGCTGAGCTCTGCGTACAGAAAGGGGAAATGGCCTGTAGAAAGGTATTTCAGGAGAAAAGCAGCAACTGGGTGTTTCTTGCTGGCCACTTGTCCACTCCAAAGGTCCACCCCAAATTCACGTTAGGGTGCAGATATTTTAACAGAAATTCAATGCTTGCTGTTTCACATTTACTGTAGCCTCGTCCCCTCAAATATTGGTGATTTCTCAAGAGCATGGCAGTGCTGGCACAGTTTGCCTCGTGCTATGATTGATTGTAAATGGCTTCTTTATCTCATACGCTCTTCTACTGCTTAAGTTTTGCAGGGCGGGTATCATAAATGCGAGACCACAACAACCGTCAATACAACTGAGGATAAAGCGGAAAGCCTGGCCAGCATAAACAGGACAGAATGTAGTCCCTGTTCTGATCATGTTGCTGTTCGCCTGTGTGAACCATTTACAAGTAAGCTCACACCTGTCCCTCCCTCCTACAATACCTGAAGCATTTCCTTTATAATTGACAGAGCTTACTGTGTATTAGATGGAGTAGGCTGGCCTCCCCCAACCTGGTGCCCACCAGATGTGTCAGACTACAACTCTCATCTACTCCCAGACTACATGACCATGGCCATGTTGGTTGGGGTAGATGGGATTTGTAGTCCAATACATATGGAAGACACCAAGTTGGGGAATGCTGGAACAGTCATTTCTGAGGGACAGAAACGGCCTTGGTCACCTTGGTGGATGATATGAGGAGGGCTTTGGATAGGGGCGAATGCTCTTTTCTAGTCCTCCTCGATCTCTCAGCAGCTTTTGATACCGTTGACCACGGTATCCTCCTGAATCGCCTGGAGGGGTTGGGCGTGGGAGACACTGTATTGCAGTGGTTCCGGTCCTTCCTCTCTGGAAGGTACCAGAGGGTAGTTCTTGGGGAGGAGGCTTCAGACCCTCGGCCACTCACTTGTGGGGTGCCGCAGGGTTCCATCCTCTCCCCGATGTTATTTAACATCTACCTGAAGCTGCTGGGAGCTATCATCAGGAGGTTTGGGGTGCGCTGTCATCAATATGCGGATGACACACAGCTCTACTTCTCCTTCAAGTCCTCACCAAGGTTGGCTGTTGAAACCCTGTCCAAGTGCCTGGAGGCAGTGGGTGGCTGGATGGGAGGGAACATGCTGAAACTGAACCCCGACAAGACCGAGGTACTTCTGGTGGGAGACAAGGGAAGGTTAGGGGATGTTGACCTGGTGCTGAATGGGGTACATCTACCCCTGAAGGACCAGGTCCGCAGCTGGGGGGTCATTTTAGACTCCCAGCTGTCCATGGAGGCTCAGGTGTCAGCTGTGAGCCGGGTGGCGCTGTATCAGCTCCATCTGATACGGCAGTTGCGCCCCTACCTTCCTAATCATCTGCTCCTATCAGTGGTTCATGCCTTGGTCTCCTCTCGCCTAGACTACTGTAATGCGCTCTACGTGGGGTTACCCTTGAAGATGGTTCGGAAGCTACAGCTGGTACAGAACGCGGCGGCTCGCCTGGTTAAAGGCAGCCGCCGGCGGGATCACATCACTCCAGTGCTCAAAGAGTTGCACTGGCTACCAGTTGTTTGCTGAGCCGAATTCAAGGTGTTGGCATTGACCTTTAAAACCCTGTACGGCTCTGGTCCAATATATCTCAAGGAGCACCTCCAGCAACATCAAGTAGGCCACTCAACAAGATCTGCCACAGACGGCCTTCTCCCTGTCCCATCAGCCAGAGAAAGCAGGCTGGTGGGGACTAGGAGGAGGGCCTTTTCTGTGGCAGCCCCCAATTTATGGAACTCTCTCCCCAGTGACCTTCGCCATGCCGTTTCCTTGATTAGCTTCCGCCATGCATTAAAAACGTGGCTTTTCAGGCGGGAATATGGGGTGGGTTAGGATTTTTAAGTTTTGTTCTGTTTTTAATTGTGTTTTATACTCTGTGTGTGTGTGTGTGTGTGTGTGTGTTCCCCCTCCCCTTGTATTTTATTGGATTGTAAATCGCTCAGAATGGCCGGATGTCTGGCCAGATGGGCGATTCATAAATATAATAAATAAATAAATAAATTAGACAAATTCATGGGGAATAAGGCTATCGATGGCTACTAGTTATGATGGGTATATGCTAGCTCCAAGATCAGAGGCCTCTGAACGCCAGTTGCAGGGAGTAACAATGGGAGAAGTACATTGCCTTCATGTCCTGCTTTTGGGCTTCCCATGGGCATCTGCTTGACCACTGAGGGAAATGGAATGCTGGTCTAGATAGGACCTTGGAATGATGTAGCAGGGCTCTTCTTATTTATTTATTTCATTTTTATACCGCCCAATAGCCGAAGCTCTCTGGGCGATTTACAGCAATTAACAAGTCAGTCCCTGCCCGCAGGCTTACAATCTAAAAAGACACGACACACAAGGAAAAAGGAATGGGGAGGGAAGAAGAGAAGAGGGAAAATTAATTAATACTCCTGGCAGGGCTGGTGGAATGGCCCTGCACTCCCTCTCATCCAGAGGCGTAGCGTGGGGGGTGCAGGGGGGGCCGGCCGCACCGGGCGCAACATCTGGGGGGGCGCGCTCGCACTCGCAGCTCTGCCCCTGCCTGGCTCACTCACTCTCTCTGCCGCCGCCCACTGTGGAGGGTGTGTGTGCCAGGCGTGGGCTCTCCTCCGCTCGTTTTGATTCCCCCCTCCAACAATTCATTACCAATTTCTATTCCCCCCCACACACTCCCTCTTTCCCCCTCCACCGCCCCCACCCCCGACGGAGGTCGAAGCTCGAGTAAATAATAAATCAGTTTGAAACAAAAGCCGCTTCGGATTTATGGCCCGCAGCGCTAATTAGAAACATCATTTGAGCAATAAACTTAAACACTTTCTAGCAAATAATGCCTGTGAAGAAGCCTGCGTCTCTCGCCTCGCCTTCTGTGGCTGGCTGGCTGCTTTTTAGTCGCTTCCTCGTCTGTGGCGGAATTTGCTTTTGCCGGGAAAGGCTGGGGGGCGGGGGCGGGGGCGGGAAGAGGATGAATAATTGGAAGGGGGGTGGGGAAGGAAAGCAGAGGGTCCAAGGAGAGGCTGCCGCTGAAGAGCCCTTGTCACCTTGGCTTTGCTGTCTGGGAGTTATAATTCAGTGTAGTAGTTCCTGGTGCATTAATTTAACAACTATGCGATCTGAAGCACTTTACTGAAGTGAATTCTACTGAAATCAATCAGTCTTACTTCCAAAGAAGTGCAGTTTGAACCTGGGCATGAATCCATTGATACACATGCTCATGTAAATTCTAAAAATATTTTTTGTGAAAGTAGAATCCCATTTATTTCACTTGAATATGCTTCCAAGTAAGTATACGTGGGACTACATCTACGTTTTTTTTTTTTTTTTTTTTTAGCACAAACAGATTTTAATGTGTAAGATTAGTCAGCTGAGTTATTGCAGTAGTTCACAATTTGGGGAAGCTAACTTTAGCTATGATATTTAGTTATTGTATTTCTATTGCTTTTATAATGTTTTCATTCTGCTAGAACAGCCTTTATTTTCTTGGTTATGATTAGATTATAGACATATGTGCTGCATACATATAGAGTTAAGTGCAATCCTATATATGTCTGAGGGCAGGCACTGTCTCATTATTAATCTTTGTAAGCTGCTCTCTGGGAGCCTTCTGGGGCTGAAATGCAGTGTCATTTGTTTCTGAACTGATTCAGAATTCTGATGTTACACTTGAATGTATGTCAATCTTAATATTCAGTTCTCTTTTATGTAAAGCCTCCCATAGCTTTAATTTAATATTCTCAAAGGAAACAATTGAGTCGGTTAACATAGATCACAAGGATGTTTTCCTAATGATAAGCATTTGAAACATCTTTCTAAGCTACCGTACCTTTCATATGGTGATAGTACTGGAGGAATCAGATCTTGCTTGGTGGTACCAGACTTTGTAAATATATATTAAAAATAGGAGAGACTCTCAGAGTTTGACAAACAGTTGTAAGGCCCAACCCAGATCAGTAATGCCAATGTACAATATTAATTATACATTTTGCTTCTCCTAAAGAATATGATTTGTTCATTCATTTTGTCCAGGTGAATGGCCTGTATTATGAATTACAAATCCTCTCGATTGCTAAAATCGAGCAAAAGAGACTCGAGTGCTAAAATCCACGGGTTAGGGGGCGCAAATTACTTGCCTTGCCCCGGGTGCTGACAACCCACGCTACGCCACTGCTCTCATCTCCCTCCTCTCAGCCTGCTGGAATGGCTGGTGGTGGTGGCAGTTGAGGGATACTGTACATTAAACCCTCTCAACCTGCCTCTTCCTTGGTCTTGAGGCTGCTCTGCACATTTTAACCCCTACATAGCTTGAAACAGTTAAATGTGGCATCCATCATGTAGAAATGTGTTGGCCTGGGCAGTTGACACGATCGCTTCTGAGTGTCCTCTCCCACAGAGAGGAGCCTAACGAGCCCCCTGGTTCTCCAAGGCACTGTGGGCGATGAAATGAATGGGACATCAACTAGAGCAGTGATGGTGAACCTATGGTACGCGTGCCACAGCTGGCACGCAGGGACCTCTCTGTGGGCACTCGAGCCATTGGTTGCCAGATCGCGAAATGACCGTCCCCTTCTGCATTCAGCGTCGGGTTTCCATAGTAACTCCTCTCCACTCATTCCTTGCTGGCCTCCACAGGCAGGCACACTCCAACATCTCCACCCCCAGAAGCGGACTGCGCAGGCACCCAGCCCTCCTTCTAACTGAACAGACAGCTCAGAAGCACAGCGCGTGCGCACCCGAATCTTTGCGCACCCGGTGAAGAGCCATGCCCTGAGACAGAGCAGGGCGCGATTAGCTAGTGCCCCCTCCTCCTTCCTGCCAAATTTAAGGCACTTTGAAATAAATAAGTTGGTTTTGTGTTGCAGTTTGGGCACTCGGGCTCAAAAAGGTTCGCCATCACTGAACTAGAGAGATGTTGGCGCAACACTCAGAATGAGTCCGATCGAACACGGGCCTGGGCTCATTTGAAAGCCTACTCCATGGCACTGAGGGTGGTGAAGAAATTGTACTTCTCTGCCACCACTGTGTCTGCTCAAAGCCACCCAGTGGAGCTTTTCCAGGTGGTCAGAGGCCTGTTACATTTTGGCCGACAAGAAGAAGAGGTAGATCACTCAATAGTCCAATTTGCATGCCACTTTGCAGATAAAATTGCTCATATCCGGGCCAACTTGGATGCCATGTTTGATACAGGTCTGGTTGATGGAACTAAGTGTGCACAGCAGTGTTTCTATTCCTCTAGGGCAGTTTTCATCCTTTGCCATCAGGTACTCAAGAAAAAGAAGAAGAAATAGCCGCTGTGATTTTGAGTATAGTGAGCACTTTAAAAGAGTAAAGGGTAACTTAGGAGAGATATTTTTTCAGATCACGTTAAGTTGTCTCTTTATTTTACTCTTTAGGAATAAGCACACAATCCTGCTCTGCTCATTATAACTGCAGAATAAACTTTTACTTCTTACTGCAGGTAAACAAACATGCTTCTTTATTGCTGGCTGGGTAGAGAGAACAACTGAAACTGAAACTGAAAGGCAAAGCAAAGTCCAAGGGGTGGAGTCTAATATTTAACTCTTCAAGCATCATGTTACTATACAGGCCACTTTTTTTCTATGATCACTTACGTAAGTAATTATAGAGTGATTATGATCATGAAAAATCCACCCTCAGTCAGGGAAAGTCTTGAGTGAACAGACTTTTGGGGGCTCTGTTTTGATAGGGTCCTATTCTCAAATTGCTCCTGTTCTTAAAATAAGCTGTAATTCTTTAAATGGAGGCTGCCATTGTCTGTCATATCACAAATCATAAGGACAATTTCCCAATAAAATTCAAAAATGGAATAAATAAAAATAAGTAATAATAATAAATATTGGCAGAACACAGCTCGGGGGGGGGGGGTGCACACATTTGCCCCATCCTGGCTACAGGGCTGGTCATGGTGAATTATGGCGAGGTGTGATTCCATGTTGCCTAAAGGAAGTAGTAGTAAGACCTTTGTTTAAAAAAACCTCCCCGAACCCCACTGTATTGGATCATTTCCAGCCAGTCTCCAATATTCCATTCTAGGGTGAGGTGCTAGATCAGGGGTCCTCAAACTACGGCCCGCGGGACACATCTGGTTCTCCGTGTCTTCTTATCCGGCCCGGTGGCTGATCTAGAAGCTCCTTCTAGGGGAGGAGGGGTGGCTTAGCCGGTGTAGGAGCGCGAGCTGCCCGCTCGCCTGGAGCCCTTCAAGGCGGGTGGCAGTCCTGCAGCCAGCGTTTCCTGCCCCCTGCTGCTCCTGTGGGGGTAAGGGGAGGAGGGGCGGCTGAACCAGGCCCCCAACAGTCTGAGGGACAATGAACTGGCCCCCGATTTAAAAAGTTTGAGGACCCCTGTGCTAGATCATGTGGTGGCTCCTCAGCTCCAGGGATTTCGGGATGAGGTGGATTATCTAGATGCAGTTCAATCTTCAGGCCAGGTTATGGGACAGACACTGCTTTGGTCACCTTTGTGGACGAACTACACCAGGAACTGGACAGAGGAGGGTGTCCCTCTTAGTTCTGCTGGACCTTTCGGCAGCTTTCAATACCATCAGCCATGGAATCCTTCTGAGGTGTCTGTCTGTGGTAGGACTGGGAGGCACTGTTATACGGTGGCTCTGGTCCATCTTGGTGGGGCAATCTCAGAAGGTGCTGCTGGGGGATTCCTGTTCAATGCTGTAGCCATTGGCCTGTGGTGTCCCTCAAGGTTTGATCTTATCTCCCATGCTATTTAACATATACATGAAACCACAAGGAGAGATTGTCTGGAGTTTTAGGGTTCAGTGCCACCAGTATGCTGATGGTACCTAACTCACTGAATGGATTTTCATGACACAACAACCCATCGTGGGTTGTTACCCACAATGAGTTGTCATGTCATGTGAACCCAGACCGATTTCCTTGGTGTGGCTTGTGTGTGGGCACCAAGGCATCCCAACAACCCATGGCTTCTTCTGGGGGTTGTTCTACTCACAATGGGTTGTCATGTCATCCGAACCCAGACAACCGACCCCATCGTGGGTAGGAGTAATTGACTAGTAAACCCCATGAGAGTGAGCAGCTAAATACCCTTGCCGCTCTTGCCATGGGTCCCAGGCAAGTGCCAGTGCCAGCCACCCCCAGAGTGCCCAAGCGGCACTTGGGGGCAGCTGGAACTGGCTTCCCCCCATCCCCGCTGCGATCACAAGCCATTCTGTGCTTGCCTTGCCTTTTTTTCTTTTTACTTCCCCCCCCCCACCCCAAGATCAGAAAAGCCAGCTGTCATGCAGCGCCTCCAAAGTGCCACTGGGGCACTTTGAGAGCAATGCTCATCGCTGTTAAAACAGGGATAGAGACAGCCAGCTTGACAGCCAGCTTTCCTGATCCCTAAAAGAAGGAGAGGGTAAAAACAAAAAAAAAGCTGTGGTGAGCCCAAAAACAGCTTGCAATTGTGGCAGAGAGGAGGTGAAAGAGTTGTTTCCCCTGTGGTGTCCCCTGGGATACCCGCAGGAGGACCGAGGGGAGAGGAGGTGACCAACAACCCATGGTGAGTCCAATCATCTGTCAGGCTCACTTTGCGTTGTTTTGCGCACAACCAACCCACCGTGGGTCATTGCTAGGGTGGATTAGCGTTATGTGTGTTCAGACAACACAATAACCCACACTCAACAATTGAGAGAGCCATCTCCTTAACAAATGCCGGGTGTTTGACCACTCTGCCAGAGCTATGAAGATAATGGCCAGCAGCCCTACTGGTCCCACTAACCCTCTCCTGACCAAACTCCAGTCTTACAACAAGAATCACAGAGCCCTGAGGGAGCCTTGAAAGGTCATCTTGGCCAAGCGCCCCAGATTGCTGCAATAATTTCCTTTGCTCCTGACACAGCTGTTCTAAAAATAAAATTTTAAAAATTGTACTTGGGCTTTAATGCTCACTATTGCACGTAAAGTGTAGTTACTCCCAAAGTGGCAGTTGAGGCTCAAGCAGGAGAAGCTAGTGTGGTTTATGTGGTTAAGAAAGCAGGCAACAACAACAGACTCAGCGCAACCACAATGAAAAGGAAGTACAGGAAAAATGCAGAGCAGAGGAGGCTAAGCAGAGACTGGTTACTAATAATTTTATAAAAGTTGATGTTTTATAAAAACTCCCAAGTGACTCTGACATGTCTGCATGAAATTAAGTCCCATTAAGTTCAGTGGCGCTTACATCTACGTCAGTGGGCATGGGATTGCATCCTGAATTAACCTCCTCAAACAGTTCAGGAATGGGCTTTTCTGAATGAGTATTCTGACTGCAAGAAGGAATAAGAGCATAAGAAAAGCCGTGCTGGATCAGACCAAAGGCATATTTCAGGGGTGCAGAACCCAGGCCCAGAGGCCCACTGCAGGACATCACATCAGGGCAATAGCACCCTCCTGGGCTTCTCCAGATGCTCACACCCTTTTTCCTGGCCCCACTCCCTTTCCTCCGACCTTTTGTTAGTTTCCTGGCATTTGTGCAGTCTTTCCCTATTCTAAAAGGTTGAAATGCCTCTCTTAAGGCTTAGTTACTGGAGGTAAGAGCTCTAAGGTCAATATGCTGGGATCTTTGGTATTTTGTCCACCTCCCACCTTTTGCCTTTTCCCACCAATGGAATGTGACCCACCCACCCCGCCCCACCCCGAGCTTCTCCAAAATGAAATTTGGCCCTCAGGCTAAAAGTGGTTCCGCACATCTAGTCTAACTAGTCCAGCATTCTGTTCCCATGGTGGCCAGTAAGGTGCCCCAATGGGAAGCCCACAAGCAGGACATCACATCAGGGCAATAGCACCCTCCTTCTTGTGTTCCCTAGCAACTGGTGTTCAGAGGCGTAATGCCTGTGATTCTGGAGATAATTAATAGGCATCATGACTAGTAGCCAATGATAGCCTTCTCCGCCATTAATTTGTCTAATGCGCTTTTATAGTCATCACCACATCATGTGGGAGCGAGTTCCATAGTTTAACTATGCGCTGTGTGAAGAAGGACCTCCTTTTATCTGTCCTGAATCTCCCACCACTCAGCTTCAACGGATGACCCCAGTTTTTAGTATTCTGAGAGAGGAAGAGAAACATCTTGACATCCTCTTTCTCCACACCATGTATTATTTTACACATCTCTGTGACATGTCCCCACACCCTTACTTGCCTTCGCTGAAAGTTAAAGAACCCAAACATTGCCATCTTTCCTCATAGGGGAGTTGCTCCAGCCCCTTGATCGTTTTGGTTGCTCTTTTCTGCACCCTTTCCAGCTCTACGGTATCCTTTCTGAGGTGCAGTGATCAGAACTGAACACAGTGTTCCAAGTGTGGTCACATAGTAGGTTTGTATAAGGGCAGTATGATATTGGCAGTTCTATTTCTGATTCCTTTCCAGATGATCCGCAGCATGAAACAGCTGTACACTGGATCAATGTTTTCATATCAGAGGAACAGCTTGTGGCAGTTTTGTGCTAGAGCAGCCTTCCCCTGCTAAGCCATCATGGCTGGGGATGAAGGGAGTTGTAGTCCAACATATCTGGAGGGCACTATGTTGGGAAAGGCTGTTCTATACATAGAGAACAATGAGAAGAAAGCACAGAGACAGAAGCGAGAGAAAGAAACAAATATAAGAACATATAAAGAACTTTGCTGGATCAGACCAAGGGTCCATCTAGTCCAGCATTCTGTTCACACAGTGCCAACCAGCTGCCCACGGGATTCCACAAGCAGGACATGAGTGCAACAGCACCCTCCTGCCCATGTTCCCCAGCAACTGGTGTACAGAGGCATAGATCAGTTACTAATGAGCATCAGCAGAGCCAAGAGAGAGAGAGAGAAAGAAAGAGAGAGAGAGAGAGAGAGGTGTGGCTTGAATTCTTCTAGTTCAGTCTTTATTTATTTAAACCACAATGTAAGGAGCAAACAGATTAGAATAACCCAATGGGGGAACCCCATTTTTTTCCTACCTCCATCTAGAGGATGCCACATGTAAAATCTGCCCAACCGACTGGGTGGAACAAAAGGGGAAATGCTACTGGTTTTCAAGAGATAAAAAGAACTGGCTTGGGGGCGACAGTGACTGCTCCGGGAAGATCGCTCAAATGCTTGTGGTCCAGGAGATGGAAGAAATGGTAAGGTGAACGATGAGGCTTGAAAGTCAAAAGAAAGGAAGAGGAACAGAAGGTGGAAAAGATGAATTGCAAAATGCAATTTCTAGTAGTGCGGGTAGGACTGAAACCAGGCTGTTCTCTCTACTGCTCCATTCCATCCTGCCTCCTGTTTCCATCCTGCAGTAGCTACTCATGTTACTGTGGATTGCCTGGAAATGGGAATGCTGGGATATTAAAGTGATGGAGAATACAGCAAGGTATACAAACAATATATGAATACAAAGATTTTATCAACCAATACAGACTTTGGAATGCCCTCCCAAAGGAGATATGATGATTTGGCACTGACTTTGTTTTCTTTTCCAAGCCCAGTCAAAAACACATAAATACATACCGGTATATGCACGCCCTGCCCCCAAACATTCCCGTGCCCATGGCAACATCAAAGGTCTTCATGCATTGAGCACAAAGTTTTCCATAGGGCCTTGTAAGAATGTTCAGCTGAATGTACTTACAGAGCTCTTGTGAACTGGAACCCTGATAAGGCAGGGTTCACAATCACTGGAGCTTTGTCAGCTAAACATTCTTCCTAAACCATCTTCAGACCTTTGCGCTCAATGCATGATGGGTATAAATGGCAGCCGAGCTTGTGGGGACATTGGGGGCAGGGCTTACACACAACCACAACCCCCCTCACCAATTTAGCCCTACATGTGAACAGCCTAATGCCTTCTGTCTTATTGAATTCAGCTTCAACTGATTTGTCCCCATCAAGCCGAGCTCTCAGCAAGTGCTCATGAAACCACACTGCCATACTTTGGTGAGATAAAAATGGAAAGTAGAGTTGAGTATCAACAGGATACTTCATGCTCCACAGTTTTAGATACTCTCTCCCATGAGCACAACAATTATCAAGCAGTGGGGACAAAGGGAATCCTCATAGCTCATAGGGTAGAGCAGCACTTACTCTGATGCAACCAGCTGTCTCAAGCAGACTGGAAGATGTGACAGCCAACAGTTTCGATTCGAAAACCTGTGAAACATCTAGAGTCACTCTTCCCCTATTGAACTTCAGAGGCCGATAATTGACTGAGGCTACCCAAAGCAATTTCCATTCTTCAAAATCTTTGCCTGAACCCTGAGTGGAATGGGGTCAGAACGTTATTATCAGTCACTAGATGAAATATCTTAAAAAAAAAAAAAAAAATTAAAATCAGTAAGAGGAGTGAGAATTACACTATTCTAATGCTCTTGGCAGGAGTTCATACATAACATCATTGAAGAGAAATATCCGGTTTGGATTGGAGTTAATATTACATCTTCAAGGAAGACCTGGACTTGGGTAGATGGTTCAGCATTAAATCAAACCCTGTAAGTGTTTTCCTATGTTTCTATATTCACAGCGTAACCCATACTCGGTTGTCTGAATCAAGAATAACCCATTCCCATATTGGTGGTCCAATCTCACATGTCCATACACTACTGGATGGCTTGTCTCTTGATTACTGAGATGTCCATGGCTCGAAGCTGCATGTGGAAACTGCCTCCATTGAAAAGTGTTGTGACTGAAGCAGTGTCTGATGAGATGACAGCTCTGCTTATAGTGTTTTGGTCTTTGATAGCTTCCCATGCAGACACATTATGCCCCAAAGATACAGTCAAGACAAGTGTACATGAATGAGTTCACACTGTGCTCTGGTTTTCAAACTACAACTCAGCCTGTCTAAGGAGGCAAAGGAACATTGCCAAGACAAGCAGCACTAGCTGTTGCCTTAGGCATCATCCTAATTATTTGTATATGAGCCAGAATTGCCAACTTTGGTGTAGACTCCCTGTAACTGTTGGAATGAGATTACTAGAGACTTAGTAGCATTTTGTGAAATAAATGTGGAAATATTACATTTATTTACATATATTACATTGCATTTATTTACAAGTGTATATACAGGTTGAGGAAAGCTTAACACTCTAGAGTTCACTGCTCTCCACTCTTCAGAATTCTAGGGAAGCTACCAACACCTTTGGATCCTTGCAGAGAGGAACTAAACTCTGTGTCTTTCCATCTTGTCTCAGTCTGCCTGCATCTCCCAAAAACTACAGACACGTGTGAATTACAACATTCTTTGGGAGGGAGGGACCTCGCATTCAGACATCCATGAATGGATGTGTCCAGGCAGGTTTCAGATATTAACCCTCTCTCTTTGAATCAAGAATCCTTTTAATTTTTGCTATAAGCAACCTTGAATATTTTATAGAAAGGCAAGGGTGTGCATTGATAATAAATATGGCTCACCAAAGCTTTTCTCCATTGTTTCCACAGAATCCCACTAGCTTTCCCAGGAACTGCAGCCAGCTGTGGAGTTCTTAAGGGCAAAGAAGGTCGCTCTGAAATGTGCACTGCTGAATTTAGGTGGATTTGTGAAAAGGAAGCCATTTTGTTCCAAACATGTGACCGCAACTAGGCACCAACCTGAACATGCTAATAAAACTTCTCTCCCCCCCCGCCAAACTCTTAAACCACAAAGACTGCATACAGGAGATTATTTCTCAGTAAGCGGAATTGCTGCCATTACCAGCATGAGCCAGGATCCAGTCTTGTTAGCTGGATAACGTAAAAAGCTAATGTGGGGTGGGGGAGCCATGTTCTTGCCATCTTCCTAATTTCAAACATTTCCTCTCACCCCATAAAAAAACAGTGGAGTAATGACTATAATTAGACCAGAAGTTGATCAAGTAGGATGCGATCCTATGGGTTGCGCCCTCAGTGATCATAAACACCCCCCCAACACGGAGGCTTATGAGCATCCTTTGCAAGGTGGGAGGAGAGGTGGAGGCAACCTCCCTGTCCTCCTGCCCTGCATTCCCCCCCCTTTATATGAATTTTATATTGAGAACAAAGACAAACATTACAAAAACATATAACCACAACAAACAAACAAAAACAAAAAATAAAAAAATAAAATGGACTTCCGCTTTTCTCCACAACAAATATAAGTAAAGATGCTTTCTCTTACTCTATAATGACAAAGAAAGTTCTCTTTTTCCCTTGTCCCAAATCTTCTTATTCATCAAACCCACAAATACACAAATCATTTTCTTCCACTCTCTGCAAAAAGTCTATTAGAGGTTTCCACTCAGTCATAAACGTAGATGTTGACTTTTCTCTAATTAGTGACTCAAGTTTAGCCATTTCCGCCAATTCCAACATCTTCACCATCCATTCTTCTACTGAAGGTAAAGTTGAACATTTCCACTTTTGTGCATACAATAATCTTGCTGCCATTGTCATATATAAAACTAAAGTTTCATGACTTCTTTCCAACTGATTATCCATTATTTCCAGAAGAAATGACTCAGGTTTCAATTGTACATTAACCTTTAAGATCTTTTGAATTAATAAGTGTATCTGTATCCAAATTTTTTTGGCTTTCTACATGTCCACCACGTATGGTAAAATGTTCCTTCATGTTGCTCACATTTCCAGCACACACTCGAAGTGCCATTATACATTTTGGCCAATTTCTCTGGGGACATATACCAGCGATACATCATCTTATAAAAATTATCTTTAAGACTAGAACATAACGGGCCGGTTCACACGACCCAGGTTGCTGGCAGGGGAGGAACCATGGGGCCGTCCGCAGGGTCCGGCGGGGCGCCGCACACAACCGGCGCCCCATGCGCGTGGGCAGACCCCGTAGTCCCCGCACCGCAGTGCAGGCCTCCCGGCGCTAGGGGATGGGGCCCCGGGATGCCCAGAGGGGCCGTTTGCCCCCACAGGCTGGAGCGGCGGCAGCTCCGGCCACTCTGGGCTGCCATCTCTGTGGGGACCCCGCGGGACGGCCGCCCGCTGTTCGGACGGCACGGTGACCACGCGCGGTAGGGGCTTACCCCTCTACCGACCATGGTCACTTTGCGAGCGTCCCACTCGCGGCTGTCCCACGGGGGCACCCCCGGTCGGCGCGCACAGGACACGGGAACCGTGGGGGACTTGCGGTTCCCGTGTCGTGCGAACAAGCCCAATGTAAATTTCAAACTTTTTAACCACATATTTTCCCACTGCACCATTAGAATATTGTATCCAAAATTTTGGGCCCATTTTATCATACAGTCCTTCACTTGTTCTTCCTCTCTCTCAAATTTCAACAAAAGTTTATACATTTTAGCAATAACACGTTCATCATTTGCACATAATTCCCTTTCAAATTCAGACTTACTTTGTTCAAAGTCACAGTGCCTTTTATCTACTTTAAACCTTTCTATTAATTGTAAGTAAGAAAACCATTGACATGTATAACCTTCCTTTATCAAATCGTCTCTTGATTTTATCTTATATTCACCATATGAAAATTCTAAGATATCACGATATGTAGTCCAATTATATATACTTGTCATTTCTCTTCTGTAGTGAGCTTCTTGTGCTGATAACCACAATGGTATTGTCAGACAAAACCTAGGTTTATATTTATTCCATATTCTCAAAATGGCACGTCTTAATATACCTAATGATTATTGAATTCTGCATTTACCTTAGCTTTGTCATACCACAAATACCCATGCCATCCAAATCTCAATTCATGCCCTTCCAACTCCAGTAATCTTCTATTTTTCAACAAAATCCATTCTTTCAGCCAAACTAAACAACCTGCCTGTCTGCCTGCCTGTTTGCATGTGCTAATTACATCTATATATGCAAACGTAGAAATAATTACTGAGATTTATTTAAACATTTTACAAGAGGCAAAACCAGCCAATTAATTTCCCATCCAAATAACCCTGAATAAAATACATTCTTTAACTAATTTACACCCCACCTCCAGATGATCCCAAAATCAGTAGTTATTCTTTGATTAGGATTAATTTGCAATGGCTGTGAGCAAGAATGTGGGTGGTGGTGGGTTTTCACATATACCCTAAAATGGCAACTTTTGCACCTAAACTGTGCTTTTAAAAATTGACAAGGCACTATCCCCAAAAGACTGGTATACTTCCCGCCCACCGCTTCTGTCTTGAGTATATTGGGGAATGGGAGGGGTTTGGATACCTGGATCTAAAGCCACCCCAAAAACATGCCTTGAATGCCCCCTTTTTGCCATTACCGCTGTTGGAGCACCGCCGTTGGATCAGCAAGGGCAGCAGGAATTTCCAGACCTGCAAAGAGGATGCTTGCAAGGGTGGTTTGCTCTGTACCTATAGAGGACAACAAACTGGAATAAAGGCCCGCTCGCTGGTGTAGTTCTGGAATTGCGCTATACCGCAGCGCCACCTTGTGGTTGTATAATGCAACATATAGGGGGGCCGAGAGAGGGAAAAAACCCGGGGGCGGGGGAAGCCTGTGTGAAGGACGCTCTAATCCTCCCGCAAAGAAAACGAAATAAAAGCAGCCTCGGTGAAGAAGCGCTCGGCTATATGCCTCGCGTAGAGAAGCCCTCAGTATGCAAAGCACGTTCTCTTCCACTGAACTTCAGCTAAAAGATAGATATTGCTATATTTAACAGCACTCTGTCACCACCTAAAAGTACTGAAATTGGTTATCCACTGGACTCTCAAATATACAGAGGTATTTATTTATTTATTTTATTATATTTATACCCCGCCTTTTTTCCTGCAAGGAAACCTAGGCGGTTTACATAATCCTCCTCCTCCACTCCTCCATTTTATCCTCACAACAACCCTGTGAGGTAGGTTAGGCTGAGAGTCAGAGACTGGCCCAAAGTCACCCAGTGAGCTTCATGGAAGAGCGGGGAATAGAACCCGGATCTCCCGAGTACAGTCCCAGTCCAACACTGTAACCACTACGCCACGCTGGCTCTATGTAGCTTTATAATTGTCATTGGAATCTCAGGCTTTCAGGCAACAAAAGAAAACCTGTTAAATTAGATAGCAGGGAGAATTTATATCGGCAAACGGACTGTATCCACAGGGAATGGATAAACACACACATACACACACACACACAGTGCTTTTTTTCTGGAGAAAAAGGTACCAGAACGCTTGGATTACTTTTGCTTGGGAGCAGATGGCAATTAAATTGTAATAAAATTAATATAAGAAAGTGCCGGAGCTCAGTTGGGGGCGGGGAGCCATATATATATATATATATATATATATATATATATCATAGAATAGTAGAGTTGGAAGGGGCCTATAAGCCCATTGAGCCCAACCCCCTGCTCAGTGCAGGAATTCAAGTCAAAGCGTCCCTGACAGATGGCTGATATATATATATATCAGATCCCACCGGATATATATATCCGGTGGGATCTGTATTGCAGTATATTGCAGTGTATCCCCAGCCCCTAAGGAGCGCTCCTGCTCAGGGCTCCAGCCAGCCTGGATCAGGACTAGGAGGACTTCCAATTCAGGCTTCTCAGGGGAGGGGTGGGTTTAAGAAGCGGAGGGTGAAAAGGACACACGTTCCCCTCCCAGACTTACCCTGCTATGCTGTATAGGTTAAGAGGAAAGGTCCTCTTATGGATCAGTAACTGGGTAAAGAACAGAAAGCAGAGAGTAGGATTAAATGGTCAGTCGTCGCAATGGAGGGAGGCAGTGGACTCCCACAAGGATATGTTTTGGGACTGGTGCTTTTTAACTGGTTCATTAATGATCTAGACTCTAGATCATGAATTCTAGAGTTAGATTCTTAGGGATGAGCAGCGAGGTGGCCAAGTTTGCTGATGACACCAAATTATTTCGGGTGGTAAAAACAAAAAGGTATTGCAAAGAGGTCCCAAAGGTTGTCTGCAAACTGTGGAACTGGGCATTAAAATGGCAAATGTGCTTCTGTGTAAGCAAGTGTACAGTGATGCACACGGAGTTTAAAAAAAAAAAATCCTAACCACATATATGCTGACGGAGTCTGGGGCTGCCAGTGACTGACTAAGGAAAGATTTTGGGGTTGTGGTGAACATCAATGAAAATGGCAACCCAGTGTGTGGCTGCCGTAAAAAAAAAGGCAACGTTGGGGATCATTAGGAGCTTTTCTACACGAGACTGTTAATCGGCTGCTATATCTACTTTTGGTTTCATCGCAGAATTGAGATCCAGGCGGTACGGGAGGAGCATTTCCTTTCCTGCTTTTCTGCTACATGACAGCTAGGTGGCACTGTGGTATAGCAGAATAGCACAAATAGCCACCTTGAGTTCCACAATGAAAGAAAGGTGGGATATAAATGTAATAAATAAATAAATAAATAAAACTTATATTCTGCATTTCTTGAGGTTATTTGTCAGTTGTCCTACTCTAATTGTTGCTGCTCTCCTGGCACAAGACAGGTACCAGATAAGGACAGGCAATTTTGAAGGTATGGGGGGGGGGGGTATTTCCAGGAAATGGTTTCCAGGCAGTGTTGCCCCCTGGCTGACACCTCCTAATTTAAAAGTTAGCCTCCGGGAACAATATAGTAATTAGTAACACACTCCCTACTCTGTTCAGATACTGTCACAAAATACTTCAAAGTGTAACATAATGTATCAGACTGGTCTTTGTGATGGAAATTTCCACTGCCATAACATGTACATCTTGTCGTCATCAACTCTGAGTCTGACCGGTGAAGACAAACTAACAAACACAAAGTTGTTAGAATTACATAAGTGAACCACAAAATCCAGAGCAGTTTGTGGGGTTCACTGTGTGTTCAGGATGGTTCTTTCACGCATACGTGGGATCTTGGTTGCCCTCCACGGAAAGGCTAACATCTCAGCCTCTCTCTCTGTTTTCCTTTAGTAGCGGGAATATTCGCTTACCATTCACTTCTTCCTTCCCAGAGTGTCCACTGCGGTTGTGTCTCTCTTTTGCCAAAGCAGAATCTCCTGGCCCATTTCCAATTTCTTCTTCACCTTCAGCGGGACTGTTGCACTGCATTTCTTGTTCTCTCAAACAATACTTCCTAGTATCCTTCAGAATTATACTTACATTAGAAACTATTTAATATATTTTCAAGTACATCACCTATGGGAAATCCACAGCCCATGGGCGGGATGTGGCCATAGACTGCTCTCTGTGCAGCCCACCCGAGCCCCGGGATACCCTAGCCACTTTCCCCTGCCACACTGGAGTGCCCCCCACCCCAGATGATTAGCGATCACCTGGGGGGGGCGGGGAACAGATCACTCTTTCTGCACTTCTAAAAGCAATGAGAAACCACGATCTGGATCAATATAGCTGTGGGGGGGGGAGGCTTTAAACTCCACATCTCAGACAATCCCACCCATCCCTTGAGCTCAGCAGGCAGGGAAAGAAGGTTTAGAACTCACCATCCCTGTGTGCTGAGGTGTGTGTGTGTGTGTGTGTGTGTGTGTATGTATACCACACACAGACACACACATCCATGCAGGTGACCCTGGGAAGGCTGGTGACTCCTACTTCGGTGGGGCTCCTTATCCATTGCAGCTTTTATTCTGGGCTTTATAGGAGCTCTCCATGGTGCTGCACTCCACCCCCAAAATAGGTTCACCACCACGGAGCACCATGGATTAGCTGCTATAAAGCTCAGAATAAAAGCTGCAATGGATAAGGAGCCCCACCGAAGCAGCCGCCACCAGCCTCAGGTCTCTCTAAGCGGTCACGTCCTTGCAAGTGCCCCAACTGAGCAATGGCTCCCAGGTTACAGTAATTCTTTGCTCTGCGTTCTTTTCCGAGCCAAGCCTTTTAAAGCCCCGGCTTAGGAAGGGAAGGAGCGCTCGCTTATTATTTCTTTTCTTACTTAGCAGCTCCTTTCCCGAAGCATCGATCGAAAGCTCCTCTCCAGGCGGCTTTGCAAGCAAATCGCTGATAAACTCTCTCAGCTCCAGCTGTCTCATATACACTGCTCTGCGGCTCCGCCTTCCCATTTTCCCCGGTAGCGGTTATTTCCTGAGCCGGTGTGCTTCGAAAGCCTCTCTAAGAAGTGAGACGGCTGAAGATGACACACACACACTGACTGTCATCTTCAGCCACACACTGTGTGACACATGCAGCGGCTCCAGTTCCCTGGAGGCCCGCAGTCAGCCTAAAAATTCTGGAGAGTGCGCCAGAAAAGCGCGGGGGGGGGGGGGAGTTCATCTGGTCCGCAGGCATTTTAAAAACAAAAATGCAAACTTTTTAAACTTATTTGTTTGTAAAAAAATAATAATAATTAGGGAGAGCAGAGAAATGTTAGGGGGGACACAGCCCCCCCCCGTCCCGTCCCTGGCTACAGTTCTCTATTCTCACTACCTCTCCATGCTCTACTACTGTTTCTCCAAGGCCTGATAGCTTAGTGCAACTCCCACCACACACATGCACAGAAAACTGCATTTTTAAAAAGAAAAAGAAAAGAAAAAGGTATACTCTAATCATGCGCAATTTTGCATTTTAAACATGATAGTGTTCAAATCTTAACGCTATCATGACTGCAAGAATAAAGTGGAGTTTTACTCAGTTTTACTGCCAAGTAAACTGGTGCTCACTGCCAAAGGGTGCTCACTGCCAAACACATTTACTTGGCAGTAAGCACCATTTTGCTGTAGAAAAGGTCGACGTCCTTGAGCATTCTTGTGGTGGTGGTTTTTCTTCTGATGCTCCTGCTGTTTTATTGTTGCCATTGCTTTATTGGATTTCGAAAATTTCTTAGAGTGTTGTGGCACCTTAAAGACCGACACATTTATTCTGGCATAAAATTCCATGGACATTTGTTGGGACTTGAAAAAGATACTAGTAGGAGAGGATATATTGTGGAGTAATATCCTTCCTATCTCACGTTAGTGAGATCAGCAGAGTAGAGTCCCTTTCCAGCTTAAAAGAAGCTTAGATTTGGCTAGTGTTAGCCAGTTAGCATTTGGTAATCCAGGATGCTTTAAGGCAGACTGGATTTCCCTGGTTTTGCCCCCTTTTCTCTCCCTCAGAACAATAATCAGAGACACAGTCTTGTAAAAGTTAAAAGTAACATTTACTCACTCAGATTATGCAGTTTCATTCAGGCAGGCTTAAAAGACGTTTCTTACAGTTGGTACAAGTACATTTGTAGTTACTTGGGGTCTGAACTTGTGGAGTTCAGACCAGCAACTCTGGTTACATGTTGCTACAAGGACCACGTGGAGACAACAACAGAAGGTGCTACATTCACTCAGAGTCTGAACAGAAAGAGGAAGAAGCTGAGAGCTACGCCCACTTCCTGTTCAGGCTGTTAATTATTCAATGAGTATCTTCCAGTGAATCCACACTAGAAGATACCAGTGATCTTAACTATTTCACCCAATTACCTGGTGAAACATTAGCTATAGGTTTTGACTGCAATTTTAATTATCCAACAACATTCATCAGATGTAATCCACAAAAGTTGATGCCCGAATAAATTTCTTAGACTTTCACATAAACTTTAATTTTAAAAAATGGGATGGGTAGCCAGATGTCAGATGAGGGAAAAAAAGGACCTGCCTGAAACATGTTGCTGTCTACCGTTGTGCAACTGGGAAGTGCCATTTGGGGAAAGGGGTTGCGTGAGTGAAGGGAGTGCCCACGCTGGCGGCGTCAATGCACACACTGGCGGCGTGTGTGCCTACATAGAGCGCCTGCGCAGACGGTGCCCACACGGGGGGGGGGGCGCTTTCTCTCCATGGCACACGCTGTCCACCTTTCCCTTTCCCTTCTCCCCCCCCCTTCCCTCATTGAGCTCCCCTGATCTTTGGCCAGGAGGAATGGAAGGAAGGTTTGTGTTGTTGCAGCGGTTGTTTCCGAGTTCACCTCTCAGGTGTGGGGCCCTTACATTCGTATCTACGTAGAATCGGGTCTGCTGCCCAGCAGAGTTGCCCTAAAGGAGGCCTCCCCCCCTAAAGGTGGGGAGAGGCAGACAGGAGGGGGCGCTCAACCTTTGCCCGCTAGGCCATGATGAAACTCACCGGGTGACTTTGGGCCAGTCACTGACTCTCAGCCTAACCTACCTCACAGGACTGTTCTGAGGATGAAATGGAGAGGAGGAGGACAATTATGTAAGCCGCCTAGGGTTCCTTGCAGGAAAAAAGGTGGGGTATAAATATAATTAATAAATAAATAAAATAAATGTGCCCTGCCCATGCTTTTCCTGCTGACCCCCCCCCCTTATTCCCGGGCCTCGAACACCAGAAGGAACCCATGCTGGGATTTTTTAAATTGTGGCTTTGCCTCGCGGGGTACTTCCCTTTCCCGCTCCCGCCCCCTATTCCACTGCTGTATGATTTCGGGCCGACCGGAATCGGATTCTGCCTCCATCACGTCCCATCTTGTTCCTGGACCGTCCATCCTCCCCCCCCCCACACACACACACTCAAGCCCCCCATAATGTCTCTTCCTCCTGCGGCTGGGCCCTGCAAATCCCCCCCCCCAGCAACAAAGAGCGATGTACCTTTTATGCCTTAAAAACAGTGGCCCAAAAATCTCTTTCACCGCGTCTCTCTTTAAATATCAGCTGCAAATCAAGCCCTTGTTTGCGCTCTTTGAAGGAACCATGACTGTATGGATTTATCTGGTTTTATTGGCTGTACCCCGCTTTGGGATTATTTCATAAGGAAAAACGGGTAATACATTTCATAAATGAATAATCAATAAAATAAACTCTTAAAAACACACCAACATATGTACAAATTCATTTTAGAATGTACACTATGGGCTGGATGCATAATAAGTCCTGCTTACAGTAGACCCACTGAAATTAAGGGGACTTAAGTTAGTCATGCCTAACTCAAGTCCCATTGATTTCAATGGTTCTCCTCTAAGCACGCGTCACGACTAGGTTTGGATCCAAAGCTATGACGGTAGCATTGCACAGTATAAATGCTCTAGACCACTCCGGTGCCTTTGCAAAGGCGACAGTCCTCTCTCAACCCCACTTCCTTCCTCTTTCAATATTGTTGGATAATTAAAATTGCAGTCAAAACCTACGGCTAATGTTTCACCAGGTAATTGGGTGAAATGGTTAAGATCACTGGTATCTTCTAGTGTGGATTCACTGGAAGATACTCATTGAATAATTAACAGCCTGAACAGGAAGTGGGCGTAGCTCTCAGCTTCTTCCTCTTTCTGTTCAGACTCTGAGTGAATGTAGCACCTTCTGTTGTTGTCTCCACGTGGTCCTTGCAGCAGCATGTAACCAGAGTTGCTGAACTCCACAAGTTCAGACCCCAAGTAACTACAAATGTACTTGTACCAACTGTAAGAAACGTCTTTTAAGCCTGCCTGAATGAAACTGCATAATCTGAGTGAGTAAATGTTACTTTTAACTTTTACAAGACTGTGTCTCTGATTATTGTTCTGAGGGAGAGAAAAGGGGGCAAGACCAGGGAAATCTAGTCTGCCTTAAAGCATCCTGGATTACCAAATGCTAACTGGCTAACACTAGCCAAATCTAAGCTTCTTTTAAGCTGGAAAGGGACTCTACTCTGCTGATCTCACTAATGTGAGATAGGAAGGATATTACTCCACAATATATCCTCTCCTAGTATCTTTTTCAAGTCCCAACAAATATTAAATATTGTTCCAGTACAATTTTTTTCTATATAATAATCTGCCAAAGGAAGCAACTACTGGACATTGCCAAAACATATCTTTAAAAGAAGCGTGAGCTGCACTGCACCACCAGCAATTAGCTGAATTAGATAAAC
This sequence comes from Shinisaurus crocodilurus, assembly GCA_021292165.1. NCBI lineage: Eukaryota > Metazoa > Chordata > Lepidosauria > Squamata > Shinisauridae > Shinisaurus > Shinisaurus crocodilurus. The sequence continues at coordinate 5,325,846 of CM037882.1, read as the reverse complement.
CCTTATTAAAGAGATGTTGTGACATCCAATAGACATGAAACAAAAGCTTTTACTGAATCAAAGGCAGCCTAAGATCAGTGGTGATCCACTGATTAGGCAAAATGGGGCAATCCAATTCCCTATTCCATTCCTGCTTAAAACCTGTATATCATATTTATTCATCAAAGACAAGTATTTATAGACATGGACTGTGGGTCACTTTGCCTGACTGGCCTCAATAAGTGCTTCCAATAATGACTGGAGACTCTGATGCTGTAAAAGCCACAGGGCCAAACCTAGATGCTAACCAATGTCGCAGTTGCAAGTATTGCCATTCAGCCAGAGCTGGCAAGTCATATTTGGCAGAAATAAAACGAAAAAAAACAAAAACGCGTCATCAGCACCCACCAGTTAATTGAAAGAAAAGATCACCTTATCTGTCCATATTAATTTATCTCACTGCCTAAAATTTCTAACAGCACCATGAAGATCCAATTTGATTGTCTTCTTATGTAACTTACAGCACATCCTGTACACGTCTACTCAGAAGACAGTTCCTCAAGTAAGTGTGCATAGGACTGCAGCTTCCCCAAACACCCACAACTTCTGTTGAACTTGATTAAATAATTGTCCAAGTGGGGGGGGGGGGATATTCTTCGGTTCTATGTGTTGGGACTTGAAAAAGATGCTAGGAGAGGATATATTGTTGAGTATTATCCTTCCTATCTCACGTTAGTGAGATCAGAAGAGTAGAGTCCCTTTCCAGCTTAAAAGAAGCTTAGATTTGGCTAGTGTTAGCCAGTTAGGACCGGGATGCTTTAAGGCAGACTGGATTTCCCTGGTTTTGCCCCCTTTTCTCTCCCTCAGAACAATAATCAGAGACACAGTCTTGTAAAAGTTAAAAGTAACATTTACTCACTCAGATTATGCAGTTTCATTCAGGCAGACTTAAAAGCGTTTCTTACAGTTGGTTACAGTACATTTGGAAATACTTGGGGTCTGAACTTGTGGAGTTCAGACCAGCAACTCTGGTTACATGCTGCTGCTAGAACAACGTGGAGGCAACAACTCATACAACCACACATTCAGAGTCACAGCAGAAAGAGGAAGAGCTGAAAGCTACGCCCACTTCCTGTTGAGGCTCAGCTAAATATTCAATGAGTATCTTCTAGGCTAGGGAATCCACCTTAGAAGATTCCAGTGATCTTAACCATTTCACCCAACTACCTGGTGAAACATGAGCCAATGGTTTTGACTGCAATTTAAATATCCCACACTATGCTTCCCAAAGACAAAGAGAGAAAAATTGCATTTTGATGCCACAGCAACAAGAGGAAACATCCCAACTTGCTTAGAAATAACTTTAACAAAATATTCGCTTAAATATCCGACTTCTTTACAGCCACTCATCTTCAGGCAACTATGAAGCATATAAAAATATCTACAAATCAATGTCAGCATCACCTCTCAGAACGCATATACTTCTATTTTCAATATACTTTTAGAAAGCAGGCCCTTCTCTAACCTTCTAAATGCACTTCTTATTGTGAATGAAGAGATTAATTTATTTCATTGATTCTGGGACAAGGGAAACGCGATTCCATGTTCAAATTAAGCCCTGCGCATACATATTACTATTGCATGGATATTAAAACGGACAGTGAAGTTAACTGGCCTGATATGTGTACTGGTGTGATTTTACTGTATGGGACACACTCGGGGGGGGGGGAGTTGAGCCCTTCTGTTCTGCTGGTTGATTGGGCGCCGTGGAAAGCCAAATAAAAGCATGGGGGGAGCCTCGGAGGGTTTTTGTATTCTGTGGTTCCAGATTGCCTGACCGATCCAATATAATCTATTTATTAACATTTACCGGCATTTCACTTTGCACGTGTATAGACTAGACTGTTCACACATTTAGATCAATGCAACTGATTGCAAGTGCATGTTCTTGTACCCACGATGCTCTTTCCTACTTTGCTACTTGGTGACGGCTCGGACTGAATTGTGGGCGGCGCTTGGTGAAGTCTTCCGCCGAGTCCAAAGATGCCCCTTTGGACTTTCCTTACGCGCGGGAGCCTCCGGTGCTTTCGCGCGCTTTTTATTTTGCTTTTTTTTTTTAATTGCATGAACAAACAAAGCAAAGCGAAAAAAGAATTTTCCAAGAGTAATAATAGTAGTAGCAAATTTCGTTTTTAACACTATACAATCTCATAAAATTCTTTTCAGAAATTAATCAATTCTATTTGAAGGGGAAGAAAATACCTAGCTAGCTTTCACGCGCGTTTAAAAAAGATGGTCCTGATCTGGACGGGGTCAATGACCTGACTCCGCGGAAGGCGGATTCCTACGTTAGACTCCTAACGCTACTTTCTGGTCTCCCAGCGGCAGCGACAACTCGACACGCAGATCGTGTTTATGTTGCCGCACTCCCTTTCTTGTTTATGGCCAATGACCTGCACTGCAATGGACGGTCCCAGGGAAAAAGAGGCTCTTTTTATATTTAAAAAAAAGGGATGTAAAAATGGACTGAAGAAGCAGGCAAACAAATATATGGACATGATGGGACGAGGGGCGCCGGAGCACATCTTGAAGCAGTTTATTCACCGATTCACTGGCCTCAACCCGGGCTGTTATCAGCGCAAGTGAGTTCCTCGGAGTTCAATGAGGGCTCAATCCCCAGTCAGTGTGGACTGACTGCATACATCGACAATCTCGATTTAGGCTTCGATCCTATACACACTTGCCTGGGAGTAAGTCTCATTGAACTCAATGGGACTTACTTCTGAGCAAACCTGTAGAAGCTTACGCTTAAATATAGTACAACCTTCAATTCTTACTTTCTCCCGCGATTTAAACAAGCAAAAACTGTGACGGGGTAATCACTTAGGCTAGCTCCTGTGAACAGGATAAAGAGCGCAAAATGAGATCACCGCACTCTTTCGGCCGCCACCCCAGCCACGCCTTCCCGCCGGGCACTGCAAGGAGAACTGGAGGACATCGCGGGGTGTGGAGTCTTTCCCGCCAAAGACAGCCAGTATCGGAAAAAACGAAGATACCTGTCAAATATTGACCAGGCAGGCTCGTGCCTGAAATAGGAAAAAGGGAGGCGTCTTTCTTGTTCACATGTCAGCCGCTTTCCCACTTTTTCGCAGCTCCTGAGCTTTCTCCTGCTCGGTTTCTCCTCCTAGCAGGTGAGTTTACCTGGAACATTCCTGTGGGGAAACTGACAGTTTTGTTATGGAATCCGGACTCTGCCGTACGTTTTTTGCCAGTTCTGTGAACGTGGAACTGTCCTCTTCCGTGGGGCAGGTGGGGCAGACGGACGGGCGGTGCGGGGAGGGGGGAGGGCAAAGAGGGTGCTGGATCGCAGGGTTCGGCAAAACGTAGACCGGCACAGGCCCGTAGTCAGCCTAAAAGTTCTGGGGGTGCGCCAAAAAAGGGGGCGTTCATCTGGTTTGCAGCTCTTTTAAAGACAAAGTTGCAAACTGTTTTTTAATAATTTGTTTGTAAAAAAAATATTTATTACAATATTAGGGGGGGCATCCCTGGCTACGGGCCAGGATCGGGATCTACTGGTAGATCTCGCCCCGTGATTTGCAGTAGATCGGCAGGGGTCTCTGACTCCCAATTGCGTAACAGTAGCAAGGATGGCTTTTCCCACCTAAATTAGGCTGCTGAAGAAGAGGGCAGGACTGGATTTTTCTGTGGAAGGACGGTGAGCTCCGTTCACCTTCTTAAAACAAATTCCTAGGCTCAGAATGTGCCCAGGGGCCTGTTCTTTAATTCCACCTCTCCCCCGCCCCCGCCGCGCGCCCTACGCTTCTCCTGCCATTAAGAAACCTTTTTGGGGAGGAGAGTTGTCCTTTGCAACGCGTTGCTTTTTCTCCTTCTCCCTTACCCCCGCCCCCGTTTTATTAGTCCAGCGAAAGAGTAGATCGGACAGATCTGAAGTCTTCCCACCCATGGGGATGGATCCAGACTTAGTCATACTTAGAGGAGACCCATTGAACTTAAGCCCTATGGATTTCAATGGGTCTGTTCTAAGTACGACTAAATCTTAATCCAATCCCTGGTGAATAGAATCTCATGAGAAAGATACCCACATGGTAAATCTCGGTTTATCTACCTATTAGCGTTTTATTTCAATTTAAATTATTTGAACAATCAGGTAAATACGCGATTTGTGAGATGACTAATACAGGCTGCCCCCTGCTTTGAGTGGTACACAGAGAGCAAATTTTTAGGCCTGGAACTCGCAGGCAACAAGCGATTGTCCTGGGTACTCTTGGAATAATGTCCAGGGAGACTACCGTGCCCTTTCTGACAATATTGGGAGCGATTATGGAACATTTAGATTTAAAAAGCAACTGCAGAGTACATTTTTAAAAAATTAAAATCCAGTGGGGCTGTGTGTGGAATGCAAAATACACGGTTAAGCAATACCTTTATTGGGATCAACCAAAATGTCAAAACTATTGCGCAAGCCTTCGAGTTCTCCAGAACTCTTCATCAGGCTAGGTGGTTAAAAGGGGGGGGGGGCTTGTGTGGGGCAGAAATAGAAAAGTTGAAAAACGAGGCCACGTGGCCCATGAAGTCTTCAGTACAGACTCAGTTTCACAATGGCCATAGCAGACTTGAATGCATTCTGGGATGAAGAAGCAATGGCTTCCCTCAGAATGCTCCCTGTAATCTGAAAGCTGCAACATCTACCGGTGACGTTCATTCAGTCTGCTGCCCCCGTGATTATGGTATTTCTGAGCTAGAAAGATGGAGATGGGGGAGAAAGAGGGTGCTCACATTTTTATCCATTTCCCCCACATCCCCAATATTGATTTTTCATATACAGTAATACCTTGGATTGCAAGTAACTTGATTTGAGAGCATTTTGCAAGACAAGCAAATTTTTAAATATTTATTTATTTATTTATTTATTACTTGATATACACGTACAAGCGACGTCTTGCAATACAAGTACTGTAGTACGGCTTAAATTAAAAATCTCTGTACAAATTTTTTTGGGGGATTTTGTTTTGATATAAGAGTGTTTTGGATTACAAGCACATTTCCGGAACGAATTATGCTCTCAATCCAAGGCATGACTGTAATTGTTCTCAATAAGGTAATCGTGAACCATACTGACATAGATAGGTAAATGTCTCCACTGATTATTTGCGCATTAATCAGTGCAGCCTTGGGGAAAGACCTCAATAAGGAACTGGAAGCACACTCCCTGCCTCCCACGTGGTTATACAGGCTAATGCTCTCTGCATGCTCTAGAAACAGTATTGCTTGTATGCAGCCGGAAGCTACCACTTACTGTACTTCATCAGATGACTCTCTCTACATCAGATAAAATCATCATAGGGCACAATCCTATGCATGATTAGACAGTAAAAAGTCCTACAACTCCCAGCATCCACCAGCCAGCATGACTGGGTGTGGCATGCTGGGAGTTGTAGGACTTTTTTCTGTCTAAACAAGAGTAGGATTGCACCCTTTGTTTAGCAAATCTCCTGACACAGTGTTTTAAAGAGCCATGGAAATCTTTATTGGTTTGGTACACATCTGTTGTTTGTTCTTTTGCTTGTTTCATACTGTGTATGTGTGTGTGCTGGAGACCTATGCTATGAAGTCCCGTTTCTTCATCCCATTTCCGATCAAAATATCACCCAAGTGCTCATGCATGCAGCTGTAAGAAAGCAGTCAGACCAGAAATCTAAAACGGAGAATGAACTCAACAGGAGACAGACAGAAAGAGATGAAAAGTCTGAAGAAAATAAGGAAGAAAACAGAGAGAAAACATGGTTTAAATATGTCAATAAGAATATTTGAAAAAAGGAAGACCAAAAAACAAAAAAGGAAAACAAGCAAACACCCTGCTTCACCACTCCAGCCTCCTTTTCCTATACCATTGCATGCTGTGTGCAAATTTCTTTAAATTTATATTTCATGATAACACTCTAGACCTTCCCCCCACTTTTATATTTTTCCCCACTCCAGAGCTATCAATTAATTATTTCTCCATTTCATTCCATCTTCAGCCATGAACCCAAGAGAAGCTTTTAATTTCAACTTTACATTTCCCAATAGTAAGTACAAAGGAAGCTGATATCTTGAATCTTGGCCATGCTCCATTTGGTATCATTACTGTGTATTTGGCAAAATGGGCACATGATACTAGCTATGCCTATAACCACAGACTTATCTATGTTATGATGAGTTCTAACTTATTTCTTTCTTCTTTTTTTGACTCTGCCGTCATTTGTGAGTTGAATATTATACACTTTTTAAAAGATGCAGAGACTTATAACCTCAACTGAACAATCTGTCAAAGCATACCCAAATCACATTGCAGTTTTAATCATTGCATGATACTCCTGCAAATTCCTTTTCCATTATAGTAGCACAATATCCATCCACCATTATAGATGGGAGGAGACAGTGAGCACACAAACTCCAATGAATTTTTAAGTAAAACAAAAGGGTTGGATAACTAAAATTGCAGTCAAAACCTATGGCTAATGTTTCACCAGGTAATTGGGTGAAATGGTTAAGATCACTGATACCTTCTAGGATGGTGAACAAGAAGTGGGCATTGCTCCCAGCTTCTTCCTCTTTTCTGTTCAGACTGGAGTGAGCTTGGCACCACCAGGTTGTTGTCTCCACGTGGTCCTTGTAGCAGTATGTAGCCAGAGTTGCTGGTCTGACACAAATTCAGACCCCAAGTATTTCCAAATGAACTTGTAACCAACTGTAAGAAACGCTTTTAAGCCTGCCTGAATGAAACTGCATAATCTGAGTGAGTAAATGTTACTTTTAACTTTTACAAGACTGTGTCTCTGATTATTGTTCTGAGGGAGAGAAAAGGGGGCAAAACCAGGGAAATCCAGTCTGCCTTAAAGCATCCTGGATTACCAAATGCTAACTGGCTAACACTAGCCAGATCTAAGCTTCTTTTAAGCTGGAAAGGGACTCTACTCTGCTGATCTCACTAAGGTGAGATAGGAAGGATATTACTCCACAATATATCCTTTCCTAGTATCTTTTTCAAGTCCCAACAAAAAGGTACACTAATTGACAGGGGCACTCTTACATTAGCCTGGCACTTGAGCAAAGTTGGAACCCAGGATGGCATGTTTAGCAGGGTTTTGGTGGGTCTGGGGAAAATAATGGTGTGGGGTCTCTGCTGCCTCTCATATATATGCAAACACAAATATGGAGGAGCTGCTGCTGCAAAACCTGGCTGGTTCTATAGAGGAAACAGGTGCCCTATAGGCCAAAAAACGAGTAGGAGTATCACCACCAACCAGAGGCACCAGCCATGATGCCTTCCATAAAAGCAGAAAATTAGAGTGAGAGGATGGGTGCAAGGTGCATGAGCAAGTGGGGACCTTATGACTACTGCTGCTGCTTGTCTTTCTCCTGGGACAGCAAGGAGGAGGACCAGCAGAGAGGGTAAGCAAGTGAGCAGGCATTGAGCTGCCACTGCTTTCCCACCTCAGCACTTCAACAGCAGTTCTGGAGGTTCCATCCCATCTATGGTGGGTCCTGGCATGACATGGTCAATGCCCAACTATGCCAACTGTACAGTGTGAATAGATAAAAGGGCTATGCAGAAAAGGTTCTTAATGGCTCCTAATCATCCTATAGGACAAAATAAACTGACTGCCATTTTGGAGGTGGAGCTGCCTTCTCTCTGAATTAAAAGCAGATGGATCATAGCCATAAAAATCACAACAGTTTATAGAGAAACGCTGGCAAAAATCCTGTACAAATTTTCAAACAACAGCAGCACCAAAGGAATGCTGCATGGTAGCCATTAATGGTTAACGGCCCAGAAAAAGCTCTAGGTGCCTGACATAGACCCATCTCTGGAGATGGGAAAATCTGGGGCTTCCAAGTACTTGAAGGAGAGAACAACTGGGAACACCAGGTATGCTGCTGTGAGTTCCTAGGAGGGTGTGTGGGAATGTGACCAACAAAATTAGACCCAAATCAAGGGTAACATAGATGTAATACAGGGAACAATTTCTTTATATCTCTGTATACAAGCATGCACAGTCCTGACTGTGGTTTTGTGACTGTTGTTTAGGTCATGTCACTTCTATTGATCTTCTGGTTGAGGAGAATGGAATTCTTTCATTGAAGCTTTCCACAGAAAGAAAGGATCCAACTACTGATTTGACCCAAAGCCATGCCAATTTTTCTGGTGAAGAACCCATGGAAGTTGATGGAGAAATTATATTGGATGATTTGACCCAAAGCCATGCTAATGTTTCTGGTGAAGAACCCATGGAAGTTGATGAAGAAATTATAGTGGATGATTTGACCCAAAGCCATGGTATTGTTTCTGGTGAAGAACCCATGGAAGTTGATGAAGAAATTATAGTGGATGATTGTAGACAGCATTTTTAGGTTGTATCTAAAAATCTGAGTACCTTGGTTAATTACCAGTATGTTGCCTAAGAGTTACTAAATAAGTTCCTTCCTATTAGTTTCTGGGAATATTACAAAGCACATTGTTTTAGGCTTCTTTAATGACTTTGTGGCTTTTATCCTATTATATTTACATTTTAATTGGTGTTTTTGTTTTGGTTTTTTGGCTAACTGAAGAGTGGTATTAAAATAGTTATAATTAATAAATAAATGCTCATCAGAGCCTTTTCAGTAGTGTCACCAGCTACCTGGAATTCCCTTCATTATATGTCCTCACTCCATCCATGGTAGAACAGAAGAGTGGGTCTATCAGTGTGATGTGTGGAAATGTTTCATGTGCCCACAGGATGCTTTGAACCACAGGTGCTGCTAGTTCTAAGAAAGAAAGAGGCAAGAGAGCCTGCCTTGGTATTTGGGGTGCTGCTTGGCTCAGGCAGAGCTCTGGACAGGAGAGCAAGCAATGGGCAAAAGAGAAAATGGAAGGACCCAGTGGCTGCTGGGGGAGTTGAAAGTGGCTCAGCCCTCAGAGTAATTCGGCCATAGTCCCAGAAGGCAGATGACCACAAGATCACTTAATAACTGTGATATTTGACAAGTATGAAAGACTGAGTATATAAAACCAACTAATAACAAATATTCTAACTATAGCACAAATTTTATCAACAAAGGACGGTATCCAATAAGATACGAGTACTAAGGAAAATTATGTTGCACTAACATTTTCCACTTAATTTGTTACATTTGTATACTGCCCAATAGCCAAAGCTCTCTGGATGGTTTACAAAGATTAAAAACTTTAAAAATACAGTATTGTAACAGAACGCAAACACAATGCCAGAAGCATTAGCTGGTGCAGTGGGGTTCCACAGAAAATCTGTCATGCCAGCTGTTGGTATTGCACTAGAGATCCCTTATGTTAGTGCAACATAATTTACATTAGTGCTGGTGTCTTATTTGATACTGTCCAAAGTCCCTTTATGGCAGAGAAATGACAAATAGTATTCTAAACAGTCTATTAACAAATTTCAGTCAAAAAGTCTTATTGGCTGTGTACGTGAAACATTCTGTATGACCTCAAAAAATCCTTTTATTTTCTTGTCCTCTCTCATAGTCCTCTCCGTGTATGTGTGTGTGTGTGTGCGTGTGTGTGTGTGTTTTCCTGCTTGGGCTGGATTAAAATTGTATGCTGCTTGAGCCTTGAACTCACCAATCAAGTACCACCAATTCAACCACTCCCATTTCAGTCCCTTAAACCCAGTATTCTTACCGAAATTCAGAATCTTTTCTTGCGTGTTGCTTTGACTACATGGAAAAGGTGGATTAAAGTGTTTGCTCTACTTCCCTCTCCTTTACAGCCTTTTGTAGATCGCTACTTTCAAGATGCAAACAAATATGAAATGTTCACAGACTGGGAATCGGAAGGCATTTGCAGATTAAGGTATTTGTTTAGAAAAAGGAAGACTAATAACAGAGGATAAAATACTGCAGAAGCAAACTGATTGACTACTCATTCTACAGGACAGAACCATTGTTAACAAAAAAGAAAATGACTTCACACCACATATAGCACATTTTGGAGAAATTCTCTGATATCTGAAAATGCACTTTGTGTTTGTGTAACTCTTTATTATATATAGTGTATGTGTACTATATACCAGAAAGATAGCTGCCAAGATAGAGAAAATGATCGACATTTTCCAGTATTGTCCCGCCAAGCTGGATAGATGGCATCACCAAAGGATTGGCTTGCACTTGCTGATGAAGCACTTTGGTTTTTTTGATGTTAAGTGAGAGACCAAGTTTTTCGTATGCTTCTGCAAAAGCATTTAGGATAGTTTGGAGATCATCCTCTGAATGTGCGGAGACCACATTATCATCAGCATACTGAAGTTCCACAACGGAGGTTGTAATTACCTTACTTTTTGCTTTCAGCCTGCTGAGATTAAAAAGCTTTCCATCTGGAAAGCGGAATATCGGTGGTCAATATAAGAGGTTTAAAGATGTTCATAAGGCTAATCTAAAAAAATGCAATATAAACATCGAAAACTGGGAAGCTCTGGCCCATGAACGATCTAAATGGAGGTTGGCCTTTCACAAAGGTTCCATGGACTTTGAAGAAGCCCGAGTGCAAGGTGAAAGGGAGAAACGTGCTAAGCGAAAAGCACGTCAAATGAATCCTTTACAGGACCATCTTCTATCTGGTAACCTGTGTCCTCACTGTGGGAAGCTGTGTGGATCTAGAATTGGCCTCCACAGTCACTTACGGACCCATCGCTAGAGTCTACACAATCTTCTTTAGAATTTCCTCCTTTTATCCCGGAAGACAATCTTACTCGGTCACGAGTGATCGCCTGATTATGATGATGACTATATACCAATCTTGGCATTTGTGTCCAATGTAAATTTTAGAATGTAACTAAGGTAATTTTAGTCAAGTATAATTTTGTTTTTTTAAAATCTTTGTACATTTTATTTCAAATGCTAAGGCCTGTTGCCAATGCAAATAAGAGGATTTCATTTTCATTTCATTTATAGTGTACAATTGGCACTACAATATTGAATGCGGATGTTTATATGGTACAGTAAGCACTTGTATTCCAGTAACGTTAAAGATTTGTTTAGCTGTTAATTGGAATATATATATATATATATATATATATATACACTCTGTGTGTATATACAGTTATATATATATATATATATATATATATATGCTTCTCTCTGCTGAGTATATGTTTTGCATCAACATGTTAAATATTAAATAAAAAGCAGGAAAATATTGGAAGATGTGCTTTATTTTAAAATGCTAACACATTAAAGTACTAAAAAGCTTACACCCGCAATTAAAAAATAAGCCAGTTAAGCAACCCCCTAAGTCTAGAAATGGTTGTTAGACCAGTACGGTGGCTGTGCGCATGTTTGGGCAGAAGTAAGGAGCACTGCGTTCAATGGCACTACTCCCCAGTAAGTATGGCTACGATTGTAACTTTTGTGTCACTTTCTTCTGGCTTAGAGATACTGTACCTGTTTATGTCAAAAGAAACATCTGTAATGGGATAACGTTGCTCCTACTCCTGCAGCGGGCGGGGGGGGGGACATTCGTGGACATAGGTGAGTGAGCAATAATGACAATCATTAACGTGTGGAGGCGTCGTTGCCGCTGGGAGTCCAAGAAGAAGCGTTAGGAGTCTGTCGTCGGAATCGGTCTTGCGCGGAGTCAGGTCCTTCAGGACCGCGCGCGAAAGTTTGCTATAATTTCCCCCTCCCTTGAACAGAATTGATTAATTTCTGAAATAATTATATGAGATTGCATATAATCGTGAAAACTAAATTTGCTGTAATTGCTCTTCTAAAACTCCTCTTTTTTCGTTTGCTTGGATTACTCATGCAATTTTTACAAATGCAAAATACAAAAGCGCGGGAAAGGACCGGACCGGAGGCCCCCGCGTGTAAGGAAGCGCGAAAGGGGATCGGACTCCGCAGAAGACTTCACCAAATGCCGCCCATAATTCAGTCCTAACCGTCACCAAGTAGCAAAGCACGAAAGAACATCGTGGACACAAGAACATGCATTTGCAATCAGCTGCATTGAGCCAAACGTGTGAACCGTCTATTCGTGCTGGGAGAGTGAAATGCCAGCAAATGTTAATAAATAGATTGTATTGGATCGGTCAGGCAACCTGGAACCACAGAATACAAAAATCCTCCGGGGCTCCCCCCACCTCCAGGATGGTTTTATTTGGCTTTCCACGGCGCTCAATCAACCAGCAGGGCTCAACTTTTCCCCTGGTGTCAAGGCATTTTTTAAGTAATAGCTTTGTGTCCAAATGGACGCCCAGTCCTAGCTTTTGGACACCCAGTGGACACAAATGGACACATAAAATTTAATCAATGTACCAAGAACACTTGTGTAAATGCATTTGCAAGGATGTATCCACTCCGGGGTTTTTTTGTTTTTCAGTTTGGACCACTTTCGCCTCAATCCAAATGTCGGGGCTTGTACTGGTAGAGACTTCCGCACGCAGGCCATTCGAATGGAAAAATGGACACCCAGGAACAATTCCTTTTTTTAAAATGCCGTGCCTGCTGTGTCTCATACAGTTAAATGATACCAGTAAACATATCAGTTCGATTAACCCAGAAATTTCCGCGGCGGAAAACATTGGAAGGAGAAACGCTCACCTCCCATAATGCAATGGATTGAGGACCTTACAAGGTGTTCAATATTTGAACAGGTGACATACAGATGCCACCTTCAAATGGATACTTATTGGGATATCTGGTCCACTTTTGTTGAAGCCTATGTATAATTGCTAGAAAGTTCTATTTTCATACATAAAATGAAAATACCTGGCAAAGATCAGATGAGCTCAATGAGGGAAGGGAAAGGTGGACAGTGTTTGCGATGGAGAGAAAGCGCCCCCGTGTGGGCACCGTTTACACAGGCGCTCTATGTTTGTGTGTGTGTGCGCGCGTGCGCGCGCGCGTGCGCATTCGGGCACTCCCTTTACTCACGCAACCCCTTTCCCTAAACGGCACTTCCCAGCCGCACAACGGTAGACAGCAACATGTTTCAGGCAGACCTCTTTTCTCTCATCTGGCATCTGGCTACCGAACCATCCCATTTATTTTATATATCTATATATCTCCCCAACACCGTGATTAAAAAAGTAAAGAAAGAAAAACAAAACAAAACCCCTCTCTGAGAAGCCAACACAAACACATTACCAGCACAATCCTATACATGCCTACTCCAGCAAGTGCCAGTCCAACGTCAGAATAAATTTGCTAGTTTTTAAAGTACCACAAGATTCTGTTGTTTTTGCTCCAACAGAATAGCAAGCCTGCCCCTCTGGAAACTAAAATGTCTTGTTATTGTTAAATCGAGAAGCAACAGAACAATTTCCAATTTATATGTACCCCCAACACCTTCCTTAAAATAATAATTTAAAAAATGCCAGAGAAGTCAATAGAAATACATTAAGATCGCTATCCTATACATGTCTACTCAGACATGTTGTGGATGCATGTGTGTGTGTGTTTCTTTTTTTCAGAGAAAGGGCCATAGTTCGGTGGTAGAGCACATGGTTTGCATGTAAAAGGTCCCAGGCTCAATCACTATCATCTCCAGGTCACGCTGAAAAAGCCTCCCGTCTGAAACCCTGAAAAGATGCCGCCAGTCAGTGTAGGCAAGTTGTCTGAACTAGATGGACCAGTGGTCTGACTCTGCATAAGGAAGCTACAGCCCTGGATTAACCATTAAGCAATATAAGCATGTGCTTAGGGCACCAAGGGAAGGGGGGCACCACAGAGTACCACAAATTTTTGCATTTGCATTTCCCCCTTATAACAGTTTTATTAAAAATGCATAAAACAGTGATGAAAAATTGTATTTCTTTCTGTTGCCCTAGTTATAAGTAAGTAATTGGCTTATATTGCTTGCTGCTATTTAGTGTTAAATAAATATAATTTAAAAACAGTTTATATTTAATATAGTTGAGTGTTCTGGTGTGGGGGATGGCCTTGAAGAAAACTGAGTTTTTAATGTCTTACTTCACCTTCAGCACTTATTGAGTCTTAATGTCTTGCCAGCTAAGCAATGGAAGGGCCGAGGGGTGCACCATCATTGGGCTATGCTTAGGGCATCAGCTGGACTTAATTTGGCTCTGGGAAGCTCCCTGTGTTCCTATTGTGTAACATTTTCTCCATGTGACAATAAAATATGTACAATCTTTTAAAAAACCTGTTAAACAGTATATGGAGGCTTTTAAAAAAACAAAAACCCAGGTGGATAAAACAAAGCAAGTGCATATTTCAGCACCCAAAATTGACTGTCATAGTTTCCGATCTATGATCCAACAATGCATACACTGGTGTTTAAATGTGTGACTGTGTACATTTGAATGTGGCATACAATGACATTGCTGTTCGAAGAAGCACCATTGTCACACTGTTTGCCACAGCCATCATAATGTGCAGGCAGAGCTGCTTTAACTGCACCAATTCCTTTGGTTGGAGAGACTTGTTCTTCCTTGTTTGCTTCAGGTTACACTCCCTCTGCTTCCTAATTGCTCTGTATCTGCATGCATCACTTTGATAAGGTAGAAAGCTGCAGGAGGAAATGAACCTTGACAGAGGGGTTATGGTGCAGGCATACTGTTGGGGGTGAGCAGTCAAAACCTCAAGCCATGTGTATAAGTGCATGATGTAATTGGGACCACAGAGTCTCTGCATCCTAGAGCAGACACTCTGTGGAATGTTACCCAGACCTCCTGGGGCAGGATGTGGGCGTTGCCAGTTGCCTTCTCTTCCTCCTCCCCCCCCCAAAAAAGAGTCTGAGCCATGATCTTGAAGGAGAAGCATGTTGTGAAGATGTAGCTCGAAGAGAGTCCTGAACTTTTCCTAAGTTCAGAACACAGCAGCTACCAAATGATTCCTACATGTGTGTAAATACTTTCTTAAGCCTGCCTGTAACCAATCTGCAAGATCTGAGTGAGTAAAGCATGTTTTAACCTCCAAAAGACTGTTTGTCTTGTTGGTAGTATAAAGGGGGGGGGGGGGGAACCAGGTGAAAGGCCCCAGTCTGTTCACACAAAGGAACAGACTGTGTAATTACCAAAATTGCTGTTACTGCTTTAACCGGCAGCTCCACACATATCCACGTTTTTCCGCTGCAGTTGGGGTAAGCTCTGCTGAACTTGCACATGCAAGAGGGGAGAGATAATAACTTTTAATATCCTCTCCCAGCCCCTTCAGCAATCCCCAACACATACAGCAGTCTGTTGGTAGACATTCAGCCCCATATTTCTAAGCCTTCCCCAACATGCAGACATATCCTTTCTTTAGAACTGGGCATGTTTAGCCTTCAGAAGAGAATACTGAGGGGAGGTATGATAGCGCTCTTCAAGTATTTGAAAGGTTGTCACACAGAGGAGGGCCAGGATCTCTTCTCGACCGTCCCAGAGTGCAGGACACGGAATAATGGGCTCAAGTTAAAGGAACCTAGATTCCACCTAAACATCAGGAAAAAAATCCTGACTGTTAGAGCAATATGCTCTATTGGAACCAGCTACCTAGGGAGGTGGTGGGCTCTCCCACTCTGGAGGCATTCAAGGTGCAGCTGGACAGCCATCTGTCAGGGATGCTTTGACCTGGACTCCTGCATTGAGCAGGGGGTTGGACTCGATGGCCTTGTAGTAGGCCCCTTCCAACTTCTACTATTCTATGATTCCATGAACCCTGTCCCTAGTCCTCCCTGGCTGCTTTGAGGACTTGAAGGTAATAAAATAATGATGGAAATGTTATTTTGCTTAGAGGACCTGCTCTTCCCCCCATATTTCCTCATACCTTCCCTTCCAGCCACATCCGGTTTCATTTCTTCTTCTTGTAACAGAATCAGCCTTTGAGAGGACCACACAGACCACCGCCACCCCTTTAACAACCCCCCAATTTCCTGATTGGCACCATCAGGCTAGAATGGTCAAAAGGAGGGGTGGGGAGTTTGCTTTATGTAGCCAGTGGTGTTTTTAAGTAAGGGACAGCTCCTAAAAAGAAAGGACTGCCTGGTAAATTCCCTTCTGACCCTCTTCCAACATGATGAATACATCTTTGGGGGGTGAACAAGGTTCCTTGCATCCTCTTTTATTAATAGGGCTAGAGCTTCTCCAGTGGATTTTAATTTTAAGCCCATAGTATGTCACACAGCCCTATAAGGGTCCTCATGGAGGAGAAGGCTATCAGTGGCTACTACTTATACTAGCTATATTCTACCTCCAGTATCAAAGTATGCCTATGGGTGGGAGGGCACCGTTGCACTCATGTCCTGTTTGTGGGTTTCCTGTGGGCAGCTGGTTTGCCACTGTGTGAAAAGAATGGTGGACTAGACAGACCCTTGGTCTGATCCAGCAGGGCTCTTCTCACGTTCTTATAAGATTGCACAATGTACTTCCATTCTTCCCATCCTGCCATCCCATAAGCTATGTGTCATTTATTTCTAGGATTTAGTTCTGGATTCATCTGTTCACCCTACCGCCTCCCTGACCCTAAGCCTGTGAAAGATTCAAAGAGACAGCACTTCTGGTGCTTTTGCAACATTGGTTTAATTTAAAGAAAAACATGTAGGTTTTGATTCAGTGAATGCTACATTATTTCTGTTCTAATCTCAGTAAACAGGACCCTCCTTCAGAGCTACTTTTTTTTTTTTCACTCTTCCTTGGCAATTACAAGAGCCTAAGACTACAGTAGTTTTGTCTGACCCAATTTTCTTTTTCAATTATTTAATGCAATCCTCTGTCAGTTCACCAAAAAGAATAAGGTTATACTCACTCTGTAGCAAGCAACTCTGGTCATTTTCAACTGGATCTGAAGAAAATGCTGTTCAGTGAGTCAGTGACAGACAGATGTATGATTTAGGTGGACCAAGGCTAGTTTTGGCAAGCAGAAGTGTTAAATCCCAAGTCAGGATGCATCCAGATCTTCAAGTGCGAAGTAGAAACTGCCAATATGGAACCAGGAACCGGATCCACCTAACAGCTGATTTGTTTCCACCCATTCCCACCCTGGTAATACAATCATAAAATGATGGAACTGTTTGACTTATGGACTGTACAAGCAACATACTTCCACTATGGACTCTAGGATCTCTCAAGATAACCATGGTATGGAGGGTGGGGGAGGGTAAAATAAACTCACTGCGATTTATACAGCTTTTTCAAATGTTTAGTTCTGAGTTCTATTTTACTAGTTAAGAGAGAAAGCCTAAAGTGGCCTGGGTGCAATCCTATCTAAAAAAAAGTCCTACAACTTCCAGCATTCCTCAGCTAGCCAATTTACAGTTCAGCATAACAAAATCAACAGCAATGTAAATGTACAATTACAACTCTCAGGACCAACACCATAAAATATCAATGTTAAAACAGGGGGACACAACCTTTTCGACCCCAAGGGACACATGTGATGCATTATCAGGGTGCACACGTACACACACCAGGGACCTTGATCCAGATCGCTTCTTACTCACTACTAGCAGCAGCAGGGAAAGAGTGATCTATATGAGGAAATCAGTGTGTGTGCATTGGGGGGGGGTCATTTGGCATTAGTGGGGGAGGCTGGGGGGGCACAGGATGTGCACCACTGACTTAAAATGAATCCTAAAAACACACTGAAATATGTTTTCACTTCTTGCTAAACAGTAAGCAGATATTGGAGTAGTTGGGCCTCCTTCATAGGAGGTGGGGGCATAATCTTGGCACCACAACAAAAAAGGCCCTGTCCCTGGTACTGATCCACCATAGCCCTGAGGATGAAGGGACACAGTACAGGGCATCTCATGAGGACTTCAGCATTTGGGCAGGTTTGCATGGGGCTTCAAAGTGAATATATGTGTTCCCGTAATTCTAATATAGATCAGCAATATTATCCCCTTGCGGATGGTGAGAGAGACTGAGGCAGAGACAAAAAGGCTGGCTTAAGGGCCTGGGAAGAAGGAAGTTTTGAAGTGGGGAAACAGTGTAACACTGCAGCCTTCACAGAAATAAAATAATGTATCTCCCAAACAAACATACAAATATAAACCCACAGCTTAAATACAGGCCAACAACCACAAACTGGGCTGTAGCCTGGATTTAAATTGTGGGCTTATATCTTTCAGCTTATTTTGGAGATATAGTTGTGTGCTTACAGACAGAGATTATAGTTATTTATGGAGACCACAGGGCCACTGAAAAATTTGCACATTAAGTGTGTTTGGAGAGAAACACAATGTATGCTTAAATCAATGTTAGTGCAATACCTTTTGGGCAATCAGAAGATCACAAAAAAGGGCAAGCTTTCAAGATTCACAGATCTTGTCATCAGGCAAAATATTACAAAAAATGGGGGGGGGGGGCGACAACTGGCGATGTTGAAATCATGGTGTCTGCATCACTACATGATCACAATCCTGAAATGGAATGCAGACAGTCAAATAAGGCTCTAGCAGGTGATGTGATGGTTTCAGGTTTACCTGGGGCTGTACCTTGAGCTGCTGGAAGGAAAAAAGGCAGGTAAGTTTGATCCCAAATTCTTGAAAATATAAAATCCATCTGTTACTCAGAAATGTCTCCATCTTATTCTTAGGTGAAGTTGATAGGCTCCTTTCGCAAAGAAAACAGAAAAATTAGGTAATCTTAATATTAACAAGTCTGAAAATGATTTTAGATGCTGTACTAGATTAAAAAGTCAATAGATGCCAAATTGGGTAGGTTTACCTAGTAACTGGAGGAGTTGAACCATCAGAGAATAAAGACCCAGCTTCAGGTGGTAGAAAATCCTCTTCCTCCAGCACAGGGTCCTGCTGCTGAATGGTTAAATTTGTTATTTTTCAAGTCACTCAAAAAGCAAAAGATAGCCATGTAGGCCTAAATCCAAAAGTCATATTGGTGTAATACCTTTATTAGGCCAACCTGTTTTAATTGTTTTAAATTCCGTTTTAAATTTTGTATTGAAATTGTATGCTGTTTTTATTGTATTTTGTGAAGGACTGGGACCTGGCTGTCCTTTGATTCTGGGGGAGAGATTAAAGACTACAAACTGCCAGCCTTGAGTCTGTCGCCCAATCACACACACTCGCTGCCTGGCCCAGGTCTGAGACGCTGGATTAAGCACTACTAAACCAATGGAGAAAGTACACACACACACACACACACACACACACAGTGTGGGGTGACATAAAAGGGAGAGTTTACAGTAATAACTTGGATTGCAAGCATAATTCGTTCCGGAACCGTGCTTGTAATCCAAAACACTTATATCAAAGTGAGTCTCTGGTGGGCGCGAGCGGGGCCGATTTCGGCCCCCTCCGTCCACTCGAGGCGAGCAGCTACATTTACCTTGCTCATTTATCAAGTCAAAAATTTTTTAAAGTTTTTGCTTGTCTTGCAAAACGCTCTCAGACCAAGTTACTTGCAATCCAAGGTATTACTGTAATTAGGTTAGCCAGTTACGAATTGTTTGGGAGAAAAGGGAAAGAAATTGACAGAATAGAGATACTTTATTGCAAACAGTCAGAGCTACAAAATACAAACTAGCCTTCTCATTAAATACCCAGGAACTTACACTTTAGCTGGGGGTTGCGCTTGTGTTGGACTCTCAGTAGCCAGAGTCCGCTCTTGTTCCCAAGCCAACAACAAAACCCAGAAGTCACGGCTGACCGTATGGCTATTTCTTCTTGCTCCTCCCTCCCATAGTCCTACCACCTCTTGGCCAATCATGATTGATTTGTCTGGGCTGGGTATGAGGGGGAAGAGAACTGACTCTTAGGTGTCAGAAGGGTGACTTCTCGACCATACCTAGAGTGCTTGGTTGACACAGGGCTTTCAGGAGAAACTATGTTCAGTTCACAGGAGATTCTCAGCCTCCGGCTGCGATTATACTTATTTACATGTGTTTGGTAAGGAAGGACACAGGTTACACCTGATGCTTTTCTTCACATATTTGTATATTGTATTGTATTCTATTGTTTTGTGCTAATTGTTGTTAACCACCCGGAGAGCTTTGGCTACTGGGCGGTATAGAAATGAAATGAAATAAATAATAATAACCTCTTGGTCACACAAAAAATGTGTCCAGTCAAGATGGGGGTGGGAGAGTGTGTGGTGCCAAAGGAGAACACAGATCTAATAGGCATATCAGAAAACTAGTAGAATGGAGATAATCAGTCAGATATGGTTATCCCTGGATAACATCTATAGAAAAGACAGGGAGAGGAGGGTGCTTTGCTCTATATGTCAAAGAGGGCAGAGAGTCCAATATAGTATAGGAATAACTCCTACACAAAATCACTTTGGGTGGAAATGCCAGGTCTGAAAAGAAATGTAGCACTGGGGGGTATACAGCAGTGTTACTGACAAATTCCATACTGGAGATTACTAGGAAAAGGTTTGAAAATAGTCATGGGTATAGGTGGAATTTGGAAATTACAACATTTATTTCAGTCAAGAGTACATGAATTCACGAAGGTTTTTCATTTATGATATGGAGATAGGAAAATATCAAAGATGACAGTTAAAGAAACAAACAAATGGAAGATACTTCTACCTTTTCTTATAACTCTGTATTGGTGGCATCATGCCAAGCTGGTTCTAAAAGTTAGGGTAGTTTAAGATTCCAATACTTACATCTCAAGAATATGATGGACAGCAGTTCCCAAGGGTGGGTATAAGATGTCCCTGTTTGCATAGGCAGAAGTCTCCTTTTTCGAAGTGTATGCTAGGGAAGGAGGGGTTCCGTTTTAGGGGTCATCTGCCGGATCCATTTCTGGGGCGCAATAAACAAATTTAATATGCCACTCGATGCTAACAAGTCTCTAAGGATGAAGTGCATTGACAGCTTGACTAAGGCTGCAATCCTATGATCCCTGGGAGGGCATTAACTCTGTTAATATGCTAACAAAATCCCACAATAGTGGTTCCTTAGGCAGTTACAGAATCGAACTCGCAGTGTTTGGCACTTCAAACATATGGATGTGCCATTAAGAAAGGGGTAGTGTAAGTGTTTTGGCAAAAGGTGGTCTTTTGCATTTGACAAGCAACTCCGATAAGTGATTTCCAGAACAAAGGAAAAGTTCATTAGGGAGAAATGCACATTTCCTGAGAATGACACTTGAGCAGATTTGGTTGTTTTCAGAACTTGTTAACCTAGCAGCTTGCGGTATTAATAGAGAGGCTAGTTTATAGAGGGTGCCATAAGAAAGAAAGAACTGGTGGTTAAAGGGCTCTTACACTTGAAAGAATATAAACACTTGTGCAATAAGGAAATTCCCTTCTCAGACACTTTGGACCCGTTTGGACTTTGCTGTCGAATCTCAAGAGTGCCCAGCAATTTACAGGCTGGATGAATGTTGCCGGGAATCCTGCCACTCCCTCACTTTCAACATGTGAAATTCTGAATGGCAGCAGCAGTTTTATACTATCTTGAAGGCAGCAGTCTTTAATGTAACACACAAACAACCCCTTTAATTAACTTAAGAGCACCCCCAGTTAATAGAGCAACACATTAAAACAACAACAAAAATTAACTTAAGTACTTATTTTAAAAAGACAGCAGATGGATGGGAGGCGGGCACCGTTTTAGGCATCCCGGCGCCCCTTCACTTTTCCACAGGAGGAAAAGCCTTGTCTGAAATGGTGCCTGAGGCGATCTCTACACGCACCATCTAAAAACAAATGTGTGTTTTTTCCTCCCCACTTTAAAACTATTGTTTATTAAGACACATGCAAATTAGATTGATTGAAACTTAATTGATTACTCAATCATAATTTCTTTGAGAAGGCACGGGCCCTACTTTACATATAAATATTTCTTCTTGCGCTCACGTTCTCGCCGCCCCCGCCCCCCAATTTACAGAGGGGAAACTGAGGCCGGGAGGGCACAACAGCTGCCTAAGGGTGCCCAACGGATCTGTGATTTTACGCGGATTCCAGCCCGTTTTCGCGCCTGATGCAAGCTACAGAACACCGCGGCTCTCCTTGGGCTTCCTCCTGAACGGCTTCCGGGGTGCCCCACTATGTTCGGGCGGAACCACTTTTGGCTGAGCCGAACCGTCAGCGACGGGGGAGCTTCCGCCCTGAAGCTCTGTGCAACGGGCAGGAAAACCCCGGGGGAGCGGAAACCAATGTTCCCTTCGCTCCCAGCGCTGGGCCTTCCATGCATGCGGCTGGGTTAGCCTGAACCGTCGCTTCCACCTCGAGCGGGCTCAGTTCTTCCCCGCTCCTCGAGGGCGCCATCTGGCTGTCCGCAGTCGCCACCTGACTGCTTCCAGCTTGGGAGACAGAGGGGCGACCCCAGGCTGGCCAGGCCAGCCCCGCACTGCGAAGAAGAGCATTCGGGTTTTGGCGCGCTCTCGTGTCTCTCGCGCCCTTCTCGGCTCTCTCAGCCAATCCGCGCTCGGTAAATCGAGAAGGGGCATGGCCAGAAGAGCTGGCGGGCGGGATCCGCTCCTTCCAGAACTGCTTTCGTTATCTGGAACTGCCCAGCTGCCAGGATTTGGGGACTCTCTTTGGGCGCGTGGATACGGAGTGAAGGATGCTGGAAAGGGGGAGCCGGGAGGGAGCCAAACCCTCCCCCTGCCCAGGAGTCCTGACGAGCTGGGAGGAGAGAAGCAACACGGCTGCAGCCGTGAAAATGTGCCCGTGTGCGCGCAAGCGGGCGGGGAGTAAGCATAATCCCAGCCGAGGTTACTTCCGGTGCTGGAGCCCCGTGAGGAGGAAAATGAGGGTGGGGGAATCATCCGCTCAGTAACTGGAAGAAAACTTGCAACACGGCCGCGCCGTGAAATTGTGATCGTGCGGACGCAATCGGGCTGGGAGAAGAGAAGCAGCACGGCCGCCCCGGGGAAATCTGACTGCGTACGCGGAAGCGGGCTAGGAGGAGAGACGCCACACGGCCGCCCCATGGAGGCGGAAGCGGGCTAGGAGGGGAGACGCCACACGGCTGCAGCCGTGAAAATGTGACCGTGCGTGCGCAAGCGGGATAGGAGGAGAGACGCCACACGGCCGCCCCGTCCTTGCAAGCCCAATATGTCAGATCCAGGAGATCCCTCCCGCATGTTTCCTCTTTCTGGAAAAGGTCGCAGATGGAGATCCAGAGTTGATACACACTGATACCCGCACCTCCCACCCCAACGATGCCCCATTGGCTGTGCCCCCTTCTCTGATGGGCTTCCCCCCAGGCTTCCTGCTATTCCGCTATCCAACACCAGCCAAGCATGTTCGGGCTAGATCTCCTGTTCCCCCTGTAGGTTCACGCGAGGCTGCCGCTGCTTCAGCCTCCGAACCAGCCGTTCGCTCCTCAGCTCTGCAGCAGTCCTCTGAAAGCCACCGCTGCGGGCAATCGTGCTTCCAACTCAGCGGAGAACACGGAGCCCTGCCACGGAGCCCCTGCAGCACCTGCTTCGTCACCGGGCAAGAAGCTCGCACTCGCCACATGGGGGCAAGTGGAGATGGCCGGCATTGACTAGCGCCGCGAAAATTTCTTCCACATTCCCCCCCCCCCCATTCTTGTTCAATTTCATAGAAAATAAACTGCTTTTGAAAGGAAAGTCAAGGGAGAAGAAAATGTTGGAGAAATTATCAAGAGTAGGCTTCAGGGTTCTTGCGTGGCCGAGGAGTGTGCACGACTGTCCTGTCTTTCCTGGCACAATCATCTCTCCAGCAGCCTGTGTCTCCTTGGCTTCCCGCACCTCTATATAAAGCCCGGGGGGGGGGGCATCATCAGGAGGGGAAGGCGGGGCTTCTTCAAATCAGGAAGCAGGGGGAGCTGTGCTACAAGCCCTGCCAATGGGGAGCCCTACGTGTGAGAAACTATTGGAGGAGAATTCCTCCTGCTCCTGGAGAAATTCCGTGATATTGTTCCCCCAATTTCTCTGCCCCTAAATAGGGGGGAGAATATCGAGAGACCATTTGCACCAGTATTTACTGTCTATCCCCAAACCAACAGACTCTTCCAAGAATAACACTTGAGATGCCAAAATTGTTGGGACTTGAAAAAGATGCTAGGAGAGGATATATTGTTGAGTATTATCCTTCCTATCTCGTGTTAGTGAGATCAGTAGAGTAGAGTCCCTTTCCAGCTTAAAAGAAGCTTAGATTTGGCTAGTGTTAGCCAGTTAGCATTTTCCATTTGGTAATCCAGGATGCTTTAAGGCAGACTCGATTTCCCTGGTTTTGCCCCCTTTTCTCTCCCTCAGAACAATAATCAGAGACACAGTCTTGTAAAAGTTAAAAGTAACATTTACTCACTCAGATTATGCAGTTTCATTCAGGCAGGCTTAAAAGTGTTTCTTACAGTTGGTTACAGTACATTTGGAAATACTTGGGGTCTGAACTTGTGGAGTTCAGACCAGCAACTCTGGTTACATGCTGCTGTTAGAACAACCTGGAGGCAACAACTCTTACTACCACATTCAGAGACTCAGCAGGGAGGGAAGAGCTGAGAGCCACGCACACTTCCTGCTGAGGCTCAGCTAAATACACACTGAGTATCTTCTAGGGAACCCACCTTAGAAGATACCAGTGGCCTTAACCATTTCATCCAACTAACTGTTGAAATATGAGCCATTGGTTTTGACTGCACTTTAAATATCCCACAAAAATAATACTTTCCCCATCTTTAATTCCTCTCTATTCATTTTTTAAAAAAATGAAAAATACATTTTAAAAAATAATAATGAAAAATATATTCAACACTACAAGTGTTCCTAGTGCTGATTTAGTCTCAGCATATAATTTGAAGGCACATGGCCACTTTGTAGAAGCCAACAGGTCTGCAGCTGGTGAACACCGGAGGGGGTGAATCCCTGAGAGTAGTATTGGCTTTTCCCCAGGAAACAGCAGTATAAAGCTTCTATTTGTGCATGACATTCACAGTGCCACAGAGTGGACAGTGCTGATCTAGTTCCATTGGTTCTTCAGTATCTGGAATTCCTTCGCCAAAGTCTATTTCCATTGGTTCTTCCATTTCCACAGTTCCTTCTCCAGAGTGTACATCTCTTGGATTTTCATTGGCATTGATATAGGCTGGCATTACAGCTGGGCTGGGAAGATTTAGTGAAAGAGCTCCGTTCTTCTTCTGCTGGATACGTATGAGATGCCCTAAAAATCCAGTCACAAGCCACAGGTGAACAAGCATGCAAAGAAGAATCAAGAAACTATTTCCTGTCTGTAATTGATTAGGGCATGAAAACCAGTGATGTCCTTTGTATCTTATCCACTAAAAAATAATTTAGTTGGCCACATGTGTATCCCATCCCACCTCTGAGAAACTTACAACAGCAACAGTTCCAAAGTGATCTCCCCTGCTGGTGGTTAGGCCCAGACCTTCCTAACTTTACAGATGGCCCTACTACAACCAACATCCTGCAAGCCATTAACCGTTATCGGTTGGCATAAAAGATTCCACATACCATTGTATATTCAGAAAATGTATAAATAACTCCGCTCGGCCATGAAACTCACTGGGTGACTTTGGGCCAGTCACTGACTCTCAGCCTAACCTACCTCACAGGGTTGTTGTGGGGATAAAATGGAGAGGAGGAGGTGTTGCGACATGTATCACATTCACCAGCTGTGGCACATTGTTTACACATGGAAGGAACAGAATGGCTGGTAAACAAGTTTGTTATGTCTTTCTATGAATCTCGTGCTTTCGCAGGGGTTACTAGAGTGTATGGGAAACAGTATGAGCCTGTCACATGGTTTGTATGTTCTGGTGACGTACTGACTTGTTGTTTTTCTGTCTGAAGCCATTTTAGAGAGATGCTGAACTTCTCTCTTTCTCTCTTGTCTTCTGACTAGTGCTTGCTGGACTAATGCAATCATGTAACGTCTTTGTTGAATGGAGTAAATCTCAACTTGCTCCACTGGATTAAATGCTTGCTATGCATTGTACTCTGCACATGGACTGTAACTAGGAAATGTATACTCTGTAGCATATACTTTGCTATTCAAATAAACAGGTCGCTAAATAGACCTGTGGAGTTTACAGAGTTATTTCCTTGCTACTTGAAGTAATCTGCAAACGGAGGAAGCTGGGCTGGTGTCAGATTACAGGGAGCTGGCTGACAACCGAAACACTGGAAAGCTGCGCAGGGAGAGGGGGAGAGGGATCTGAACTTCTGTGTGTGGATTTATGGGCGTCTGCACACAGGAATAGGATTTTAAATCTTCCATCTCACACACGCGAGGCACT
Organism: Shinisaurus crocodilurus; assembly: GCA_021292165.1. Lineage (NCBI taxonomy): Eukaryota > Metazoa > Chordata > Lepidosauria > Squamata > Shinisauridae > Shinisaurus > Shinisaurus crocodilurus. The sequence goes on along the minus strand of CM037882.1, from coordinate 5,299,707 downwards.
CTGTTTTTCCTCACGCCCCATCAGGAGGAGGAGGATTACGTAAGCCGCCTTGGGTTCCTTGCAGGAAAAAGGCGGGTATAAATATAATTAATAAATAAATAAATAAAATAAAAAATAATGGGAGGTTGGAGTGTTGGACCATGGAGACCCAGTCCAAATCCCCAGTCAGCCAAGAAGTTCACTGGGTGACCTGACCTAATCTACCTCACAGGGCTGTTGCAAGTATAAAATGGAGGAAGAGGATCATGTATGCTGGCCTGAATTCCTTGGATGAAAGGTATCCAGTCCAGGGTATCCATGAAATTAAATAAATAATTGATCTATGAGGAGCACAAAAGTTGTGGAAAACAGTGCTTTTATTATTATTATTTGCAGGGGTGTCCCAAAGTATGAATGTAATCTGGATTGTGGATAAGATCTCACTGTATTTCTTAGGAGCTCCAAGCTCAGACTCCATGTTAAACTAGGCTTAAATATGTTTTAGTAACTGAGTAACCATTTTAAGTCTGCCTGAACAAAGCTACATACTGAGTGAGTAAATGTTATTCTTTGTCTTTCACAAGACTGCTTGTGTGATTATTATTTTACAGGGCTAAAAAGGGAGATACCAGAAAAATCCAGTCTGCCTTAAAGCATCCTGGATTACTAGTACAAAAAGCTAAAACTAGTCCATCTAAACTTCCCTTTTTAGCTCAAAAAAGACCGCACTCTGCTGATCTCACTAAAGTGAGGACGGAAGGATAATAACCAATAAATATATCCTCTCCTAGCATCTAATGTAAGTCGCAACAGCTTTAAGTGCAAAAATTACCATTAGGAAATTTCAACTGGATCACACAATATTCAGGGGAATTTAATCCATCTTGGTCTGCAACAAAATGATAAGGAGATGAGTTCAGGGTCAGGCAGCAGTGAGAGTATGTATAACCCTTAGGCCAACCTTCCCCAACGCGGTGCCCTCCAGATGTGTTGGACAACAACTCCCACAATCCTCAGCCAACATGACCAAGTGCTGTAATTAGGTTTGAAGGAAAATGAAATGGAGAGGGTGTATCCTTGTACCCAGAATGTCATGCTTTTTCCAGAATGAACCCCCCTGAGGACTCAAAGCAGGGAAGGATATTGATTGTGAGGTCTCTGTCCTAGATTTGGAATTCCGTTTGTCCTGATCTTACACTGCACTCTGCTGTTGTGGCCACTCTCTTTACCCAACCAGCCACTTAATGCTGGAGAGGGGGATTTTATTCCCTTGCTCTAAAGAGCCAGTGTGGCGTAGTGGTGAGAGTGTTGGACTGGGACTCAGGAGATCCAGGTTCCGCTTGGCCATGAAACTCACTGGGTGACTTTGGGTGACTTTGGACCAGTCACTGACTCTCAGCCTAACCTACCTCACAGGGTTGTTGTGAGGATATAATGGAGAGGAGGAGGACTATGTAAGCCGCCTTGGGTTCTTTGAAGGAAAAAAGGCGGGGTATAAATATAATAAATAAATAAATAAAGCTATGCACGGGGAATATATATAGATGTATCTCTGTGGGTTTCTTGATTTTATCTTCCAAGCTACAGCAGAACAATTCCCCAATAGCTGCAGGAACTGCTTGGTGGGGTTTACCTCCTTCTTTTCCATGATCTTTTCTGCTGTTAGCTGACTCTATTTTTCGTCTGTCCTGGCAATGGCAAGAAGACTGGTGATTTGCTTTGTCCATCTTGGCAAGAGCAATGTGGGTGTCCTGGTTGCGGTCAACAGAGTCCTGAGCTTTGGGATACCTGAGCTGGGGAAATAAAATTTTAGTAAGATGGAATGGCATTTCCTCACTAGAACACTCAGATTTTTGCTGCCTGTTTCAACATCTTATTTGTGGACTCTGCTCTGTCCTGCAATGTAATCTCTCTCTCTCTCTCTCTCTCTCTCTCTCTCTCTCTCTCTCTCTCTCTCAGATAGGGGGAAATGTCCCCTTTTTTGCTGGCCAAACATCTCCCATCCATCTCTCTTAATGGCCCTGTATCTGCCCAGTTTGCTTCCCTACTTCAGAGCCCTTTGCCCTATCTGCATGTAGGTGTGTATAGAGCAAAATTAGAAAAATAAGGAAGAAATCCAGTATAATGCTATTATTATTATTATTATTATTATTATTATTATTATTATTATCATCATCATCATCATCATCATCAGAGCAGGTGGGGGAGATGGCTGCTTTTAACAAAACACGGAAAGTTGGAGAGGCTGGCTCTATTCCCCCACTCCCCTTTAATATGTCATGCTTTGGATGCACCATGCTGGATCATCTTCCATAAGAGGCTGCAACAGGCCAGCCCCAGCACTGGCGAATAAAGGTGCAGGAGCAGAACTAGCCGGGGAGGGGGGCATTGAAAAAAACCCAGCTTTCATGTGCTGCCAGGCATCATGATCCCCAAAAATCCCACCACCAACCAAGTTACTCTTTGCCTTTCCTCACACCCACACCCTTGATCCGCCCATTACCACGGCAATACATGTGGGGGTGAAAACCTTGTAACAGAGCCCGGACACCCCCAGCCCACACAAGTTTCTCTTGCCGTAAAGCTTTGAAGATAAACTTACCACCAAAACTTAACCAGGAGAAACTGCAATGCTTCCAAGCACACTGTGGAGAAGTGTTGGATAATTAAAATTGCAGTCAAAACCTATGGCTCATGTTTCACCAGGTAATTGGGTGAAATGGTTAAGATCACTGATACCTTCTAGGGTGGTTTTCCTAGAAGGTACTCATTGAATTATTAACAGTCTGAACAGGAAGTGGGCGTTGCTCCCAGCTTCTTCCTCCTTTCTGTTCAGACTCCTAGTGAGCTTGGCACCACCAGGTTGTTGTCTCCACGTGGTCCTTGTAGCAGCATGTAGCCAGAGTTGCTGGTCTGAACTCCACAAGTTCAGACCCCAAGTAACTACAAATGTATTGTAACCAACTGTAAGAAACTCTTTTAAGCCTGCCTGAATGAAACTGCATAATCTGAGTGAGTAAATGTTACTTTTAACTTTTACAAGACTGTGTCTCTGATTATTGTTCTGAGGGAGAGAAAAGGGGGCAAAACCAGGGAAATCCAGTCTGCCTTAAAGCATCCTGGATTACCAAATGCTAACTGGCTAACACTAGCCAAATCTAAGCATCTTTTAAGCTGGAAAGGGACTCTACTCTGCTGATCTCACTAACGTGAGATAGGAAGGATATTACTCCACAATATATCCTCTCCTAGTATCTTTTTCAAATCCCAACAAAGACAACACAAGAAAATGAGTTAATAATTTTCAGAGGAAAAGGCTTGACAACGTCTTTAACGCGCATAGAGCGTTGGGCTAGATAAGACTCGATGTCACCTTGTGGAAAGGACATGCTGTTGCTGTTTTTACTGTTTTTATTACCGCATCGGTTTTTATTATGTAAGTTTTATTCTTGTATGCCGCCTTGGGAGGGCTCCTGCCCTGAAAGGAGGTTATTACACAAGGAGGAGGTTATTACACTGATAAATTTTGTACTGGAAGTCTTTAATATTCACTGATGTGTACGCTCTTTGAAATTATTTACCTGCTTCATAGAAATTAACAAATGGTCAGTGTGGATAGATTCTCTGCGCCCTTTTGACAGCTAAGGGTGCAATGCTATGCATGTTTAGACAGATAAAAGGCCTACAACTCCCAGCATGTCCTAGCCAGCCATGCTGGCTGGGGAATGCTGGGAGTTGTACGACTTTTTCCTGTCTAAATCTGCATAGCATTGCCCCTATAAACACTAACTGCTCTGTTCCATAGGATGGCTGCAGTGCTTCCCCTCCTCTTTGAAATTATTCTTATTGTTTTAAATTTTTCTTGGCCATCTTTCAGGGCAGGAGCCCTCCCAAGGTGGCATACAATAATAAAACTTACATAATAGAACCTGATGTGGTAATAAAAACAGTAAAAACAGCAACAGCAGTAAACACCCTAACAAAAAAAAAGACACCAGCATAAAAACAGAACCTACCACATACAACTGCAGCTACAACCCAGTCCTATTATACAAATTCAGGGGAAGGGCAGAGTAGATTTTCAGGACCTTCCTAAGAGACTGTTGCGATGGGGCTGGCAGACCCCCTCTGGGAACTTATTCCAGAGGTGTGGGCTGCTGTGGCCACCCTAAGTGTTAGGCAACTGCCTCTTTCTGGCCGCTGCGCCAGGTCTCTTTGGTGGTAGTTGTTGCAACTCAGCCAGGAAGCAAAGGTGCCCCCCCCGCACCTTTTAATCGAGATGCTTGCTTGTAAAATCCCACAGTCAAGATAAAAATGTACTGGAAGGGCGAGGCCAGGGCTCCTTCTTGCCTCCCAGAGCCGTGGACAGGCAGATCCAGGCGCAAATCCTTGCTCGTGGCCTCCGGCGGAGTACTACCTCCTACTAGCAGTACCTCACAGGGCTGTTATGAGGATGGAGATGGAATAACCAGCGGCCATGTATGGTGCCCTGAGCTCCTGGAAGGAGGAGACAAATGAGAGGGAACTTGCCTGGGAGAGTGGCTGCACAGCCGAAATCCGCCGCCACCCCCCTTTTGTATTATTATAGGTGGAGGAGCTCTGATTGTCTCTCCATCCCTAGAACTGGGCAATATCCTGGGGTTGGGGCGGCATTGGGTGTCTGCTGGCCCCCGGCATTGCCCCCCCCCCCTGTCCCCAGCAGCGCGTCGACAGAGGCAGCCGTGTTGCGTCTCTCCTCCTAGCCCGCTTCCCCGGGCACGGTTACTCCGCTGCTGTTTCTTAATACACCCAGGAGGAGGCGCAGCGGTCGGCTCCACAAATGTTCCTTAACACACCCAGGAGGAGGTTACCCGTAGTTTAAACGGTCAGATTTCTCCGAGGAGGCCGTGTTGCGTCTCTCCTCTTAGCCCGCTTGCCCGTGCAGGGTCAGATTTCTCCGGGGGCCGTGCTGCTTCTCTCTTCCGCTAATCTTACTTAACACACCCAGGAGGAGGTTACCCGTAGTTTACACGGTCAGATTTCTCCAGGACGGCCGTGTTGCGTCTCTCCTCCTAGCCCGCTTGGAGGAGACAGCAGCGCGTCGACAGAGGCAGCAAAAATGACGGGAGAATGCTGTTGAAGCGCTGTGCAGAAGCACCGCAGCCTTCGCTGTTGAGGAAACAAGCAGCATCCTCGAAGGCGACAGTGGTGGCGCGTGGTGCCGATTTGTCTTTTGAAAATAGGAACCCGCCCCCGGCGACGAGGTGGTAGTGGCGGGGACGGGGCACGTGTTGCCCATCCCTGTCCAAGAAAAACAAAATCCCCTTCCCTAAGACTTATTTCTTCGGTGTTTTCTGAAAGAACTCGGGGAGAGCGCTAGCGGGTTCTTCGCCTAGGGCTCACCAGAGCTTCCAAGCGGTGGTTGCAAAGAAGGTTTGGCTGTTCCGAAATGACCCCACCTTCGATGGTGATGGTGATGATGATGATGATGATGATGATGATGATGATGATGTATTATAAGTTTGTCCTAATAGCGTTACTTCAGCGCGTTAAGCGCTCCTGACCTGGCTGCTGGAAGTCGGTCAACGTAAAGCAGATCTTCCTAAGACATTCTTAAACAGATTTCTTCCTAAAGAAGGGGGGGAGCTGGACGCCTTTTTTGTTTCAGTTACCGAGAGGGGGACTCGTCCTTGATTGCTATCAACGGGCTTTCTGAGGCGCCCAGTAAACTCCCGCAGAGAAGGACGGAGATGCTAATGAAGAGGAGAGTCCTGCAGCTGCGAAAAAAATCTCACTGATTTCCGTGGTAGACCTGAGCACCAAACTGGCCAGAAGTCTCTCTCTCTCTCTATATATATATATATATATATATATATACTTACCTGAGATGTAGCGGAACCAGCAGAGGATGTTGCAGGCAGCTGTGGCAGATCCGAATGGTTAGCAAAACTTCAGGGTGCTTTTATCGTTATATTGCGTCACTGCTGTTAACCTCCTCCTGGGTGTGTTAAGGAACAGTAGCGGAGCCGGCCGCTGCGCCTCCTCCTGGGTGTGCTAAGAAACAGTAGTGGAGAAGAGTCGCAGCCAGCAAAGCTTTCCGCAAGAATCTGACCGAGCACGCGGAAGCGGGCTAGCAGGAGTGACAACGCGCACACGGGCAAGCGGGCTAGGAGGAGAGACGCAACACGGCCGTCCCGGAGAAATCTGAGCGTGTAAACTACGGCTAACCTCCTCCTGGGTTTGTTAAGGAACAGCAGCGGAAGAGAGATGCAGCACGGCTTCCCCGGAAGAATCTGACTGAGCAAAGGCAAGCGGGCTAGGAAGAGAGCTGCGATGCTGCCGCAGCAAAACTCTGACCGTGCACAAGCAAGCGGGCTTGGAGCAGAGACGCAACACGGCCTCCTCGGAGAAATCTGACCGTGTAAATTACGATTAACCTCCTCCTCCTGGGTGTGTTAAAGAACAGTAGCGGAGCCGGCCGCTGCGCCTCCTCCTGGCTGTGTTAAGAAACAGCAGCGGAGAAGAGACGCTGCCTCAAAGCCTTTCCGCAAGAATCTGACCGAGCAGCACTCGGAAGCAGGCTAGCAGGAGTGACAACGCGCAAAACTTTAACCGTGCACGGGCAAGCGGGCTAGGAGGAGAGACGCAACACGGCCTTCCCGGAGAAATCTGAGCGTGTAAACTACGGCTAACCTCCTCCTGGGTTTGTTAAGGAACAGCAGCGGAAGAGAGATGCAGCACGGCTTCCCCGGAAGAATCTGACTGAGCAAGGGCAAGCGAGCTAGGAGGAGAGCCGCGATGCTGTCTCCGCAAAACTCTGACCGTGCACAAGCAAGCGGGCTTGGAGGAGAGACGCAGCACGGCCTCCCCGGAGAAATCTGACTGTGTAAACTACGATTAACCTCCTCCTGGGTGTGTTAAGGAACAGTAGCGGAGCCGGCCGCTGCGCCTCCTCCTGGCTCTGTTAAGAAACAGCAGCGGAGAAGAGACGCTGCCTCAAAGCCTCTCCGCAAGAATCGGACCGAGCACGCGGAAGCGGGCTAGCAGGAGTGACAACGCGCAGAACATTAACCGTGCACGTGCAAGCGGGCTAGGAGGAGAGACGCAACACGGCCGTCCCGGAGAAATCTGAGCGTGTAAACTACGGCTAACCTCCTCCTGGGTGTGTTAAGGAACAGCAGCGGATGAGGGACGCAGCACGGCTTCCCCGGAAGAATCTGACTGAGCAAGGGCAAGCGAGCTAGGAGGAGAGCCGCGATGCTTTCGCCGCAAAACTCTGACCGTGCACAAGCAAGCGGGCTTGGAGGAGAGACGCAGCACGGCCTCCTCGGAGAAATCTGACTGTGTAAACTACGATTAACCTCCTCCTGGGTGTGTTAAGGAACAGTAGCGGAGCCGGCCGCTGCGCCTCCTCCTGGCTGTGTTAAGAAACAGCAGCGGAGAAGAGACGCTGCCTCAAAGCCTCTCCGTACGAATGTGACCGAGCAGCAGTCGGAAGCGGGCTAGCAGGAGTGACAACGCGCAAAACTTTAACCGTGCACGGGCAAGCGGGCTAGGAGGAGAGACGCAACACGGCCGTCCCGGAGAAATCTGAGCGTGTAAACTACGGCTAACCTCCTCCTGGGTTTGTTAAGGAACAGCAGCGGATGAGAGACGCAGCACGGCTTCCCCGGAAGAATCTGACTGAGCAAAGGCAAGCGGGCTAGGAGCAGAGCCGCGATGCTGCCGCAGCAAAACTCTGACCGTGCACAAGCAAGCGGGCTTGGAGGAGAGACGCAGCACGGCCTCCCCGGAGAAATCTGACCCTGTACACTACGATTAACCTCCTCCTGGGTGTGTTAAGGAACAGTAGCGGAGCCAGCCGCTGCGCCTCCTCCTGGCTGTGTTAAGAAACAGCAGCGGAGAAGAGACGCTGCCTCAAAGCCTCTCCGTACGAATCGGACCGAGCACGCAGAAGCGGGCTAGCAGGAGTGACAACGGGCAGAACATTAACCGTGCACGGGCAAGCGGGCTAGGAGGAGAGACGCAACACGGCCGTCCCGGAGAAATCTGAGTAGTTTACACGGTCAGATTTCTCCAGGACGGCCGTGTTGCGTCTCTCCTCCTAGCCCGCTTGGAGGAGACAGCAGCGCGTCGACAGAGGCAGCAAAAAATACGGGAGAATGCTGTTGAAGCGCTGTGCAGAAGCACCGCAGCCTTCGCTGTTGAGGAAACAAGCAGCATCCTCGAAGGCGACAGTGGTGGCGCGTGGTGCCAATTTGTCTTTTGAAAAAAGGAACCCGCCCCCGGGGACGAGGTGGTAGTGGCGGGGACGGGCACGTGTTGCCCATCCTTGTCCAAGAAAAACAAAATCCCCTTCCCTAAGAGTTATTTCTTCGGTGTTTTCTGAAAGAACTCGGGGAGAGCGCTAGCGGGTTCTTCGCCTAGGGCTCACCAGAGCTTCCAAGCGGTGGTTGCAAAGAAGGTTTGGCTGTTCCGAAATGACCCCACCTTCGATGGTGGTGGTGATGATGATGATGATGATGATGATGATGATGATGTATTATAAGTTTGTCCTAATAGCGTTACTTCAGCGCGTTAAGCGCTCCTGACCTGGCTGCTGGAAGTCGGTCAACGTAAAGCAGATCTTCCTAAGACATTCTTAAACAGATTTCTTCCTAAAGAAGGGGGGGAACTGGACGCCTTTTTTGTTTCAGTTACCGAGAGGGGGACTCGTCCTTGATTGCTATCAACGGGCTTTCTGAGGCGCCCAGTAAACTCCCGCAGAGAAGGACGGAGATGCTAATGAAGAGGAGAGTCCTGCAGCTGCGAAAAAAATCTCACTGAGGTCCGTGGTAGACCTGAGCACCAAACTGGCCAGAAGTCTCTCTCTTTCTCTCTCTCTCTCTCTCTCTCTATATATATATATATACTTACCTGAGATGTAGCGGAACCAGCAGAGGATGTTGCAGGCAGCTGTGGCAGATCCGAATGGTTAGCAAAACTTCAGGGTGCTTTTATCGTTATATTGCGTCACTGCTGTTAACCTCCTCCTGGGTGTGTTAAGGAACAGTAGCGGAGCCGGCCGCTGCGCCTCCTCCTGGGTGTGTTAAGAAACAGTAGTGGAGAAGAGTCGCAGCCAGCAAAGCTTTCCGCAAGAATCTGACCGAGCACGCGGAAGCGGGCTAGCAGGAGTGACAACGCGCAAAACTCTAACCGTGCACGGGCAAGCGGGCTAGGAGGAGAGACGCAACACGGCCGTCCCGGAGAAATCTGAGCGTGTAAACTACGGCTAACCTCCTCCTGGGTTTGTTAAGGAACAGCAGCGGAAGAGAGATGCAGCACGGCTTCCCCGGAAGAATCTGACTGAGCAAGGGCAAGCGAGCTAGGAGGAGAGCCGCGATGCTGTCTCCGCAAAACTCTGACCGTGCACAAGCAAGCGGGCTTGGAGGAGAGACGCAGCACGGCCTCCCCGGAGAAATCTGACTGTGTAAACTACGATTAACCTCCTCCTGGGTGTGTTAAGGAACAGTAGCGGAGCCGGCCGCTGCGCCTCCTCCTGGCTGTGTTAAGAAACAGCAGCGGAGAAGAGACGCTGCCTCAAGCCTCTCCGTACGAATCGGACCGAGCACGCGGAAGAGGGCTAGCAGAAGTGACAACGCGCAAAACTTTAACCGTGCACGGGCAAGCGGGCTGGGAGGAGAGACGCAGCACGGCCTCCCCGGAGAAATCTGACTGTGTAAACTACGATTAACCTCCTCCTGGGTGTGTTAAGGAACAGTAGCGGAGCCGCCGCTGCGCCTCCTCTTGGGTGTGTTAAGAAACAGCAGCGGAGAAGAGACGCTGCCTCAAAGCCTCTCCGTAAGAATCTGACCGAGCACGCGGAAGCGGGCTAGCAGGAGTGAGAACGCGCAAAGCTTTAACCGTGCACGGGCAAGAGGGCTAGGAGGCAAGACGCAACACGGCCGTCCCGGAGAAATCTGAGCGTGTAAACTACGGCTAACCTCCTCCTGGGTTTGTAAAGGAACAGCAGCGGAAGAGAGATGCAGCACGGCTTCCCCGGAAGAATCTGACTGAGCAAAGGCAAGCGGGCTAGGAGCAGAGCCGCGATGCTGCGGCAGCAAAACTCTGACCGTGCACAAGCAAGCGGGCTTGGAGCAGAGACGCAGCACGGCCTCCCCGGAGAAATCTGACCGTGTACACTACGATTAACCTCCTCCTGGGTGTGTTAAGGAACAGTAGGGGAGCCGGCCGCTGCGCCTCCTCCTGGCTCTGTTAAGAAACAGCAGCGGAGAAGAGACGCTGCCTCAAAGCCTCTCCGCAAGAATCGGACCGAGCACGCGGAAGCGGGCTAGCAGGAGTGACAACGCGCAGAACTTTAACCGTGCACGGGCAAGCGGGCTAGGAGGAGAGACGCAACACGGCCGTCCCTGAGAAATCTGAGTAGTTTACACGGTCAGATTTCTCCAGGACGGCCGTGTTGCGTCTCTCCTCCTAGCCCGCTTGGAGGAGACAGCAGCGCGTCGACAGAGGCAGCAAAAAATACGGGAGAATGCTGTTGAAGCGCTGTGCAGAAGCACCGCAGCCTTCGCTGTTGAGGAAACAAGCAGCATCCTCGAAGGCGACAGTGGTGGCGCGTGGTGCCAATTTGTCTTTTGAAAAAAGGAACCCGCCCCCGGGGACGAGGTGGTAGTGGCGGGGACGGGCACGTGTTGCCCATCCTTGTCCAAGAAAAACAAAATCCCCTTCCCTAAGACTTATTTCTTCGGTGTTTTCTGAAAGAACTCGGGGAGAGCGCTAGCGGGTTCTTCGCCTAGGGCTCACCAGAGCTTCCAAGCGGTGGTTGCAAAGAAGGTTTGGCTGTTCCGAAATGACCCCACCTTCGATGGTGGTGGTGATGATGATGATGATGATGATGATGTATTATAAGTTTGTCCTAATAGCGTTACTTCAGCGCGTTAAGCGCTCCTGACCTGGCTGCTGGAAATCGGTCAACGTAAAGCAGATCTTCCTAAGACATTCTTAAACAGATTTCTTCCTAAAGAAGGGGGGGAACTGGACGCCTTTTTTGTTTCAGTTACCGAGAGGGGGACTCGTCCTTGATTGCTATCAACGGGCTTTCTGAGGCGCCCAGTAAACTCCCGCAGAGAAGGACGGAGATGCTAATGAAGAGGAGAGTCCTGCAGCTGCGAAAAAAATCTCACTGAGGTCCGTGGTAGACCTGAGCACCAAACTGGCCAGAAGTCTCTCTCTTTCTCTCTCTCTCTCTCTCTATATATATATATATATACTTACCTGAGATGTAGCGGAACCAGCAGAGGATGTTGCAGGCAGCTGTGGCAGATCCGAATGGTTAGCAAAACTTCAGGGTGCTTTTATCGTTATATTGCGTCACTGCTGTTAACCTCCTCCTGGGTGTGTTAAGGAACAGTAGCGGAGCCGGCCGCTGCGCCTCCTCCTGGGTGTGTTAAGAAACAGTAGTGGAGAAGAGTCGCAGCCAGCAAAGCTTTCCGCAAGAATCTGACCGAGCACGCGGAAGCGGGCTAGCAGGAGTGACAACGCGCAAAACTCTAACCGTGCACGGGCAAGCGGGCTAGGAGGAGAGACGCAACACGTCCGTCCCGGAGAAATCTGAGCGTGTAAACTACGGCTAACCTCCTCCTGGGTTTGTTAAGGAACAGCAGCGGAAGAGAGATGCAGCACGGCTTCCCCGGAAGAATCTGACTGAGCAAGGGCAAGCGAGCTAGGAGGAGAGCCGCGATGCTGTCTCCGCAAAACTCTGACCGTGCACAAGCAAGCGGGCTTGGAGGAGAGACGCAGCACGGCCTCCCCGGAGAAATCTGACTGTGTAAACTACGATTAACCTCCTCCTGGGTGTGTTAAGGAACAGTAGCGGAGCCGGCCGCTGCGCCTCCTCCTGGCTGTGTTAAGAAACAGCAGCGGAGAAGAGACGCTGCCTCAAAGCCTCTCCGTACGAATCGGACCGAGCACGCGGAAGAGGGCTAGCAGAAGTGACAACGCGCAAAACTTTAACCGTGCACGGGCAAGCGGGCTGGGAGGAGAGACGCAGCACGGCCTCCCCGGAGAAATCTGACTGTGTAAACTACGATTAACCTCCTCCTGGGTGTGTTAAGGAACAGTAGCGGAGCCGCCGCTGCGCCTCCTCTTGGGTGTGTTAAGAAACAGCAGCGGAGAAGAGACGCTGCCTCAAAGCCTCTCCGTAAGAATCTGACCGAGCACGCGGAAGCGGGCTAGCAGGAGTGAGAACGCGCAAAGCTTTAACCGTGCACGGGCAAGAGGGCTAGGAGGCAAGACGCAACACGGCCGTCCCGGAGAAATCTGAGCGTGTAAACTACGGCTAACCTCCTCCTGGGTTTGTAAAGGAACAGCAGCGGAAGAGAGATGCAGCACGGCTTCCCCGGAAGAATCTGACTGAGCAAGGGCAAGCGAGCTAGGAGGAGAGCCGCGATGCTGTCTCCGCAAAACTCTGACCGTGCACAAGCAAGCGGGCTTGGAGGAGAGACGCAGCACGGCCTCCCCGGAGAAATCTGACTGTGTAAACTACGATTAACCTCCTCCTGGGTGTGTTAAGGAACAGTAGCGGAGCCGGCCGCTGCGCCTCCTCCTGGCTCTGTTAAGAAACAGCAGCGGAGAAGAGACGCTGCCTCAAAGCCTCTCCGTACGAATCGGACCGAGCACGCGGAAGCGGGCTAGCAGGAGTGACAACGCGCAGAACATTAACCGTGCACGGGCAAGCGGGCTAGGAGGAGAGACGCAACACGGCCGTCCCGGAGAAATCTGAGTAGTTTACACGGTCAGATTTCTCCAGGACGGCCGTGTTGCGTCTCTCCTCCTAGCCCGCTTGGGGGAGACAGCAGCGCGTCGACAGAGGCAGCAAAAATGACGGGAGAATGCTGTTGAAGCGCTGTGCAGAAGCACCGCAGCCTTCGCTGTTGAGGAAACAAGCAGCATCCTCGAAGGCGACAGTGGTGGCGCGTGGTGCCAATTTGTCTTTTGAAAATAGGAACCCGCCCCCGGGGACGAGGTGGTAGTGGCGGGGACGGGCACGTGTTGCCCATCCTTGTCCAAGAAAAACAAAATCCCCTTCCCTAAGACTTATTTCTTCGGTGTTTTCTGAAAGAACTCGGGGAGAGCGCTAGCGGGTTCTTCGCCTAGGACTCACCAGAGCTTCCAAGCGGTGGTTGCAAAGAAGGTTTGGCTGTTCCGAAATGACCCCACCTTCGATGGTGGTGGTGATGATGATGATGATGATGATGATGATATGATGATGATGATGTATTATAAGTTTGTCCTAATAGCGTTACTTCAGCGCGTTAATCGCTCCTGACCTGGCTGCTGGAAGTCGGTCAACGTAAAGCAGATCTTCCTAAGACATTCTTAAACAGATTTCTTCCTAAAGAAGGGGGGGAACTGGACGCCTTTTTTGTTTCAGTTACCGAGAGGGGGACTCGTCCTTGATTGCTATCAACGGGCTTTCTGAGGCGCCCAGTAAACTCCCGCAGAGAAGGACGGAGATGCTAATGAAGAGGAGAGTCCTGCAGCTGCGAAAAAAATCTCACTGAGGTCCGTGGTAGACCTGAGCACCAAACTGGCCAGAAGTCTCTCTCTTTCTCTCTCTCTCTCTCTATATATATATATATATATACTTACCTGAGATGTAGCGGAACCAGCAGAGGATGTTGCAGGCAGCTGTGGCAGATCCGAATGGTTAGCAAAACTTCAGGGTGCTTTTATCGTTATATTGCGTCACTGCTGTTAACCTCCTCCTGGGTGTGTTAAGGAACAGTAGCGGAGCCGGCCGCTGCGCCTCCTCCTGGCTGTGTTAAGAAACAGCAGCGGAGAAGAGACGCTGCCTCAAAGCCTTTCCGCAAGAATCTGACCGAGCAGCACTCGGAAGCAGGCTAGCAGGAGTGACAACGCGCAAAACTTTAACCGTGCACGGGCAAGCGGGCTAGGAGGAGAGACGCAACACGGCCTTCCCGGAGAAATCTGAGCGTGTAAACTACGGCTAACCTCCTCCTGGTTTTGTTAAGGAACAGCAGCGGAAGAGAGACGCAGCACGGCTTCCCCGGAACAATCTGACTGAGCAAGGGCAAGCGAGCTAGGAGGAGAGCCGCGATGCTGTCTCCGCAAAACTCTGACCGTGCACAAGCAAGCGGGCTTGGAGGAGAGACGCAGCACGGCCTCCTCGGAGAAATCTGACTGTGTAAACTACGATTAACCTCCTCCTGGGTGTGTTAAGGAACAGTAGCGGAGCCGGCCGCTGCGCCTCCTCCTGGCTGTGTTAAGAAACAGCAGCGGAGAAGAGACGCTGCCTCAAAGCCTCTCCGTACGAATGTGACCGAGCAGCAGTCGGAAGCGGGCTAGCAGGAGTGACAACGCGCAGAACATTAACCGTGCACGGGCAAGCGGGCTAGGAGGAGAGACGCAACACGGCCGTCCCTGAGAAATCTGAGTAGTTTACACGGTCAGATTTCTCCAGGACGGCCGTGTTGCGTCTCTCCTCCTAGCCCGCTTGGAGGAGACAGCAGCGCGTCGACAGAGGCAGCAAAAATGACGGGAGAATGCTGTTGAAGCGCTGTGCAGAAGCACCGCAGCCTTCGCTGTTGAGGAAACAAGCAGCATCCTCGAAGGCGACAGTGGTGGCGCGTGGTGCCAATTTGTCTTTTGAAAATAGGAACCCGCCCCCGGGGACGAGGTGGTAGTGGCGGGGACGGGCACGTGTTGCCCATCCTTGTCCAAGAAAAACAAAATCCCCTTCCCTAAGACTTATTTCTTCGGTGTTTTCTGAAAGAACTCGGGGAGAGCGCTAGCGGGTTCTTCGCCTAGGGCTCACCAGAGCTTCCAAGCGGTGGTTGCAAAGAACGTTTGGCTGTTCCGAAATGACCCCACCTTCGATGGTGGTGGTGATGATGATGATGATGATGATGATGATGATGATATGATGATGATGATGTATTATAAGTTTGTCCTAATAGCGTTACTTCAGCGCGTTAATCGCTCCTGACCTGGCTGCTGGAAGTCGGTCAACGTAAAGCAGATCTTCCTAAGACATTCTTAAACAGATTTCTTCCTAAAGAAGGGGGGGAACTGGACGCCTTTTTTGTTTCAGTTACCGAGAGGGGGACTCGTCCTTGATTGCTATCAACGGGCTTTCTGAGGCGCCCAGTAAACTCCCGCAGAGAAGGACGGAGATGCTAATGAAGAGGAGAGTCCTGCAGCTGCGAAAAAAATCTCACTGAGGTCCGTGGTAGACCTGAGCACCAAACTGGCCAGAAGTCTCTCTCTTTCTCTCTCTCTCTCTCTCTCTATATATATATATACTTACCTGAGATGTAGCGGAACCAGCAGAGGATGTTGCAGGCAGCTGTGGCAGATCCGAATGGTTAGCAAAACTTCAGGGTGCTTTTATCGTTATATTGCGTCACTGCTGTTAACCTCCTCCTGGGTGTGTTAAGGAACAGTAGCGGAGCCGGCCGCTGCGCCTCCTCCTGGCTGTGTTAAGAAACAGCAGCGGAGAAGAGACGCTGCCTCAAAGCCTTTCCGCAAGAATCTGACCGAGCAGCACTCGGAAGCAGGCTAGCAGGAGTGACAACGCGCAAAACTTTAACCGTGCACGGGCAAGCGGGCTAGGAGGAGAGACGCAACACGGCCTTCCCGGAGAAATCTGAGCGTGTAAACTACGGCTAACCTCCTCCTGGGTTTGTTAAGGAACAGCAGCGGAAGAGAGATGCAGCACGGCTTCCCCGGAAGAATCTGACTGAGCAAGGGCAAGCGAGCTAGGAGGAGAGCCGCGATGCTGTCTCCGCAAAACTCTGACCGTGCACAAGCAAGCGGGCTTGGAGGAGAGACGCAGCACGGCCTCCCCGGAGAAATCTGACTGTGTAAATTACGATTAACCTCCTCCTCCTGGGTGTGTTAAAGAACAGTAGCGGAGCCGGCCCCTGCGCCTCCTCCTGGCTGTGTTAAGAAACAGCAGCGGAGAAGAGACGCTGCCTCAAAGCCTTTCCGCAAGAATCTGACCGAGCAGCACTCGGAAGCAGGCTAGCAGGAGTGACAACGCGCAGAACATTAACCGTGCACGGGCAAGCGGGCTAGGAGGAGAGACGCAACACGGCCGTCCCGGAGAAATCTGAGCGTGTAAACTACGGCTAACCTCCTCCTGGGTTTGTTAAGGAACAGCAGCGGATGAGAGACGCAGCACGGCTTCCCCGGAAGAATCTGACTGAGCAAAGGCAAGCGGGCTAGGAGCAGAGCCGCGATGCTGCCGCAGCAAAACTCTGACCGTGCACAAGCAAGCGGGCTTGGAGGAGAGACGCAGCACGGCCTCCCCGGAGAAATCTGACCGTGTACACTACGATTAACCTCCTCCTGGGTGTGTTAAGGAACAGTAGCGGAGCCAGCCGCTGCGCCTCCTCCTGGCTGTGTTAAGAAAGAGCAGCGGAGAAGAGACGCTGCCTCAAAGGCTCTCCGTACGAATCGGACCGAGCACGCAGAAGCGGGCTAGCAGGAGTGACAACGCGCAGAACATTAACCGTGCACGGGCAAGCGGGCTAGGAGGAGAGACGCAACACGGCCGTCCCTGAGAAATCTGAGTAGTTTACACGGTCAGATTTCTCCAGGACGGCCGTGTTGCGTCTCTCCTCCTAGCCCGCTTGGAGGAGACAGCAGCGCGTCGACAGAGGCAGCAAAAAATACGGGAGAATGCTGTTGAAGCGCTGTGCAGAAGCACCGCAGCCTTCGCTGTTGAGGAAACAAGCAGCATCCTCGAAGGCGACAGTGGTGGCGCGTGGTGCCAATTTGTCTTTTGAAAAAAGGAACCCGCCCCCGGGGACGAGGTGGTAGTGGCGGGGACGGGCACGTGTTGCCCATCCTTGTCCAAGAAAAACAAAATCCCCTTCCCTAAGACTTATTTCTTCGGTGTTTTCTGAAAGAACTCGGGGAGAGCGCTAGCGGGTTCTTCGCCTAGGGCTCACCAGAGCTTCCAAGCGGTGGTTGCAAAGAAGGTTTGGCTGTTCCGAAATGACCCCACCTTCGATGGTGGTGGTGATGATGATGATGATGATGATGATGTATTATAAGTTTGTCCTAATAGCGTTACTTCAGCGCGTTAAGCGCTCCTGACCTGGCTGCTGGAAATCGGTCAACGTAAAGCAGATCTTCCTAAGACATTCTTAAACAGATTTCTTCCTAAAGAAGGGGGGGAACTGGACGCCTTTTTTGTTTCAGTTACCGAGAGGGGGACTCGTCCTTGATTGCTATCAACGGGCTTTCTGAGGCGCCCAGTAAACTCCCGCAGAGAAGGACGGAGATGCTAATGAAGAGGAGAGTCCTGCAGCTGCGAAAAAAATCTCACTGAGGTCCGTGGTAGACCTGAGCACCAAACTGGCCAGAAGTCTCTCTCTTTCTCTCTCTCTCTCTCTCTCTATATATATATATATACTTACCTGAGATGTAGCGGAACCAGCAGAGGATGTTGCAGGCAGCTGTGGCAGATCCGAATGGTTAGCAAAACTTCAGGGTGCTTTTATCGTTATATTGCGTCACTGCTGTTAACCTCCTCCTGGGTGTGTTAAGGAACAGTAGCGGAGCCGGCCGCTGCGCCTCCTCCTGGGTGTGTTAAGAAACAGTAGTGGAGAAGAGTCGCAGCCAGCAAAGCTTTCCGCAAGAATCTGACCGAGCACGCGGAAGCGGGCTAGCAGGAGTGACAACGCGCAAAACTCTAACCGTGCACGGGCAAGCGGGCTAGGAGGAGAGACGCAACACGTCCGTCCCGGAGAAATCTGAGCGTGTAAACTACGGCTAACCTCCTCCTGGGTTTGTTAAGGAACAGCAGCGGAAGAGAGATGCAGCACGGCTTCCCCGGAAGAATCTGACTGAGCAAGGGCAAGCGAGCTAGGAGGAGAGCCGCGATGCTGTCTCCGCAAAACTCTGACCGTGCACAAGCAAGCGGGCTTGGAGGAGAGACGCAGCACGGCCTCCCCGGAGAAATCTGACTGTGTAAACTACGATTAACCTCCTCCTGGGTGTGTTAAGGAACAGTAGCGGAGCCGGCCGCTGCGCCTCCTCCTGGCTGTGTTAAGAAACAGCAGCGGAGAAGAGACGCTGCCTCAAAGCCTCTCCGTACGAATCGGACCGAGCACGCGGAAGAGGGCTAGCAGAAGTGACAACGCGCAAAACTTTAACCGTGCACGGGCAAGCGGGCTGGGAGGAGAGACGCAGCACGGCCTCCCCGGAGAAATCTGACTGTGTAAACTACGATTAACCTCCTCCTGGGTGTGTTAAGGAACAGTAGCGGAGCCGCCGCTGCGCCTCCTCTTGGGTGTGTTAAGAAACAGCAGCGGAGAAGAGACGCTGCCTCAAAGCCTCTCCGTAAGAATCTGACCGAGCACGCGGAAGCGGGCTAGCAGGAGTGAGAACGCGCAGAGCTTTAACCGTGCACGGGCAAGAGGGCTAGGAGGCAAGACGCAACACGGCCGTCCCGGAGAAATCTGAGCGTGTAAACTACGGCTAACCTCCTCCTGGGTTTGTAAAGGAACAGCAGCGGAAGAGAGATGCAGCACGGCTTCCCCGGAAGAATCTGACTGAGCAAGGGCAAGCGAGCTAGGAGGAGAGCCGCGATGCTGTCTCCGCAAAACTCTGACCGTGCACAAGCAAGCGGGCTTGGAGGAGAGACGCAGCACGGCCTCCCCGGAGAAATCTGACTGTGTAAACTACGATTAACCTCCTCCTGGGTGTGTTAAGGAACAGTAGCGGAGCCGGCCGCTGCGCCTCCTCCTGGCTGTGTTAAGAAACAGCAGCGGAGAAGAGACGCTGCCTCAAAGCCTCTCCGTACGAATGTGACCGAGCAGCAGTCGGAAGCGGGCTAGCAGGAGTGACAACGCGCAAAACTTTAACCGTGCACGGGCAAGCGGGCTAGGAGGAGAGACGCAACACGGCCGTCCCGGAGAAATCTGAGCGTGTAAACTACGGCTAACCTCCTCCTGGGTTTGTTAAGGAACAGCAGCGGATGAGAGACGCAGCACGGCTTCCCCGGAAGAATCTGACTGAGCAAAGGCAAGCGGGCTAGGAAGAGAGCCGCGATGCTGCGGCAGCAAAACTCTGACCGTGCACAAGCAAGCGGGCTTGGAGGAGAGACGCAGCACGGCCTCCCCGGAGAAATCTGACCGTGTACACTACGATTAACCTCCTCCTGGGTGTGTTAAGGAACAGTGGCGGAGCCGGCCGCTGCGCCTCCTCCTGGCTCTGTTAAGAAACAGCAGCGGAGAAGAGACGCTTCCTCAAAACCTCTCCGCAAGAATCGGACCGAGCACGCGGAAGCGGGCTAGCAGGAGTGACAACGCGCAGAACTTTAACCGTGCACGGGCAAGCGGGCTAGGAGGAGAGACGGAACACGGCCGTCCCGGAGAAATCTGAGCGTGTAAACTACGGCTAACCTCCTCCTGGGTTTGTTAAGGAACAGCAGCGGATGAGAGACGCAGCACGGCTTCCCCGGAAGAATCTGACTGAGCAAGGGCAAGCGAGCTAGGAGGAGAGCCGCGATGCTTTCGCCGCAAACTCTGACCGTGCACAAGCCAGCGGGCTTGGAGGAGAGACGCAGCACGGCCTCCTCGGAGAAATCTGACTGTGTGCACTACGATTAACCTCCTCCTGGGTGTGTTAAGGAACAGTAGCGGAGCCAGCCGCTGCGCCTCCTCCTGGCTGTGTTAAGAAAGAGCAGCGGAGAAGAGACGCTGCCTCAAAGCCTCTCCGTACGAATCGGACCGAGCACGCGGAAGCGGGCTAGCAGGAGTGACAACGCGCAGAACATTAACCGTGCACGGGCAAGCGGGCTAGGAGGAGAGACGCAACACGGCCGTCCCTGAGAAATCTGAGTAGTTTACACGGTCAGATTTCTCCAGGACGGCCGTGTTGCGTCTCTCCTCCTAGCCCGCTTGGAGGAGACAGCAGCGCGTCGACAGAGGCAGCAAAAATGACGGGAGAATGCTGTTGAAGCGCTGTGCAGAAGCACCGCAGCCTTCGCTGTTGAGGAAACAAGCAGCATCCTCGAAGGCGACAGTGGTGGCGCGTGGTGCCAATTTGTCTTTTGAAAATAGGAACCCGCCCCCGGGGACGAGGTGGTAGTGGCGGGGACGGGCACGTGTTGCCCATCCTTGTCCAAGAAAAACAAAATCCCCTTCCCTAAGACTTATTTCTTCGGTGTTTTCTGAAAGAACTCGGGGAGAGCGCTAGCGGGTTCTTCGCCTAGGGCTCACCAGAGCTTCCAAGCGGTGGTTGCAAAGAAGGTTTGGCTGTTCCGAAATGACCCCACCTTCGATGGTGGTGGTGATGATGATGATGATGATGATGATGATGATGTATTATAAGTTTGTCCTAATAGCGTTACTTCAGCGCGTTAAGCGCTCCTGACCTGGCTGCTGGAAGTCGGTCAACGTAAAGCAGATCTTCCTAAGACATTCTTAAACAGATTTCTTCCTAAAGAAGGGGGGGAACTGGACGCCTTTTTTGTTTCAGTTACCGAGAGGGGGACTCGTCCTTGATTGCTATCAACGGGCTTTCTGAGGCGCCCAGTAAACTCCCGCAGAGAAGGACGGAGATGCTAATGAAGAGGAGAGTCCTGCAGCTGCGAAAAAAATCTCACTGAGGTCCGTGGTAGACCTGAGCACCAAACTGGCCAGAAGTCTCTCTCTCTCTCTCTCTCTCTCTATATATATATATATATATATATATACTTACCTGAGATGTAGCGGAACCAGCAGAGGATGTTGCAGGCAGCTGTGGCAGATCCGAATGGTTAGCAAAACTTCAGGGTGCTTTTATCGTTATATTGCGTCACTGCTGTTAACCTCCTCCTGGGTGTGTTAAGGAACAGTAGCGGAGCCGGCCGCTGCGCCTCCTCCTGGGTGTGTTAAGAAACAGTAGTGGAGAAGAGTCGCAGCCAGCAAAGCTTTCCGCAAGAATCTGACCGAGCACGCGGAAGCGGGCTAGCAGGAGTGACAACGCGCAAATCTCTAACCGTGCACGGGCAAGCGGGCTAGGAGGAGAGACGCAACAGGGCCGTCCCGGAGAAATCTGAGCGTGTAAACTACGGCTAACCTCCTCCTGGGTTTGTTAAGGAACAGCAGCGGAAGAGAGATGCAGCAAGGCTTCCCCGGAAGAATCTGACTGAGCAAAGGCAAGCGGGCTAGGAGGAGAGCTGCGATGCTGCCGCAGCAAAACTCAGACCGTGCATAAGCAAGCGGGCTTGGAGCAGAGACGCAACACGGCCTCCTCGGAGAAATCTGACTGTGTAAACTACGATTAACCTCCTCCTGGGTGTGTTAAGGAACAGTAGCGGAGCCGGCCGCTGCGCCTCCTCCTGGCTGTGTTAAGAAACAGCAGCGGAGAAGAAACGCTGCCTCAAAGCCTCTCCGTACGAATGTGACCGAGCACGCGGAAGCGGGCTAGCAGGAGTGACAACGCGCAAAACTTTAACCGTGCACGGGCAAGCGGGCTAGGAGGAGAGACGCAACACGGCCGTCCCGGAGAAATCTGAGCGTGTAAACTACGGCTAACCTCCTCCTGGGTTTGTTAAGGAACAGCAGCGGAAGAGAGACGCAGCACGGCTTCCCCGGAAGAATCTGACTGAGCAAAGGCAAGCGGGCTAGGAGCAGAGCCGCGATGCTGCGGCAGCAAAACTCTGACCGTGCACAAGCAAGCGGGCTTGGAGGAGAGACGCAGCACGGCCTCCCCGGAGAAATCTGACCGTGTACACTACGATTAACCTCCTCCTGGGTGTGTTAAGGAACAGTAGGGGAGCCGGCCGCTGCGCCTCCTCCTGGCTCTGTTAAGAAACAGCAGCGGAGAAGAGACGCTGCCTCAAAGCCTCTCCGCAAGAATCGGACCGAGCACGCGGAAGCGGGCTAGCAGGAGTGACAACGCGCAGAACATTAACCGTGCACGGGCAAGCGGGCTAGGAGGAGAGACGCAACACGGCCGTCCCGGAGAAATCTGAGTAGTTTACACGGTCAGATTTCTCCAGGACGGCCGTGTTGCGTCTCTCCTCCTAGCCCGCTTGGGGGAGACAGCAGCGCGTCGACAGAGGCAGCAAAAATGACGGGAGAATGCTGTTGAAGCGCTGTGCAGAAGCACCGCAGCCTTCGCTGTTGAGGAAACAAGCAGCATCCTCGAAGGCGACAGTGGTGGCGCGTGGTGCCAATTTGTCTTTTGAAAATAGGAACCCGCCCCCGGGGACGAGGTGGTAGTGGCGGGGACGGGCACGTGTTGCCCATCCTTGTCCAAGAAAAACAAAATCCCCTTCCCTAAGACTTATTTCTTCGGTGTTTTCTGAAAGAACTCGGGGAGAGCGCTAGCGGGTTCTTCGCCTAGGGCTCACCAGAGCTTCCAAGCGGTGGTTGCAAAGAAGGTTTGGCTGTTCCGAAATGACCCCACCTTCGATGGTGGTGGTGATGATGATGATGATGATGATGATGATATGATGATGATGATGTATTATAAGTTTGTCCTAATAGCGTTACTTCAGCGCGTTAATCGCTCCTGACCTGGCTGCTGGAAGTCGGTCAACGTAAAGCAGATCTTCCTAAGACATTCTTAAACAGATTTCTTCCTAAAGAAGGGGGGGAACTGGACGCCTTTTTTGTTTCAGTTACCGAGAGGGGGACTCGTCCTTGATTGCTATCAACGGGCTTTCTGAGGCGCCCAGTAAACTCCCGCAGAGAAGGACGGAGATGCTAATGAAGAGGAGAGTCCTGCAGCTGCGAAAAAAATCTCACTGAGGTCCGTGGTAGACCTGAGCACCAAACTGGCCAGAAGTCTCTCTCTCTCTCTCTCTATATATATATATATATATATATATATACTTACCTGAGATGTAGCGGAACCAGCAGAGGATGTTGCAGGCAGCTGTGGCAGATCCGAATGGTTAGCAAAACTTCAGGGTGCTTTTATCGTTATATTGCGTCACTGCTGTTAACCTCCTCCTGGGTGTGTTAAGGAACAGTAGCGGTGCCGGCCGCTGCGCCTCCTCCTGGGTGTGTTAAGAAACAGTAGTGGAGAAGAGTCGCAGCCAGCAAAGCTTTCCGCAAGAATCTGACCGAGCACGCGGAAGCGGGCTAGCAGGAGTGACAACGCGCAAAACTCTAACCGTGCACGGGCAAGCGGGCTAGGAGGAGAGACGCAACACGGCCGTCCCGGAGAAATCTGAGCGTGTAAACTACGGCTAACCTCCTCCTGGTTTGTTAAGGAACAGCAGCGGAAGAGAGATGCAGCACGGCTTCCCCGGAAGAATCTGACTGAGCAAAGGCAAGCGGGCTAGGAGCAGAGCCGCGATGCTTTCGCCGCAAAACTCTGACCGTGCACAAGCAAGCGGGCTTGGAGCAGAGACGCAACACGGCCTCCTCAGAGAAATCTGACCGTGTAAATTACGATTAACCTCCTCCTCCTGGGTGTGTTAAAGAACAGTAGCGGAGCCGGCCCCTGCGCCTCCTCCTGGCTGTGTTAAGAAACAGCAGCGGAGAAGAGACGCTGCCTCAAAGCCTTTCCGCAAGAATCTGACCGAGCAGCACTCGGAAGCAGGCTAGCAGGAGTGACAACGCGCAAAACTTTAACCGTGCACGGGCAAGCGGGCTAGGAGGAGAGACGCAACACGGCCTTCCCGGAGAAATCTGAGCGTGTAAACTACGGCTAACCTCCTCCTGGGTTTGTTAAGGAACAGCAGCGGAAGAGAGATGCAGCACGGCTTCCCCGGAAGAATCTGACTGAGCAAGGGCAAGCGAGCTAGGAGGAGAGCCGCGATGCTGTCTCCGCAAAACTCTGACCGTGCACAAGCAAGCGGGCTTGGAGGAGAGACGCAGCACGGCCTCCCCGGAGAAATCTGACTGTGTAAACTACGATTAACCTCCTCCTGGGTGTGTTAAGGAACAGTAGCGGAGCCGGCCGCTGCGCCTCCTCATGGCTCTGTTAAGAAACAGCAGCGGAGAAGAGACGCTGCCTCAAAGCCTCTCCGCAAGAATCGGACCGAGCACGCGGAAGCGGGCTAGCAGGAGTGACAACGCGCAGAACATTAACCGTGCACGTGCAAGCGGGCTAGGAGGAGAGACGCAACACGGCCGTCCCGGAGAAATCTGAGCGTGTAAACTACGGCTAACCTCCTCCTGGGTGTGTTAAGGAACAGCAGCGGATGAGAGACGCAGCACGGCTTCCCCGGAAGAATCTGACTGAGCAAGGGCAAGCGAGCTAGGAGGAGAGCCGCGATGCTTTCGCCGCAAAACTCTGACCGTGCACAAGCAAGCGGGCTTGGAGGAGAGACGCAGCACGGCCTCCTCGGAGAAATCTGACTGTGTAAACTACGATTAACCTCCTCCTGGGTGTGTTAAGGAACAGTAGCGGAGCCGGCCGCTGCGCCTCCTCCTGGCTGTGTTAAGAAACAGCAGCGGAGAAGAGACGCTGCCTCAAAGCCTCTCCGTACGAATGTGACCGAGCAGCAGTCGGAAGCGGGCTAGCAGGAGTGACAACGCGCAAAACTTTAACCGTGCACGGGCAAGCGGGCTAGGAGGAGAGACGCAACACGGCCTTCCCGGAGAAATCTGAGCGTGTAAACTACGGCTAACCTCCTCCTGGGTTTGTTAAGGAACAGCAGCGGAAGAGAGATGCAGCACGGCTTCCCCGGAAGAATCTGACTGAGCAAGGGCAAGCGAGCTAGGAGGAGAGCCGCGATGCTGTCTCCGCAAAACTCTGACCGTGCACAAGCAAGCGGGCTTGGAGGAGAGACGCAGCACGGCCTCCCCGGAGAAATCTGACTGTGTAAACTACGATTAACCTCCTCCTGGGTGTGTTAAGGAACAGTAGCGGAGCCGGCCGCTGCGCCTCCTCCTGGCTCTGTTAAGAAACAGCAGCGGAGAAGAGACGCTGCCTCAAAGCCTCTCCGCAAGAATCGGACCGAGCACGCGGAAGCGGGCTAGCAGGAGTGACAACGCGCAGAACATTAACCGTGCACGTGCAAGCGGGCTAGGAGGAGAGACGCAACACGGCCGTCCCGGAGAAATCTGAGCGTGTAAACTACGGCTAACCTCCTCCTGGGTGTGTTAAGGAACAGCAGCGGATGAGAGACGCAGCACGGCTTCCCCGGAAGAATCTGACTGAGCAAGGGCAAGCGAGCTAGGAGGAGAGCCGCGATGCTTTCGCCGCAAAACTCTGACCGTGCACAAGCAAGCGGGCTTGGAGGAGAGACGCAGCACGGCCTCCCCGGAGAAATCTGACTGTGTAAACTACGATTAACCTCCTCCTGGGTGTGTTAAGGAACAGTAGCGGAGCCGGCCGCTGCGCCTCCTCCTGGCTGTGTTAAGAAACAGCAGCGGAGAAGAGACGCTGCCTCAAAGCCTCTCCGTACGAATGTGACCGAGCAGCAGTCGGAAGCGGGCTAGCAGGAGTGACAACGCGCAAAACTTTAACCGTGCACGGGCAAGCGGGCTAGGAGGAGAGACGCAACACGGCCGTCCCGGAGAAATCTGAGCGTGTAAACTACGGCTAACCTCCTCCTGGGTTTGTTAAGGAACAGCAGCGGATGAGAGACGCAGCACGGCTTCCCCGGAAGAATCTGACTGAGCAAAGGCAAGCGGGCTAGGAGCAGAGCCGCGATGCTGCGGCAGCAAAACTCTGACCGTGCACAAGCAAGCGGGCTTGGAGGAGAGACGCAGCACGGCCTCCCCGGAGAAATCTGACCGTGTACACTACGATTAACCTCCTCCTGGGTGTGTTAAGGAACAGTGGCGGAGCCAGCCGCTGCGCCTCCTCCTGGCTGTGTTAAGAAACAGCAGCGGAGAAGAGACGCTGCCTCAAAGCCTCTCCGTACGAATCGGACCGAGCACGCAGAAGCGGGCTAGCAGGAGTGACAACGCGCAGAACATTAACCGTGCACGGGCAAGCGGGCTAGGAGGAGAGACGCAACACGGCCGTCCCTGAGAAATCTGAGTAGTTTACACGGTCAGATTTCTCCAGGAGGGACGTGTTGCGTCTCTCCTCCTAGCCCGCTTGGAGGAGACAGCAGCGCGTCGACAGAGGCAGCAAAAAATACGGGAGAATGCTGTTGAAGCGCTGTGCAGAAGCACCGCAGCCTTCGCTGTTGAGGAAACAAGCAGCATCCTCGAAGGCGACAGTGGTGGCGCGTGGTGCCAATTTGTCTTTTGAAAATAGGAACCCGCCCCCGGGGACGAGGTGGTAGTGGCGGGGACGGGCACGTGTTGCCCATCCTTGTCCAAGAAAAACAAAATCCCCTTCCCTAAGACTTATTTCTTCGGTGTTTTCTGAAAGAACTCGGGGAGAGCGCTAGCGGGTTCTTCGCCTAGGGCTCACCAGAGCTTCCAAGCGGTGGTTGCAAAGAAGGTTTGGCTGTTCCGAAATGACCCCACCTTCGATGGTGGTGGTGATGATGATGAAAACCTCCATTACTGCAGCTTGTGAACAAACTATTGGATATGAAACTAAGAAACATCAGGATTGGTTTGATGAAAATGACAATGAGATTAAATATATAATTGACCAAAAAAGGAAAGCCTTCCAAATATGGCAAAATGATATTAACTGCACTGCCAAGAAAAAAACCTACGCTAGCGCAAAGGCTGAGGTCCAAAGAAGAACAAGAGAACTTAAGAACGCTTGGTGGAAAAAGAAAGCTGAAGAAATTCAACAACTTGCAGAATCTTATGATGCACGGGGCTTTTTTAAGGCCACAAGGGCCATTTATGGACCAAAAACCTATGGTACAAACCCTTTACAATCAAAAGATGGCACCAAACTCTTAAAAGACAAAGAGTCTATTGCACTGCGTTGGAAAGAGCATTATTATGACCTTTTAAATCGTAAGTCTAAGGTGGATAATGAGATTTTTTCGCAAATCCCGCAAAAACAAATTAAAGAGGAACTTGCAATACTCCCCACTTTGGATGAAGTAAAAAAAGCCATTAATCAAATGAAGAACAACAAAGCTAGTGGACCAGATGGGATTCCTGCTGAAATCTTTAAAGAAGGGGGCCCCGAACTTGTACAACATCTTCATAAACTCATCGAAAAAATCTGGATAAGAGAAGAGATCCCAGAAGACTTCAGGGATGCCATAATTATCACCCTCTTTAAGAAGGGTGATAGAACAGACTGTGGAAACTATCGGGGCATTTCTCTCCTAGCAACCGCAGGTAAAATATTTGCTAGGATTCTCGCAAACCGTCTTCTATCTATTTCAGAAGAGATCCTCCCTGAAACTCAATATGGTTTCCGCCCCTCTAGAGGGACAGTAGACATGATTTTTACTGCACGTCAGCTCCAAGAAAAATGCCGGGAGCAAAATCAACCCCTTTATATGGCATTTATCGATTTGGCTAAGGCCTTTGATACTGTAGACCGTACAGCTCTCTGGACTATCCTTATGAAAATTGGATGCCCCAATAAATTTGTGAATATCTTGCGACTTCTCCATGACAACATGACGGCAACGGTTTTGGACAACAACGGCTCTCATGGTGCTCCATTTAAAGTGGGATCAGGTGTTAAACAGGGATGTGTTATCGCCCCAACATTATTTGCCATTTTCATCGCCATGGTTTTACATCTTGTCGAGGGGAAACTTCCCACCGGTGTGGGAATTATATATCGAACAGATGGAAAGCTTTTTAATCTCAGCAGGCTGAAAGCAAAAAGTAAGGTAATTACAACCTCCGTTGTGGAACTTCAGTATGCTGATGATAATGTGGTCTCCGCACATTCAGAGGATGATCTCCAAACTATCCTAAATGCTTTTGCAGAAGCATACGAAAAACTTGGTCTCTCACTTAACATCAAAAAAACCAAAGTGCTTCATCAGCAAGTGCAAGCCAATCCTTTGGTGATGCCATCTATCCAGCTTGGCGGGACAATACTGGAAAATGTCGATCATTTTCTCTATCTTGGCAGCTATCTTTCTGTTACAGCTAACATCGACAGTGAAATCCAGCATCGTCTGAGCTCCGCAAGTGCCGCATTTTCTCGAATGAAACATAGAGTGTTCGAGGATCGGGATATTTGTAAGAAGACCAAAACACTGGTTTATGAAGCCATTGTATTACCAACTTTATTGTATGCCTGCGAAACATGGACTATCTATAAACGTCACTTCCACCTCCTTGAAAGGTTTCATCAACGTTGCCTCCGGAAAATCCTGCAAATTACTTGGGAAGATAGGCGAACAAATGTCAGTGTACTGGAAGAAGCAAAGACTACTAGCATTGAAAAAATGATCCTTCAACGCCAACTTCAGTGGACCGGTCACGTTGTTCGAATGCCTGACTGCCGTCTCCCAAAGCAGTTACTTTACTCCCAACTCAAGGATGGAAAGCGGAATATCGGTGGTCAATATAAGAGGTTTAAAGATGTTCATAAGGCAAATCTAAAAAAATGCAATATAAACATCGAAAACTGGGAAGCTCTGGCCCATGAACGATCTAAATGGAGGTTGGCCTTTCACAAAGGTTCCATGGACTTTGAAGAAGCCCGAGTGCAAGGTGAAAGGGAGAAACGTGCTAAGCGAAAAGCACGTCAAATGAATCCTTTACAGGACCATCTTCTATCTGGTAACCTGTGTCCTCACTGTGGGAAGCTATGTGGATCTAGAATTGGCCTCCACAGTCACTTACGGACCCATCGCTAGAGTCTACACAATCTTCTTTAGAATCTCCTCCTTTTATCCCGGAAGACAATCTTACTCGGTCACGAGTGATCGCCTGATGATGATTATGATGATGATGATGATGATGATGATGATGATGATGATGATGATGTATTATAAGTTTGTCCTAATAGCGTTACTTCAGCGCGTTAAGCGCTCCTGACCTGGCTGCTGGAAGTCGGTCAACGTAAAGCAGATCTTCCTAAGACATTCTTAAACAGATTTCTTCCTAAAGAAGGGGGGGAACTGGACGCCTTTTTTGTTTCAGTTACCGAGAGGGGGACTCGTCCTTGATTGCTATCAACGGGCTTTCAGAGGCGCCCAGTAAACTCCCGCAGAGAAGGACGGAGATGCTAATGAAGAGGAGAGTCCTGCAGCTGCGAAAAAAATCTCACTGAGGTCCGTGGTAGACCTGAGCACCAAACTGGCCAGAAGTCTCTCTCTCTCTCTCTCTCTCTCTCTCTCTCTATATATATATATATATATATACTTACCTGAGATGTAGCGGAACCAGCAGAGGATGTTGCAGGCAGCTGTGGCAGATCCGAATGGTTAGCAAAACTTCAGGGTGCTTTTATCGTTATATTGCGTCACTGCTGTTAACCTCCTCCTGGGTGTGTTAAGGAACAGTAGCGGAGCCGGCCGCTGCGCCTCCTCCTGGGTGTGTTAAGAAACAGTAGTGGAGAAGAGTCGCAGCCAGCAAAGCTTTCCGCAAGAATCTGACCGAGCACGCGGAAGCGGGCTAGCAGGAGTGACAACGCGCAAAACTCTAACCGTGCACGGGCAAGCGGGCTAGGAGGAGAGACGCAACACGGCCGTCCCGGAGAAATCTGAGCGTGTAAACTACGGCTAACCTCCTCCTGGGTTTGTTAAGGAACAGCAGCGGAAGAGAGATGCAGCACGGCTTCCCCGGAAGAATCTGACTGAGCAAGGGCAAGCGAGCTAGGAGGAGAGCCGCGATGCTGTCTCCGCAAAACTCTGACCGTGCACAAGCAAGCGGGCTTGGAGGAGAGACGCAGCACGGCCTCCCCGGAGAAATCTGACTGTGTAAACTACGATTAACCTCCTCCTGGGTGTGTTAAGGAACAGTAGCGGAGCCGGCCGCTGCGCCTCCTCCTGGCTGTGTTAAGAAACAGCAGCGGAGAAGAGACGCTGCCTCAAAGCCTCTCCGTACGAATGTGACCGAGCAGCAGTCGGAAGCGGGCTAGCAGGAGTGACAACGCGCAAAACTTTAACCGTGCACGGGCAAGCGGGCTAGGAGGAGAGACGCAACACGGCCGTCCCGGAGAAATCTGAGCGTGTAAACTACGGCTAACCTCCTCCTGGGTTTGTTAAGGAACAGCAGCGGATGAGAGACGCAGCACGGCTTCCCCGGAAGAATCTGACTGAGCAAAGGCAAGCGGGCTAGGAGCAGAGCCGCGATGCTGCGGCAGCAAAACTCTGACCGTGCACAAGCAAGCGGGCTTGGAGGAGAGACGCAGCACGGCCTCCCCGGAGAAATCTGACCGTGTACACTACGATTAACCTCCTCCTGGGTGTGTTAAGGAACAGTAGGGGAGCCGGCCGCTGCGCCTCCTCCTGGCTCTGTTAAGAAACAGCAGCGGAGAAGAGACGCTGCCTCAAAGCCTCTCCGCAAGAATCGGACCGAGCACGCGGAAGCGGGCTAGCAGGAGTGACAACGCGCAGAACTTTAACCGTGCACGGGCAAGCGGGCTAGGAGGAGAGACGCAACACGGCCGTCCCGGAGAAATCTGAGCGTGTAAACTACGGCTAACCTCCTCCTGGGTTTGTTAAGGAACAGCAGCGGATGAGAGACGCAGCACGGCTTCCCCGGAAGAATCTGACTGAGCAAGGGCAAGCGAGCTAGGAGGAGAGCCGCGATGCTTTCGCCGCAAAACTCTGACCGTGCACAAGCCAGCGGGCTTGGAGGAGAGACGCAGCACGGCCTCCTCGGAGAAATCTGACTGTGTGCACTACGATTAACCTCCTCCTGGGTGTGTTAAGGAACAGTGGCGGAGCCAGCCGCTGCGCCTCCTCCTGGCTGTGTTAAGAAACAGCAGCGGAGAAGAGACGCTGCCTCAAAGCCTCTCCGTACGAATCGGACCGAGCACGCGGAAGCGGGCTAGCAGGAGTGACAACGCGCAGAACATTAACCGTGCACGGGCAAGCGGGCTAGGAGGAGAGACGCAACACGGCCGTCCCTGAGAAATCTGAGTAGTTTACACGGTCAGATTTCTCCAGGACGGCCGTGTTGCGTCTCTCCTCCTAGCCCGCTTGGAGGAGACAGCAGCGCGTCGACAGAGGCAGCAAAAATGACATGAGAATGCTGTTGAAGCGCTGTGCAGAAGCACCGCAGCCTTCGCTGTTGAGGAAACAAGCAGCATCCTCGAAGGCGACAGTGGTGGCGCGTGGTGCCAATTTGTCTTTTGAAAATAGGAACCCGCCCCCGGGGACGAGGTGGTAGTGGCGGGGACGGGCACGTGTTGCCCATCCTTGTCCAAGAAAAACAAAATCCCCTTCCCTAAGACTTATTTCTTCGGTGTTTTCTGAAAGAACTCGGGGAGAGCGCTAGCGGGTTCTTCGCCTAGGGCTCACCAGAGCTTCCAAGCGGTGGTTGCAAAGAAGGTTTGGCTGTTCCGAAATGACCCCACCTTCGATGGTGGTGGTGGTGATGATGATGATGATGATGATGATGATGATGATGATGTATTATAAGTTTGTCCTAATAGCGTTACTTCAGCGCGTTAAGCGCTCCTGACCTGGCTGCTGGAAGTCGGTCAACGTAAAGCAGATCTTCCTAAGACATTCTTAAACAGATTTCTTCCTAAAGAAGGGGGGGAACTGGACGCCTTTTTTGTTTCAGTTACCGAGAGGGGGACTCGTCCTTGATTGCTATCAACGGGCTTTCTGAGGCGCCCAGTAAACTCCCGCAGAGAAGGACGGAGATGCTAATGAAGAGGAGAGTCCTGCAGCTGCGAAAAAAATCTCACTGAGGTCCGTGGTAGACCTGAGCACCAAACTGGCCAGAAGTCTCTCTCTCTCTCTCTCTCTCTCTCTCTATATATATATATATATATACTTACCTGAGATGTAGCGGAACCAGCAGAGGATGTTGCAGGCAGCTGTGGCAGATCCGAATGGTTAGCAAAACTTCAGGGTGCTTATATCGTTATATTGCGTCACTGCTGTTAACCTCCTCCTGGGTGTGTTAAGGAACAGTAGCGGAGCCGGCCGCTGCGCCTCCTCCTGGGTGTGTTAAGAAACAGTAGTGGAGAAGAGTCGCAGCCAGCAAAGCTTTCCGCAAGAATCTGACCGAGCACGCGGAAGCGGGCTAGCAGGAGTGACAACGCGCAAATCTCTAACCGTGCACGGGCAAGCGGGCTAGGAGGAGAGACGCAACAGGGCCGTCCCGGAGAAATCTGAGCGTGTAAACTACGGCTAACCTCCTCCTGGGTTTGTTAAGGAACAGCAGCGGAAGAGAGATGCAGCAAGGCTTCCCCGGAAGAATCTGACTGAGCAAAGGCAAGCGGGCTAGGAGGAGAGCTGCGATGCTGCCGCAGCAAAACTCAGACCGTGCATAAGCAAGCGGGCTTGGAGCAGAGACGCAACACGGCCTCCTCGGAGAAATCTGACTGTGTAAACTACGATTAACCTCCTCCTGGGTGTGTTAAGGAACAGTAGCGGAGCCGGCCGCTGCGCCTCCTCCTGGCTGTGTTAAGAAACAGCAGCGGAGAAGAAACGCTGCCTCAAAGCCTCTCCGTACGAATGTGACCGAGCACGCGGAAGCGGGCTAGCAGGAGTGACAACGCGCAAAACTTTAACCGTGCACGGGCAAGCGGGCTAGGAGGAGAGACGCAACACGGCCGTCCCGGAGAAATCTGAGCGTGTAAACTACGGCTAACCTCCTCCTGGGTTTGTTAAGGAACAGCAGCGGAAGAGAGACGCAGCACGGCTTCCCCGGAAGAATCTGACTGAGCAAAGGCAAGCGGGCTAGGAGCAGAGCCGCGATGCTGCGGCAGCAAAACTCTGACCGTGCACAAGCAAGCGGGCTTGGAGGAGAGACGCAGCACGGCCTCCCCGGAGAAATCTGACCGTGTACACTACGATTAACCTCCTCCTGGGTGTGTTAAGGAACAGTAGGGGAGCCGGCCGCTGCGCCTCCTCCTGGCTCTGTTAAGAAACAGCAGCGGAGAAGAGACGCTGCCTCAAAGCCTCTCCGCAAGAATCGGACCGAGCACGCGGAAGCGGGCTAGCAGGAGTGACAACGCGCAGAACATTAACCGTGCACGGGCAAGCGGGCTAGGAGGAGAGACGCAACACGGCCGTCCCGGAGAAATCTGAGCGTGTAAACTACGGCTAACCTCCTCCTGGGTTTGTTAAGGAACAGCAGCGGAAGAGAGATGCAGCAAGGCTTCCCCGGAAGAATCTGACTGAGCAAGGGCAAGCGAGCTAGGAGGAGAGCCGCGATGCTTTCGCCGCAAAACTCTGACCGTGCACAAGCCAGCGGGCTTGGAGGAGAGACGCAGCACGGCCTCCTCGGAGAAATCTGACTGTGTGCACTACGATTAACCTCCTCCTGGGTGTGTTAAGGAACAGTAGCGGAGCCAGCCGCTGCGCCTCCTCCTGGCTGTGTTAAGAAACAGCAGCGGAGAAGAGACGCTGCCTCAAAGCCTCTCCGTACGAATCGGACCGAGCACGCGGAAGCGGGCTAGCAGGAGTGACAACGCGCAGAACATTAACCGTGCACGGGCAAGCGGGCTAGGAGGAGAGACGCAACACGGCCGTCCCGGAGAAATCTGAGTAGTTTACACGGTCAGATTTCTCCAGGACGGCCGTGTTGCGTCTCTCCTCCTAGCCCGCTTGGGGGGAGACAGCAGCGCGTCGACAGAGGCAGCAAAAATGACGGGAGAATGCTGTTGAAGCGCTGTGCAGAAGCACCGCAGCCTTCGCTGTTGAGGAAACAAGCAGCATCCTCGAAGGCGACAGTGGTGGCGCGTGGTGCCAATTTGTCTTTTGAAAATAGGAACCCGCCCCCGGGGACGAGGTGGTAGTGGCGGGGACGGGCACGTGTTGCCCATCCTTGTCCAAGAAAAACAAAATCCCCTTCCCTAAGACTTATTTCTTCGGTGTTTTCTGAAAGAACTCGGGGAGAGCGCTAGCGGGTTCTTCGCCTAGGGCTCACCAGAGCTTCCAAGCGGTGGTTGCAAAGAAGGTTTGGCTGTTCCGAAATGACCCCACCTTCGATGGTGGTGGTGATGATGATGATGATGATGATGATGATGATGATATGATGATGATGATGTATTATAAGTTTGTCCTAATAGCGTTACTTCAGCGCGTTAATCGCTCCTGACCTGGCTGCTGGAAGTCGGTCAACGTAAAGCAGATCTTCCTAAGACATTCTTAAACAGATTTCTTCCTAAAGAAGGGGGGGAACTGGACGCCTTTTTTGTTTCAGTTACCGAGAGGGGGACTCGTCCTTGATTGCTATCAACGGGCTTTCTGAGGCGCCCAGTAAACTCCCGCAGAGAAGGACGGAGATGCTAATGAAGAGGAGAGTCCTGCAGCTGCGAAAAAATCTCACTGAGGTCCGTGGTAGACCTGAGCACCAAACTGGCCAGAAGTCTCTCTCTTTCTCTCTCTCTCTCTCTCTATATATATATATATATACTTACCTGAGATGTAGCGGAACCAGCAGAGGATGTTGCAGGCAGCTGTGGCAGATCCGAATGGTTAGCAAAACTTCAGGGTGCTTTTATCGTTATATTGCGTCACTGCTGTTAACCTCCTCCTGGGTGTGTTAAGGAACAGTAGCGGAGCCGGCCGCTGCGCCTCCTCCTGGGTGTGTTAAGAACAGTAGTGGAGAAGAGTCGCAGCCAGCAAAGCTTTCCGCAAGAATCTGACCGAGCACGCGGAAGCGGGCTAGCAGGAGTGACAACGCGCAAAACTCTAACCGTGCACGGGCAAGCGGGCTAGGAGGAGAGACGCAACACGGCCGTCCCGGAGAAATCTGAGCGTGTAAACTACGGCTAACCTCCTCCTGGGTTTGTTAAGGAACAGCAGCGGAAGAGAGATGCAGCACGGCTTCCCCGGAAGAATCTGACTGAGCAAAGGCAAGCGGGCTAGGAGCAGAGCCGCGATGCTTTCGCCGCAAAACTCTGACCGTGCACAAGCAAGCGGGCTTGGAGCAGAGACGCAACACGGCCTCCTCAGAGAAATCTGACCGTGTAAATTACGATTAACCTCCTCCTCCTGGGTGTGTTAAAGAACAGTAGCGGAGCCGGCCGCTGCGCCTCCTCCTGGCTGTGTTAAGAAACAGCAGCGGAGAAGAGACGCTGCCTCAAAGCCTTTCCGCAAGAATCTGACCGAGCAGCACTCGGAAGCAGGCTAGCAGGAGTGACAACGCGCAAAACTTTAACCGTGCACGGGCAAGCGGGCTAGGAGGAGAGACGCAACACGGCCGTCCCGGAGAAGAAATCTGAGCGTGTAAACTACGGCTAACCTCCTCCTGGGTTTTGTTAAGGAACAGCAGCGGGAAGAGAGACGCAGCACGGCTTCCCCGGAAGAATCTGACTGAGCAAAGGCAAGCGGGCTAGGAGCAGAGCCGCGATGCTGCGGCAGCAAAACTCTGACCGTGCACAAGCAAGCGGGCTTGGAGGAGAGACGCAGCACGGCCTCCCCGGAGAAATCTGACCGTGTACACTACGATTAACCTCCTCCTGGGTGTGTTAAGGAACAGTAGGGAGCCGGCCGCTGCGCCTCCTCCTGGCTCTGTTAAGAAACAGCAGCGGAGAAGAGACGCTGCCTCAAAGCCTCTCCGCAAGAATCGGACCGAGCACGCGGAAGCGGGCTAGCAGGAGTGACAACGCGCAGAACATTAACCGTGCACGGGCAAGCGGGCTAGGAGGAGAGACGCAACACGGCCGTCCCGGAGAAATCTGAGCGTGTAAACTACGGCTAACCTCCTCCTGGGTTTGTTAAGGAACAGCAGCGGAAGAGAGATGCAGCACGGCTTCCCCGGAAGAATCTGACTGAGCAAGGGCAAGCGAGCTAGGAGGAGAGCCGCGATGCTTTCGCCGCAAAACTCTGACCGTGCACAAGCCAGCGGGCTTGGAGGAGAGACGCAGCACGGCCTCCTCGGAGAAATCTGGACTGTGTGCACTACGATTAACCTCCTCCTGGGTGTGTTAAGGAACAGTAGCGGAGCCAGCCGCTGCGCCTCCTCCTGGCTGTGTTAAGAAACAGCAGCGGAGAAGAGACGCTGCCTCAAAGCCTCTCCGTACGAATCGGACCGAGCACGCAGAAGCGGGCTAGCAGGAGTGACAACGCGCAGAACATTAACCGTGCACGGGCAAGCGGGCTAGGAGGAGAGACGCAACACGGCCGTCCCGGAGAAATCTGAGTAGTTTACACGGTCAGATTTCTCCAGGACGGCCGTGTTGCGTCTCTCCTCCTAGCCCGCTTGGGGGGAGACAGCAGCGCGTCGACAGAGGCAGCAAAAATGACGGGGAGAATGCTGTTGAAGCGCTGTGCAGAAGCACCGCAGCCTTCGCTGTTGAGGAAACAAGCAGCATCCTCGAAGGCGACAGTGGTGGCGCGTGGTGCCAATTTGTCTTTTGAAAATAGGAACCCGCCCCCGGGGACGAGGTGGTAGTGGCGGGACGGGCACGTGTTGCCCATCCTTGTCCAAGAAAAACAAAATCCCCTTCCCTAAGACTTATTTCTTCGGTGTTTTCTGAAAGAACTCGGGGAGAGCGCTAGCGGGTTCTTCGCCTAGGGCTCACCAGAGCTTCCAAGCGGTGGTTGCAAAGAAGGTTTGGCTGTTCCGAAATGACCCCACCTTCGATGGTGGTGGTGATGATGATGATGATGATGATGATGATATGATGATGATGATGTATTATAAGTTTGTCCTAATAGCGTTACTTCAGCGCGTTAATCGCTCCTGACCTGGCTGCTGGAAGTCGGTCAACGTAAAGCAGATCTTCCTAAGACATTCTTAAACAGATTTCTTCCTAAAGAAGGGGGGGAACTGGACGCCTTTTTTGTTTCAGTTACCGAGAGGGGGACTCGTCCTTGATTGCTATCAACGGGCTTTCTGAGGCGCCCAGTAAACTCCCGCAGAGAAGGACGGAGATGCTAATGAAGAGGAGAGTCCTGCAGCTGCGAAAAAAATCTCACTGAGGTCCGTGGTAGACCTGAGCACCAAACTGGCCAGAAGTCTCTCTCTTTCTCTCTCTCTCTCTCTCTCTCTATATATATATATACTTACCTGAGATGTAGCGGAACCAGCAGAGGATGTTGCAGGCAGCTGTGGCAGATCCGAATGGTTAGCAAAACTTCAGGGTGCTTTTATCGTTATATTGGCGTCACTGCTGTTAACCTCCTCCTGGGTGTGTTAAGGAACAGTAGCGGAGCCGGCCGCTGCGCCTCCTCCTGGGTGTGTGTAAGAAACAGTAGTGGAGAAGAGTCGCAGCCAGCAAAGCTTTCCGCAAGAATCTGACCGAGCACGCGGAAGCGGGCTAGCAGGAGTGACAACGCGCAAAACTCTAACCGTGCACGGGCAAGCGGGCTAGGAGGAGAGACGCAACACGGCCGTCCCGGAGAAATCTGAGCGTGTAAACTACGGCTAACCTCCTCCTGGGTTTGTTAAGGAACAGCAGCGGAAGAGAGATGCAGCACGGCT
Organism: Shinisaurus crocodilurus; assembly: GCA_021292165.1. NCBI lineage: Eukaryota > Metazoa > Chordata > Lepidosauria > Squamata > Shinisauridae > Shinisaurus > Shinisaurus crocodilurus. The sequence goes on along the minus strand of CM037882.1, from coordinate 5,262,370 downwards.
TCCCCGGAAGAATCTGACTGAGCAAAGGCAAGCGGGCTAGGAGCAGAGCCGCGATGCTTTCGCCGCAAAACTCTGACCGTGCACAAGCAAGCGGGCTTGGAGCAGAGACGCAACACGGCCTCCTCAGAGAAATCTGACCGTGTAAATTACGATTAACCTCCTCCTCCTGGGTGTGTTAAAGAACAGTAGCGGAGCCGGCCCCTGCGCCTCCTCCTGGCTGTGTTAAGAAACAGCAGCGGAGAAGAGACGCTGCCTCAAAGCCTTTCCGCAAGAATCTGACCGAGCAGCACTCGGAAGCAGGCTAGCAGAGAGTGACAACGCGCAAAACTTTAACCGTGCACGGGCAAGCGGGCTAGGAGGAGAGACGCAACACGGCCTTCCCGGAGAAATCTGAGCGTGTAAACTACGGCTAACCTCCTCCTGGGTTTGTTAAGGAACAGCAGCGGAAGAGAGATGCAGCACGGCTTCCCCGGAAGAATCTGACTGAGCAAGGGCAAGCGAGCTAGGAGGAGAGCCGCGATGCTGTCTCCGCAAAACTCTGACCGTGCACAAGCAAGCGGGCTTGGAGGAGAGACGCAGCACGGCCTCCCCGGAGAAATCTGACTGTGTAAACTACGATTAACCTCCTCCTGGGTGTGTTAATGGAACAGTAGCGGAGCCGGCCGCTGCGCCTCCTCCTGGCTCTGTTAAGAAACAGCAGCGGAGAAGAGACGCTGCCTCAAAGCCTCTCCGCAAGAATCGGATCCGAGCACGCGGAAGCGGGGCTAGCAGGAGTGACAACGCGCAGAACATTAACCGTGCACGGGCAAGCGGGGCTAGGAGGAGAGACGCAACACGGCCCGTCCCGGAGAAATCTGAGCGTGTAAACTACGGCTAACCTCCTCCTGGGGTTTATTAAGGAACAGCAGCGGATGAGAGACGCAGCACGGCTTCCCGCGGAAGAATCTGATCTGAGCAAAGGCAAGCGGGCTAGGAGCAGAGCCGCGATGCTGCCGCAGCAAAACTCTGACCGTGCACAAGCAAGCGGGCTTGGAGGAGAGACGCAAGCACGGCCTCCCCGGAGAAATCTGACCGTGTACACTACGATTAACCTCCTCCTGGGTGTGTTAAGGAACAGTAGCGGAGCCAGCCGCTGCGCCTCCTCCTGGCTGTGTTAAGAAACAGCAGCGGAGAAGAGACGCTGCCTCAAAGGCTCTCCGTACGAATCGGACCGAGCACGCGAAGCGGGCTAGCAGGAGTTGACAACGCGCAGAACATTAACCGTGCACGGGCAAGCGGGCTAGGAGGAGAGACGCAACACACGGCCGTCCCTGAGAAATCTGAGTAGTTTACACGGTCAGATTTCTCCAGGACGGCCGTGTTGCGTCTCTCCTCCTAGCCCGCTTGGAGGAGACAGCAGCGCGTCGACAGAGGCAGCAAAAATACGGGAGAATGCTGTTGAAGCGCTGTGCAGAAGCACCGCAGCCTTCGCTGTTGAGGGAAACAAGCAGCATCCTCGAAGGCGACAGTGGTGGCGCGTGTGCCAATTTGTCTTTTGAAAAAGGAACCCGCCCCCGGGGACGAGGTGGTAGTGGCGGGGACGGGCACGTGTTGCCCATCCTTGTCCAAGAAAAACAAAATCCCCTTCCCTAAGAGTTATTTCTTCGGTGTTTTCTGAAAGAACTCGGGGAGAGCGCTAGCGGGTTCTTCGCCTAGGGCTCACCAGAGCTTCCAAGCGGTGGTTGCAAAGAAGGTTTGGCTGTTCCGAAATGACCCCACCTTCGATGGTGGTGGTGATGATGATGATGATGATGATGATGTATTATAAGTTTGTCCTAATAGCGTTACTTCAGCGCGTTAAGCGCTCCTGACCTGGCTGCTGGAAATCGGTCAACGTAAAGCAGATCTTCCTAAGACATTCTTAAACAGATTTCTTCCTAAAGAAGGGGGGGGAACTGGACGCCTTTTTTGTTTTCAGTTACCGAGAGGGGGGGACTCGTCCTTGATTGCTATCAACGGGCTTTCTGAGGCGCCCAGTAAACTCCCGCAGAGAAGGACGGAGATGCTAATGAAGAGGAGAGTCCTGCAGCTGCGAAAAAAATCTCACTGAGGTCCGTGGTAGACCTGAGCACCAAACTGGCCAGAAGTCTCTCTCTTTCTCTTCTCTCTCTCTCTCTATATATATATATATACTTACCTGAGATGTAGCGGAACCAGCAGAGGATGTTGCAGGCAGCTGTGGCAGATCCGAATGGTTAGCAAAACTTCAGGGTGCTTTTATCGTTATATTGCGTCACTGCTGTTAACCTCCTCCGGGTGTGTTAAGGAACAGTAGCGGAGCCGGCCGCTGCGCCTCCTCCTGGGTGTGTTAAGAAACAGTAGTGGAGAAGAGTCGCAGCCAGCAAAGCTTTCCGCAAGAATCTGACCGAGCCGAGCACGCGGAAGGGGCTAGCAGGAGTGACAACGCGCAAAACTCTAACCGTGCACGGGCAAGCGGGCTAGGAGGAGAGACGCAACACGTCCGTCCCGGAGAAATCTGAGCGTGTAAACTACGGCTAACCTCCTCCTGGGTTTGTTAAGGAACAGCAGCGGAAGAGAGATGCAGCACGGCTTCCCGGAAGAATCTGACTGAGCAAGGGCAAGCGAGCTAGGAGGAGAGCCGCGATGCTGTCTCCGCAAAACTCTGACCGTGCACAAGCAAGCGGGCTTGGAGGAGAGACGCAGCACGGCCTCCCCGGAGAAATCTGACTGTGTAAACTACGATTAACCTCTCCTGGGTGTGTTAAGGAACAGTAGCGGAGCCGGCGCTGCGCTCCTCCTGGCTGTGTTAAGAAACAGAAGCGGAGAAGAGACGCTGCCTCAAAGCCTCTCCGTACGAATCGGACCGAGCACGCGGAAGAGGGCTAGCAGAAGTGACAACGCGCAAAACTTTAACCGTGCACGGGCAAGCGGGCTGGGAGGAGAGACGCAGCACGGCCTCCCCGGAGAAATCTGACTGTGTAAACTACGATTAACCTCTCCTGGGTGTGTTAAGGAACAGTAGCGGAGTCGCCGCTGCGCCTCCTCTTGGGTGTGTGTTAAGAAACAGCAGCTGAGAAGAGACGCTGCCTCAAAGCCTCTCCGTAGAAATCTGACCGAGCACGCGGAAGCGGTGCTAGCAGGAGTGAGAACGCGCAAAGCTTTAACAGTGCACGGGCATAGAGGGCTAGGAGGCAAGACGCAAGCACGGCCGTCCCGGAGAATCTGAGCGTGTAACTACGGCTAACCTCCTCCTGGGTTTGTAAGGAACAGCAGCGGAAGAGAGAGATGCAGCACGGCTTCCCCGGAAGAATCTGACTGAGCAAGGGCAAGCGAGCTAGGAGGAGAGCCGCGATTGCTGTCTCCGCAAAACTCTGACCGTGCACAAGCAAGCGGGCTTGGGAGGAGAGACGCAGCACGGCCTCCCCGGAGAAATCTGACTGTGTAAACTACGATTAACCTCCTCTGGGGTGTTAAGGAACAGTAGGCGGAGCCGGCCGCTGCGCTCCTCCTGGCTGTGTTAAGAAACAGCAGCGGAGAAGAGACGCTGCCTCAAAGCCTCTCCGTACGAATGTGACCGAGCAGCAGTCGGAAGGGGCTAGCAGGAGTGACAACGCGCAAAACTTTAACCGTGCACGGGCAGCGGGCTAGGAGGAGAGACGCAACACGGCCGTCCCGGAGAAATCTGAGCGTGTAAACTACGGCTAACCTCCTCCTGGGTTTGTTAAGGAACAGCAGCGGATGAGAGACGCAGCAGCTTCCCGGAAGAATCTGACTGAGCAAAGGCAAGCGGGCTAGGAAGAGAGCCGCGATGCTGCGGCAGCAAAACTCTGACCGTGAACAGCAAGCGGGCTTGGAGGAGAGACGCAGCACGGCCTCCCCGGAGAAATCTGACCGTGTACACTACGATTAACCTCCTCCTGGGTGTGTTAAGGAACGTGGCGGAGCCGGCCGCTGCGCCTCCTCCTGGCTCTGTTAAGAAACAGCAGCGGAGAAGAGACGCTTCCTCAAACCTCTCCGCAAGAATCGGACCGAGCACGCGGAAGCGGGCTAGCAGGAGTGACAACAACGCGCAGAACTTTAACCGTGCACGGGCAAGCGGGCTAGGAGGAGAGACGGAACACGGCCGTCCCGGAGAAATCTGAGCGTGTAAACTACGGCTAACCTCCTCCTGGGTTTGTTAAGGAACAGCAGCGGATGAGAGACGCAGCAACGGCTTCCCCGGAAGAATCTGACTGAGCAAGGGCAAGCGAGCTAGGAGGAGAGCCGCGATGCTTTCGCCGCAAAACTCTGACCGTGCACAAGCCAGCGGGCTTGGAGGAGAGCCGCAGCACGGCCTCCTCGGAGAAATCTGACTGTGTGCACTACGATTAACCTCCTCCTGGGTTGTGTTAAGGAACAGTAGCGGAGCCAGCCGCTGCGCCTCCCCTGGCTGTGTTAAGAAACAGCAGCGGAGAGAGACGCTGCCTCAAAGCCTCTCCGTACGAATCGGACCGAGCACGGGAAGCGGGATAGCAGGAGTGACAACGCGCAGAAAAACGTGCACGGGCAAGCGGGCTAGGAGGAGAGACGCAACACGGCCGTCCCTGAAGAAATCTGAGTAGTTTTACACGGTCAATTCTCCAGGACGGCCGTGATTGGCGTCCTCTCCTCCTACCCGCTTTGGAGGAGACAGCAGCGCGTCGACAAGAGGCAGCAAAAATACGGGAGAATGCTGTTTGAAGCGCTGTGCAGAAGCACCGCAGCCTTCCGCTGTTGAGGAAACAAGCAGCATCCTCGGAAGGCGACAGGTGGTGGCGCGTGGTGCCAATTTGTCTTTTGAAATAGGAACCCGCCCCCCGGGGACGAGGTGGTAGTGGCGGGGACGGGCCACGTGTTGCCCATCCTTGCCAAGAAAACAAATCCCCTTCCCTAAGACTTATTTCTTCGGTGTTTCTGAAAGAACTGCGGGGAGAGCGCTAGCGGTGTTCTTCGCCTAGGGGCTCACCAGAGCTTCCAAGCGGTGGTTGCAAAGAAGGTTTGGCTGTTCCGAATGACCCACCTTCGATGGTGGTGGGTGATGATGATGATGATGATGATGATGATGATGATGTATTATAAGTTTGTCCTAATAGCGTTACTTCAGCGCGTTAAGCGCTCCTGACCTGGCTGCTGGAAGTCGGTCAACGTAAAGCAGATCTTCCTAAGACATTCTTAAACAGATTTCTTCCTAAAGAAGGGGGGACTGGACGCCTTTTTGTTTCAGTTACCGAGAGGGGGACTCGTCCTTGATTGCTATCAACGGCTTTCTGAGGCGCCCAGTAAACTCCCGCAGAGAAGGACGGAGATGCTAATGAAAGAGAGTCCTGCAGCTGCGAAAAAAATCTCACTGAGGTCCGTGGTAGACCTGAGCACCAAACTGGCCAGAAGTCTCTCTCTCTCTCTCTCTCTCTCTCTATATATATATATATATATATACTTACCTGAGATGTAGCGGAACCAGCAGAGGATGTTGCAGGCAGCTGTGGCAGATCCGAATGGTTAGCAAAACTTCAGGGTGCTTTTATCGTTATATTGCGTCACTGCTGTTAACCTCCTCCTGGGTGTGTTAAGGAACAGTAGCGGAGCCGGCCGCTGCGCCTCCTCCTGGGTGTGTTAAGAAACAGTAGTGGAGAAGAGTCGCAGCCAGCAAAGCTTTCCGCAAGAATCTGACCGAGCACGCGGAAGCGGGCTAGCAGGAGTGACAACGCGCAAATCTCTAACCGTGCACGGGCAAGCGGGCTAGGAGGAAGACGCAACAGGCCGTCCCGGAGAAATCTGAGCGTGTAAACTACGGCTAACCTCCTCCTGGGTTTGTTAAGGAACAGCAGCGGAAGAGAGATGCAGGCTTCCCCGGAAGAATCTGACTGAGCAAAGGCAAGCGGGCTAGGAGGAGCTGCGATGCTGCCGCAGCAAAACTCAACCGTGCAAGCAAGCGGGCTTGGAGCAGAGACGCAACGGCCTCCTCGGAGAAATCTGACTGTGTAAACTACGATTAACCTCCTCCTGGGTGTGTTAAGGAACAGTAGCGGAGCCGCCGCTGCGCCTCCTCCTGGCTGTGTTAAGAAACAGCAGCGGAGAAAACGCTGCCTCAAAGCCTCTCCGTACGAATGTGACCGAGCACGCGGAAGCGGGCTAGCAGGAGTGACAACGCGCAAAACTTTAACCGTGCACGGGCAAGCGGGCTAGGAGGAGAGACGCAACACGGCCGTCCCGGAGAAATCTGAGCGTGTAAACTACGGCTAACCTCCTCCTGGGTTGTTAAGGAACAGCACGGAAGAGAGACGCAGCACGGCTTCCCCGGAAGAATCTGACTGAGCAAAGGCAAGCGGCTAGGAGCAGAGCCGCGATGCTGCGGCAGCAAAACTCTGACCGTGCACAAGCAAGCGGGCTTGGAGGAGAGACGCAGCACGGCCTCCCCGGAGAAATCGACCGTGTACACTACGATTAACCTCCTCCTGGGTGTGTTAAGGAACAGTAGGGGAGCCGGCCGCTGCGCCTCCTCCTGCTCTGTGTTAAGAAACAGCAGCGGAGAAGAGACGCTGCCTCAAAGCCTCTCCGCAAGAATCGACCGAGCACGCGGAAGCGGGCTACAGGAGTGACACGCGCAAAACTTAACCGTGCACGGGCAAGCGGCTGGAGGAGAGACGCAACACGGCCGTCCCGGAGAAATCTGAGTAGTTTACACGGTCAGATTTCTCCAGGACGGCCGTGTTGCGTCTCTCCTCCTAGCCCGCTTGGGGAGACAGCAGCGCGTCGACAGAGGCAGCAAAAATGACGGGAGAATGCTGTTGAAGCGCTGTGCAGAAGCACCGCAGCCTTCGCTGTTGAGGAAACAAGCAGCATCCTCGAAGGCGACAGTGGTGGCGCGTGGTGCCAATTTGTCTTTTGAAAATAGGAACCCGCCCCCGGGGACGAGGTGGTAGTGGCGGGGACGGGCACGTGTTGCCCATCCTTGTCCAAGAAAAACAAAATCCCCTTCCCTAAGACTTATTTCTTCGGTGTTTTCTGAAAGAACTCGGGGAGAGCGCTAGCGGGTTCTTCGCCTAGGGCTCACCAGAGCTTCCAAGCGGTGGTTGCAAAGAAGGTTTGGCTGTTCCGAAATGACCCCACCTTCGATGGTGGTGGTGATGATGATGATGATGATGATGATGATATGATATGATGTATATAAGTTTGTCCTAATAGCGTTACTTCAGCGCGTTAATCGCTCCTGACCTGGCTGCTGGAAGTCGGTCAACGTAAAGCAGATCTTCCTAAGACATTCTTAAACAGATTTCTTCCTAAAGAAGGGGGGGAACTGGACGCCTTTTTGTTTCAGTTACCGAGAGGGGGACTCGTCCTTGATTGCTATCAACGGGCTTTCTGAGGCGCCCAGTAAACTCCCGCAGAGAAGGACGGAGATGCTAATGAAGAGGAGAGTCCTGCAGCTGCGAAAAAAATCTCACTGAGGTCCGTGGTAGACCTGAGCACCAAACTGGCCAGAAGTCTCTCTCTTTCTCTCTCTCTCTCTCTCTCTATTATATATATACTTACCTGAGATGTAGCGGAACCAGCAGAGGATGTTGCAGGCAGCTGTGGCAGATCCGAATGGTTAGCAAAACTTCAGGGTGCTTTTATCGTTATATTGCGTCACTGCTGTTAACCTCCTCCTGGGTGTGTTAAGGAACAGTAGCGGAGCCGGCCGCTGCGCCTCCTCCTGGGTGTGTTAAGAAACAGTAGTGGAGAAGAGTCGCAGCCCAAAGCTTTCCGCAAGAATCTGACCGAGCAGCGCGGAAGCGGCTAGCAGGATGACAACGCGCAAAACTAACCGTGCACGGGCAAGCGGGCTAGGAGGAGAGACGCAACACGGCCGTCCCGGAGAAATCTGAGCGTGTAAACTACGGCTAACCTCCTCCTGGTTTTGTTAAGGAACAGCAGCGGAAGAGAGACAGCACGGCTTCCCCGGAAGAATCTGACTGAGCAAGGGCAAGCGAGCTAGGAGAGAGCCGCGATGCTGTCTCCGCAAAACTCTGACCGTGCACAAGCAAGCGGGCTTGGAGGAGAGACGCAGCACGGCCTCCTCGGAAAATCTGACTGTGTAAACTACGATTAACCTCCTCCTGGGTGTTTAAGGAACAGTAGCGGAGCCGGCCGCTGCGCCTCCTCCTGGCTGTGTTAAGAAACAGCAGCGGAAGAGACGCTGCCTCAAAGCCTCTCCGTACGAATGTGACCGAGCAGTCGGAAGCGGGCTAGCAGGAGTGACAACGCGCAGAACATTAACCGTGCACGGGCAAGCGGGCTAGGAGAGAGACGCAACACGGCCGTCCCTGAGAATCTGAGTAGTTTACACGTCAGATTTCTCCAGGACGGCCGTGTTGCGTCTCTCCTCCTAGCCCGCTTGGAGGAGACAGCAGCGCGTCGACAGAGGCAGCAAAAATGACGGGAGAATGCGTTGAAGCGCTGTGCAGAAGCACCGCACCTTCGCTGTTGAGGAACAAGCAGCATCCTCGAAGGCGACAGTGGTGGCCGCGTGGTGCAATTTGTCTTTTGAAAATAGGAACCCGCCCCCGGGGACGAGGTGGTAGTGGCGGGGACGGCACGTGTTGCCCATCCTTGTCCAAGAAAAACAAAATCCCCTTCCCTAAGACTTATTTCTTCGGTGTTTTCTGAAAGAACTCGGGGAGACGCTAGCGGGTTCTTCGCCTAGGCTCACCAGAGCTTCCAAGCGGTGGTTGCAAAGAACGTTGGCTGTTCCGAAATGACCCCACCTTCGATGGTGGTGGTGATGATGATGATGATGATGATGATGATGATGATGATGATGATGATGTATTATA